>CANTUS010000008.1:43507500-44707500 GCA_947683365.1 Euphorbia pulcherrima | reverse complement strand
CCGAAAATGCAACCCTTGAGAGTTCCACCACACAAAAGGCTTAAAAAGTTGATCTCTATGCTTGGAACGTTGGCGGCACCAACTACTATTGCTTTCCCAATTCCCTACACCAATGTTTACAAATGTTTCTTATACTATATCTTTACTCGTTAATCCACCATTTAATACTTCCTTCGTCTTAACAAGTCTCACTTTTAAATAGTATATTCTTTTAAATAACTATCACTTTAAGGATTGTTATGTATTTTTTTTATTTTTTTATCCATATTTACTCCTTCATTGTAAATAATAAAATGAAAATGAAGAGTCTATTCATGTATTAAAAAGTGAAATTATTATAGGGATATAATAGTATTTTTACAATCCCATTTAATGTAACTTTAGTATGTGAGAACTTATCAAAATTGACACTTACTAAAAAAAGTGAGGTAGTATAAATTAAGTGTTGTAAGATCATTATTCATGGAAATTTTAGAGTTAACTCAATAATTCCATTTTACAATTAGGTGACAACATGATAATAGGGGCAAAAGAAAAATTAGTGCTAGTACAATAAAAAGAGATCCTTAATCCATTTTTACAATTAGTATAAAAATTTCTTAAAATGTACTCCCTCCTGTATAAAATGTATGCCATTTTAGAAAATATTTTATTTTTCATTTTATTTGTTATTTAGAATTTCAATGCATCATTCAACATTTTTTTCCTAATTTACCTTTATATTGATTAGGAAAGAGATTAAGTATAAATGAAGTAATAAAGTAGTAATAATTAAGAAGAAACAGAATTTTATAATAAAGTTAAGGGATAAATTAATAATTTTAATAATGCAATAAATGTTTTATTGGTTTTATTAAAAATTCTAAAATAACATATTTTATACTAGAAGAAGTAAAATTTACTTAAAATTTCTAACACAGGATTAAAATTTTAAAATAAAAAAATGAGATTGTAATTGAAGTATTAGAGGTTAGAACTACATCCAGAATGTTGGAGATTTTTCTTTATATTTAATAATATTATTAAAAAAATAAATCAAACCCTATTAATGCATTTATTAAGAATTGTTGTAAGATCATTCATTATTCATGGAAATTTTAGAGTTAATTCAATAACTCCATTGTACAATTAGGTGACAACCTAATAATAGGGGAATAAATATTAGTGGTAGTACAATAAAAAGAGACCCTTAATCCATTTTTACAATTCAATGCCCTGAAAATTTAATATAAAAATTTCTTAAAATGTAAAATTTACTTAAAATTTCTAACACGGAAATAAAATTTTAAAATAAAAAATGAGATTTTTATTGAGGTATCCTTGGCTAGTCCCACTTAGATCCAACCTGGGCTCTATTTTAGAGATTACCGTCTAACTTTTCATTCTCATGGCGTTATTAGGCCTTTAATTAATTTATTATCGTCTAGGCACCATCTAATCCCATTTTTTTCACTCAGGCGGTGCCTAAATTCAGATTTTTAAGATAACGATACATATAATAATTATAGTTTAATTTTTTAACCCACAAAAAATACTTTAGTTGATAAAAAAATACATCAAAGTATTCTCATAATAAAAGTCTTGTTTTCATTTTTAAAACGTGATATAAATTATATTTTTTAAAATTTATTATAGCATAAATTTATTTATAAGTCGAATTTATATTTTTTATATTAATAATTATTAAATTAAAAAATACAAATCCGACTCGATCCTAAAAATCATAACCATCACTTTTTAAAACACTAACTTTTATATATGGTAAAATATTGGGTATAATTAATTGGAAAAGATATGTTGATTGCAGTGCACATACCGGAGTTGCAGACATGAGGGCCTCATTAATCAAAGAAGGCACGCCGCTACACTCAATACAATTATCAACTCCGATCCCTCCAGTTTTTTCTTTTATCAATTCTGACACTGATTTTCCTGATTCTTCTGGATTTATGAAATCCGTCATTCCAAATGCTTCCCCCTTTTCTTTTTTTCTTCCATTTTTGTCCACTCCTATTATTTTACTTGCTCCTTCTATTCTAGCCGCCTCTATAGCCTGTGACCACATGTCATTCGTTTTCTTTAGGTGTCAATTATACACCAATATAGATAACATGCAGTAGAGATGTTAAGGTGACAGTAACAGCATGTCATCATCAATTCTGTTTACAGTTAAATCTAAAAAAATACATAGAAAGAAGTGATTTTTTACACGTAAAAATTACTCTTAATACATATTTTGACATATATGACAATGAGGTCCAAAGAGTAATGGACCCCGCTTACACATGACAAAATGTGTAATTCTTATCTTTTTACACATCAAAAGCTCTGGTTCTCATTATAAAAACCTCAATCATAAGACGATATAGACTACAAGTAGTGGCTGGTCAAGTGCCAAATAGGGCGAGACACCATTGAACTACCACTGCCTCTTTCCTTATCCTCTTGGCCAAATGAGCGAGACATGAGTGGACGAAAATATAGGCTACTTTTCAATTTTTAGTGGCAGGAGTGGAATCAATACCCAAATCGATCTCCTTGCCACGAGGTTTTTTCACAGATGGTCAGGTATTTGGAGTACACTACTCCCTGTCGATGACATCTATCCCACAAATAGTAAGTTGAAACGAATATCATCTCTTATGAGCAGGATATTCCAAATACTCAACTCCCTGTAAAATTTCTCCCTTACCACAACCCTTAACTATAAGATCCATTGTAAATGAAGTTTGAAAAGTGAATCAAGGAATGAATGTATAATACCCCTAAACCAACAGCTCCAAGGCCAATAACAGCAACAGTTGAGCCTTTCTCAACCCTAGCTTCCTTCCAAGCAGCTCCAAAGCCAGTTGAGAACCCACAGGAGAGAAAACTTGCAAGGGGCAGATTGAAATTTGGGGGAATTTTGACAACATAGTTGGAATCAATGACTGTATATTCAGACCAAGTTGAACATGAAAGATTATGGTACAACTTTTGTCCTCTAGTTGACATCCTTGTTGTTCCATCTAACATTAACCCATTATAGCTTAATGGGTATTTTATGCATAAATTGGTCTTTCCTGATTTGCACATTGGGCATTCTTTACATTCTCCAATATACCCTGGAATCACTATGTCTCCTTCTTTTATGTCCTTCACTTCTTCCCCAATACTCTCTACTACCCTGCAAATTGATTAATGCCTTTGCAATTAGACGAAATTCAACGTAGCGTAATGACCAATTCATGACTCCAACAAAAACTTTTATTATTTCAAAAAAAAAAAGATTAATGCCTTTGCAATTAGACAAAATTCAACATAGACATGGTATGAGAGTCATAAATTTTTTTGGGTAGTCTTTCATTTTATGTGTCTAACCATTGAAATTGTTTTAGTTGACTTATTCAATTTTTTATCTATTTGATGTTTAATTTATTTTTTTTTATTTATTCATGACATATTTAATTTTAATACATTAAATGTTTATAATAATATCATCATTTAAAGTATGAATATGTTTTGCTAATTAGGCATGGGCTTGACAACCCTCGGTGGTATATTACGTTATCGTAATATAATTAAATAGACCATGTACTGAATACATGAAAATTAAATAAATCATATACCAAATTAGTAATTTCAGTTTATTAGATATTAAATTCATCAATGTCATATAATTCATTTTATGTTTTTGTTAAAAAAACACAAAAGCAAGTGGGACGTACCCAACACCTTCGTGTCCAAGAACTCTAGGGTAAACCGGCTGAGAATATTCAATATTTTTTGAAAAAGGATACCAATTAGAAAAGGAATATTGAGTAACTATTAATTAATAATGGAATGAAACGAAAAAAAAGGGAAAGCGAAAGTACAATAGGGAAACCACGAGAGCACAGGATATCAGTGTGGCAAAAACTAGCCCAAAGCATCTTTATTCTGATTTCTGAAGATTTTGGAGGATCAATTTGTATCTTTTCCACTTTCATTGCCTCTCCATCTCCCCAGCACACAGCAGCTGAACCCACCCATCATAATTACCACATATAAACAATAATTAATCAAATTAGTACTAGAAGCAAGTGAGTTACAGGGTTTAGATATTACTAGCAATATAAAAAGCTAAATAAAAAGGCTTTGTTCCAACTCTAAAATTAAATTTAATTAACTGAACAGTTCATGTAAAAACTAGATTGAAAATAAAATAAAAAAGAAATGGGTATATGAGTATAATGACCTTTGCATGTAATCACTTGTGAGAAATCCTTGGACATTGCTAAAATGGAGATCTATTTTCCTTGGATGAATATGAAGAAAATGGTGTCTAACTATAATGTCAGGCTTCATATATATACTGTTAAAGGCGGCATTTACAAGGCTTTTGATACTGAAATTGATTGATTTCACATGTCAGTTGTCACCTAATTAATGCTAATAACAATATAAAATATCTCCAGCAGATTTTTATTTAACAATACTTATCTAACAAATAAAAAAAAAACTAATAATAATAATAATAATAAATACTCCCTACATATTTTAATAGTTATCGCTTTGAAAAAAATTATTTTTAAATAAATATCACTTTATAGATTATAATATATTTATATCCGTTTTTTTATTTTTATTTACTCATTTATTGTAAAAAGTAAAAAAAATAGAAAGTTACCTTTAAGGATATAATAGTATTTTTATTGCCGTAAATAATGAAATATTGGTATGTGAGAAAGTGTCAAAAGCGACAGTCATTAAAAAATTAAGAGGGTATATAATAGCTCGGGATTAAAGAACCATTCCCTGCATGAATGACATGTGTTACAGAAACTATTTTATAGTATTACTTTTTATTATTCTATTCATTTCTATAACACATGACATTCATGCAGGGAGCAGGTCCTTTGATCATGGACCATTGTATGATTTCTCCCTCCACTTGTATGTGAATTCGGACCTATAACCTCTACAATCACAACTTCAAAACTCAACTACTAAGACTAATCCCTTTGCCACTTCTTAACAAATAAGTATTAACAAACATTGAATTGAAAATAACTCTCCAACATATTTTCTATTTTCTCTGTTCAAAATGATTTATTAAATTAAATATTAAATATTATTTATTTAATCTTAAATAAGCTCAGATTATTAATTTAATAATATTATGATGATGAGATATTATTTAGTAAATTATTTGATTTTTTTTATCATTACTTTATTCTAAAAATATATTTCAAAATCAAATAGAGATTATATTATTGCTACCTTTTACTAACGAGGGATAGTTTAAGTAATAAATAACTTAATATTATTTGGGTAAAGTTTTAGGTTTGAGGTTTGTGAATGTAAAAATTTTACTGAAAAACTCATTCATCATAGACAGGTATGCGACCCAGGTCGAATCTAAATGTATCAGAGCAAAGCTTCGATGAAACAAATGGCTAATCAAAAAAAAGTTTTAAAATTGGCTAAATGCGTCTTTATCCGCTTAAACTTGGCACAAAAAGTTTCTCTCAACTCCTTGAACTTGACATAAGTGTATCAGTTTGCCTCCTAAATTTGATAAAAGTCATTTTGCCCCTTGAATTCCATCAGGCTAGGCCTTGGGGTGGGCAACGGGTGTCATTGCCTAAAGCCTATAGCCGGAAGGGGCCCACAAATATTTTTTTACTTAAAGATTTAGTTATTATAATTTAAAAGAAAAAATAGACAAAATTTAATGTTGGTATAATTGATAAGGTGCTTATTAAAGTTTTAAGAGGACATGAGTTAAATTCCTTTATTTTTAAAAAATATATTTTATTTCATTATTTTTTTTGAGGGTCTCATGTAAATATTAATTTGCCTAGAGCCGCAAAATTATTAGGGCCGGGGCCTGAATTTCATTTACCAGCTTTAGATTGAAAAGAGAAAAAGACGTATCTGAAAAAGTCACATCAATCAAAATCTGATATATGTAATTCATAGATAAACTGATATATTTTTATGAAGTTCAAAAAATAAAATTTAAAAGATAAAGAAAAACTTTTAAAAATTAAAAGCTGTATTTAGTCTTAAAATATTTTTTTCTATCATTAATATATATGAATTCAAATTGTACTTGTCACGTAAAATCCACTTGGAGAGGCTCTATGGTATGACCTATCTATCCTTACCAATTTCTGCAGCCGCTATAGTTTCGTGCCAGATAACGCCTACCTCTTTTATTTGACTAGTTTCTTGCGTCATATATACGTCATATTTATACCTTATACATATTGTATTTATTGTCATTTTTTTACCTTATACTTGTAGCTACTCCCTCCGATTTTTTTACTAAAAAATTTCACAGTTTTCATTAAAATTAAAGGAAATATTTATTATAATATTTAAATATTTAATTTATTCTTCATACTTTATAAATAATTTCTCTTTCTTTATAATTATCTACTTATAATTTCATCAATATTTGATCTCTTTTTTAATTAAAATAAGGATAAATTAAAAAAAATAATTAAAATTACATTAATAATTTAAAATAATAAATAAAAAATTAAAATTAAAAGGTTAAAATGACTAATAAAAAATGGCGAAGTGAGTATTATTTATCAGTCTTCAAACCATCCTTAATGAATGGCCTGAAGGTAAAATGAATACACAATGCAATGGTTTGAATAAAGAATAAAAAAATCACATGTATGATTTAATGATAGGGACTACTTCAACCTTAAATACTTATTAGGAATTAAACTATAGGATATACATGGAGCAATTTTAAATTTTAGGGTCAGTCATCTTGCCCTTCTAGACATCCGTAAATTGACGATCAGATATTAATTTAGATGTGGACATGACTTAAACACATAGGCAAGAATAGACAGTAAACTTCAAAATGACTCTTTAATAAATTTTCTATTTTATCTTTTCACATGGGACAATAAATATTACATAATATATATTTAATTTTCTATATATAAAAGATTAAATAAAAGTTTGCAGCACAATAATTAATTTATTATTATTATTTTATTTTTAAAAAATTATAATAATTTATTACTATTACTTTTTAAAGTGTATTTTCTATTTTATCATATCATAAAATGACCTTCTATTCTATACTACTCGTAACCCTATTAATTATTCAACTACTTCATTAATTAACATCTGGCTGCTTATTCAACCATTTCATAACCTTTTCATTTGGTCAAATATGCACAAGAAGGTGGAATTCTAAATACAACAAAAGTAGCTTGACTTTCTAAGTTAACCTTCCAAATTTAACAATTTCTGAATCAGCACGCTGGTCAACAAAAACACCTAATTTTTTTTTTAAAAAGTAGTATTTTTTTAGGAACCAAAGTTAATTTTTGATCGTATTCATCTAAATTATCACTTAATTAAAGATCAATTGATAAAAATAACTATTCATTAATCTACATAAAACCCAAATACTGTAAATATATATACTCATTTTATTCTATTTCATTTCTCTTTTCAATTTTAGACGAGAAAAAGGTTGCTTTCTTGATTTAAGAGATAACCAAAACCCTCTGGCTAACTAACAAACTAAATCAATAAGGTTGATTTAAATGGTAAGCGACTTGGTATCGTTTAAGTAATGTCTCGAGTTCGAGTCCTAGTGAATGCTTAAAATCCTTATTGGAAGACTCACCCACCACATCCAGATGTATGATCCGGATTGAATCTGGACATAATCAAAATAAAGATCCGATAAACCAGATGAACAATAAAAGAACTAAAGAATCAATTTAATATGGTCTAGTTAGCAACTCTACTGGTTGCTTTTCAACAGAAATATTACACGCTTTATATGATTACATTTTATCACTTTCGATTTTGAAAAACGTAGAGGGTTATGTTATATAAATTTACAAACTCTAATAGGCAAAATATCACACTTTAAAGTTGAGGCTATTTATGATGTAATTTGAAAAAACGGGCTTAAATAAAATGTGTAGCCCGAAAATGAAGAAGCCCATGGACCCAACATGAGTCCTAGGGCTAGACTCACATATAGGTGTTGAGGGAGAAATCGAAACAAGATGTAGAGCACCAAATAACATAATAATATCAATAAATTAAAAAAGAAGCATAGAGTTGTGGCATCTCAAGAACCTTACCTTGAGTTTTCGTTCTTTCTGTCCACAATCCAAAATCAGCCTCACAAATCCCAAAAATCTGAGCTAAATTTCATTTATATTGAACAAGAATCAAGCATTTCTCATATATTTCTGCTGTTGCTTATTGTGAAATGAACACTCCCATTCAGGCCAAACCTATAGCCATAATAGCGAATGGAAGACAATGAATTCACACCCCAAAAGGTGATTAATCTCTGCTTTTTCATTTTTCCTTTCCATTTTTTTATGTTATTGTGTTAATTTCAGGTTGAGATTTCAGGTCTATTGTTTCTTTTTTTTTTCTCTTGGTTGAGTTGTTAGTTTTCATGGCATGGGGTTAATTTGAAATTGATATATGTATATTTACTATTTGAGTTGAATTACTTGATGCAGTGCTAGAATTCGTATAATTGCAGAATTGTTCATCACAATTTTTGGTAGAGAAAAGGTTAATGGTGCCAAGAGTTAGGTCTGTGATTAAGATAATGATAAAGGCAATTGGCCCTTGACATGATATAAGAGACCTGGACATCTAGGGCCTGTTTGGGATCGGTGTCAGACCTACTGTCACGAAAAGTTCCACCTACAAGAAACATATTTTGACAGTGGACAAATGATGTTGACTCTTAATGCTAATTAATTAGGAACTGCAACAGCTTGGAAAAGCTCGAAATTGGAGCTTTTCAGAAAAGCAGTCTGTTAAAGCAATCCCAAACTGGCCCCTAGTGTTCAAATTATAGCAGCTCTATTTGTTGATTAGGTTTTAGCACTTTTCAATTTGAAGGCGCCTTTGTTAGAGATAATAATGATAAAGCCTATAAATTAGGGGTTACCATCAGTTTAAGCTTTTGGGTTTTATGGTTACATGACAAATACATAGTTTTCTTATATTTTAGGGTTAATAATTTAATCTGGTATTGCCATATTGGGAACTATCCACAAGGTTAATGAATTTAACCAATTTAAACCAAATGATCAAGTATATAACATTGAAGATTAATGGTGTTTGATTACTTAACATTTTCTGATTTTACTAGATATGATGTCTTGTTTAATCAATAATTACCGAGTATCGTTTTCAAATTGCAAATTTGTTTTACATTATATTTGTTATCAGACATAGATTATTATCTACGAATGTTATCAAGTATCAACTACATAGAGCGTTTTGCTCAAAGTCTGATTACATGAATAAACAATTGTATGGATAATGTTATAAATTGTTGCCTACTTATATAGATAACCTGTAATCTCCTTTACAGTCCATTTCAATTGTAATCCTTTTATAAAATTTTAAGCACATATATCTATCTATCAATTCATAAATAGCTCGATACAGTGCATTGAGAAGCTTCATCATCTGCTTTTGTTTTAGTTGGCCTAAAAGACTATTCATGTTGCTTTTTCGCCCTACCAAATGCTTTCTAGTGAGGCCATTTGAAGTCAATACGAATTGCTTTCAAATGGATCTTGAAGTCAATAGAATGCTCAATGGTTTTGACTTACACTTACACAACAAAATACGAATACTAAGAAACCAATGTATACAGAAAGTCTCAGAGAAGAACGGATGGACTTTTGATCTATCTCGTTATGGAACGATCTTTTTTTTTTACTCTTTTATGAAACTATTAGTTATTTCCTCTGCATTAGTTTGAAGATGGTGTATTTCAGCAGCTTAGGATCATTGTAACTTTGAAATTGCTCAGTTACATATAAAATAACTTACTACAAGACAACACCCTTATAATATTTAGCAGAGAAAGATTATTTGGTTCGCAGAATTTCGAAGAATGAAAAAATAATGTTAAATGGTCATAAAATTGATTAAAGGATACTTGAATGCTTTTACTCTGTTATGTGCACCTTCATTTCGTAAAGCAAGCATCATATGAGCCTGTTGTAAATTTAGATTTCTTAACTGAATGAATTAGTCATTAGTTATAGCGCTCTCATGTTTTTCTTTTGTAAGGTCAATATCATAAGATTTAAAGTCACATTTAAGTTAGCCATTTAGTCTCTAAATGGTATACGACAGGCGTTGGCTTTTGCGGCAAAAATTTACCGAGTTCCCCAGCATATGTTTGACTGCTCGAGTCAGCATTTTATAGTATAGTCGATGACATTCGAAATTTTGACTAAATTCAGGATTATTACAAAATTTTGGAGGTTGATTATGATGCGACAGACGAGAAAATAAGATTCAATTACCTGAAGCTTGCGCTGGTTAGTGGTGCATCTGCTATGAACAACTTCTTATGTGAGCTTTTACATTTCTTGATTGCAATCGAATCGACCAATGGTTGCTTTAGATCATTGAAGTGACGGATTTATCGCGGACGTTGATGTTATTTTAATTTATTTACAGAAGTGGCATCCAGATAAACACCAGGGTGACGCTGCTGTTACAGAAAAATTTCAAGAGATAAACGAAGCTTATAGAGGTAATTTATTTCGACCCCCCCCTACCCCACTTGTGCGGGAGCCTTGAAGGCATTGGGGTAATGTTGTTGTTGTTGTTGTTGTTGTTGTTGTTGTTGTTGTTCTTATAGCTTTCCGTAATCCTTTCTCATATTTGTAGAAGTATAATGTTTTTTATGGCCAAATACATCTTTACCCGCTTGAACTTGGCGCAAATGGCCTATTGCCCCCATGAACTTTCAAAAGATTCTCTTAGCCCCCTAAACTTGACGAAATTGCGCTGATTTGCTCCTCGAATGCAACTTGTTGGCATCTGATTGGTTTGACTTTTCAAAGATGTCATTTTTCTGATTTTTCTATCTCCAACCAGAAGCAGACTTGTGGCATTCAGGGGGCAAACTGATGCACTTTTCCAAGTTCAGGGGACAAAGAGAAACTTTGAATAGTTTAAGGGTAGATGTATATATAAAAATTAAGCCAGAAAAGAGTATATAAGAAGCATTATTGGTTCAAAACCTTGAAGTATACCTACATCTTATGTAGTGTATTATACCTACATCTTATGTAGTGTATTATCTCTGTAAATATTTACTTTTTGTTAGTATTTTCTTGTGTAGTGTTGAGTGATCCAATTAAACGCTCAGACTATGATTTGACCGGAATTTACGAGATTGATAAGTACAGTTTAGGGGTAAGTTTGAATTCTGTGAGACTTTTACTAGGCGTGCTACATTGTCGATTGATGCTATCAAGAGAAATTTGTTATTGCATTTCAGGAATACCTTGCTAGATTTAAAGGAATGATTCTTACCTGCAACGGGCTTGGTATAAGTCATACAACAACATGGTAAGCTTTTCAAAACTTTACGATGTAGTTTTTTTTTTCATCGACTGTCAAATCAGAAGATAGAGTTAGGCCCTGTTCTTTTCAACTTCTGAAAGATGAACTGAACTGAAGTTGGCTGAACTGAACTGCAGTTGGCTCTCAGTGTAAATTTATAAGTACGCATAGCTAAACTGAACTGAAGTAGACTGAACTGAACTGTAGTTCAAAAGAATTGGGCCTTATACTAACTTCTATGTTTTTGCTGGCCAAATTAGACAATTTTTTTAATATAGATGTAAAGTTGTTAGGGGCTGTGTTTCAGTTTTACTCCCGACTTTTCTTTGGGAAAATCATCGTAATCCCTATGTTTTTTAAGTATCATTTCGTCTTTATATATGCGAGGTAATTGTTGACAGATTCGCCCTATTTTTTATCGTCCCTAAATTTTCGAGTCATACAGTTTGCAAGAAATATCTGTAAATTTGAATTCGATTCGTAATACTGCAGGACGCAGCAACTGACTGGAACCACTGAACACACGGATAAATAAGGTACGATTAAAAGTTCTAACTTGTTTAAAACTCCTTCGAATTCGAAATTCTTAAAGCTCTAGAACGAGTGATTGCAAAAATATGTATCTTATTCAAATCTATATCACTTGAATTCGGCAGAAATTTGTATACACTTGTACCTTGTTACTAGAGCTTATAAAAAACGAGGCTCGTAAATCTGATGGAGCTGTCTATGTTGGTCGTATTTAGGATATGGCTTCACGAGAACAGTTTACGGCTTTTGTGTGTAAAAATATAATGATATGAGCCTCGATCGAGGTCATTATGCCTTATGATCATGTTACTCTGTGACATTCATTTTGTATAACTTTCTTTGTTACTTTGTACAATTCATTCTGTGCATTAAACTCCAAATTAGAGAATTTAGTTTTAGTACTGAAGGGAATTATAGATTATTTTATTGTTATTACCATTTACCAAGCATGTGAGATCACATTTTTCTTTATGTTTTAAGAAGCACAAAAATATATATATATATATATATATACATACATATGATTTCGTCTATGAATTATAACAGTTCGCGAATGTATTATTTAAAGTTTCTTTATGTTTTCAAAAATTGTGTAGTTGCATTTATATTAAATACAAAGACAAATTTCCGTCTCATGTAACTTAAACATATAGACTCTGAAATCAAAAATTCATTCTTATCATGAGGTTAATATTGTATCCTTAAAATCGCTTTCAATTAGTTGAGAGATGATGCTATAATGTGTAACTTTGAAATTAAACATTAGTTTGATTTGGCAAGATCCAATGACTTGCCTCTTCAAGATTTAAAACAAATACATAATTAAGAAATGAATCAGAATATTGTCCGATGAACATGTACCTGTTGGGTGAGTTGAGCTGATCTCGGACTTTTTATTAAAAACATCAATAAAAGCCCATACCTACTCACGTTTCTTTTTCTACACAACCACACTTGAATAACGTCTATTCTATTGCACTAGAGGCAAAGGAAGGGTGAGGGACGGTCCGTGTATTAGATGTGACATTCAAATTTGGTGGAAATTTTTGTGTCATTTGCTCATGAAATGAGTCCAACAAATTTTTGAAAGCATAGCATACAAAAACTGAATAGAGGAAGAGGAAGAGGAAGATGGTACAAGTACTACTTCGATGTAAAGAACAAAAAAATTAGGTGTTGTAATTGTAACTGTTAAATGTAGGGTTTTAATTAGCTAGGGAAGATGACAAGAAAATTTCCATTTTACTCCTCAAGCTCACTTGTTCACATATTAGTTTTCTTTCGCCCATATCCGAATTTATCCAACTTTTACCTTCGTATATTTTTTCTTTAAATTTTTTTTATGAAATAGTACTTTTAATTACTAAAAGTTTTATATTGAATTAATAGAATATTATAAATTTAATATATAAGTTCATAATGGCATTAGAAGATTCATATGGCCGACTTCACCTACTTTGAGATTAAAGGCCCATACATAATTGGTTGGTCTTTTAAACATTGTCATCCTCTTAATTATTTTTTGGCATATTAATATCATTATTAAGATCATGATTATTATTTTTAATATTATTATTACAAACAACGGAAATTAAATGTAACATTATTGTATGATAAAATTATTTTTAACTAACGACTTTTTAAAATTTGGTTTTCGGAGTAATATATTTTGTACAGATTTTAACTTTTAAATATTGTAAAAATTAAATATGAGTGTTGAGTTAATAAAATTATATTTCAAGACATCTTTTGTAGTGTTCTAAAATATTTTTTATATCAAATCTTTTAACTCAATGGATGTTGTGATATTTATGTTTTTTTTTTGTTAATCAATAAAATTTTGAGGATATTAAGAACTAAGTAGTCCTCTATTTTAGTTCAAATAAATCACTGAGAACACTTATATTACATATTGCAGACCGCGTCTCCACATCGTTTCAATTTGACGGAAATCGTAAAGAAATAAATTTAAATACTTACCTTTTTTTATGCCCGAGATCGAAGAATGCGGCATTGAAATCGTTTGAATGCTAAGTCGTTGACTAACTTATGGTATATCGGGATTAAGTCTTTCACAACTTCTACCGAAATTCAACAAAGAATAATTGACAAATCGAGTCTCGAAAGTTTTCCGAGAGAGAGGATATATTAGAAATCAGTAATTGAGAAACTAATTTTTATCACTTTTAAGAACATACACGTCCAATTCCTGTTTATAGGAAATTGAAATTTAATTAATTGCATTTAAATCCTTAAACTCTTTATTATTTGTAATAAATTCTTAAAGTTCTATAATTTTTTAATTAAGTCCTTTGACTGATTTAATCCTCCAATTATATCTAATTACCTAAATTGGATTGGATTCTTTGACCCAATTGATCCGCTCATGGGTGGACCGGGTATTTCCAACATCTCCCACTCGCACTTAACGGGTCACATTCCATACAAGGTCATCATATCTTCTTATCTTCCGTAGTCGTGCGAGCTGCGTACTATTAGAAACACTTTGTCTTGCACCCGTTAGGGTCTGCCAAGACTATCCCGAGTGGTACTTAACCAAGTAGATTAACATCTCGTATTCAGTACATCTTGCACCCATTAGGGTCTACCAAAACTATGCTGAAATAGGTACCCAACCATTTAGTTAACATCTTATATTTAAAATAATATCACATTGATATATTAAGCGTATGCTTTGCCTTAGATTGGTCGACAATCACCCACTTTCACATTATTAAGGATCTCGGAGCCTTAATCCGTTGTTCACTATCTTACATCAAATGTAAGGATAGGCTAGCCGGTGAACTAACAAAACTCTGGTGAATGTCCATTAGCGATATCTTCCTTTTTGAGTTATCCATTCCATATAGAACTAGGTCGTACCACCAGCCAATCTCTCCCAGATCGAATCAAATCATAATCTCTCGGTGATTGATCAAATTGTCCTTACTAGTCCTTACTTCTCAAGATAACATAATAGTAATGAGGCAAATGTCTAAAAACACTTCAGTTAATGGACTGAGTCTCACATTAGAGAAGTTGAGATCCTTGTACAGCGTACAAACTTCTCATCTCATAGTCGTTAAGCACACATTATCCCGAGGACTCACTCCTCTCCCACTTTGATAATGTGCCATAATGTTCTTTCCTTTTACCCTTATAAAGGAGCGCATGTCTATTCTCAATAATATGAACTAACACTATGTAAAGGTTTCAGTTACAATGCACCTTAACATTTAACCTTGTTCTATTTTAAGAACAACCTTTAGTTATTCAGACAGAACATGACATATCGTCATGTGAACTACACAGTTCTTACTTGATTCCTTCGTGGATTCAGTACACATTGTTCCATACAATATGGCTTTTCTTGTTACTTAAATAAGTCAATTCACGATTTTAAATAGGTTCCCGAATCACACACAGTATGCTCAAAATCAATCGCATCCTAGTCTGTACCCATGCGGTAACACTAGGATAAACACCTATGTGAGTAGGCTACTGCTCTGTCCGACATGCTATGAACGATAATTAATATATATACACAACACACACACACACACACACATTGCTTATAGTATAAACTAATTAATATCATCACGGTATCATTCGCGATTTGAATATGTTAAATGAGGTAATTAAATAAATCCAACATACATATATCTAACCCTTTAATATATTTCACATACATATCTTTAGGGACATGCTTGGTAAACATATCTGCAAACATGTAATATGTAGACAAATACCTCATGTTGACATCTCCTCGTGTACTTGAGTCTGTGACTAACTGATACTTGATTTCGATATGCTTATACCTTAAATGATATTTCGGGTCTATCATATAAGCTATCAATGCTTGCCTATTACTTGTAAATAGTCGATTGTTGTTTGGAGCACTTAGCATAAAATGACTCACTAGTCACTCTAGCCAAACAACATGTTGGACCATGGCTGAAAAAACACAAAATCCAGCTTTGGCCTTAGCCAATATGCATCTGAGTATCCTATAAGGTCTACTTCCTTAGCCTGATACATCATAGCAAAATCAACAGTCCTTTACAAGTATCTTACAATTTCTTAACGGTGTTCCAGTTCTCTATTACTGGAATAGATCAATATTTACTTGCAATGCCCACAACATAACAAATATTAGGTCTGGAGTGAGACATAACTTACATGATGTTTCCATCAGATGGAACTATTTCTATATCAATTCTAGGACAAATGCTTTTACTAAGAAATTATACTCTTAGCCATAGGAATACTTATAGGTTTATAGTTATGCATAAAGAATATTTGTCAAACCCATTTTGTGCAAGATTCTTGAGACAAAGATACTCATTTATCTTTCTATCCATTGAGATCTTAATTTCTAGGATATATGCAAACTCCCCTATTGTGAGCGAACGACGTTTCACGCGGCGGCAACTGGGCTGGGCCCAGTCGGGCCGGCCTCTTGGAATGAGGGGGGAGATGCGTATAATGTGATTGAAAATGATTTTGCATATTTTAATGCCCAAAAGATACGAGATCGAAATCTCGTACTTAAAATAGAGTCGCCACCCGGTTCAGCTCAACCAGGAAATTTTTTGGTATGATTTTCCCACCGGGTGGTTGGACCATACCTTAAGTAGAGATTCCGAGTTCGGATGATGTTATCTATTTTTCATTAGGCCAAGTTAAGGTACTTCATTCTTTCTTAATTGGTTTAATCCATCCTATTTATTTATATTTTCATTTATTTTATTGTTTTCGCGTTTATCAAGCAATTGAAACAACAAATAAAATATTTACAACCATAAAAAATGTAAGTGTGGAAAAAAAATTATTACAAGGTTTCCAAGTCCTATACATTCTTTATGCAATAAATAAAATACCTGAATATCTGATACACGTCTGCCTGTAGAAGATTGTTAGCAGGGGTATAGCATATTTTATTTACAGTATCATAAAACCCGATCGAGTGGCTAAAATGAGATTCAAACGGCATTTTCGAGGAAATTCCATTTTTAATCGAATTTTAGGCTCAATCGTTACTTTAACCAGATTATGAGTGAAAATAACCACATATTATAGGATGGGGTCTGTTTGCAAGAGATTTTGAACTTCCATCATTACATTATATGTTCAAGCTTCGAAAAATAAGCTAATATGGGATTAAATGAAAATAAAACTGCTGTCCAGAAAGTCATATCACTGACAATACAATTGATGCCGCTGGCGATATGACAGATGTCACTGGCGACATTGCTGATGCCGCCGGCGACATCAATTATGTCACCGGCGATATCAGCTTGTAGGCAGTAGTGGTGGCAGTAAAAAAAATGACTGAAAACTTAAAATGGGTGTAAATCGACGAAATTTAATACAAATCAGTAATGTTAATGCCAAAGAGCTATGAGACTCAGGATTTTAACCTCGAGGCCGTGAATCCACCTCTTCGTAAACCGAAAGAAACACCTCCGGGGAGGATCTTGTTACGACGATTTAGCAGTAAATTTAAGTGTTCTTGGTTTCTAAATCCAATTAAGTTGATTTTAACTTAAAGACTTGCTGATTTCCAACTCACAATCAGAGAATTCAAAGAAGAAAAATCAGGAAAAATGGACCGGGATCCTTTTTTTTTTTTCTATTTTATCTTGTTCTTATCTCACTAAAATATATTCTCACATTAAAATATTAACCTTCAATCTCCCTCCTCCTCCTAAAATGCAGCTCAAGGTGTGCTTTTATAGGTGAAATGGGGTGTTTTTTAGGCCTTTTTGACCAATTCTGCCGAAAGTATCCGAAAGGCTGTCTGTGGAGGGACCCATTTTAGGCCATGCCGCCGGCGACATGGTTTTGCCGCCAGCGGTATGGTGATATCGCCGGCGGCATGGCTGATGCCGCTGGTGGCATCAGCCTCCAGCATACCGACAGTTAACGGGCCCAAAAGCCAAAAAAGTCATGAAAAGTGGTTTAATAGTGGGTGAAAAGGCATCTTTTTAACTTTTAATAATATTTTAATGGGTATTTATTATTTGGGTGCAAATCATCGGTTCAAGCTCCTACCGGACGCGTTATCGGCCACACCGAACTGGATTCTTCCAAGTATAAAATTCTCGAGGAATATTATTCTGGTAATAAAAATTCTAAAGAGAACTTTTATTTTGAGGCATTAAAATTGGGTACACGTCATCATCATATCACGAGAGGGATTGCAAAATCCTATGCTCACAGGCTGCCCCTTGGGGGATCATTGCTGCCATAGGTCAGTATGATCCCATGAAAGAGCAAGGGATAGGAATGATACCTGATGGGTGACCGATTTGCCCCTTAGTCGGACCTTGTGCTTTGTAGAGAGGTTGCCCTTTGGTCGGGCTTATGCTTTGTAGAGAAATTGCCCCTTGGTCGGGCTTGAGTTTTGTGGAAAGGATGCCCTTTGGTCGGATGTATGCTTTATGGAGAGTTAATCCTTTGGTCGGACTTATACCTTGTGGAGAGATTATCCCTTGGTCGGGTTTTTGGTTTTGTAGATTGGTTGCCCTTTGGTCGGACTTATGCTTTGCGGAGAAATTATCCCTTGGTCGGGTTTTGTGTTTCATAGATTGGTTGCCCTTTGGTCGGACTTATGCTTCACGGAGAAATCATCCCTTGGTCTGGTTTTATGTTTCGTAGATTGGTTGCCCTTTGGTCGGACTTATACTTCGAGGAGAAAATATCCCTTGGTCTGGTTTTGAGTTTTGTAGATTGGTTGCCCTTTGGTAGGACTTATGCTTCGCGGAGAAATTGTCCCTTGGTTGGGTTTTGTGTTTTGTAGATTGGTTGCCCTTTGGTCGGACTAATGCTTCGCAGAGAAATTGTCCCTTGGTCGAGTTTTATGTTTTGTAGATTGGTTGCCCTTTGGCCGGACTTATGCTTTGCGGAGAAATTATCCCTTAGTCGGGTTTTGTGTTTGGTAGATTGATTGCCCTTTAGTCGGACTTATGCTTTGTGGAGAAATTGCCCTTTGGTCAGGCTTGAGCTTTGTGGAAAGGATGCCCTTTGGTCGGACTTATGCTTTATGTAGTGATCGTCCCTTGGTTGGACTTGTGCAAATTCTGAATTGGAGAAGTGATGTAGCCGGCGGCATGAATGATATCATTGGCGGTATTAATCGATGTCGCCGACGACATGAGTGCCACGTGGTAGCTTTGACTGGTCAGGTAATTTTAAAATTTAAACTAAAAGGGGCGATGTTGTCGGCGACATGAGTGATGTCGCTGGCGGTATGGATTGATGCCACCGACGGTATGAAAGGGCAGTTTCAGATAAATTAAAACTCCTCGAATTCCGCGCGGCAGTTTAAAAGGAATTGACACTCCTTTCTTCCTTATTTATTCAGAAGACTATACCTACTACTTCACATCTCATTCTTCAAATCCTACGATTTTTCTTTCGTTATTCAAATCATGAAGAGAATCACCAAGGCTTTCAAGGGTAAATCTACCAAGGCTAAGGAGAACCTGCCTGATTCTTCTATCGAGGGATTGAAAATTCTCTCTATTCCTACTGCTTATGGCCTGAAGGAGATGGCCAAGATGTATGGTTATGGGATCAATTCTCCCATCACCAATCTGACCCCAAAGAAGGAGAAGCACCTCTACTATGTTCAGGTAATCCCGTAAAACCCGAATCTCCTCTTTTTGGGTTCGATTTGATTTGGCTTTAGGCTTGACATCGTGTCATGGTAGGAGTCATAGAATGATTATAAACTGATATGGTATGTTTAGGTTCGATTTTTTTAGGCTTATTGTTTAATTGATTGTGATTTTTTATGGATTTGGTACGATGGGTGTGATTTTACGGAAAACAAGTTCTATCCGCAGGTAGTGATGTCGTCGGTGACATTAGTGATATCGCTGGTGGTATCAGTCCTTGCAAAAGGTGCCAAGGCAGTCTGATGTCACTCCTGTTTGAGGTGATATTGTCGGCGGTATCATTCATACCGCTGGCGGTATCGAGTGATACCGCCGGCGACATCGGTTTTAGTAGAGGCGACATCAGTAGCTCTTCTAATGAGAAAATAAGCAAGACTGATCTATTTTATTTCTAATTTTACAGCCATATGAACTGACCTATACAGGGGGGATGGGCACCATTGGCGAATGGTGACACCATATTTTGGAAAACGATCTCGAGCTTGCGCTTGTCATCAATGAGATAGGATTCAGGGACTTGGCCCAGATAATGCCAATGCTGATGCCAAAGCTTTCTCATTCAGTGGTGATAGCCCTAACCGAGAGGTGGTCTGAGACCACTCATACTTTCCACTTCTCTTTTGGGAAAGCTACGATTACACCCTTCGACGTCGTAGCCATGACCGGCCTCCCTTGGACGGACGAGGTCATACATTTTGATTCTTACATGGACAAATACCATGTTGAGAGGCCCGTGGTGAGGCGGGTGAAGGAGCTATTTTGTCTGAAGCCCATTTCTGGGCGGCTGTCTTATGGTGAGTTGCACCAACACTGGACCCGGGTGGATGTAGTGCCCGAGGATGAGAGGGAGGCTTGTGTTTGGTCCTTCGTGATTTCTTTGCTTACTATGCTGTTCTTCCTAATCTCGGGAAGCAAGATCAATTATATGCTGATAACTGTTGTGGAGGACGTGGCGGGCATTAGGAGGAAGAATTGGCCAAGGGCCATCTTAGCATAAATATACCACGGGATGGATGTGGGAGCCTGGAAGAGGATGAAAGCCCTTCGCCTCTGCCATCTGCTACTCCAGGTACATCTCTTTAGAAGCATTTTACTTGATAGTACACGTTCTCATTTATTAGTTGACCCTTTTTGAATTGATTAGTCGTTATTTATGCAGGCTTGGGCCTTTGAGCATCAGATCCTCCCGCCAGTGGAGTTTAAGAAGATTATGCCACCGGGCTCCCACTTTCTCGCTCGCTGGTGCGGGGGCATTGGCAGGAAGGCCAAGTACCCTATAAAATATAAGGAGGTCTTGAGGAGCGCGCGGTTGAGCTCGGTATGCGACTTTTTAATTTAGTCTTTATTTTTACACTTTAGATAAAACAAAAGGTGTTTATGAACTTATACTGGTTGTTTTGGCTGATTGTTGGTGTAGCTTATCCTGGATCCATTCGATGGGGTAGAGAACCTGACAGAGGTTACAAGGGTTAAGAGGGAGGTAGATGATCATCGATTCATGATTGAGTGCCCTCTGTCCCAACAGTGGTACCTGGGTGAGCGCATTTGAGGCTGGAGGTCTGTCCCTATTACTGATAGACCAGTGTCTGCTGATCCTCCCAGAGGCTTATGGTGGCTCCATTTGGTGATCACCTCTGAGGCTGTCAAGGCTGATTATATTGAGGGGAACGACCGAGTGATCCCTAGCGTCCCTAGCCTCTAGGAGTAGCTCCAGCAGCGTCTACTCCTTGTGTGTCCCCGTATTCATAGAAATGATATGATTGAGTATCATAACGAACAGCGGTTGGAGGAGGTGAAAAGGCGCCTCAAAGGCATTGTGGACATCGAGGAGGAAGAAGATGATGAAGATAAGGAGCTTGAAGGGGATGTTGGGATCGAGCCCAAGGGGGAGGATGAGGCAGGCGTGGACGTAGCCGGCGAGAGTGCGCCAATTTCCCAAGGGGAGCAACGTTCTTTCGAGGTATGATTGTGTTTATGTGCCTGATTTTAAAATTATTTATGTTAACGTGTGGCTTTCATGTTTTTCAGGAACCCGCGAGGAAGAGAGGCTGGGATAACCAGAGTAGGACACGACACTATAGTGTGCCGGAGGGCATAAACTTTGTGGTGGGGCGTCTGGTCAATCCGATGGAAACCACATTCCTGCTGATGAATTCCTGGGGTGAGTTCCTCCCTAAGAATATAGGCTTGAGCCGGCAGGCTCCAATTTTCATGCACAAAAATACTACTTACGTAAGGCCTGGTAATTATTTTGTTTAGCCTTAGATGCGGGTGTCTAATGATTTGCCTTTTGGATTTTTTAGGTGGCACGGAGCCATGTGGAGCAGCTCGCAGAGAACAATTTTATTCTCCGGGATACACTTATCGGGCAGTCGCTCCTTGCTCATGTATTTTATGCATATATTAAGATGGGATACTGTATGGATATTATAAATGATATGCATCGTTGATATTTTCTCTGGTTTGTAGGACTTCTTGGCCCTTTCCTTGTCAGATGCTAATACAGCCCGGTGGCAGTACGAGGAGGAGACTGCAGACCTACGGCGTCGTGTGAGTGACCTTGAGGGTGGTCAGGTGGCAGCTACCATTCAGGAATGGAGAAGTAAGCAAAATCTGGACCGTGCGCACCCTGGTAGTACCAGTTATAGGGGGATCAAGATGTCTGCAGGCTGACTCCTGCCTGCTGTAGCCGAGGAGTCTAGCAGTGTGCCCATGACAGAGGGAAGGAAAGAGGACGATGTTGATGACTGGCTTGTTAGTCCCGAAGACATTTCATCTCGCCCGGCCGGTAGTGGCGGGCATGCCTATTTTTTCATTTTGCTTTTTTATTTCCTTGTTTGTACCCTTGATACATTGGGGTTGGAATAATTTGGTTTTTTCTGTTGGGTTTTGTTTCTTTCATGGTCTAGACATTCAAAATTTTTGGATGGTTTGTGCCTTCGGGCTTTTTATTTTGAATAAGAATGGGTCGCTGTTTGGAAAGGCATTGGAAACGTGGTATAGGATTGTTTACAGGTTTTGTACAGGTCTAAAATGGAAAAATGCTTCTGATGTCACCGGAAAATTCACTTTATGTCGCCGACGGCATGACCCATATCGCCCAAACCCATCCAGCCAAAATAATATATACAGGGTTGTCTGAAATTCCATATCACCGGCGGCATCATCTGATATCGCCCAATCTAATCCATATCCCCGGCGGCATCATTTACATCACCGACGGCATCACCTATATCGCCGGCGGTATCAATTTTCCAGCAATCTGATTTCGACTATTCTGTCCATTCCTGTCATGGCAACCCACAATCAAAAGCTATGGGGTTTTCTGCAGAGTCTGGGGAATGAGGACTGGAAGAGGCTTGGACAATTCAGGCTTTGAGGGTTTCGATATGTGGCGGCGTGGCCCGTAAGCCGCGAATTCCTTCAAGCGGCACTATCTTTTTGGGATCCATTGGACCACATTTTTCGATTTTCATCGTTCGAGCTTTGCCCCTTGCTTGAAGAATTCCACTCTATTTTAGGGGCACCATGTCCTAAACGCGTTACGCCGGCGCTGCCGGACTTTCATTTTGGCATAGATGGAATTCCTTGAGGGTTATGGAATTTGGATTCTGTGGACCCATTTCTATCTCGGTTGCCCGATAAACCTGGGTTTTAGCTTAGAGCGGTTCTAGAGTGGTACCGTGGAGTGCCCTGATCCCATCCTGCTTGGCCATTCATGTTAGCATTGCTACTCATGGCGGAGTTTATGTGTGGAGTGTGCTTGATTGCTCCGCTCACGCTGATTTCACTCATCAGCCCTATGTCGACAGGGGCTTCTCCCGTGGCTGTGGGATTGGCCGATGTTTTGCTGAACGTGGATGCTACTTCTGTTGACCCGTCACTTATCGGAGATCAACTCATATTATTATAGGTACCTTTTATTATTTCTGATTCCACACATTTCCTTCCCCAATCCTTACCTGAGTTTTAAATTATAGGTATGGCTAATAGAGAAGCTGAAGTTGAGGGATGCGCCATGAGGGAACCCGAAAAAGTATCTTCCCGTCCATCTGAGGGAGAGAGGGCTCATGCGGGCTGATTTTGATAAGTTGACATATGACAATTGGGTGCCTATTTTGAGGGGGTATACTGACGCGCAGGTTCAGTGGGTTAGTCCATGGTGAAGAATTCAGGATGTGGTTGTAGAATCTTAGGGAGCATGTGTTCAGCTGATAGGTCTGGAGAAATCTTCATTTTATACCCCTTACCGGCTGTGTCATCAGTATGGCAAGGGGCAAAGAGTCCTAATCAAACTACCCCACAACGAGATCAGAGTTTACAAATATAGGTGGGTCAACCATATTCGGGAGAAGGGGTCCCGGGAGGCCATATTTGAGATTCTGGATTATGATCACATGGAAACCATCGAAACTGACACACACTACAGGGGATGGCTTGCTGAGATAGGAGACTTGCCGACCCGTCGGAAGCGGTCATGGGCTCGTTTTGAGGGGGAACGTGCGGAGCGGGGAGAGGAGCCCTTTTCTACTAGCACATCAAGGCGGATCTCTAGGTATTGCGACGATGATGCGGGAAGTTTGATTTGAGTCTTGCTTTTGTCAGAACTATTAGACCTCTTTTTTTTTCTCATCTAAAATGAAATAAAATGAACTCTATCCAAGGCATTCTGAATTTGTCTTAATCTTATGAATACAGGATCCACATAAGTATAAGCATTTAGATTTCAACAAAAGAGAACTTTTATTAATTGAGATAAAGTAAAGTACATAATGTTTGATTGACATTCACATTGATTTAACTCCTGGTGCTAACTAGCCGAGATCGGTTTTCTAGAAGGCACTCGCTCTTTGCTCACATACCTTAACTTTTGCCTAGATTGCCCTTTTCGGGTTTTTGATCTAGCGGGTTTATCTCATCCCTTAATTTTTGCACTGCTGGTTTGCAGGATACCAACCTTCGGGCGTCACCCTAATTTTTTCTCGATCAGTAAAAGACTGAAAGGTGGGTAATTATCACGTATATATATATATATTTTAGTTTGCTGCTTTTCTGATTTGTTTCTTTTGAATTAAACATGATAACGCTTAAGCCTATCTTGGTTTATGGGATTTACGAACTCGTTCCCATCCATGTCTATAAGTTTAGCTGCCCCTTTGCTAAGCAGCTTCTTTATTACATATGGTCCTTCCCAATTTGGCCTGAATTTACCCCTCGCATCAGTGTTAGAATGTTTCAGTTACTTAAGGACCAGATCACCAGCCTTCAGGGGGAACTTCTGATGTCTCACCCGACTGTTATATGCCCGAGCCATACATTGTTGGTACATCTGGAGGTTATCGATGGCCTTCAACCTCTGCTCATCCATCATGTTCAACTATTCAAATCTCACCCGAGTCTATTCAGATTCTTCTAATTTAGCCTCTAGAGTGACTCTTAATGAGGTCACCTGAGTTTCAATTGGCAAGACTGCTTCCATCTCGTAGACCAGGGAGAATGGAGTTTGGCATGTCGGGGTACGTATATTGGTGCGATATCCCCAGATAGCAAAATGTAGCTTATCTGCCCAATCCCTGTAACTGGCTATCATCTTAGAAAGGATCGTCTTTACCGATTTGTTAGCTGCCTCAACAGCTCTATTGGCTTATGGTCTGTATAGAGAAGATCTATGGTGCTCGATCCCATACTTCTCAATTAGAGAAGCAGTTGCTCCTTGAAATTAAACTCCATTGTCCGAGACTATATAGTGTGGGAGCCCATACCAAGCGAAGATGTGCTTTTCTATGAACTTGGCCATCTGCTTGGCGGTAACATTGGTGAAGGATTCGGCTTCTACCCATTTCGAGAAGTAATCTACTGCTACAACAATGAATTTGTGGCCGTTTATTGAGGAAGGATGGATTTCACCAATTATGTCTATCCCCTATGCCGAGAATGGCCAAGGGGTGGATAAGTGATGGAGCTTGGTGGGTGGCAGATGCTGCATATCTCCATAAACCTAGCATTGGTGGCATCATTTGACCTGGGTGATACAATCGGCTGTGAGAGTGAGCTAAAAATACCCCAGCCGCTAGATTTTCTTTACGAGAGCAAGACCATTCATATGAGGGCCACAGTCACCAGCATGGACCTGGGTCATTACATCCTGAGCCTCGGAATCAGTGAGGCAGCGGAGAAGTAGGCTGTCGCTGGTGCGCTTGAATAGATCATTATCCACAATACAAAACTGGATAGCGAGCTGCCGTAGGGTGGTATGGTCCGAGTCAGAAGAATCTGTGGGGTATTGGCTGGTCTGAAGAAATTGGACGATATCAGAATACCAATAAGGTTCGGATGAAATGGCAAGGATTCAAGGAGTCGATTGAACATGATATGGGATCTTAGTGGACATCAAAACCAAAGGGTGGATAGGTTATTGTTGGGGTCCTTCCCACATGGACGCGAGAGTGGCGAGAGCATCTGCCATTTGATTCTCATCTCGAGGGACATGGAGGTACAAGCACGGGGTAAATTTCTCAGACAATTCACAGACAGCCTCAACATAAGGATGGAGAGATTCTTCTTTAATTTCCCAATCTCCAATGACCTGATGGACAACCAGAGCCGAATCTCCGATGACGGATACATGGCTGGCCCGAACCTGAAGAAGAGCTTCAAGGCCGAATAGGCAAGCTTTGTATTCAGCGCCGCTATTAGTGATAGCGAGTTCTAAACGTTTAGACAATGGGATTATCTCATTATCTGGCGTGACAATGATGACCTCGAGATCTGCTCCCCGACGAGTCACAGTGTCGTTAAAGTACATTGTCCAAACGTTATCAAGGGTTGTAACAGAGGCGAGCTGTTCATCAGAAAACTCTAAATTTTCCTTATAGTCGGAGCTGAGGGGTTGATTAGCCAGGAATTTAACTACAGCCCCCCCTTAATGACCTTCCGAGTTACATATTCAATGTCAAACTCAAACAGGAGAAGCAGCCATCGGGATAATTTGCTGGCCAGAGTAGGGGATTGACAAAGAAACTTCATTGGGTCAATCTTGGCTACGGCTTGGACGTAATAAGATTGGAAATAATGTCGCAACTTCTTAGTGAGCTAAACCATGGTAGTACAGGTCTTTTCTACAATCGAATATCGGGTTTCATAATCTAACAGCTTCTTGCTCAAGTAGTAGATGGTATGTTCGCACTTATCATTATGTTCCTAGATAAGCATAGCCCCGACGGAAGTTTCCTCAATGGCCAGATAAAGGACGATTGGTTTCCCTGGGATATGGGATGTCAAGACGGGTGGATCGACAAGATATGACTTGATTCTATCAAATGCTACTTGGCAGTGATCATTCCATACCACGGGTTGCTGTTTCTTTAATAGTTTAAAGATGGGTTCACAAACAGTAGTGAGGCGAGTAATGAACCGACTGACATACTGCAAGGACCCTAAAAATGATTGGACCTCCTTCTCTGTCTTAGGGGGAGGCATGTCCCTGATGGCTTTGGCTTTATCCAGATCCATTTCAATCCCTTTCAGGCTAACCAAGTGTCCCAATAGCTTGCCGGAGGTAACTCCAAATACCATTTCTTTGGATTTAGGCGAAGATTATACTTTTCAATGCGAATCATGAACTTGTTAAGAATAGCAGGGTGCTTCTCTCGAGTGGCGGACTCTACAATCATGTCGTCCACATACACTTCCACTTCTTTATGGATCATATCATGTAGGAGGGCGGTCACAGCTCATTGATAAGTGGCCTCGGCATTTTTCAACCCGAACGACATTACCTTGTAGCAATACACCCCCTATTCAGTGATGAATGCTGTTTTGACTTTGTCGACAATATTAACTAGAATCTGATTATACCCCGAGAACCCATCCATGAATGAATACATAGTCACCCTGGCGGCGCTATCAATCAGGACATCAATGTGCGGGAGAGGGAAGTCATCTTTTGGCGAGGCTTTATTGAGGTCTCAGAAATCCACAAAGACTCGGACCCTACCATCCTTCTTTAGCACTGGAACGATGTTGGACAACCAAGTCGGATATTCTACCACTTCTATGAATCGAGCTTCGATCAACCTTAAAACCTCTGTCTTAACCTGTTTTGCCCATTCAGGTGTCAACCGACGGAGTTTTTGCTTGACAGGTCAAAATTTAGGAGCAGTTAGGATTCTGTGTTCGGCGATTTATCGGTCAACCCCAGGCATGTCTTCGTATGACCAGGCAAAAGCGTTAACATGATTTTTAAGCACTTTTATGATCTCACTTCTTCCCTCGGGAGTTAAATCTTTGGAAATGGTTACCATTTTGGGATTGTCATATGTAATTAGGTTTATTTCACTTAATAATGTATCACTAATGCCAAAAACATTATGCGTATTGTTATGTGAATGCATGGATCCATCAGGAAAGACATCAAATAAGTAAGTAGAATGGGAGTTATTCATTGCATTAAAAGCCTCATAAGCAGCATTGTTTGCATAAAAAACATCAGAAATATTAAAAATTACATCGTCCATATCCTCCTCTACAGGCGGAGGGGCTTCAGTAGCAATGTTGACGGGAGAAGTGTCCTCTATATCGTCTGTCAAAATGGCATTTAGGTGGTGCTCTAGAGCGGTCTTTTGGGCAATGGTGAGTGATGGCCCTTCAGACAGGTTAGCCTTTTCGGTGAGAGCCCTAGCGAGCTTTCCTACTATGGCTGTCATAGCGTCTTCTTCCCTGATACCCTTCCAGCCCTTCCTCATCAGTAGTGCCATAGCTTTTGTCATGATTGCCACAACATTCTCAATTTCTGGATCGATAGACTCTTCATTACTTCTCTCAGGCTCATCCTTAGGATACATCTTGCCTTTCCCTTTAGCCTTATCAGAAACAACATTGACAGGCGCATCAGGCTTAGTAGGCTTGGGTTCAGCTGAAACTATCATGTGACCAGTCTCAAAGTCATAAACATCTTTAAAGATCTCAAAGCCGGGCCACATTTTCTCGCCATACACTATAAGAAAATTAGTGATCTGCAAGGGAATCTGCTATGAAATTTCCGTTGTAGAAGCCATTTAACAACAGAATTGCAACGGTACTGATTCCATTGCAATATACGCGCTTACAGATTGATCCGCAAGGGCTTTTAATTCCGTTCCAAATCTGCAACGGATTATATTTCCGTTGCAAATTGCATTGCGATTTGCAACTACATTTCGCTTACAGTTTCACTTGCAAATCTGCAATTGCAATATCCGTTGTGAAATAGCTTCTTGCAGATTTGCAAATGCGATTCCGTTGCAAAATCCCTTGCGAAATGTGTAATTAACAAAAATAAAAATAAAACAACATATTATTTGGATTGAAGGGAGCTACTATGAATTACATAAACCTAAGATATGCAAAAGCTTCAATATCACTAAATTCAAGAGTACCACTATGAACTTGAAATTTGCCTATATTGCTCAACTAAATCATACTTGTGACAAAATGTCTATTAGAATGCAATTCACGAACAAGACAATCTATTCTATGAAGTCAACAATAGACAGGACTTATCAACAAGATTTAGTGAGAGCAAAAGTTTCAAACTATTATGATTAGAAAGACTTCACCCCGTAATTAAAGTTATAGACCACAATCCAAACCAACAAAAAAATAGATACACTAAAAACATTTTATAAATACTACCTATGATGCACTAAAATGTCAACAATGCCTTAGTTGTAAATTTATTCAATTTCATATATAAGCTGCAGAACATGTATTTGCTCAACGAGTAAAGGAAATAAATGTTAGGGAACAAACTTACATCATCCAACAGACGGTCATTGTTATAATCCGTGTGAAATAAAACCTGCATCACAAACCAGATTAGAAATATTAAATGATACAAAAAGGAATGTATCAAGTACATTTTATAGCCATAATCATCTTGCACTGATAAACCAGATTAGGAATGATAAGTTCAATGACATAATCTAATGCATAAGAAATTTCACTCTATTTCCAAATTTATTGTGCCCATTGCAGAAATAATAATTAAAACATTCATCAAAGGAGGGAATACAAGTGAAGTAAAAAAAGGAGGGAATACAAGATTAATAAATTTATAGCTTGCATTTTAAAGAAGGTCATCAACAAACCAACTATTACAAAACAAATGAATAGCTAAAATCTTTCAAATTATGTACTATATGAAAAACTAGAAAGCAGGTTGAGAAAGTAAACAATCAAACTTGTTTAAATCCTTTTATTTGTTAAAATTTTTTGACCATTTGTCTATAGTCGTGACTTACAATGTTTTTCTTCTAAAATACTAACAACGTAACGTCGCTCTATCTCGATAATTAAGCAAGAAACCAATAATTCTAATTAGGGGTGTTCAAAAACCGAACCTAATCGAAATAACCGATCAAACTGACCAATTAAACAAAATCTCTTCAATATATATACATGTCTAATAAAAATTTGTAACCGAAAATTTAATCTATTGGATGAAATATATCAGAATTACTAATAATATTCCTAGAAGTCTACAACTCCTAAATTACCATTACCGATTTCAAGAACTCCTCTAGCACTAGCAGACTACATAAACTCTTTAAGTCACCTTTTACTAAATCCTTTTTATGTGCAACCACACAAAGCCTATGCAATTTCTCTGTCCGTCAATGAACGTTTACTGCTACTTTTGAATCTTACAATAGAAATTGAATTAGCCATTACAAATCATTAAAGAGATTAGAAGAAAAAAAAATCAAAATAAACTACTTTTTATGTTTCGTGTTCTATAAAAATGTTATCATAAAACAATCCAACACATGAATTATCGGTACCTTTAGCAATGACTAAATACTGGAAGATGTGAATGTTTATTAAAATCGAAATAACCGACCGAACCAAATATCTCGGTACAGTTCGGTTATTATTTTCTAAGTTATTCGGTTTTCGATGAATTCGGTTCGGTTATTCAACCGAACCGACCGATGAACACCCCTAATTCTAATTCCCCCACATCATAGAGCATTCAAACTCACAAAGAACACATTGTACATTGTCCAACAGTTAAAATCATACTATGTTAGATAACTATCTACCAATTATTTCAATTATAGAGCACAACAAAAATTATAATTGAATACTATACATAATAAAACAATGAAATTTTCTGAATATAGCCTAATTTTCTAAAATATTAATAATAAAAGGAAAATAATTTTCTTATTTATGCACGTGGCCATAAAGTTCCCTTGCATGTTGACTTATAAAACCTGATCATAGAAAAATTTTAGGAAAAAAATGGTTCTTAAAGAAGTACCTATAATTAAGTGATTGACATAGAACTAAAACGGATATAACAACTTCAAATTTAGTACTTTACTAGCCAAATTAACACAACATTGAAATTTAAAAGTAAAATAAGAAATAATATATAGAGTATGCAATAAGTACAAAGGCATAAAAGCTTCCTTGCAATTTAACTATCATAACCTTCTCATTGGCATTTTGAACATTTTAGGGAAAGAAGTTGCTAGTGGAATACACTTTGACTCTCATAGAAACAGAAGCAATGCTGACTTTGATGTTTACAGAGATACAATATACCAAGTTCATAGCAATTTTAATTTTTCTATAATGATTTCACTTTTCACATACACCCAGAATGTGTCCTTTATAAAGACCCTCTTACCTTTAAAAGGTTAAGAAAATTGTGAGTTCTTGAGATGAAGTTAAAGCACAAGAAGACAAAACATCATAGATCCACTTGTTAATACATGCAGATAAGCCAGACAAGTTTAAGGTTCTGTTTTAGATGCATTTCACATCCTCAGAAATGTGGCTTATGTCTTACAATAGAGATGATTCATACAGATCAAAAGAATGATTTCAATCAAATAACTATTAGTAAGTAAGAACTACAAAAGTTACAATCAGGCATAAAATAGTCAAAGTATCAACACAATGACCATTATTCAAGTGATCTTAGGTGCTACCAAGCTATTATAGACAATTTTGAAATAAGTGCTTAAAAACAGGCATAGAATAGTCAAAGTATCAATCAATATAGAAACAACTGTCCATAAACTTAAATTCAACTTCATATTTCACCCCAAATATGGACTTGTGCAATAAACTAAAAAGAAATAAAGGTATAACAATAACACTCAGTCATTTGATGTCTCAAAAAGAGAGATACAACTACAAAGTTATTTACTTATAAGAAGAATTTGAAGGAAAAGACAAATATATAGAGTATTAGAGACTAACTAATAGATCATTATTCCTTCAAATACGGAAAGGTTCAGCAAACAAAATTTATACAGTTCAGATAATCTTGTTACTCAAAAGTTTTAACATAAACCAAAAGTTTCATATCAATTCTTAACATTCAGTCGTTGAAATGGATAATAGTAAAATATAAAGACAATTGCCATTAGAATTGTGATAAAGTAAAGTATGTTTCATCAAAACTCGCTCACTAATTTAACTCTTTTTTTACATTCCTGACTAAAATTTTTTAAAGGATAAGACTTATTTTTGAGAGAACACCATCGTAGTAGTGCAAGAAAGAGCAATTATTACAATAATATTCTTGCATTCTTCATGAGAAAATTTTGGCTTCAAATACAAATCACACTAAGTACAGTAACAGATTGTAAAACAAAAGTAAAATGATAGTTTGAATGTTGTTGTGTGAAACATTCAAAAGTGCAAAAATTCACAAAGGTTAGGTTGAAACAAAAAAAATAAAAATGGGTGTTTTTATAATATAAATATGTTAAGTAACATCACTGCACATCACAAACATAATGAATCCAATAATGCAATGAAGCCATGGAACAAAAAAAATTCATCATCGAGTTTATCATAATCATAAAGTTTATCTCGCATAAACCTAATAGCCAATTAATTATCCTAGCATGATATGAATCCCTTGCAGGCAACAAACATGAAAAACCTGCAATTTGACAATATAAAAGAGGGATAAGCTCAATTAACAGACCTCTGTTTCAATTTTATATAGGAAGGAGGGATCAACAACATTCTGTTTCTAAGCATGGAGAAAGATCGCATTCAAACCCCCGAAAGCCCACATGATCCCTACATTAAGTGAACAAATTTACAACAAAATATATACGGCAAAAATATTGTACAAAAAAAGTGACAACAATAGAAAAAAGAGAAAAGCCAAATTTAATGTTAAAGAAAGCTATGGAAGAAGGAAAAAAATAGACCCAGGCAAAACAAAGTTACGAAAGAATGCTTTCAGTTACATGAACCCAGATAAAAAAAAGCTACGAAAGAAGCAAAACAAATAGACCATAGTCCCAAACCAGATACAAAATTAAAAAATGGAATGCATTAGGCCACCTCGACCCACTGCAAGCGCAGTAACAGATCTAACACAGTAAAGAATTGTTCAATTTAGATGAAAGCCCTAAAACGACTCGAAATAATCACAGATCCAAACCCTAAAATTACCAAATATGACAAAATAGAATCACCTGAAAATGAAAACAGATACGAACAATTAGGATGCAAGGTGCTGGCGACGAAGGAAGACGGTGGTGGGAGAGGTCAATGGTGATGGTAGCGGTGTTGACCTGGGAGTGACAAAGTGAGTCTAGGGAAAGCGAGAAAGAAAAGGAGAGAAGAGATCGAGAGGGATGGACCCTATTAAGGGCTTTAATTTTTATTTTTTTAATTCTTTAAACAAATGTTTTCCCGGATGAAAAGGAAAGCGATTTTTTATTTTCTTTATACAATATTTTTAACTGATATCAATTGCAACGGAAAAATTTAATAATTGCAAATTCCGTTGCAAAATTTCCCGCTTACTATTCCCGCCTACTTCATTACAATGGAATCACAATACACTTGCAATATCCGTTGCAATTAAATTTAGTATTTAAATTTTAATAATTTTGCAACGAAATATCCATTCCATTGCAGAATCCGTTGCAATCCGTAAAAATTGCAATGGAAAAAATTCCGTTGCAGAATCCGATTTTTCTTGTAGTGATACTCGATTGGCTCAGGCTCCCCCTTATAAGGCCTCTTGCCTTAGATCTCACAAATAGTGACCATGAGGCAGTAGCAAGAAGGGACGCAGCGATAGGCTTTTCTAGGCTTATATCCCAATCCAGCTCCATGAATAAGAATCTTCAGCTCCAATGCCTTAATAATTCCCTGTTTGTGTATTCCTCCACCTCTGCCAGGCTTGTAACCAGATTTCTTCATTAGTTTACCCATACCCACATGAAGGTAGTTGTGCCAAAGTGGAGGAGGCTTCTGAGCTTTGCTAATCATGGCAATCTGAAGGCCCTTTTTCTAGATTAGCTTTGGCTTCTATAACAGCCATAACAAAAGTAGGATCGGCCTCTATAGTCATCATTCTGTCATCATAAATTAGCTTGATTTTTTGGTGTAGTGTGGAGGGAACTGCGCCCAAAGCATGGAGCCATGGTCGGCCAAGCAACAGAGAATGGGTAACAGGAATGTCAAGTACAGTGAAACACATATTGCTCGCCACACCTTCGACAGTGACTTCTGCCTCAAAAGTCCCAATTACATTGCGCTTTGAATCATCATAAGCTCTAATAATCATGCTGGACCTTTCAAGCTTGTCCTCTGACAGCCCCAGATGAGGAAGGATTTTTAGAGGGCATAGGTTTAGAGCGGAGCCATCATCCACCATGACACACGGGATGACCTTATCAAGAATTTGGATCCGGATGAATAACGCCCTATTGTGATCCCTACCCTCGAGCGTAAGATCAAAACTGTCAAACATAATCTGAGGCCCTTTTCTCGGGGGAATGCCTTCTCCTATCGTGGCGCATATCTCAACGGCCGAGGTGGTCGGATTAGCTTCTAGATCAAGGAGCCGTTTGATCAAACCCTTGTGATGCCTTTCAGAGTCAATTACTAGTTGCCAGATGTTGTATCGGGCTTAGGTGTTTTTTAGTTGGGTAATAAGGGGGTCAACCTCAAGAATGGTAGGGACAGGCGGAGGTGGAAAAGAGGGTCTTGCAGTAGTTCCAACTCTGCCAGGAATCGGGTCTTTGTTTAGGCGAAGATATCGGTCTTCCGGCTGATATACACGACCACTCCGGGTAATATCAAGGACATCATAGAGCAAGACGCTCTTAGTGGCTCGTATTTTAAATAGGTACTGTTGCTCTTCAGAGTCCGAATTCGGGTTTTATAGGTCATATTTATCCACACTAAAAAGGTCATTGCGATCAACCTTGAATAAGTTGGTGCTTATGACCTTGGTCTCTTGAGCCATTTCCTTATCCTCATCAGAATAGTTCTCCTTCAAAACAAAGGAATCTACGCTGAACAGTGTTTTCCCCTCAGCTTCTTTCTTTTTGCCACAAATGGTTTAGACCTGCGGCTCTCTTGATTTGGTTGGTTTAGATCAATTTCCATTCCCTGAATGGAGTTGACTCCCGGGTTGGCTTGATTGATAAGATCAAAAATCGAGCAAGATGGTAGACCCGAACTTATAACTAGGATAAAGTTACTACTATCCGGCCTCTGAGCAAGGAGATCGAAGACCGTGGCTTCAGATAAACTAGATTGGACCATGCTGACCTTACTTCTGAAGTTTGGTAAAGGATTATTTATAGTGCTCAGAGCCTTGTCTGGTTCAATGATATTTGCTTCGCTAACCAACCGTTGAATTGCTGAGAGTAGGGCTTTGCAGCTGTTAGTTTGGTGTCCTACCTAAATGTAATAATTACAGAAGTTATTCTTATCTTCAGGTCTAGGTGGCTTGTATTCCTGACGGGACTGTATGAAACCTGCTTCCCTCAAGCGCTGGAAGATGACCCGCATGGGCAAATTATAAGGGTTGGTCAAAATAAAAGGGGGACGAGGAGGTTGGATTATGGCAATCATTGATGGAGCTGGAGTGACTGTGAGGGGCGTAGCGGGGCGTGAGAAATGGCTTGAATTACAGCCGGTGTTTTTGGCTTAGCCGACACCAGGGCTGAGGGTTGAGCTTCATTCTTCCTGAACCACGGTTTCCCCGCTCTCTCGGCCTTCTCACGCTCTGCCTCACACTCAATTTTTTCAGCTTTCTCAAACACAGCCTTGTAAGAAAGAAAGGAATATGTAGCCATTTCCTTGTGGAATAGGGGGAGAGACCCTTCGAGGAGTTTGACAATCATTTCCTCAAGGCTGAGCTTGGACTTCATCAAGACCTGAGTCGATATCCACCTATTGAAGTATTGCTTAAATGTTTCGTTGGGCATTTGATGGACCCTCTCAAGATGTTGGAGGGTCATCTCTATCATAGTATTGGAACCATAATACACTTTTAATGCCTCGGATAAGAGAGTCTAGTCGGCGATAATATGTTGCGGTAAGGTCTGATACTATTCGAGGGTAGGACCCCGAAGGGAGCAGGGAAACATTTCAGCAAGCACCTTATCACTCAGCTTCTTTACATGCATCACTCTTTCATACATTATAATGTGAGAGGCAGGTGCTCCTGAGCCATCATAATGAGCCATGTTTAGCATAGTAAAATTATCGGGGACCCAATCTTCATCCCTCTCAGGTTTCTTATTAGTGATGAGGTGGTTGATGTAAGCTTGGATCTTGGGCATCACTCCCGGAGGTTGCATGACCTGGTCACTGGCCAGTTTGTGAGAGATAGCCGAGGCTTCAGGTGTCGCACTAAAAGAATGCTCGACCTGGTCATTGATAGTTTGAAAAGCTATCATTTGCCGAACAAAGGCGGCTACCTCAGGTGTTACGCCCGGTGGTTGTATGACCTAGTCGTTGAGTGTTGGAGGTAGCGGAGGGCAAATGTTTAGCTAGGTGGTAAAAGGATTTTGGGGGTAGGTGGTGCCTTTAGGAGTTACAATGAATTACAGAGGTGTGAAGGAGGGTAACGGCTGAGAAACTGGGCTTTGGTGAGTGAATATTAGAGGAGTGGAGCTTTGAGCGAAGGGTCTTGGATTGAAAGGCATAACTGATGGGGTGGTCGAAGTTGATAAGAAAGCTGAAGCCTGGCCAAACTGGAATGGACTCGCCATGGGCTGGGTTGATTGAAACATAGGTGCAACGGGTCTTGCCCCTACCAGACTGGTCAACATCTGTGCCGAACCTTTCGGGGCATGAATATTAGATACCGATACTAGATCAGAATTCCTATCTTTGAGAGCTCGCTTAACGGCTACCTGAACCGTAGTTTGGATAGAAGCTTGGAAAGCGTCCGAGTTCAGTAATTGCATCATAGCACTGGTAAAGTCAAAAGCAGGTGGTGGTTGGGATCCTGTTCTCGAGCTGAAAGTAGGGCCAAAGGGCTCTTCTGGAGGAGGGGTCCCTTCATTTCTTGGGAAAGACATGGCAGGTCGAGAAGGATTTTGGCTTAACAGAACTTGTTCTGAATCTGACTCCCCACTAGAATCGGTGTGGGGAATTCTTTTAACTTTTGTGGTGATAATCAGGGTCAAAGGATGACGTATCAGGTGGTGTTCTATCCTTTTCTAAGCTGGGGTACGACGATCAGTGTGCCTCCTCCTAGCTGAAATGGTAGGCAGTGGATCAGACCATGAATGGGTTAGAGAATGGTATGCATGGTGTGCATGCCTTTTGTTCCTTTGAAGTGATGCGTGATGCGTATGGCTGTACTTAGATGTGGTTAGAGATGATGTGATGGCTTATCCCTCCAACATACGTGGGATGTTTGTACCTCACATCATACATAGCGATATGTGGTGACGCAACGGAGGTACAAGAGAAGTCCTACGTGTGTTGCTAAACCTCTTCCATGGGTGGAAGTGGTAAGGGTAAGTTGATTCATTTTCAGCCCTTAAAGCCGATGCATGGGGGTGCATGAGCATATGGCCGCGAATCATCCCTCTTCCAACCTTATGACTCCCGCATAACGCCTCTTTGGAAGGATGGAGTTTGGCCTCTTCACCGGTAATGGCGAAAGAAGCTCGTCCCAATTATTTTATTTGTTTTGGGTAATCCTAAGGGGAATGATGTGCTAAGGCTTTTTCTAGGGCGGCTTTTGGTGTAGGGTTGCTGATGTAGAAGGTTCTCGTTTACCTTGATTCCATGTTACTCAACCACTACCCAAATAGGTGTAATCGTAGGAGTTTACGTGTTGGTTAAAATGAGTGATCCACCCACTAGGCATCCTCAATTCTAATAGGGCATGAGTGATACTTCGTGAGCTTCTTGGGTAGAATAGGGCACCTAAAATTACCGAACTATCTACACGCGTGTGGATAAAACGTTATAAAAAAGAATGAAGTTTTAATTTGGCCAATGATTTTAATACATCATCAAAATCTTTTAAACTTTAAGAAAGAAAGTTTGAGTTTAGAGAAAAGATCCCCAGCAGAGTCGCCACTATGAGCGGACGACGTTTCGCATAGCGGCAATAGGGCCGGGCCCGGTCGGGCCGGCCTCTTGGAATGAGGGGGGAGATGCGTATAATGTGATTGAAAATGATTTTGCATATTTTAATGCCCGAAAGATACGAGATCGAAATCTCGTACTTAAAATAGAATCGTCACCCGGTTCAGCTCAACCGGGAAATTTTTTTGTACGATTTTCTCACCGGGTGGTTGGACCATACCTTAAGTAGAGATTCCGAGTTCGGATGATGTTATCTATTTTTCATTAGGCCAAGTTAAGGTACTTCATTCTTTCTTAATTGGTTTAATCCATCCTATTTATTTGTATTTTCAGTTATTTTGTTATTTTCGCGTTTATCAAGCAATTGAAACAACGAATAAAATATTTACAGCCATAAAAAAAATAAGTGTGGAAAACAAAATTATTATAAGGTTTTCAAGTCTTATACGTTCTTTATGCAATAAATAAAATACCTGAATATCTGATATATGTCTGCCTGCAGAAGATTGTTAGCACGGGTATAGCATAATTTATTTATAGTATCATAAAACCCAATCGGGCGACTAAAATGAGATTCAAATGGCATTTTCGAGGAAATTCCATTTTTAATCGGATTTTAGGCTCAATCGTTACTTTAACCGGATTATGAGTGAAAATACCCACATATTACAGGATGGGGTCTGTTCAAGCTTCGGAAAATAAGCTAATCTGGGAATAAATGAAAATAAAACTGCTGTCCAAAAAGTCATATCGCCGACGATACAACTGATGCCGCCGGCGACATGGCTGATGCCTCCGGCGACATCAATTATGTCACCGGCGACATCAATTATGTCACCGGCGATATCAGGTTGTAGGCAGCAGTGGTGGCAGTAAAAAAAATGACTGAAAACTTAAAAATGGGTATAAATCGATGAAATTTAACACAAATCAGTAATGTTAATGCCAAAGAGCTATGAGACTCAGGATTTTTACCTCGCGGCCGTGAATCCACCTCTTCGTGAACCGAAAAAAACACCTCCGGGGAGTTTGTTATGACGATTTAGCAGTAAATTTAAGTGCTTTTGGTTTCTAAATCCAATTAAGTTGATTTTAACTTAAAGACTTGCTGATTTCCAACTCACAATCCGAGAATTCAAAGAAGAAAAACCAGGAAAAATGGACCGGGATCCTTTTTTTTCTGTTTTATCTAGTTCTTATCTCACTAAAATCTATTCCCACATTAAAATCTTAACCTTCAATCTCCCTCCTCCTCCTAAAATGCAGCTCAAGGTGTGCTTTTATAGGTGAAATGGGGTGTTTTTTGAGGCCTTTTTGACCAATTCCGCAGAAAGTGGCCGAAAGGCTGTCTGTGGAGGGACCCATTTTGGGCCATGCCGCCGGTGACATGGTTATGCCGCTGGCGGTATAGAAGATGTCACGGCGGTATGGTGATGTCGCCGGCGGCATGGCTGATGCCGTTGGTGGCATCAACCTCCAGCATACCGACAGCTAACGGGCCCAAAAGCCAAAAAAGTTGTGAAAAATGGTTTAATAGTGGGTGGAAAGGCATCTTTTTGACTTTTAATAATATTTTAATGAGTATTTATTATTTAGGTGTAAATCATCGGTTCAAGCTCCTACCGGATGCGTTATCGACCACGCCGAACTGGATTCTTCCAAGTATAAAATTCGCGAGGAATATTATTCTGGTAATAAAAATTCTAAAGAGAACTTTTATTTTGAGGCATTAAAATCGGGTACACGTCATCATCGTCTCGCGAGAGGGACTGCAAAATCCCATGCTCATACCCATGTCTTACATATCGAAGTTACTCGACAACCAATCTTTCACTCAATTGTATATATACAATGGTCCTCATTTACCATTGAATACCATGACCTTAAGACCACATGAGATTGTAAATTGACTTATTCAATTATGCAAACCTCGTGTTCACAAACAATTTGGACAAACTGTCTTAATTGTACCATATAGATATCTCATGACAATTCTTCATTGAGAAAAGAAGTTTGTACATTCATTTAATGTAAGTCTAAGTTAAAGTAAAACTACCAAAGCTATACATTTCTTATATATGTAAATCTTGAAACTGAAAAGAAAATATTCTCATAATATATTCTTATTAGTTTGAGTATACATATTCCTTAATTGTAACCAAGTGCTTTTACTTTATTTTGAGAATCCACTTGCTCTCAATAACTTTATATCCTTCATGTATGTCAACTTAATTCTTCTTCCATCACATTTAACTATTCATCTCCCTTTAAACACTTAATTTTCAAGGTGGAACATTGTTCATTTTGATCACTTAGGATCTAAGTCTTTATAAATATATCTCATATATTTATCGTAACTCAAAATTCATTCCTTTAAGCTCATTTCTTTACTCCCACTTAGATCAAAAATACTATAATCATCTGAGCTCCTACTTAAGGTAAAAACATTGTCGGGTTATCGGCTCCCCCATGGAACAAGATCCCTTTGATTAAAATGACCATTATGAACCACTTTGTTTGAATTACTCTCCCTTGAAGATACATCTAAAATATTAGGTTCAAGAGTCTTATTAAAAGGAACTGTTTTGCATAATATGCATAGTCTTTAAAACTCATTTTCTAAGAAATTAACATGTTGTGATTCAAATTATGTCATATATCCTTCATCGTTCTCCCCCATTGTAACGCCCCCCCTATAGGGAGCGCCACGGTAACAATAAACACCCAATAAACAACTCTACTCCACTATATAGAGTTCAATACTTATAGATTTAATACGTACAAATACCAATATAAAGTTTTAAACTCCAAATATTTTTCTCCAAATGCTAATTATTCTCCAAATATTTTTCAATGTCACTTTACATTTCTCACTCTCTAGTACATGCCATTATTCTACAAACCATAATATTACATTAAAATATAAATCCACCTCGAACCTTTCCTTAATTGCTCTTTAAGCTGATCCACCTGTACCACTTTGGTCCAAGCTATCTACAAGTTCTCCACCTACGCGTAGAAAATCAACTACACGCTAAGCAATTTGCTTAGTGGCGTCCATAAAAAAAAAATAACAACTTTGAATATTTTTAAAATAGAAACAAAGTATATTTATAAGTCAAAAACAAATTATCCAACTTTATGGAACCAAATCACAAAACTTATATAGTAATCCTTTCAAAGTACAATCAAATTTGTATCCAATTTTTCCAAACACTTTAACCATATATTGCCCAAAGTAAACAAGTCCTGAATAACGGTAAAATGGATACGGGAGCGGACAAGCCCGAAGCCAAAGCTTCAAAATCAATATATCGGTCAAGCCCGAAGCCGAAGCTTCAAAAATCAATATATCGGTCAAGCCCGAAGCCGAAGCTTCAAAAATCAATATATCGGTCAAGCCCGAAGCCGAAGCTTCAAAATCAATATATATATATATATATATATATATATATATATATATATATATATATATATATATATATATATATATATATCATAATATCGGCCAAAGCCCGAAGCCAAAGCTTCAATTGTTTGTACAGTACTGTACCCCCCTTTATTGGCGCCAATCTACCCTGACCCGTATTCTACTCGTTTAATAAGGGCAATAAATCAAAGTAACATCTTAAAAATTCCAGTATAAACCATCAATCACAATTCAACATATCTTCAGTAATTAAGAAATCCAAATCCCAAATTTTTAAGCATCAAACTTCAATTAAAACTCAATAAAATCAATATCATACTTTCCAGAATTTTTCCAGGTTTCGTAACCTGACTTCCCCTGCATTTTTCACTATCAAAACATCATTTAATCGAAGAACTTTCTTCTAAACATAATTAGACACATGTCTCAGCTTTCCAAATCCACCAGAATCACAGAAATTCAAATTTTATAACCAAAGTTATGATCAAAATACTAAACAGTGTACCAAGCTGAGATTTTCCGAAAACAGATTTCATGACTCAACTTCAAACGAAAATTTCACATTGAAAACGAACGAAATTCAACAAGGTTTCTTCAGAACATATGTTCCTTACTTTCTGTAGATATCAATAGAATCAAGAATCGTTCAAATCGGATTTATATAATGAGAGAAAACATTAAAACAAAACAGGTATATAATCTGGAAAATTTCCCGAAAAACCGAGAAATCGAAATTCGGGACACAAACCTTTTTCTATGCTCTTTCTAGCTCTCTTCTATCCCTTTTGCCTTTGATTTACTTGCAATAGCTTCCTCTACAACAGCCATATATAATTCTATCAAGATATTGCATAAATAAACTTCCTAATACCATAAATATGCTTAATCTACCATGAATTCTACTAATTAAGCTTTAATTTCACCAAAAATCACTCACCTCAAACTCGGGTTACTATTCATCCGAATCTTAATATCTGAAATCCTCCTCTTCTAGTCTTAATTGACTGAAATTGATGATGATAGAGGGCTTAAGGATCGATTTCTAACAAGAATTCGAAGTTGAATCGAAGAAATCGGAAGTTTTTGGATTATAGAAAATTTTTGGTAAAGGAAATGAATGAGGAAGGAAATGATGAAGATAAGGAAGAGAAGAAGATAAGCTGGTAAGTTATGTATATATTTTCTTTTCTTTTTTTTTCCAATAATGCCCCTGATCAAATAATTTAATGTCCATTTCATCCCTCTTACTTAATTAGCTCTTATTTCCTCATGCCTTATATCCAATAACAATAATAACAATAAAAATAATTTCTATGATATTTTAATACCATAGTAATTTATTATAAGCAAATTTTGGAAATTTCGGTTCGTTACACCCATAAAAACATATCCTTTTGATATATCAGAGTATCTAGTAAAGACGCTCTTTCTACCTTGTGAGCATAGTTTATCAAAGGTATGTGGGTATAAATGGTACAACTACAAAGTTGTAAATAGGATAAACTCAAAATTCTTCCAATTCACATCTCATATAGGATGGAAGAAATAGATTTTCAAGGGTATTTAGTTGATACACATATCAAACCATTTCAAGGAGAAGCTTATTCTTCTTCCATAAACTCCATATTACTACAGAGCATAAGGAACAACTAATGTTTAGTCCTTTATTCATCAAATAAAGTTATAAACAAAACTGAAAATAATTCCTTACCACTTCAGTTCCAATACTTTACAATCAAATCCAATTGATTTGCTACAAGATTCATAAATCTTTTGATAGCTAAAAGCTTCAGATTTATGGGAAATCAAGTAATTGATTCCATAACGAGTATGGTCATCAATCAATGTGATGAAACATTAGGTCCATGCCTTACCCTCACGTTTATTAAACCACATATGTCATAATGAATAAGTTGTAAAAATATATTATGCTCTAGTTCATCTCTAAGAATTGATTCATTGTTTGCTTTCCTTTTGTGGAACCCATCACACGGTGGAAATTTAACATTTTTAAACTATCCGTCACAATATGCTTAGTGAACTTAATCTTCTTAGCATTTGTGATATAATCGCCTATGCGATATAATAACATTATCCTTTTAAAGATGAGTTAGTCAATGGAAAAACAATCATTATCCACTTGATAATTAGTAATGTATACTCATTACAATAATATCAATCTTATAAGAACTAGACACATAGAATCTACTTTTAAGAATAAAGAAACTAAAAATTGGAAAAATTCACGAATAAATTGATTAATCATAAAACCATATCATAAATTAAATTTTGACAAATAATAGGAGAGTACAACACAACATGTAGATATTTGATTTGCTCTTGTTGCAAATCTAATCTACATGCATCAATCTATATGACTCCAACCCGATGATTGTTTTCTATATAGGTACATATGTCTCTCGTGATAATTGTCGGAAGTTCACAAAGATACTTCAGTCCTTGCTCATATTACATGTTGCACTTGAATCAATTCCTAAGGAATAAGATTCCATCAACAACATAAAGCTTGATATAAAAGTATGTAATTCACATTAGAATTTAATACTTGTACCAGTCTAGGTTCCATGCACCATAACATAGTTCCCTTTACTGTGGCAATTTTAGTAAATCACCTCTATGATGTTGACCTTCTATTGCCTTTGGACCTCTTAATTATGTTCATATGGTTAAGACCCATTTTCCTTGTTCTTTTAGCTTTACATAGATGCTTCACACCAACCAAAAGTCCTCAGGACACTTCCTTTTTAAGTTATCTATATGCCAAATGCATTTAAGACCAAATTTAGTGGCAGAGGACAACATTCTTCCAGATCCAAAGAGCTAGTGACATCGTCAAAAGAAGCTAATCTATAAAAAAATGAGTTAGAGGCATCATATATGCTCCCACTCGAAGCAAAGAACAAATCACCAATTAGAAATTTTTTCATATTGGTAATAAAAAATACATGTCTCACATGCATGTAATCCCTTAGTAATATAATCATTAATAACACTTAGAAAAATGATTCGGGTCAGTGAATTCTTTCTCCCCATACAAGAAATATATTCTTGTCATTCAGGAGTTTGTTTGTGCTACTTTCTTTGAACTCATACACAATAGTTCCCAAAGCATAAAAGGACTCTTTGTTCATCCGCACAAACCCAATTTATAAATTCCAGATTTGGTAATAATTACCGTTAAGTTTTTAAGTTTGCTACAAATACTTTTGAAGCAGTCACCATTACTAATAAAGAAGATCAGTAATGGTGAGACTGGACACGAATTTAAGAATTTAGGTCAATTATTATGAGCAATTGTGTGTTAATTACTATTCACTTAAGAATAAACTATCCGAGAAATATAAGCATTAACCCTAGTTTTTAAAGAAGTACGTATACCCAATCATCAACCAGGTGATAACACTCATATTTACTCAATTTATTTCGCCATGTAATAGTAATTATATGTGTTTGATTATTTATTATATAGTTCTCTTTAACTATAAGGTATATCTTTAAATGCACTTTAGACCTATTGCCTTAAATTAGTTCATTTAACTAAAAGCATTTAAGAGTATGTATTGGACAAGTTTATTATACATTATTATTGAAGCTATTTGGAATTTAAATAGGGAACTTTAACCCCAAGAGTGTTATTGTGGTTTATATAATTTATATAATTTATTTAAAATTTCTTTAAAATAAAAAATAAAGAACAAAATAGATAAGAATTGTATAAACCATATAAATCACTTAAATTTAAACAAATAAAACATAATCCCAAAATATATTCAATAAATAGCATGTAAATTTCTTGTCCAAAGAAACATAACAAACAAACATGGAAATGATGCTAAATAAATAACAGTCTTATACTGTTAACCACCACATAATGTACTCTACATGTGTAAATATACTTATACATCTTTTTAGAAGTGAGACGGACACTGGGTATCTCAAATCCAAAAATAAATATCATTCTCAATGACATTACTCTTTTTGAATTACTCTAGACCAACTCAATAGGTCGATGTTCATTCCTTTGATCGAACAAGATGGTAATCAATTAAATAACATATTAAAGAACCTAATAGTTCCTTAATGATTATCGAATAAAAATTCAAACAAATTGAATAGTAAGTTATATGAGCTTTTATACCTCGAAGACGTGTTTATACAATCTATATTGCTTTCCAATAAGGTAATTAATACACACTTATTGCATTTATATATGCAATATAAATACTTGATCCACAAAGTATCAATTTATAATATACAATTACATTATGGAGAACCTATTTTTCTCAAACTTTCCATTGTATTCTTACCCTTGTCCATTGAAAAGGTCTTCTTGATAACGTGAAGTTTGCAGCATTGTTGACCATCTACAACATATGTATTAAGTCAATGTCAATAATTTCACAAATTATTAACTTAAATATATTACAAAAATATATTCTTTATAGATTTATATTACATAGATATAAATTATATAACTATCACACAAATAATGAACCCAAATTACAAAAATATATATTTATACCAATAGATATAAAATAAGTTAATTGTTTATAAATAGTTGACTATATTAAATATATAACAAAAATATATTTAATATCAAATCTATATCACATAAATATAAATTTCATATGAATTATCACAAAGATAATTAATAACTCACATATATATTAATAAAATATATTTATTAAATTATACAACTAAAGTATAATCATAGTCAACATATGTTAACAATTAACTTAGTGAATTTAAGGGTATTTTTCAAATATAATAAATATATGTAACTTATACATAATCATGTGAATTTAATTTTCTAAATTAATCAACAAATGAAATTTTTTTTAGAAAAATTCACCATTAGGTCCTAAAAACAAATTCTAACATATTAGAAATTTTTATAAAATTCAGAAACTATTTTCTATAATTTTTATGAATTTATTTACGCAAAATAAATCAAAATCTCATTCTTATGGACCTAAAAAAATTCTGGAAAACTTACCTTTAAATCTGAAAAATATGAAAACAGTTGGGTAAGAAAAATTTTGGAGCAAAACGACATTATTTTGAGCCTTAAATCGTAAAATACATATCGGGCCATTAGGATAGTGCCACGTGTAGTGGTCAATCCACAAAGAGTTGACTTTGACTGCCACGTGGGAGGAAGTTATTATGGACAAGAGGAAAAAAATTTCTGGCAACGCTAAGCAGGCATAATCGTATGAAACAGTCACCACCTTTATGGCGACACTTATTCAAACCGTCGCAATAAATCGCTTATGGCGACAATTAAAGCAAACGTCGCAATAGATCGCTTAATCCAGAGTCACCATTTTTCATGAACCGTCGCGCATAACGGCTGTCACAAAAAACTACCCATCGCCACTTTTCATTTGCAACGGATTCCGAATTCCTTGTAGAATCAAGAAAACTGACTTCCACTTTTTAAAACGTTTCGAAAACGATTCTGGCCTCCGACCAGACCCTTCCTATGGTTTTTCAACGTCTTGAGTCTAATGGCATGATCATTTTCACAAAAAAATAACCAAAAATATGACATTTGAACAAAATGACATGGAAACCGAGGTTCATTTCCGAGAAAACGATGAAAAATGGCCATTAACGAACATGAACACCATGATGCATGTTTTTTAGTGCTGGAATTACCAATGTTCCTCGTATAATTGACCAAAAAACACAAAATTATTGACTAAACGCCCTAAAAAATTGAATTTCCTACACTTTTCATACTTCTAACGTAATTTCCGTAAGAAATTACGAGAACGAATTCCAAATGAAAAAAATTTCAGAATTTCAGAATTATAAGAACAAGGAATCAGCATATAACACATAAAATCATCGCTAAAATGCCGGCTTTGATACCAATGACGGAAATCGTAAAGAAACAAATTCGAATACTTATCTTTTTCCGTGTCCGAGATCGAAAAACGCCGCATTGAAACCGTTTGAATGCTAAGTCATTGATTAACCCACGGTATATCGGGATTAAGTCATTGTCCACAACTTCTACAGAAATTCAACGAAGAATGATGACAAACCGAGTCTCAAAAATTTTCCGGGAGAGAGAATATATTAGAAATCAATAATTGAAAAACTAATTTTTCATCACTTTTAAGAATATACACGTCCAATTCCTATTTATAGGAAATTGGAATTTGATTAATTACATTTAAGCCCTTAAACTCTTGATTATTTGTAATAAATTTTTAAAGTTTCATAACTTTTCAATTAAGTCCTTTTGACTTATTTAATCCTCTAATTAAATTCAATTACGTAAATTAAATCGGATCATTTGATCCAATTGTCTTGTTCATGGACGGACCGAATATTTCCAACACAATTAATTTATCATTTTTTCATTCTATACAATATAATCGACAATAATTAAAATTTTTGTATGCCTTTTATCTAAAGTTCATTATTATAGTCGTCGTGAATATCGTACAGCTTAGATTTGTTCCATGATATCGAGATTCTTTTTCCGCCACTTTATTACACTATCATTTCTCAGTTTATTGCAGTGTTGATTTATACTTTCATTGTTTATGACACTAGATAAATGTTTTATAGGAGACAAATATTTGAAGATTAAATCACAACCAACAAAATCAAATATATAGTTTAAGGCTATGGAATAGTCCCTTAATAATGAGGGCTCTTTACATAAATAGGTTGAAAAAATAAAAATATTTAGTTTAAAGAATTAACAAATAACAATAAGAGATAAAAGATTCCAAAAAACTACACCAAGAATACGTTCCAATAAAAAAATCCAAACGGCAATTACTTGCGCACACCCTTCTCAAATGGGGTACTGTTCATTAATTTTTTTATTTTTTTTATTTTACATTTATCTTTCATACCGTTCATTTTTTTGACATGCCGCTTTAGAGTTTTTTTATCGTCTCTTTTTTATCTTCGAAACAATATCCATTCTGATATTTTTTTTCAAATTTTTTTCTAAACTGTCAGATAGAGTATATATCTAATATATCCAATAATGTCCAATATATATTCAATAGAATTTCAATAGATGTTTGGTGACGTCCAATATATGAGAAAACATAAAGACCAAATTAAATAACTAATTGATACAGTAAACACAACAAACAAAAAGAGAGAGGCAAGAAATCAATTGCAAAAACTTGCAGAATCAACTCTTTAATCCATTTGTCAGCCATATCAACTAAATTCTTGTTCATCATATTCTCTTTTGATCTTTTCAATTGAAAGAAGACACTGCTCTAACTGTGGTCCAAGTTGTTGACCCCTATGTGTACACTCACTGAGTCAGAGGGGGGGTTGAATGACTCACTCAAGAACTTATAAAACTTTTTTGCGATAATTAATGGCTCGGCTTAGTGAGGTCAGCTGGCTGAGTGAAATTCTGGAAAATGTAATAAAGTAAAGGACACAGAGATTTTTATACTGGTTCGGCAAGCTGTGCTTACATCTAGTCCCGAGAGAATGTCTCGGCTTTAATTCACCAATCTCAACTCCTTTACCCTAGTCGGAGAAGCCTTTCACAAATTCCCCAATTACAGTAAGTACCCTCCAAATTGCAATAGCTCACCCGCTGAGTAGAATACCCTCTTCTATCAGCAACTCTTTAAGAGCTTAAACAAGAGCTGGATTCAACTTATAAAAACGTTGATCTAGTTACAATAATTAGATATTACAATTCTATGATCTATTCTATTCTCTCTTGTTCAAAAGCAGATTCTCGCTGAGTGGTGCTTTCTTGCTTGAACTTCTTTAAAGCTTGTAGTTTGGCAGAGTTTTAGCTTATGAGAAATTCAGGTGTAATCATCAAGTTCTAACGCTTGCCTTCTTGCTCCTTTTATAGTTGGATTGAGAAATAGTCATTGAACTTACTTTAGCATCTTCTGAAATTGACAGCTCAATTATTCACCCGTTGCTTCTTCATATCAATCCATTAAGAGATAGAATTGCACTGTTGTGAGATAGAAAATCAATCTGTTAGATTGAGATTCAAGCTTTAATTTGAATCCTTTGTCATTTGATGCCAGTCTTTTGTTAGAGAGAACTCGCACTGACTTGCCACATGTCTTCTTTCCATTCCCTCTGGTATTCCGACATATTGCAGAGCGCGCGATACTAGGTTGTTGATCTACAGAATTGCCCAAATTGGTAAATGACTTTTTACAGTTTGAATATGGAAGACTTTGTCTTTTTCTTCATTAATGTGAGTCTTGTCAAGGCATTAATTCTTTTTGTCTTTATCTCATTAATGTCCTGCAAAAAGCAACACTAAAAGCAAAGATCCCTTTTTACCTTAAATGGTAAAGTCAGCAGCTTTGACAAACTTAAAGTAACTCAGCGATATATATCATTGTAAAGCACACAGCTGAAACAAAATCAAAATATCAAGCGTTCAGTGAATATTACTAAGTCAGCGACTTAAGTAGATACTCAACCCAGAACACTCAGAGCTAAACTAAATAGCTAGGTCAGCGGAGACTCAAAATTCTACCCTTGAATTTACTAACTCCTCAACCAACCATAGACTATTTATTTTAACATTATTAGTGATTTAATTAACTCAAACTGAACTTAATTGTTATGATCAAAACTTAAGCACTACTGAGTCAGTCCACTGAGTTAGTCAAACTTGTGCTTGGTTCAATAATCTCCCCCGTTTTGATCAATGGAAATTAACTTGAGTGAGAATTAAATCAATAAGATATTTAGATCAGAGTTACCTTATATTTATGGTTAATATGTCTTTTGTTCAGCATCTTTAATTTACTCAGAGTGAATGCTAACTCCCCCATAATACTTGACTTCTTTGAGTTCTGCATTCCTCAAGACTTCTCATATATACAACAGAAAATATAAGAAGTTAAGAAGATCTTAACTTAGAGTAGAATAAGTAATCTTTCATTAAAGAATAACTTTAGAACAGACAACGATAAGTTAATCTATACTAAGTTTTACAATAAGCTCTAACAATTGCAAAATTTTATTCTATTTTGGCAAAGGTGGTCCTCCAAGATTTGCTCTACCTTCCTCATAGACCTGCTGATTCCATCTGGATTTCTTCTCTTTGGGCAGCGTAATCTTCTTGCCTTTTCTCTTCCTTGTCTCATGATATTCTCTTTAAATGTGCTCCAGATCCTTGGACAGATTATATAAGAATTCAGCTATCCTCTGATCTCTCTCCCTTTCCTCTTGCTCATGCTTCTCGTTATCCTTATCCCCTATTGCCATTACATCTAAAATGGCTTAGGCTCGATGATCAAACAAGCTCAGAGATTCCTCAAATGATTTTAGCTGACCATAGGCATTTGTTGAAAAATGTTGCACAAGCAGCTCATAAATTTCCTGAGATATTGCATCATGTTCTCTGAGAAAGGCAAACAAGCCTACTAAAGCACGGGATTAAGAAAGACTGACCTGATACTGAGCGTTGAGTCCTTCTTTGGAAATCTAGGTGAGACTAGCCAAAGCCTTTGCTTGATTGTTCTCTCTGAGTATCCGCTCTAGCATGGGAGAGCTCCAAATGTGTGTAGTGACTTCATTAATCTTATCAAGTGCTTCCCTATCATTAATGACATTAGCATGAACATGTTTGATTTGATCCCTAATGTGACCAAGCTTCTGATGAAGTGTAGGCTCTAGTTCAGCATCTGCCATAATGATATCACTATTCAAAGCGTCAGAAATATTGAGCCTCTTCAAGGCTTTAAGCATCTCTTCCTCTGAGTCCTTGACTCCTTTCAATATATCTCCTCTAATCTGGGTCAGCATATTTGAGTTGCCTTGTTTGGAGACTACTATAATTAGAGCATTGATACCATTAATAACTGTATCTAACTTGGAAGTATTTGCTTCATTCTCCTTGCTCAATATGCTATAGCCATCAAGAACTGCCTTCATGGCTTCTAGTAAGGGATTAAATTTATCAATCAGAGAGTTTCTAAAATCCCTTTCATCATTCAGCACCTTGCAGTTACTCTCAAAAATCTTCTCCATTTTCTTCTTGAGTTTACAACTTCCATCTTCAAATAGTCAGCTTTTCTACCTGCAACAAATAATAAAGGCAATACATGTGATACAATTTCCTTCACCAAAGAAACCCGAGTAGGGACTGATTTGAAATGGGCTTTCATCTCCTCAAAAGCTTCTATAAAACCTTGCACTGGCTCCACATACTTTGCAATTCTCCTCAGGACATCCTCAGACAATAATGGTTTTGCTATCTCAACATCAATTTTAGCATCTATCCCTAGTCCTGGGATTCTTTCTCTCCCTATCCTCCTTATGTCTTTCAACAGTTCAGCTTGGGGATTAAATTAGGGTTGTGGTTGTGGTTGTTGAGGTTGTTGTTGTTATTGTGGTTGTTCTGGAATCTCTTCAATAATTGGGGGACCTCTTATAACTAGTCCTTCCAATAGCAGTGGTTCATGAACTGGAGATCCAATTGGTGATAGGTATGGAATGATGGTTGTTTGGTCAGAGTTTTAGTTAGGTGTTTGGTTAGTGGTTGATGTAGATAGTATTTGGGTTTCTAGTATAGGTATGGCAGAAATAGGTGTAGGAGAGAGAGTGGTGTTTCAGTAGATGGGTTTTGGAAAAAGAATGGCTCAGGGTTCTCCTCCTCAATCTCCTTTGGAGTCAGCTCTCTGACCTTTTCTTCTTTTGTTCCCTTTGAGGATCTTATCTTTTTAGGAACTAGAACTGTATGAACTGAGCTCCCTGATTTCCCTTTCTTAGCCTTCTTGGAGTCTTTCTTGACCTCCTTCTTACTCCCTTTCTTCTCATCCACTTCTTCTCCTTTCTCAGCTCTAAGCTTGGTAATCCTCTCAAGCTCACTTGCCACAAAGGCATCTAGAGTCAAATCCTCCTTATTAGGTTGAATAGGCTTTATCTTCATTATAGCCTTTGGATCCTTTACTCTGACTTCCCCTCTTTTCACCTTTATATACTTGGTGTTGGTAGGTCTCTCATTGGCTCTTAGTCCATGAAAAATGAGCATTGCTTAAAATTCTGGATTCTATTATCTTTAGCTGAATGTTATTCTTTGCTGCCCATCCTTATAAATCAAGCTCATAAGCTCTACAAATCTCCATTACTAGTTGACTATACACCATGTGCTTAGAAAATTTCAAGAACCTATGAAGAATGGCCAGCGACCAATTAATGCTCATTCCATGAGTTAGAGCATATACAAATACTCTTTCAAACTTGGAACAACTTCTAGTTGAGGCAGTCTTTAGCAGCAACACCTCGGTCAGAAGCTCACGTGCTTGCTTTCCTTCTTTGGTGAACATTGAAGCAATGTGTAACCAGCCTTATAATCTTCAAGAACCTTATAGTCAATGAGAATATCCACATGTTCTTCATCTTTAATCACTCGCAGTCTGAGTCCTCTTTTGTGCATCCCTAGCAATCCAGCAATCAGATGGGAAGTAACATAGGCTTTTCTCCCCATCATTATATTGACAAGAGATCTTTCTGTCCTTCCACTAGGTGGATTCTATGAAAGAATCTCAGAAATACTTCCTCATACCAGCCACTAGGAAGTTTAAAGAAACCTCTTAAATAGTGCTGGCGCCCTAACTTTCCAAATCTTTCATCGCTGTAGAAACTTAGCATATCTACGATAATTGAAGCCTTCACTTCAGTTCCCTCCATAGAACACTATTGAGTAGGGATATACTTCATTCCAATGGGATTGATAGATTTTCCCTTTTGTTGATTCCAACCGCCACTTTCGCAATAAGGTCTTGAGTTATAACCCAGCATGTATCCTTCTTATTTCTCACAAATAAAGACCTTTCAGAACTGGCTTCTACTGATCTTTTTGATGAACTCACCATAGAAATTGCTTGAAGGAACTTAAAGAATTTTGGTAATTTTAAGAGAAGTTTGCAAAAAAGAATTTTGGTAAAGTAACCTTTCTTCTTTCTGAAATTCTCCTTACATAGCCAAAAACTCTTCGCTAATCCTTACAATGCTACGTGTATGACTCATAATCCACGGTTATATATTAAACGGTGAGATTGGACAGAGTATACCATAGGATTAATGAAAGCAAGAAACACAGGATAACTGCTACTAAATATGGATCATTTCATAACTTGCTACCGTTTCTACTAACTTTGAATTTGAAAAGAAACTAGTGGCAGTTTAATAACGTGTCCAACATTCAAGGCCTAAAAGAAATACTTAACCTAATTTGCTGAAGCTCAGAGTGCCCTAGTTTTATTAGCTTCATAATAGGTTAGAGTGGAGTGTATTTCTCTAAATTAGATTGGACATTCCGATCAGCTCTCTTAGAGTATTAAATTGATCCTTAACAATAGGCTTTGTGAATATGTCAGCTCGTTGTTCTTCAATAGGAATATATGTGAGCTTGACTTCTCCTTTTAGCACATGATACCTTATAAAGTGATGTCTAATATTGACATGCTTCATCCCGCTATGTTGTATTAGATTCTGGGATAGGTCAATTGCACTCTTATTGTTACACATGACTTTAAGGCACTTAGACTCTATACCATAATCCTTCAATTGCTGCTTGATCCATAGCAGTTGTGCTACATAATTTCCTACAGCCATATACTCAGAGCCACAGAAATCTGCTTCTTGCTATACCATATTACTAGATGATCACCAAGGAAATGACATTCTCCTATGGTGGTTTTCCTTTCAAGTTCGTCTCTTCTATAGTCAGCATCTATGTATCCTCTCAGAGTGAAATCTGCATTACTTGGATACCATAATTCTGCATCAATAGAGCCTAGCAAATACCTGAGAATTCTCTTAACAGCAGCTAAGTAAGATTCTCTAGGGTCATCTTGATATCTTGCAAAATAACATACAACATATTGAATGTCAAGCCTACTAGCAGTCAAGTAAAGTAGAGAACCAATAATACCTCTGTAGAGCTTACTCTCTGCAAGTTTACCTTCCTCATCTTTACTCAAAATAGTATCAGTAGCCATGGGTGTTGACATTGGCTTGGCTTTATCCATGTCAAACTTCTTCAGAACTTCTTTGGCATACTTAGCTTGGTTGATAAAGATTCCATCTTTGCCTTGCTTGATTTGCAAACCAAGAAAGAAATTAAGCTCTCCCATACTTGACATTTCAAACTATTTCTTCATCTACTAGCTGAACTCTTTGCATATCTTTTCATCAGTTGCTCCAAATATGATATCATCAACATATATTTGGACTAGTAACACATCTTGATGCTTCTTTTTGATAAACAGAGTTGTATCTACTTTTCCTCTGACATAACCTTTGTTAAGTAAAAAGCTAGTCAGTCTCTCATACCAAGCTCTTGGAGCCTGTTTCAGTCCATATAGAGCCTTCTTCAGCTTGAAGACATGATCTGGATACTTTGGATCTTTAAACCCTGAGGGTTGTCTGACATAGACTTCCTCTTGAATATAACCATTAAGAAATGCACTCTTAGCATCCATCTGAAACAACTTAAAATTCATATGGAATGCAAAAGCATAGAGATTTCTTATAGCTTCAAGTCTTGCTACTAGTGCAAATGTTTCTCCATAATCAATGCCTTCTTATTGATTGTAGCCTTGAGCAACTAGTCTGGCCTTGATTCTGACAACATTTCCAGCTTCATCTAACTTATTCTTGAAAACCCATTCAGTGCCAATTATTGACTTTCCTTTGGGTTTCTCCACCAAATCCCAAACTTTATTTCTTTTGAATTGGTCTAGCTCCTCTTACATTGCAATCATCCGATTATCATCAAACTCAACATCTTCAAACTTCTTTGGTTCAATCAATGAGACAAATGCTGAATGACTCATCATTCTGTTCAGCTGACCTCTACTCAGCATTGGATTTTGCACACTATTAAGAATCTTCTCAACTGGGTGATCTTTCCTTGCTCTGACTTCTTTTAGTAGATCAGGATCAGTTCACTGAGGTACTATTATTGGTTGAGCATCTACATTATCACCAAAGTTAATTGATTGGTCCAAGTCAATTTCATCTTCTTCTTTTTCTGGTACTAGATCAGGAACAATAATGGGTTCACTGACTGATCCATTGACTTGATCCTTTTCTCTTTCATCATCACTGGCTTCTTTACCTGCACTATTATTTTCATCGAAATCTACATGCATGCACTCCTCTAAGATACCAGTTCTCTTAACATACACTTTGTCCCATAAAGATCCCTTCATTAGCCTTGGGTCAAATTTAGCTAATTAGTCTTTAGTGTTTAATATGAAGCATTTATAATCAAAGGCCTTGAGATGACCAACCTTGGGCTTGCGCCCCTTCCAAAGTTTAAAAGGAGTTTTGTTCAAAGCTGGGCGAATTAAAACCCTGTTTAATATATAACAAGCTGTCTTAATAGTCTCTTTCCAGAATTACTTTGGTAGATTGTTATCACTTAGCATAGAACAACCCATCTCTATAATAGTATAATTCTTTCTCTCAACAACCCCATTCTACTGAGGTGTATGAGGGGCATAAAAATTATGGTTAAACTGCCTGTTTTTGAATTCCCTTATATGGTCACTGCGGATTCTATTAATTTTAAGGTCTTTTCCATTCATGATCAGGGTAGCCAACCTAGAGAATGATTCAAATTTTTCATCTTTCCTTGCTAGTAAGATAATCCAAGTGAACCTGGTCAGATCATCTACAACCACATGGGTGTATTTCATTCCACCTAGACTTGTTGGCACGGTAGGCCCAAAAAATCCATGTGTAGAAGATTAAGGGGACGAGAAGAAGATATATCAGCTAATGATTCAAAGGTCATCCTAAATTATTTCTCAAGTTGGCATGCTGAGCAGAGTCTATCTTTTCAAAGGATAGATTGGGCAAACCCTCAATAAGTTCATTTTGGGCTAATTTGGACAGATTGGTCATATTGATATGTCCTAACCTTCTGTGCCACAGCCATGAATTCTCCTCCTTAGAAACTAAGCATATATCATTGAAGCCGGGGAATAAATCAAACATATAAACATTATTAATTCTAGGAGTATAAAGAATAGTTTGGTCAGAGTTACCATCAATGACTGAGCAGCCCATTGAGTCAAATATCACTTTCCTGCCTTTATCACACAGCTAAGCAACTCTTAGCAAGTTAAACTTTAGGCCTTTCACTGGAGACACATTATATATTGAAGGCTTCACTCCTACAGTGCCATTGCCTATAATCTTTCCCTTTTTGTTGTCTTTAAAACTGACACTTCCATTCCTTCTTCGCTCTAATGTGACGAATTGCTTTTCATTACCTGTCATATGCCTCGAGCATCCATTATCCAAATACCACATTCTTCTATCATCAGTGGATCTTCTGCAAAACAGTTAAGTTTTCTTAGGTACCCATGCCTCTTTCTGGCTAGGTCCTCCCTTGTTAGTGGTGGTCATCCTTGACCAGTCATACTCATCACAGTAACCATTTTTTTGTCTACACATGACTATAGCATGTCCTGACTTACCATAAAAATTACAGGCGGCCTTAGGATTAGGCCTGCTCACTTTACTCTTTTGAGAAACCTTCTCAGAGTGGTGAGTGCAGTTGCTCTGAGTATTCCTGCTAGATTGAGGAGGGACCCGGACCTTTCTCAACGCTGTTAATTCAGCAGCTAGCTCATCAAATTTCATAGTGAGTTTGCTATTTTATCCATTTTGGTACTCAGCTTTTTCCATCAGGTATAGGATGTCAAGTGAGGTAGAAGAATTGACATCTTTTAGATCATCACACCTCCTCTGAAGTACTTTGATGTATTTGGTTGACTTCTCAGTCACATTAATAACATCATTGAGTTTTGTGGTAAGCTCATCTGAAGACAAAGGGGGTTCAGAAATTACCTCAGTGTGATTTCCTTTGTCTTTGCTCTGGTCAGCTGATTGATTGGCAGCGGAACTAGATGGTTGGTCAGCTGACTCTAAGTTGGGCAGATCATCCTTAGCCATGAGGGACACATTTGCAAAATCTTATGCCTCTTCGTCTAAGGATGATGACTCTCTTTCAGAGTCACTCCAGGTAGCAGCAAGGGCTTTCTTACTCTACTTCTTCTTGAACTTGTCCTTTTTAGCCTTAGGGTAGCTCGACTAAATATGCCCCTTTTCATCATATTCAAAGTATTTGATATCTTTGTTATGCTCTTTATTGAACTCCTTTTACAGTCTATCATTTGCTCCCTTCTTATACTTGCTTATCTTTCTGGGAAATTCTTATCTTTTCCTAAGTATGTTTTGAAATTCTTGGTCATAAGAGCTATTTCTTCTTTTTTTTCCTCTGGATATCCTTCCTCAGAGGAATCTTCTTCATCATCATCAGCTCTCAAAATAACATCTCTACTTGAGCTCTCTTTTTCTTTGTGCTTGTACTTCTTAGACTCATCTTTATATTGCTTTAAGGACATCTCATGAGTCAGCAAGGTTCCCATCAGCTTATCAAACTTATAGGTCTTCAAATTATAAGCTTCTTTAATAGCACTCTTCTTGGCTTCCCATTCTTGAGTCAAGCTTCTAAGGATCTTCTTGACAATCTCTTCTTCTGTGAAGGTTTTGCTAAGTCTTTTCTGCTCATTAACTATATTCATGAACCTGGTGTTCATGTTAGAAATATCCTCCTTAGGTTTCATGTAGAACCACTAATAGTCCTTCATAAGGATATTAATTTTGGACTCTTTCACCTTGTCAATACCTTCATAAGTCACTTCCAACTTCTTCCACATCTCTTTGGCTGTCTCGCATCCTAAAGTGTGATTGAACTCAGTTGCATCAAGAGCGCAATGAAGATAGCTGATAGCAGCTGTATTTTCTTTTAGTTTGATCAAGTCCTGACTGTCCCATTCATCAGAGTATTTATCAACCTTTACTCTATTCGTCAAGATAGTAGGAACATATGGCCCTTCAACAATAGCCATCCAAGCATGCATGCTTTTGCGACTGGATGAAATTCTTCAGCCTGTTCTTCTAATAAGTATAATGCTCTCCATTGAACATTAGAGGCCTGGTGACTGACATGCTTTCTGGCAGAATATAATCTTAGGCTCTTCCACTAGACTCTCCTCCTTTGTACGCCATGGTCTTTATCTCAAGATTGTTAAATCTTTGCAATGAGAATCGCTCTGATACCACTTGTTGGTCCCTATGTGTACACTCACTGAATCAGATGGGGGTGAATGACTCACTCAAGAACTTATAAAAAATTTTCACGATAATTAATGGCTCAGCTGAGTAAGGTCAACTGGCTGAGTGAAATTCTGGAAAATGCAATAAAGTAAAGGACTCAGAGATTGTTACACTGATTCAGCAACCTGTGCTTACATCCAGTCCCGAGAGAGTGTCTCGGCTTTAATTCACTAATCTCAACTCCTTTACCCTAAGCTGAGAAGCCTTTCACAAATTCCCCAATTATAATAAGTACCCTCCAAACTGTAATCGTTCACTCGCTGAGTAGAATACCCTCTTATATCAGCAACTCTCTAAGAGCTTAAACAAGAGTTGATTCAACTTATAAAAACATTGATCCAGTTACAATAATCAGATATTACAATTCTATGATCTATTCTATTCTCTCTTATTTAAAAGCAGGTTCTTGCTGAGTAGTGCTTTCTTGCTTAAACTTCTTTAAAGCTTATAGTTTGGCAAAGTTTTAGCTTCTGAGAAATTCAGGTGTAATCACCAATTTCTAACACTTTCCTTCTTGCTCCTTTTATAGTTGGATTGAGAAAGTAGTCATTGAACTTACTTTGGCATCTCCTGAAATTGACAGCTCATCTATTCACTCATTGCTTCTTCAAATCAATCCGTTAAGAGATAGAATTGCACTATTGTGAGATAGAAAATCAATCCGTTAGATTGAGATTCGAGCTTCAATTTGAATCCTTTATAGTTTAACGCCAGTCTTTCGTTAGAGAGAACTCGAGCTGACTTACCACGTGTCTTCTTCCCATTCCCTCTGGTATTCTGACATATTGCGGAGCACACGATACTAGGTTGTTGATCTGCAGAATTGTCCAAATTGGCAAATGACTTTTTGCAGCTTGAATATGGAAGACTTTGTCTTTTTCTTCATTAATCTAAGTCTTGTCAAGACATTAATTCGTTTTGTATTTGTCTCATTAATATCCTGCAAAAAGCAACATTAAAAGCAAAGATCCCTTTTTACCTTAAATGGTAAAGTCAGCAGCTCTGCAGACTTAAAGTAACTCAGCGAAATATATCATCGTAAAGCACACAACTGAAACAAAATCTAAATATCAAGCGCTGAGTGAATATTACTAAGTCAACGACTAAAGTAGATAGTCAGCCCAGAACACTCAGATTTAAACTAAATAGCTAGGTCAGCGAAGACTCAAAATTCTACCCTTGAATTTACTAACTCCTCAACCAACCATAGACTATTTATTTTAACATCATTATTGATTTAATTAACTCAAACTGAACTTAATTGTTATGATCAAAACTTAAGAACTACCGAGTCAGTCCACTGAGTCAGTTAAACTTATGCTTGGTTCAACGTAAGCGCTTCTTTGTTTTTAATTTTATGAATCATTCCTTTGAATATGCCTTTGAAAACCTACTCACTGCCTTCAAATTTTGTTTATTACTTTAGAATCTTTCATCACCATGTAGATGTCCAATATATATCTAATAGATGTTTAATATATATCCAATAGATGTCCAATTACTTATGGCTTGAATTGCAAAATTCCCAATGGTTTGCTTTAAATGATTAAGGATGAGTGAAGCTACATCAACAGAAGATTTAGAGCTAAAATTGGAAAACACGAATGAAGAATAACAATCAAACTTCTCCACTTCAGCAAGAAATAGATAAAAATCTCACACCAAAATCCAAAGCAGAACTAGTCCAGTTAAGTGATCAACAACACAAATTAACATAACGATCCATAAAAAATGCCAAAACTAAGACATATCAGATATCTATTGGATATCTATCAAATGTCTATTGGATATTTATTCGATATCTAATAGATGTCTAACTGATTCAAAACCAATATGATTATGATTTAAGTCACTAACCAACAACGATCTAAGCCTTAGTTTGAAATACAAACACACCATAAAAAACTGCCAAAACTAAGATATATTAGATTTCTATAGGATATTTATCATATGTCTATTGGATATCTAATCGATGTCTAACAAATTCATAACCAACATGATTATAATTTAGTCACCAACCAACAACGATCTGAGCCTTATTTTGGAATATAAGAACAACTTTCAACATCAAAATTGTTTGCTCCACTAACAGCCTAATTAAATTGGCTATTAATAACAAAATAATTACCTTAGCATTTTATCAAACACATGGTGTGCACTTCAAGTTTAACAAATAGAATGTTAAAAAAATTATATAATGAACTACAAATCCTCCATTAAAGACAACAGAATGAATTACACAATGAACTACGAAAAACGAAATCAAAAGAATGAATCAAGACAGTGAAATCTTCCATTAGATACAACATAACGAACTACAAATCTCAAAATCAAAAGAATGAGATAAAAACAAAAACTACTTCAATTAAGGATTCAACGTATAGAATAAAAAATGCAGGTGCAAAATAGGTAAAATAACGATCAATCAATGACGAAAATCAAAAAGAAGAAGAGGAGTATAAAATCATTCGAATGAAGAAGAAGAAGAAGAAGAAGAAGAAGCACCCAATGAAGAGAGAAACACAAAAAAAATGAGAAAAAACTTTTAATGACACTTACATATAATGTATTTATGTTAATTAAATGTTAAAAAATGATAAATAAAAAATAAAAAATAAAAAATATTTAAATGTAATTCTAAATTTATAATTATTTTGGAAAAAGGACTCATTTTAACAAATTCCCTAATAATAATATTCCCTTCGGTTTCAAATAAATGACCTTTTAACTTTTTAATTTTAGTTTTAAATAATTGACCATTTAGATTATCAATGCAATATTTATCATTATTTCTCTAATTTACCCTTGCATCAATTAGAAAAGAGATTACATATTATTAAAATTATAAGTTTATAATTATGAAAAAAGAGAATTTTATGAAGGATATATTAATTTTTTAATTATTTAATTAATATTTTATTAATTTAAATGAAAAGTGTAAAATATTTTTTATTTAAAATCGAAGGATAATAATAATAATAATAATAATAATAATAATAATAATAATAAAATGGTATGGGATATTGTGTCCACTCACAATCCTCAATAGACAATAAACAAGATGAGATTCTTGCTAAACCTAAGAACCATAAAGAGGTTTATTCCAATTTCCAAGTAATTAATATGCGGTCCACATTTTTTCTTGTTTCTTTTTAAATGTCCCAATACCTATATTATATTATTTATTTCGACATCTATCCTCAAGTACCATAAAGTTAACTTTTGCTGATTTACCCATATTTTCCACTTGTTGAAATCAACACTCCTAATTATTTTTAGGGTATCCACCTTCACACATGTCCATATCATTTTCGAAATGCTAAGTGCTCGATTTTTTACATGAAAACATGAATTTTCATACAAATTTTATCACATGTATAATTCTCAATGTGCCTTATTGAGTTTGAATATATATATTTATAAAATAGTTATTTCGCGAACCACACTCACTTATTTTTAATATAATATATTATTTTTTAGTTTGAAACTCAAAATAATAACTTTATTGTCATAACACTTTAATGTATTTAGTTTTACCAAATTACTCTTCAGTGAAAAAATTATACTATAATTATTATAAATATCGGTATCTTTAAGAAATTGAGTTTAAACGCCTTAAGAATAAAAAGTCAAACGACAAGCCCCAAAATAAGTCATAGACGGGGATTTTTAAAAGCAGTTATATAAGAAAATGAACACAATTAATAATGAATTGATAATTTAAACAGTTCATTTCATAAATTTATAAGCTCATGATAAGATACTACATTGATCGGACATACTGTAAACTAAAGTTGTCAGTCAACAAGACACAACTCATTTAACATACTTAGGAGTAAAATTCTTACTAAATTAATGCATCAAATATCATATAATAGCATGAAAATACTAAGACTTGTAATCTTAATCATCTGCCAACCAAACTTCAACGGCCGAATTTCTATCCATAGCATAGTGATGAAGAGTATAGTGATGATGCATTAGTTCAAGTATATTTCTAGGCCCATTTGTGTGGTACAAATTCATACCATCACTTGAAACTCTCCATTCTTCACCGATTAAAAATTTCAAATGTGAAACCCCCATTGATCCTTGCACTTCCAATACAAAATCATATATGCCGTTTTGCCGAGAATTTGCAAGCGAAAAATTTCGGAAGGGGGGCGGGGTGCGATTTCTGCGAGATAAAGATCAACCGAACCGTCGTTTTTTAATCCGTAAGATTCGATCGTACAAGAATCTTCTAAGTTGTTCCCATTATATTGGAGGATTTGTCTCGAGACTTCGCAAACCGGAAAAACAACTTGGATTCTTTGTTTCAAATAAAAAAACCCTGGCATCATTTGGAATTTCTAAATTCATTGTTGCTGGAGATTGTGTTGTGCTATTCAGGAATTTGATCTTCAAATTCACCATTTAGCTATAGCTATAATGAACAGTAATAATATGCCAAAAGTAATTTAATTAGCGATGATGAGTAAGGTCGCGGAAGAGGCAATTCAAATGCGAGGTATGACAAATCTCAAATACGGTGCTATAATGGTAAAAAGTTTGGGCATTCCGTTTCAGAATGTAGAACTCCTAACAATCAAGTCGAGGAGAAGGTGAACTTTGTGGAGGAGAAGATCGAGGAGAAAGAAACGCTATTACTAGCGTACAACAACAATAATGATCATCAACCACATGTGAGGAAAAAGAAGGTTATTCGTGGAGCTCACTGAAGAAGTAAGCGGCGATGTCTCATTTGGAGATGACAAGAAGATATCGGTGAAAGGGAAAGGTAACATCCTCTTTCGTGCTAAAGATGGTAGCCACCAATTCATTTCAAATGTCTACTATGTGCCTAATATGAAGTGCAACATTCTAAGTTTGGGCCAACTCTTAGAAAAAGGCTATGATATTCATATGAAAGATTGTAGTTTTTTTATAAGAGATGGCAACGGGAATCTAATCGCCAAGGTACAGATGACGAAGAATCTAATCGTTGGATTATAAACTTGGTCCATATTAATGGAAAACCAAAATCCAAATCCAATCAATTGGAGTCCAAGCCCACAAATCTAAAATGTAGTAAATTTATTTAGGTATTTTAATTATGTAGATTTTCTATTTGTGATAACCAAATTGGAGGCTATTAAGTACAACCAATTTGGAGGCCCTTAAATTAACTAAATAAGTTCGCTGTTAATTGTATTAGTTGGAGGTGGTGGTGAGAAATTGTGTTAGTTGAGAGTTGTATAATTCACCTATAAATAGGTGAGTTGTTTAGTTGTTTTTTCTTCAACAAAAATAAGAACTTCTTTAGAGAGAAAAGAAGTAAAGAGTGAGTTGTAGCATTATATTTTGAGTGAGAGTATTCTTGTAATATCTTTGAGTTTAATAAAAGTTGTTCATTTGAGTGTTTTAATTCCAACAAAGTGGTACCAGAGCCACGTTCGAAAGTTCATTACGCTTCCAAAAAGTTCCATTTTCGATTGCAAAAGTTGAATTTCAGGAACTCTAGACGTTGCAGTAGCCCAGAAAGTGTCGCAAAAGACAGAAAACAGTGTTGCAGAAAGCTGCAGAGAGTGTTACAATACGTCAAATGTATCACAAAAGACTCTAAAAGTGTTGCATTAGCCCATGTACGATTAGAATAGCTATTTGAGTAAGATGGTGAATAGTGTGGCATCGTTTCAAGTTCCAACACTCAACAACAATAACTAAGACAATTGGAGTATCAAAATTAAGGCTCTTCTCGGAGCACATGATGTTTAGGATATTGTAGAAAAAGGCTTCACCGAGCCCGAAAATGAAGCCTCTCTCACACAAGATCAAGCTACAACTTTAAAGGATTCTCAAAAGAGACACAAGAATGCTCTCTTCATCATCTATCAAGCATTAGATGACGTTGGTTTTGAGAAAATCTCAAGCGCAACCTCTGCCAAGCAAGCATGGGAGAAGTTGCAAACCTCTTACAAAGGAGTCGAAAAGGTGAAGAAGGTCCATCTCCAAACACTAAGAAGGTGAGTTTGAATCCTTGCATATGAAACCATCCGAGTCTATCTTCAATTATTTTTCCAGAGTAGCAGCCATTTCGAATTAATTGAAAAAAATGGTGAGAAGTTAGAAGATGTATGGATAATCGAGAAGATACTCCGCTCGTTGGATCCCAAATATGAGCACATCGTGGTGACTATTGAAGAAACCAAAGACTTGGAAGAGATGATGACCGAGGAACTCTAAGGATCATTGCAAGCATATGAAGAAAAGCATAAGAAAAAGCAAGGTATCTCTGAGCAACTCCTCAAGCTACAACTCTAGGATACGAGTGAAGGTCAAGGCAATGGTAGAAATAACCATAGAAGAGGCAGAGGCAGAGGACGAGGCCACGGACGAGGTGGTAGCTATGGTCGTGGATGAAGTTGGAATTACAACAATAATTCCAGCGATAACTATGAGAAAGGAGAAAATTCCACACTAGGTTGCGGAAGAGGCAATTCAAATGCGATGTATGACAAATCTTAAGTCCGGCGCTATAATTGTCAAAAGTTTGGGCATTACGCTTCAGAATGTAGAACGCATAACAATCAAGTCGAGGTGAAGGTGAACTTTATAGAGGAGTAGATCGAAGAGAAAGAAATGCTATTACAAGCGCACAACAACAATAATGATCATCAAGACGACACATGGTAGCTCGACATCGGTGTAAGCAACCATATGTGCGGAAAAAGAAGCTTATTCATGGGGTTCACTAAAGAAGTAAGCGACGATAGCTCATTTAGAGATGACAGCAAGATATCAGTGAAGGGGAAAGGTAACATCCTCTTTCGTGCTAAAGATGGTAGCCACCAATTAATTTTAAATGTCTACTATGTGCCAAATATGAAGTGCAACATTCTAAGTTTGGGCCTACTCTTAGAAAAAGGCTATGATATTCATATGAAAGATTGTAGTCTTTTTATAAGAGATGGCAAATGGAATCTAATCGTCAAGGTACAAATGATGAAGAATAGAATGTTCCCTTTGAATATCAGAAATGATATTGCAAAGTGTCTAAAGATTTGTTACAAAGAAGCATCGTGGCTGTGGCATCTTTGATTTGGGCATCAAAACTTTGGAGGATTGGAGCTGTTATCCAAGAGGGGAATGGTTAGAGTTTTACCGTGTATCAATAATCCTGATCAATTGTGCGAAGGATGTCTACAAGGGAAGCAATTCAGAATAAGCTTTCTAAAGGAGTCAGACTATAGAGGCAAGAAGTAACTCGAGCTCATCCATACCGATGTGTATGGTCTTATTAAGCCAAGTTCTCTCACTAATAGTAACTACTTACTTCTCTTCATTGACGATTATTCAAGAAAAACTTGGGTATATTTCTTGAAGCAGAAATCAGAAGTCTTCGGAGTGTTTCAAAAGTTCAAAGTAGTAGTGGAAAAGGAGAACGGTCATAAGATCAAAGCTATGAGATCTGATCGAGGAGTAGAATTCACATCCAACGAATTCAACGAGTTTTGTGCAGCATATGGAATCCGTCTAACGGTTCCTAGATCCCCTCAGCAAAATTGTGTGGCAGAAAGGAAGAATAAAACAATTCTTGACATGGCACGGAGTATGCTCAAAAGCAAGAAACTACCTAAGGAGTTTTGGGCGGAAGTAGTGGCATGTGTAGTCTACCTATTAAATCGTTCTCCTACAAGATGCATGGAGTGGAAGAAAGCCCGGAATTTCCCATCTTCGAGTCTTTGGGAGTGTAGCTCATATTCATGTACCGGATTAGAATCGAACCAAGCTTGATGATAAAAGCAAAAGTTTTATTTTCATCGGTTATAACTCAAGCTCAAAAGACTATAAGCTATACAATTTAAATGAGAAGAATTTTATGATCAGCCGAGATATGATATTTGATGAAGAAGGAGAATGGAACTTTGATTCTCAAACAGAAGACTTCAACTTTTCCTCATTCGAGGAAGATGAGCAGACAACACCTGAGCAACCAAGACAACTTCAACAAGGCCTCACAACTCCACCAACTTTTCCTACTCCTAGAGATGGGTCATCATCATCATCATCATCATCATCCTCAAGTGGGACCGAAGATAAAAGAGAAGTGCATCGTATAAGAAGTCTTTAAGAACTCTATGAGGTGATTGAATAGCTAGACAATCTTACATTATTTTCTCTATTTGTTGATTACGAGCCAGTGATATTTCAAGAAGCTGCACAAGAGAAAAAGTGGAGAGATGCAATGGACGAAAAAATCAAGGCCATTGAGAAGAATGATACATGGGAACTCACTTCACTTCCCAAAGGCCACAAGGCGATAGGTGTTAAATGGGTGTACAAAACAAAGCGGAATGCTAAGGGAGAGGTCAAAAGACATAAGGCAAGGCTTGTTACAAAAGGATACAGTCAAAAGGCTGGAATAGACTATAATAAGGTATTCGCTCCAGTCGCTCGATTTGAAACTATTAGCTAACCATTTCTTTGGCAGCTCAAAACAAATGGAGAATTCATCAAATGGATGTAAAATTGGCTTTCCTAAATGGAGTTCTTGAAGAGGAAGTCTACATTTAGCAACCACCAGGTTACAAAGCCAAAGGTCATAAAGACAAGGTGTTGAAGTTGAATAAGGCTCTTTATAGGCTAAAACAAGCACCAAGGGCATGGAATAGCAGAATAGACAAGTACTTCCGAGAAAATGGTTTCAGTAAATGTCCATATGAGCATGCTTTGTATATCAAGAATAAAGATGGAGATATTTTGATCATGTGCCTCTATATGGACGATTTGATCTTCACCGAAAGCAACCAAAGAATGTTCGATGAATTTAAGCAAGTGATGATGAAGGAGTTTGAGATGACAGACATGGTACTTATGGCATACTACCTCGGCATAGAAGTAAAGCAACAAAAGGATGGAATTTTCATTTCACAAGAAAGCTATGCAAAGAAGATCTTAAAAAAGTTCAAGATGGATAACTGCAAGCCGATAAGCACACCGGTGGAGTACGGGATCAAGATGTTCAAACATGAAGAAGGGGAGAGTGTAGATCTAACACGTTTTAAAAGTTTGGTCGGAATTCTATGCTATCTTACCTGCACGAGGCCAGATATCCTTCATGCAGTCGGGTTAGTTAGTCGCTACATAGAATCAACAATAACCACTCATTTTAAAGCCGCTAAGAGAATTCTTCGCTATTTGAAAGGTCAGCCGACTTGGGCTTATTCTATTTAATTTCTAATGATTACAAGCTTGTTGGATATAGTGATAGCGACTGGGGTGGAGATGTAGATAACTGAAGAAGCACCAATGGATTCGTGTTTTTTATAGGAGATACTGCTTTTACATGGATGTTAAAGAAATAACCGATTGTAACATTATCTACATGTGAAGCAGAATATGTTGCAGCAACCTCATACGTTTGCCATGCAATTTGGCTTAGAAATTTATTGAAAGAGATTGGCTTGATGCAAGAAGAACTGACTTAGATTCATGTTGACAACAAGTCAGCCATTGCCTTATCAAAGAATCCTATATTACATTATCAAAGCAAACATATCGACATCCGCTATCATTACATGAGAGAGTGTGTTGCAAGAAAGGAAGTGCAAGTTGAATATGTGAAGACACAAGATCAACTTGTGAATATCTTCACTAAGTCGGTCACAAGTGAAAACTAAATCAGATTGAGAAACTTACTTAGGATGACAAGATCAACTTTAAGGGGGGGTGTTGGATTATAAACTTGATCCATATTAATGGAAACCCAAAATCCAAATCCAATCAATTGGAGTCCAAGCCCACAAATCTAAAATGTAGCAAATTTATTTAGGTATTTTAGGTATGTAAATTTTCTATGTGTGATAACCAAATTGGAGGCTATTAACTACAACCAATTTAGAGGTCATTAAATTATCTAAATAAATTGGCTGTTAATTATATTAGTTAGAGGTGGTGGTGAGTAATTGTGTTAGTTGAGAGTTGTATAATTCACCTATAAATAGGTGAGTTGTTTAGTTATTTTTTCATCAACAAAAATAAGAACTTCTTTAGAGAGAAAAGAAGTAAAGAGTGAGTTGTAGCATTATATTTTGAGTAATAGTGTTCTTGTAATATCTTTGAGTTTAATAAAAGTTGTTCATTTGAGTGTTTTAATTCCAATAAAGTGGTACTAGAGCCACATTCGAAAGTTGATTACGCTTCTGAAAAGTTCCATTTTCGATTACAAAAGTTGAATTTCAGGGACTCTAGACGTTGCAGTAGCCTAGAAAGTGTTGCAAAAGACAGAAAAAAGTGTTCAGAAAGTTGCAGAAAGTGTTACAATACATCCAATGTGTCACAAAAGACTCCAGAAGTGTTGCATTAGCCCCTGTAAGATTAGAATAGCTATTTGAGTAAGATGGCGAATAGTGTGGCATCATTTCAAGTTCTAACACTCAACAACAACAACTATGACAATTGGAGTATCAAAATGAAGGCTCTTCTCGGAGCACATGATGTTTGGAATATCGTAGAGAAAGGCTTCACCGAGCCTAAAAATGAAGCCTCTCTCACACAAGATCAAGCTACAACTTTGAAGGATTCCCGAAAGAGAGACAAGAAAGCTCTCTTCATCGTCTATCAAGCATTAGATGACGTTGGTTTTGAGAAAATCTCAAGTGCAACCTCCGCCAGGCAAGCATGGGAGAAGTTACAAACCTCTTACAAAGGAGTCAAAAAGGTGAAGAAGGTTCATCTCCAAACACTAAGGGGTGAGTTTGAATCCTTGCATATGAAACCATCCGAGTGTATCTTTGATTATTTTTCCAGAGTAGCAGCCGTTTTGAATTAATTGAAAAGGAATGGTGAGAAGTTAGAAGATGTAAGGATAATTGAGAAGATACTCCTCTTATTGGATCCCATATGAGCACATCGTGTGACTATTGAAGAAACCAAAGACTCGGAAGAGATGACAATCGAGGAGCTCCAAGGATCATTGCAAGTATATGAAGAAAAGCATAAGAAAAAGCAAGGTATCTCTGAGCAACTCCTCAAGCTACAACTCAAGGATACGAGTAAAGGTCAAGGCAATGGTAGAAATAACCATAGAAGAGGCAGAGGCAGAGGACTAGGCCACGAATGAGTTGGTAGTCGTGGTCGTGGATGAAGTTGGAATTACAACAACAATTCCAGTGATAACTATGAGAAAGGAGAAAGTTCCACACTAGGTCGCGAAAGAGGCAATTCAAATGTGGGGTATGACAAATCTCAAGTTCGGTGCTATAATTGTTAAAAGTTTGGGCATTACGCTTCAGAATATAGAACTCCTAATAATCAAGTCGAGGAGAAGGTGAACTTTATGGAGGAGAAGATCAAGGATAAAGAAATGTTATTACTAGCGTACAATAACAATAATGATCATCAAGACAACATATGGTATCTCGACACCGGTGCAAGCAACCAAATGTGCGAAAAAAGAAGCTTATTCATGGAGCTCACTGAAGAAGTAAGAGGCGATGTCTCATTTGGAGATGACAGCAAGATTTCGGTGAAGGGGAAAGGTAACATCCTCTTTCGTGCTAAAGATGGTAGCCACCAATTAATTTTAAATGTCTACTATGTGCCTAATATGAAGTGTAACATTCTAAGTTTGGGCCAACTCTTAGAAAAAGGCTATGATATTCATATGAAAGATTGTAGTCTTTTTATAAGAGATGGCAACGGGATTCTAATTGCCAAGGTACAGATGACGAAGAATAGAATGTTCCCTTTGAATATCAAAAATGATATTGCAAAGTGTCTAAAGACTTGTTATAAAGACGCATTGTGGCTATGGCATCTTTGATTTGGGCATCTAAACTTTGGAGGATTGGAGCTGTTATCCAAGAAGGGAATGGTTAGAGGTTTACCATGTATAAACAATCCTGATTAATTGTGCGAAGGATGTCTACAAGGGAAGCAATTCAGAATAAGCTTTCTAAAGGAGTCAGACTATAAAGCCAAGAAGCCGCTCGAGCTCATCCATACCGACGTATGTGGTCCTATTAAGCTAAGTTCTCTCACTAATAGTAACTACTTCCTTCTCTCTATTGATGATTATTCAAGAAAAACTTGGGTATATTTCTTGAAGCAAAAATCCAAAGTCTTTATAGTGTTTCAGAAGTTTAAAGCAGTTGTGGAAAAGAAGAGCGGTCATAAGATTAAATCCATGAGATCTGATCGAGGAGGAGAATTTACATCCAACAAATTCAATGAGTTTTGTGCAGCACATAGAATCCGTTGACCCTTAACGGTTCCTAGATCCCCCTAGCGAAATGGTGTGGTAGAAAGGAAGAATAGAACAATTCTTGACATGGCATAGAGTATGCTCAAAAGCAAGAAACTACCCAAGGAGTTTTGGGCGGAAGCAGTGGCATGTGTAGTCTACCTATTAAATCGTTCTCCTTCAAGAAGCATGGAGTGAAAGAAAGCCCAGAATTTTCCATCTTCGAGTCTTCGGGAGTGTAGCTCATGTTCATGTACCGAATTAGAATCGAACCAAGCTTGATGATAAAAGCAAAAGTTTTATTTTCATCGATTATTACTCAAGCTCAAAAGGCTACAAGCTATACAATCTGAATGAGAAGAAATTTATGAGCAGCCGAGATGTGATATTTGATAAAGAAGGAGAATGGAACTTTGATTCTCAAATGGATGACTTTAACTTCTCCCCATTCGAGGAAGATGAGCAGATAACACCTGAGCAACCAAGATAACTTCAAGAAGGCCTCAGAACTCCACCAACTTCTCCTACTCATAGAGACGGGTCATCATCATTATCATCATCACCATCCTAAAGTAGGACTGAAGATGAAAGAGAAGTGCATCATACGAGAAGTCTTCAAGAAATCTATGAGGTGACTGAACAACTAAACAATCTTACATTATTTTATCTATTTGGTGATTGCAAGCCAGTGATATTTTAAGAATCTGCATAAGAGAAAAAGTGGAGAGATGCAATGGATGAAGAAATCAAGGCCATTGAGAAGAATGATACATGGGAACTCATTTCACTTCCCAAAGGCCACAAGGCGATAGGTGTTAAATGGGTGTACAAAATATAGCGGAATGCTAAGGGAGAGGTCAAAAGACATAAGGTGAGGCTTGTTGCAAATGGCTATAGTCAAAAGGCTGGAATAGACTATGATGAGGTATTCGCTCTAGTCGCTCGATTTAAAACTATTAGACTAATCATTTCTTTGGTGGCTTAAAATAAATGGAGAATTCATCAAATGGATGTAAAATCGGCTTTCCTAAATGGATTTCTTGAAGAGGAAGTCTACATTCAGCAACCACCAGGTTACGAAGCCAAAGGTCATAAAGACAAGGTGTTGAAGTTAAAGAAGGCCCTTTATGGACTAAAACAAGCACCAAGGGCATGGAATAGCAGAATAGATAAGTACTTCCGAGAAAATGGTTTCAGTAAATGTCCATATGAGCATGCTTTGTATATCAAGATTAAAGATGGAGATATTTTGATCGTGTGCCTCTACATTGATGATTTGATCTTCACCGGAAGCAACCAAAGAATGTTCGATGAATTCAAGAAAGTGATGACGAAGGTGTTCGAGATGATAGACATGGGACTCATAGTATACTACCTCGGCATAGAAGTAAAGCAACAAAAGGTTGGAATTTTCATTTCATAAATGGAAAGGAGATCTTGAAAAAGTTCAAGATGGATAACTACAAGCCGATAAGCACATCGGTGGAGTACGGGATCAAGATGTCCGAACATGAAGAAGGGGAGAGTGTAGATCTAACACGTTTCAAAAGTTTGGTCGAAAGTCTACGCTATCTTACCTGCACGAGGCCAGATATCCTTCATACAGTCAGGTTAGTTAGTCGCTACATGGAATCACTAACAACCACCCATTTTAAAGCCGCTAAGAGAATTCTTCACTATTTAAAAGGTACAGCTGACTTGGGCTTATTCTATTCAGTTTCTAATGATTACAAGCTTGTTTGATATAGTGATAGCCATTGGGGTGGAGGCGTAGATAACCGAAGAAGCACCAGTGGATTCGTGTTTTTCATGGGAGATACTACTTTCACATGGATGTCAAAGAAACAACCAATTGTAACATTGTCTACATATGAAGTATTATATATTGCAGTAACCTCGTGTATTTACCACACAATTTGGCTCAAAAATTTATTGAAAGAGATCGACTTGATGCAAGAAGAACTGACTGAGATTCATGTTGACAACAAGTCAGCCATTGCCTTAGCAAAGAATCCTGTATTCCATGATCCAAGCAAACATATCGACATTCGCTACCATTATATAAGAGAGTGTGTTGCAAGAAAGGAAGTGCAAGTTGAATATGTGAAGACACAAGATCAAATTATGGATATCTTCACTAAGTCGCTTACAAGTGAAAACTACATCAGATTGAGAAGCTCACTTGGGATGACAAGATCAAGTATAAGGGGCGTGTTGGATTATAAACTTGATCCATATTAATGGAAACCCAAAATCCAAATCCAATCAATTAGAGTCCAAGCCCACAAATCCAAAATGCAGTAAATTTATTTAGGTATTTTAAGTATGTAGATTTTTTATGTGTGATAACCAAATTAGAGGCTATTAACTACAACCAATTTGGAGGCCATTAAATTAACTAAATAAGTTGGCTGTTAATTATATTAGTTGGAGGTGGTAGTGAGTCACTGTGTTAGTTGAGAGTTGTATAATTTACCTATAAATAGGTGAGTTGTTTAGTTGTTTTTTCATCAACAAAAATAAGAACTTCTTTAGAGAGAAAAGAAGTAAAGAGTGAGTTGTAACATTATATTTTGAGTGAGAGTGTTCTTGTAATATCTTTGAGTTTGATAAAAATTGTTCATTTGAGTGTTTTAACTCAAACGGAGTTTGTGCATTTTAGGGGTTTAATTTGTATGGAAAACTCATGTTTGGAACATGATAGAAGAATTCCTGTTAAAAGTGTTTATTGACTGCGGTTTTAATTAGTCAGTTATTGAGAGGTAAAAAAGGCTTGAGCCATCAAATTTTAAGTGGAGTTATCTGATTGTGTTCATGTATTTGTTATATAACAAGTCAATTTAGTCATTTATTTTTCTCTCAAAATTGGACAACTTATAACCGTTCTACATAAAAAGAGAAACTTTGCATTAGTTTTAAATGTAGGGAGTATATGAGCTACGATTTGGCTTTATCTATTAATTTAATTTTTTTAGGTCAAACGGTTTCAGGACATGGTATATGAGCAGCTTGAATCTGGAGGTCGAAGGTTTAATCCTGACAACTCCATTTGTTGAATGAATTTCAACACATGATAGAGTGAGCTTATGTTGTATCTGCTTCAAGCTCAAGGGGCATTCACATGCAGGGGAGTGTTAGAAATAATATAATGCTACCAGTGCTACTTACTTATTATCTTAAGCTTTTAGCTCAATTAGTTCCATGACATGTTAGGAATAATATAATTGTTACACTTGGCTCTTGCCTATTAGCTTAAACTTCTAGGTCAATTGGTTTCATGACAATATATTAGAGCCAGTTGGATTAGAGGTCAAGAGTTCAGATCCTGATAGCTCTATTTATTAAATGAATTGTAACATACGGGGCATTTACGTGCGGAGGAGTACCAAAAATAATATAAACGATATGGTTGGGCCTTACCTAACAATTTAAGCTTTTGGGTTAAATGGTTCCATAACATGATATCAGAGCTACTTGAACCTAGAGGGTTGAGAGTTTGAATTCTAACAACTTAGTTTTTTAATTAAATTTCAACACATTGTGGTACGGAATCCATCTCCAAGGCTTGTAAACCTGTGATCTGCACAAGTGTAAGAAGACATAGGGGGTGGGTTTGTTGAAACCCCTTCGATGCCTAAGTCAGTATATTTGCCTTAGAGAGAGTATGAAGAAGTAAAGAGAGAGAGAAATAGAAGATGAAAAACTTACCTTTGAGGTGTGAGCATGTCTCCTTTTATAGGGGTCTTGGGTGTGGATTGTGGGCCTTTAGGCCTCATCTGCATAATGGGCTTGGGTTGGATTTTCTATGGCTCGTGCCAAGTTATCCCCCCTCCCCCCCTCCCCCCCTCCCCAATTTGATGGAAAATACATTGATGTATTTGTTAAGAGTACAAATTCAAAATAATACGTCTTATCAAAGTATATTAGTAGAGAACCTCCCCATGGTGCAAATAGATGAGACTTTGCATGGTGCAAAGGGTATTCAAAAGATTTTTCGTATGGTGCAAAGAGGTGAGACTTTGCATGGTGCAAAAGGGTTTTCAAAAGAGTTTTCACATGGTGCAAAGGGGAGAGACTTTGCGTGGCGTAACAGAATGCGAGACGTTGATAATTTATATATCTTTAAAGAAGAGGGATTTTATTGCGTTAAAGATATAAAAGCTTTGGATATGAGTTTCTGTTGATTGATACATCTTTGGAGGTGCTTTTGTAAGCTTAGGATGAATGACTATTGATATAAAGGCTTTAATTGTTTTGACAAAGTAAGGATTTTTGTAATGTGTATCTTTTGTTTTAGACGTTGTCTTTGGAATGGGATCATTGGAGATCCAAAGTTAGTTTGGAGCTTGTTGTCATGACTTAAGCAATCTGCGATGCTTTGGAGTTGATGAGGAGCTAGCTGTCACAAATTGACTCATTAGCGATGCCTTGGAGTTGGTAAGGAGCTAGTTTCCATGAATTGACTCATTAGCGATGTATTGAAGTTTGTGAGGGGCTATAACCCGATAGCATGTAAACGTAAATCTCCTGAGCTAGTTGAGAAAGATGTTGATTTTGATACGAAAACTCAAAGTTGGATGTTGGAGAGCCTAATTCTTGAAGCATCAAAGTTGAATATTGCTCACGCTTGTGGGGGGCTAGAACTTGATAGCGTGTAAGCATAAAGCTCCTGAGCTAGTTGAAAAAGATGTTGATTCTGATGTGAAAGCTCAAAGTTGGATGTTGGAGAGCCTAATTCTTGAAGCATCGAAGTTAAATACTGCTCATGCGCTCAACGTTGAGTGCTAGTTGGATGTTTTGTATGAAAGCTTGACCTTTGGTAGGGAGCATTTTGTCCAATCCAATAGCTTGATACCTTTTATGTCGATAGGGGTTCCAAATTTGACCCAACTTATTCTTGGATGTTTGATGAATGGAACGAGATGTATTCCAACATATATGTATTGTGAAATTATGTGGAATGGAATGTGTTCCAATTAGTCATGATACATATTGGTATTAGTCAAGTTAGACTAATGATTCGGATTATGTGAATATTTCCTCATATCCATTAGTCAATAAAGTGAACGAATACAATGGTGGTATGTTTAATAGCAAGTGCTTCGTGTTTTGTACGATATCATTCTTAGCCGAGGTGGAAGTCTTCATTTGTAATTATTATATATCCTTTTGGAGAGTTCATATTAGCTCGATGGCCAAAGTATTAGATTATTCAAGTGTTTGCATTATGGATGCATGGTATTATTAATGTGTTGGAGAATTCAGGGTTGCCTTCATTCAGGTTTCGAATGAGTTAATAAATTTGTACAATGAATGCTTTTACATATTAGATGAGTTGGAGAATCTTTGGTGTTAGGCCCTTGCCCATTTACCCTGCAAGGTAGGAACGTACAATGCATTTATGCATTAGAGACTTTGAATGGTTAGTCAATTTAATGTACGAATAATCATGGAAAATATATTGATTTGGGTTGGATGCACCAAAGAATAAATGTGTGATCATCCACTCGAGCACATATTGATCATGAGTGGAGTAAGCTGTAACTCGAATAGGTTGTAAGTAGAACCTGACCACTAATTTGAATTGCATTGGCGTTTTTTGATATTTCTAGAAGTTATTTTGTTGGATTGACTTCTTCATATGTGTTGAATGGTCTCTTCAAGTTTCATTGATATTGATTGTGACTGAATAGTCATTTTTGCTATTCATTCCCTTTTAATCCTAGGGACTTTAATGCCACTGAGTCTTTATATTATACATCGACTGAGTAGTCGGTTCATAATGAATACCTTATCACAATAATAGCTTTTGTCAAATATATCATCCGCTAAAGCAGGTTTTTTCCAAATGCTCTTATAGAGGCTTTGGAAAGTTTTAATACATTTTTTACTTGCTTAAACTTTATGGATTTGGCCTCGTGAGATTAATTATATGCTTTCCAACTGATTGTGGTATTAGAAGGCTTCATGCTTGGGTAATATCAACTGATCGTTGAATTGGAAGGATATATGCTTATAAACTCCAACAAATCATTGCATTGGAAGACTCTATGCCTACGCATACCAATTGATCGTGGATTGGAAGGCTCCGCGCTTGTGATGTGTTGGCAGTTTGCATTATCAAAATGACGAAGATGGTAGTGAATATTTCATGCATTTTTATAATCTGGATCAATATCCTGTGGAGGAACTTAAGTGTAAAATGATTGAAGAAATAATAAGGAAAGTATGCATCCCGCATTGTGATTATCGTTCATTTGATCGATTGTTGGGGATTGTAGGAAGCACAAATCATACAAAATGGGGAATGTTTGATCAGTTGCCAAGCCATGGTTATATGAATTTTGGATTGAGCGAAGCATGGATTGCACGAACATTTGCAAGGTTGAGATGATGCGAAATATGGATTACGCCAAGCATGGAATGTGAAATTACTTATAAGGTAGTGATTTTGCGGATTATAGATTAAGTGAAGCATGAATTATGTAAATAGTCATAAGGTCGTGATCATGTAAATCAAAGATTAAGTGAAGCATGAATTGTATGAATAGTTATAAGGTCGTGATCGTGCGAATCAAAGATTAAGTGAAGCGTGGATTACATGAATAGTTGCAATCCCATGATCATGCAAACTGAGGATTAAGAAAATCATGGATTGTAAGTTGTGATCATTTGAATAGATCTATTTTAAGATTCAGTAAGTGATATATAGCTTGTTGAATCGATTAGAAATAAGTTTATATGTGAATAGGAGACGCTTCGTAATATTGGTATGCATCAAGTGGTGATGCAACTGATCCAATGGATATAATTCTGTATAGATCCACCTCATGAAGATGTTCAAAGTGCAATGACTTTGTAAGTAGAATAATATGTTAGAAGCATTGCATGATTATTTGTCGAGCCATTTGAATATTGGTCGAACTATTGTATTTGTGTTCGCATGACTTGAATCCTATATTTATTAAATGCCTTAGCTGAGTAAGGGCTTTTGAATGTATAAGCAAAGTAAGGGTTTTAGCGCATTAATGATATAAGGGCTTCATGCTTGCTTTCGAATATGAATGTCTAGTATATTCTAGGCGATTATAGTATTCCCTTATGATGTAAAGTATGCAGATACATCAAATGGTGTGAGGTTTTGTCATCTCCTAAATAATATGTACTCATTTTCATTAGGCTTTGATGAGGTTGGTCATTCCACTATAAGTTTTACCAATCAGTGAATTCGATCTATTTGTATTTAGTAGACTTTGATAAGTGATCATTTTGAGATGATGATATGTCATCCGATGAATAACATGTAGTCATATATATAGGGCTTTGGTAAGGTTGATCACTCTAAGGTGATGTATAGTTATCCGACAAATATGATGTGTTCGTATATACCAAGCTTTGATAAGGTTGATCATTCAAAGGTGATGTCCTGCCATCCGGTGAATAGCATGCATTCCTTGAACTTTGATAAGGATGATCATTTTAAGATGATGTTTTATCACCCTGGAGAATACGACGTGTTCGTATTACCAGGCTTTGATAAATTTAATCATTCGAAGGTGATGTTTTCTCGATTTCCTTGATGAAAGAAATGGCTACGTAAGCTCATTATTTTCGATCCCCATGATGAAATAACGTTGGATGGATTGAATATAATTCCACATGATTTGGACTGATCAATTGAGTGCTTTTCTTTCATTTATACTTGATGAGTATTGTTTTGATAATAAGCTTTCAACATTAATATGTTGTTCGATTTGTTTGATTCGTTGATTCATATATTCACTAGTCCGCATTTAGAACTGACATGTTCGTTGATTCTTCGTATGAAAATATTTGTGAGATCAATCATAATTGGCTCTTATGAAGAATAATGTGTATGGAGTGTTCACATACTGTATGGGTATGTCATGTCTTTAAATGATCTTTTGCTTGGTGTTTCGACGAATCACTTGGATTGCTTGCTTATAATTTTGATGATTACGACTGAATAGTCAATTTTAGCATGTGTTCCCTTGTATTGTAAGGGACTTCAGTGCCTTTTGCAAAAAAGTTTTATAATGTGAGAAGGCTAAAAAGTTGGTTCCAAAATTAGCGTCTTCTCGATGTAAGGGCTTTGAATGCCATAATGCTATAAGGTGTTGTTGCCTTAGTGAGATAAAAGCTTTAAGTGACATTGTGATATAATATTTTCCATAGTGAGATAAGGGCTTCTAGTGCCATAGTCATATGGAGTACTTTTGCCTTAGAGAGATAAGAGCTTTTAGTGCCTTAGCGAGATAAAGGCTTTGAGTGCCATAGTGGTATGGTTTTGCCTTAGTGAGATAAGGGCTTTTGCCTTAGTGAGATAAGGGCTTTTGTTGCCTTAGTAAGATAAGGGCTTTTAGTGCCATAGTGGTATGGGCTTTTGCCTTAGTGTGATAAAGGCTTTTGGTGCCTTAATGAGAAAAGGGCTTTGAGTGCCATAGTGAAATGGGTTTTTGCCTTAGTGAGATAAGGGCTTTTGTTGCCTTAGTAAGATAAGGGCTTTAAATGCCATGGTGAAATGGGCTTTTGCCTTAGTGAGATGAGGGCTTTTAGTCACATGGAGTACTTTTGCCTTAGAAAAGTAAGGCTTTTAGTGCCTTAGTAAGATAAGGGCTTTGAGTGCTACAGTGGTATGGGCTTTGCCTTTGAATTTTGTAATGTATGTTGAATAAGGGAAGCAAATCCAGCTAGTTCGATAACGCGAATATGGAAAGCAAATCTTCTTTCGATAATGCGATTATGAGAAATGAATCCTTTTTTCAATTATGTGAATAAGGGAAGTGAATCTAGCTCTTTCAGTTCATTGGCAGCCTTTCCGTCCAGTAGATACGGTTTGCTAGTTTAAGTGGATCCAATCGAACAACTCTTTTGATAACATAAATATAGGGAGCAAATCCTCTTTCAATAACTCAAGTAGGGGAAGCAAATTCTCTTTTGATGAAGCGAATAGGGAAATCAAATCATTACGATCACGCGAATAGGGGAAGCAAATCACTGTGACAGCGCGAATAAGGGAAGTGAGATAGAGGCTTTGTTAATCACATCCATCACAACATCATGTCGCTTCTAGCGTTCTTGTGTAGGTCTTGGAAGCTTCGATAGTTTTGATGGAGCGAATAGAGGAATCAAATCATTACAATCACGCGAATAGGGGAAGCAAATCACTACGATAACACGAATAAGGGAAGTGAGATAAAGACTTTGTTAATCACGTTCTTCACAATATCATGTCGCTCCTAGTGTTCTTGTATAGGTCCTGGAATTTTCGATAGTTTTGATGAAGTGAATAGGAGAATCAAATCATTACGATCACGCAAATAGGGAAGCAAATCACTGCGATAACGGGAATAAGGGAAGTGAGATAGAGGCTTTGTTAATCACATCCTTCACAATATCATGTCTCTTCTAGCGTTCTTATGTATGTCTTGGAAGCTTCGATACTTTTGCTTTTACATGGATCAATTTAGAATCAATCGGTGAAGATGGATGTGATTTAAATGAAAAAGAAGAGAATATATGTTGATTGATCGTGCGTTCACTGTTCGTTTCCTACAGACAGCGCCAATTGGTGCGGAATCAGGCTTGTAAACTTGTGATCTGCATAAGTGAAAGAAGACAAAGGGGATGGGTTGGTTGAAACCCCTCCGATGCCTAAGTCAGTATATTTGCCTTAGAAAGAGTATGAAGAAGTAGAGAGAGAAGTAGAAGATGAAAAACTTACCTTTGAGGTGTGAGGATGTCTCCTTTTATAGGGTCTTGGTTGTGGATTGTGGGCCTTTGGGCCTCATCTGCGTAATGGGATTGGGTTGGATTTTCTATGGCCCGTTCCACATTGTACCCGCTTCAAGTCCAAGGGGCTTTCACGTGCAAGGGGTGTTAGGAATAGTATATAAGCTATGATTGGGCCTTGCATATCAGCTTAAGCTTTTTGATTAACGGCTTCTACGAAAATAAATGCGTTGATAACTTTTGTTTTTTAACACCGAATTGGTGACATGTGATTTTTTTTTATTAAGAATATATGTTCAATCAAACACTTAAAACTATCATCTAGTACATGCCTTCTTCAATTCCCTTTATTAAAAAATTTTTATTTTTAAACAAAAAATATCCTAAATTAAGTTTGGACTATTCATATAATATGTTAGTTTTTTTAAATAAATATGGAGTTTGATGATAGTAGATATTAAACCCACAACCTCTAAGGCTCTAACCTCTTAACTTAGTTAATCGGAAGTTTTGTTTGATTGAAAGTCCTACTATATAACAAGGCAATCGGTAAAATGAAAATTAATAATTTTGTCTTTGAATTTAATACTTAATAATTAATTTGTATAAATATCATAACTGATATAATAAGAGGCAATGGGCTTCATAAAATTCATTACTTAAGCTAGTCCATTCAGCCTGTTTACTACAGGACACACACCAATTTTTATTCTCCTAGACGGTTATCGCACCCACCACTGCGTCTTCTATGAAGTAATAACACACACTCATTATGAGGGAACAGACTCTCTCCCTCTCATTTTCATATTCATTTGCTCTCTTATCGGTATCTTATTTAGGCATCGGAATGGCCTTATCGGATTTCCGACTAGATCAATGTAATGCCCTTTTTATCTTAGAGATTACCTTGAAGATCCTCATCAATAACTATTTCCATGCTAAATCAAATTAAAAACATCAAAATTAATTAATTACTGACCGAAATTTAACCAGAGTACCCTACCTCAGTTATATTATATCCTTACACCAGCACTTACAATGGATATGATTAGTTTCTTCGAAAAATTCATAATATAATGGGTGATAACACAAGCAATGACTTCACTAAAATTACTCACCACATAAGCAAAATAAAATAATTCAAAATGAAGTGGCAATGAAAACGAAAAGCACATTAAAATCAAATAGAGAATAGCAATAGAATAGAGAAAGGCTGAGTTCCTTAAACCAAACGCATCTTATTAAATTGAAATAAGGTTGAGGTTCGGAACTAGGTTCGGGAGTAGACTTTTAAGCCAAAGAAGAATAAACACCTCCCCTCTCTCTATCCATCTCATCCCCATCCTCCACCCACCACTACAAGCTTACTACCCCACTTTCTCTCTCTCTAAAATTATTATTTCCAAAGATGATCATCAATGATCAAGAACCCATTGTAAGAGAAATCAAATCCAAAACAAGAAGAATCATGGTTTGTTATTATTTGATATTTAGTTTTATATTCATGTTCGAGAGTTCAGCTCATTTTATGTAAAAAATTTCTACAAAAAAATGAATTCAATTCAATTGATTTAAATTCTTTCAGAATATGTTGATTTCAAACAAGGGGTTCGAGTTTGATCAATCCAATAATTGATCAAATGATGGATTGATTCATTTACTTGATTTTCTTTTTGATATTTAATTTTGTATCCGTGCTCTGGTCAGTCATGCAGGAAGGAATTCAGTTCAGTTCATTTTAACTAGAAATGTTTTCTACGGAAAATGAACCTGCTTCTTTCAGAAAATGTTGATTCCAAACAAGGGGGTCGAGTTTCGGTCCAATTGATCAAATGATGGGTTGATTCATTTACTTAATAGATGTTTTTTTATAGGGGGGAGGAGGTCCTAATGAAGAAGAAGAAGAAGAAGAAGGTTGTTATAATGAAAGGAAAGAAGAAGTGAAATGGCCAGCATGGCTGCAGCCTCTGCTTAGAACAAGCTTTTTTGGTCAATGCAAGATTCATGCTGATGCTCATAAGACTGAATGCAATATGTTTTGTTTGGATTGCTTCAATGGGCCTCTTTGTTCTCTTTGCCTTTCATTTCACAAACACCATACATCTATTCAGGTACCCTCCATTTTGTCCTTCTTTTCTTCGTATTATCGAGCTCTCATGGTCACCAGAGACCTGCAAAACAGAGGTTAAAAGGGCTTGGTCTGGAGACTGGGAAAGCTTGTCTCATGCCTAAGTTAGATTTTCGGTGAAATGATTTAAAAGAGATGAAGTACTGTACATATTGAATGGCAACCGCTATTTGGGTAATTTTACAGGGAGCCACTGTACAGAGTACCCTACTCTACAGTTATCAAATTGTGACAGTGCCTTGTAAAAAAATCTTACTTATATAGCCCTCAGGGCAATTTCTTTGCCTAGTGTTGATATTGATTACACGATCATAGCCCCGACTATCCAGGATTAGTTATAACTGCCTTGGATGGTCCGATCGTCCTAGGGCCACGACGGAGGGTTCATTCAGGGGCGGATGGGCTTCTTGTAGGCCTGGTAAATGTTGTAAATGTCATCAATAAGAATAACTTTTTAAAATCATGAACTCCATAATTTTCTAAAAAAATTTATTGAAATATTACATTTTATAAGATTTTCTTTATGGTGTTATAATCATATGAAGAGGTTGCAAACTAAGAAAGTTAATAATAATCAGTAATTTCAATTTTTTTGTTGGTTTGGACAGATAAGGAGATCATCATATCATGATGTGATAAGGGTATCAGAGATACAGAAATACATGGACATTACAGGAGTTCAGACATATATAATAAACAGTGCAAGAATTGTGTTTTTAAATGAAAGACCACAACCTAGGCCTGGCAAAGGTGTCACAAATACTTGTCAGGCTTGCCACAGAACCCTTCTTGATTCTTTCTCTTTTTGTTCTCTTGGCTGTAAGGTAATTTTCTTTTTCCATTTCTCCTAATATTCTTCTTTTACTTCTCAAAATTTTTTTAAAAAAACATTTTTTTGGTCTATACTTGTCATCAAAACCGTACCGGATGTCATACCGGTGAAGATTTTGGTATACGGTATTATCAGTATAACGGATATAATTAGTGGTTTATCGGATAGCATACCAGTATTTTGCAACGCTATCTTGGTCTTTTGCAACGCTTCTGAGTGCTTCTATAGCATTTATTAAAAATCGTTTTTAAATTAAACCGTACTATAGTCATGATCGATTTGCGGTAAAATCGATCGAACCAGCCGATATGGTACGATTTTGATAACTCTGGTCTTTTTTTTGTAATAATTATAAGTACCTTCATTAAGATAATCTTATTCGGAGCTTAGTAACAATTAAAACTCCCCACTTCTCCCACTACGTAGCCAACTGAGGTACAACTTGTTAATTGATAACTCTGGTCTATAGTATAATTATTCATTATTCCTTTAGTCCTTCTTATAGACTTAATGATATTTGTTCCAAAGCTCCATTTGGTTCAAATAGATAACCATAGCATTTTTTACTAGGTTTTGATTGGTTTACTGGTTTTTCTCGGCTTAAATTTATTGAAGCCTTTTTTTTAACGGTATATTTTAGTCAACTAAACCGGACTTAGCCTATTTTCTGGTTTTTTGGGTTGATCTGATCGGTCCGGTCATGTTTTGATTACATTAATTGAGATAATATTGTGGAGGTTATAGCTCAATTTTTGTGCAATTTCCAATTTTTGGTTGAAATTGATATGAGGGTTCTGTTTTTTCTTCTGGTGTTTATTTATTGTTTGTTGATCTTAATGGTGTAAAATAAAATTATTGAAAGGGCCGAAATTAAATTAATGGCAAAACAAAGAAAAGGGCAAATTGCATTTTGAGACCATAAACTTTTACTGACTTGCACATAAAGCCGCCTATCAATTATTTTATCATATTGTTTTTATTAAATGAGTTTTTACTAATAATTTCATCAAATTTTTTTTTGGTAAAATAATTTCATCAAATATATACTCCATACTTTGTGAAAAGTACATAAATAATAAAATATTGGTGTTCTAGATTGTTGGCTTCGATTATATGTATAAAAATGTGGACCACAATTGTGCCCATTGTTCAAAGTGCTTATTTTCTGTATATAAAATAATTGATGAGGCGACTTTTAAAAGCTCCAATATGCATTTGACCAATAATTCCCCTAGCTTTACTATATTTCATCAAAAAAAAAAACAACCACATCTTTTTTTTTAAAAAAAACAAGGAAAAGAAACATGAAAAATGTTGTCCAACCACAGTGTCTCTATGCAATGTTTTCCACAGTGTTTCTAGACACACAAGTCAAATGTTATTTCAGTCTTTGACTTATTATAATTGTCAATTTAGTATTTATACTTTCAATTTTTTTGCTAATGTGAAATATAAATGTTATGAATATATGAATGTATTTTATATATTAGACTTGTTTATAGATTAGGTTATTTATTGGGTTTGATTTGAGTTTGTTTAAATGGTCAGGATTGAACACTTATTTTATTATTAAGTCCGATTTGAGCTTGTAAAAGCCCAAAGTTTTATGGGCTACTCTTGGTTTTTATATATATATATTCAAGTCCGGCTCGAGTCCGAAGTTCTAAATTATGGACCTGGGTCGGACTTTGGGTTAATTTTTTTATTGAAAGCCCGACGAGTCTAGCCCGAGCCTGGCCGCCCGCCCGCTAAACAGGTCTAGTGTAGACTTGTCAAACCTCAACAATATATTTAATAGCAAAACTGAATAAGTCAACCATCAAATATACGAACACCAAATAAAAATATCAATAAGTCAAACACAAAACCAGTATTTATCTTACATGACCAAAAAATCTATTTAAGTCACCTAAGTCTAATATTAGGTTCCTTGGAAAAAAAGAATTTCAAATTGAAAGTAATTTTAAATGATTTCAGATATTTGGGACATCAAAGCAGTTTAGGAAGAAGAAAATGAGAAAGGAAATGGAGGAATCGGACACAGAAGAATCAATGAAGAATAAAGGTGGAAATAGTAAAACTAAAATAATTCAAAGTTTTACACCTTCAACCCCTCCACCTACTGCTGGATCCTTTAGAACTGCTAAAAGAAGAAAGGGTATCCCACATCGGTCTCCAATGGGAGGATTTATACTTCAATTTTAATTTTTATTATTTATATATGAAAATTAATTATTAACATGTTTCAAAATTAATACTATAAGCTATTAGTTACTACTTGTAGTGCTAGTATATTAACACCTGTGCCTTTGTATAAAAGAGGCCGATGTGTGCATAGGAAGAAGAAAAAGAAATAAATAAAAGAAATATGTTGGGAGATATGATGCTTTTTTTTCTTTTCTATTTTATGCTAATTCAAGAACTGCAACGTGTACATATTACGCATAGGTGTTGAAGAAGAATGTACTGTATAATTTTCTGATAATTGAATTATTATTATTATTATTATTATTATTATTATTATTATTATATATGCATGTGTTATGTATTTACTAATAACCCTAAGTTATTTGTTTATGGATTCTCACGACTTCGGGATTTTTGCCTCTGAAAATATGAAATCTTTAAGTTCATGTAATTTCTGAAAATTATTTGGGTATACAATATAAATCCAGGGAGAGACACAAATAAAGATCAATTGGTAAATACATTAGACAATAAGTTTCCATTCCCTAAAATATTAATTTTTCTAAACGAATATATTTGAACTGGTCCGATTGGTTCAACTAGTCCGTGGCTAGTCTTTGACCAGTTGATAAGCCAACTGAAAATGGACCATATTAGTGGTTTGTTTCGATCCAACCTGATCCATCACTTGTCAAAACTATGGTAAATAACATGGTTTTAAAACCCGGACCGGATTGGCTGGACCGAGTTCGATCGGAAATGGTGGCTAGTCCGATCCAATTTCAATTGATTCATTGGAAAGTCAAGAACCGAACCGGTTGAACCAGTCAAACCGATTCGATTCTTATATAAAAGTTTTTGCTTTTATTGAGTGTTGAACCCATGACCTCTCGCTAAAAAAACTACATGTCTTACCAATTAAGCCAATGATTCTAATTGGATTTTGATAGCATTTTATATTTTTATAATATAAAATATTAAGTTGTTAAATTATTTTAAATAAAATAATTTTATTTTAAAAAAACTATGACACTATTTATATAGTTTATGTGTTTAGTTATTATGTAAAACAATTTGACTATATTATATTTTAAAAATTTATTTAGTTAGGGTCTAAAAAATTTTATATAACTAAATAACATCTAATACCTTTTTAAAATCAAATTAATATTGAATTATTTGCATAAAAAACTAAAAAATTTTATATAATTAAATAACATTCCACATCTCTTTAAAATCCAATTAACATTGAATCATTTGCATAAAAAATAAAAATTATAACAAATCAATATCATATTTTTATTTAATATATTTTATTAAAATTTCTAATTCTATAAATGTATTATTATGTAGTTTAAATATACTATAAATCAAATTATTTTATTTAATTTATAAAATATGATTTCATCTGAATTAAATTTAATTTGTTAATGTTATTTAATTCTTTCACTAAATTATATTGATTATTATTTATGTTTTATTTTAATAAAGTAAGATTTTTTAATTAAAAATTATTAATATTAAATATTTTATTTATTGGATAACTTATATTACATGTTTAATATTAAATTATTAAAAATATTAATATTTTAACATATTTTAAGAAAATTTAATTCGACCACTAGTTAAATCTAGTTAAACCTTAAATTTATGATCCACTTCCTTCACAGGTTTGTTGACCGGTTCGATTCTGACAACCATGGTAAATAATCATAATCCTTCTTTTTATTAGCATTTCCCTGCAATTTCCTACATGTAAGAAAATTATTAAGTTTAATTCCCACGGTAGAAATGAAACCACTCTGCTCCGTGTCAGCTTTTAGTTGGTCTTTTAAAAGATGTTATTTTAAAATTTTTCCTCTCCAATCAGAAGCTGAAAGTGGTGTTTATGGAATAAAGTGATGCACTTTTTAAAAATTAAGAGAGCTACAAGTTCACACATTAAATGCTCAAGGAGGCAGCATAGTTTGAGAATAAGTGAGGAAGCTACTAATGCACTGAGCCTTTATTATTTGATATTCTTATGATTTGGAACTAGAAACCAAACATTACCAAATGAGAACATAAAATAAAATATAAAACTTGTACTTGAAGGCGTGGGGATTCTCCGCAGTTGGTAATCTCAATTACAGAGAAAAGTTAAAATCCGGGCCTTTAATAGTATGAATGGTAGTTAAATTTTAGCTTTTAATAGAATCTCTACCTCTAAATCTTAAATGTCTAATTATTCAAATTATGTCCAAGAGAAATATGATAATAAGAAGTAACTGGAAAATTATTTTAATAAATGTACACTAAATCCGAACCCTCTAAAATATTATAAATTGCTCAAATGCTCTCTAAACTTGTTTTTCAACTTTTTTTTATATATATATATAATTAAGCTTTCATATTGACTTGTAACTTAACACTGTCATTAAACACTATTTCAACAACTTAGCGTGGTAACAACTTATGAAATTTTAGCCTATTTTACACATGCAATCTACAAAAAAGAATTTTGAAATAAACATTAGCAACCTAAACAATTACTATGCTACAAGCTGGAAATGTGATCCGACCCAATTTCGGAACTAACACCGGATGTCTCGAGATTTAATTCAAACGACTCGGCTAACTTAACTGCATCATCAACCCCGAGTCGAGTACCCTGTTGACCCACAACCGTAGCTGCAATCCTAGCTGCTAGTGTCCCCATTCCTTTCAAATCTGACGCACCTCGTAAAATACCGTACAAAATACCTGAAGCATATGCATCCCCTGCACCACATGTGTCAACTGGCACACATCCTGAAGGCGGAATATATACGGCTTCGCCTTTTACTCCAATGTAGGACCCTCTCGGCCCATCAGTGACTGATACTAACGGTACAAAGTGACTAAGGTACCTTGCGGCTGAAATCGTGCTTTCCTTTGGGGAAAAATCGCTTAGTGCTTTGGCTTCGTCGCTGTTTGCGAAAATCACATCCGCGTAATTTTCTACTATTTCCCTGAGAAAAGAAAAAATTTATTCCGCAAACCAAAAAACTAAGGGGCAATTTGGGATTGCTTTCTCAGGCTGCTTTCCCGAAAAGCTCCATTTTCAAGCTTTCTATGTTACAACAGATTTTGGCATTGGGAATTGATACGAAACAGACCCTAATTAATTAGTAATAAGAGTCAAAATATTTTGTCCAATGCCAAAATATTTTATTTTACGAAAAGTTTGTGAGATGAGTTTTTCACGATAGCAGCTGTGGCAGCAATACCAAATAGGCCTTTAACAAAATAAGTTACAAGATAATGGGAGCATGTAAAGGAAATGAATGTAAAGGAAAGAAAACGAACAGAGCCTAAACAGAAATTCCTCTCTCTTACCAGAAATCGTCGTAGTGTCTCTCGATGCAGGACACGTCGGATGCTGTGATTGCAACGAGAGAACCGCATCTGTGTGCTTCTTCGCATGCTCTTGTGATTGTTCTAATTGTATCGGGAAGCTCGAATAAATATCCTTCGACTACCAATATGTTCGTCTTGGAAATTAAGCTTGCCAAGCTTGGATCATAGTCGAGTTTCGAAGATGTTCCCTGAAAGACACATCAAAATCCGTTAAAGTAACGCAAAAGCAAATTATGACTTTTAGGTATAATTTGTCAATTTTGATGAAATATGCAAACGTATTTCAAAAGATCCATACAACCGACCCCACCTAGCTTGAGATTTAAGGTTATTTGATTGATTTAATGGCCCTTGCACAGTGAATATATGCCAGTTTCTAGCTTTAGTCTCACGCTAGATGGAATTGGCTGTATAATCTTTTGACGTCGTGATACAGTATCTAATAAGGCTATATGCTCGTCAATGTCCAACAATCGCATAGCTAAATAAAGTAATCGAACTACAAACTAATCTTGAAATTTTACAAAGATATATCCTCTTCCTGGGCTAGAACCCGATTGTGTTTTCCTATTAATTGGGTGTATTACCAATGAAGAAAAACAAATTCAAAATTGAAGAACAACTTTTAAACAGACAAGTCTGATATCCAACGATCCCAATATGTTATTAATTTACTTACTGGAAATCATACAAATCAACCAATGGGGAACAAGGCAGAAAAGTTTAGGGTCAACGGGAGTATCTAATGTTCTTTTTGTGTTTTAGTTATCTTTAAGTTTTTTACTAACTAATTCCAGCTACAAGTCTGTAAGTTTGTCGATACAAAGTTACATTTCTCAACTTGTGCGTATTTCTGTGAATTGCTATCATCACAAGAAGACAATTTCAGAAGACTTCACAAAAAGATGGTCGAAAGCCAGCAATTTCATTTTTATAATTTGTTGTATAATTAGAAACATTTATTACCTGATATGCAAGCATAGTTCTCTGAGCGTCTGGAGTGGTAAGTACAATCACCGTACCAGTTGTCCCATCTTTGACAGGAGCCGAGAGAAAATTCACATTCGCCCGTCTTAATTTTGATCTGCAAAAATGTATCAAATAGGCAAGTATACAAGTTTATCAGATTATAAGCAATATGTACAGTGTTGTTAAAGGTGCACCTCACACGAGGCGCTGGGTCCTGCGCCTCGCCATACCTCAGGCGAGGCAGTATACCTCGGGCACGCGCCTTGTGAACCCAGGCGCACCTTTTGGTGTGTGCCTCAGTGCGCCTTGTGCACCTCAGGCGCGCTTGCGCCTTGACAGTTATGAGTATGTATGAACATGACACTTAAAATAAGATTATAGTAAAGAAGATTATATCGAGGCCTAACCTGTAAAAGCCACCTAAAGGATCACTGCCTATACTGCCAGCCATGGCAACATTAATAGCAGGGCCACCAATGGGCTTGCAGCCGAGCCTAGCCAAGGCCACTAGGCTGTTAGAAAGAGAACCCCCTGCAGCTGCCTTGTAGCTGCAACCATCCATAGCTTGCAGAACTCTACCCCTCTCTTCATGATTCACAAGTTTCCTTGTTCCCTTCTCTAATCCAATTTTCTCCAAGAATTCCTCATCAACCATACCAGAGAAGTCTACCTAGAATCAATATAAGGATATCTTCAAATTTCAATCAATTGAGTATTCTCAAGCCTAATGAATGAAACAATACAAAACTAGGAGACAACAAGGTCACAAAACTCCAATTTGTATCATAAGAATGCCAAAACATTTCGGTCCAAATTTCAAATGCTTCAGCATGCTACTAAATTGTGCAACAATAACGATAGAAAAAACGAGTGAAATCTATGATCCATTACAAATTTCGCCTCCTTTTGGGAAATGGCAACTTAGCGAAACATTTCGAGCACATTTCTGTGAATAAGTAATAACAAACTTGTTTCCTATGATCTAATTACCTTCCAATTTTTCAACTAGAGCTCTTCCAAACCTAAATTTCTTTATCAAATCAAACTCCTAACTAATTAATTTGCAACTTTCTCTAATTTTTTTGTCATTCACAGTAGTGTTTCCTATGTTTTGAATTAGTTATTGTGCCAATCTTTTACATAGCTCATTAAACAGCTCAAATATCCTTCAAATTGAACCCCAATTATCCAGGAATGAAACATACTGCAATTCTTCAATCTCCAACATGATAATGACAATAAAAGAAGAGAAATCAAGCAAGATAATCCACATAGCATAAATTGCAATAAAGGCGGTGAAATCAACAAAATACCATAGCTTGACCGAGACCCAGAACGTCCCATCGATCAGGGACAGGGGAGGAGGAGGAAAAAGAATGAAAATCATCGTCATCTTCATCAATACCACTGTCATAATCATCACCGGGAGGGGGAGGAAAGCGAGAACAAGAGGAGGCCCAGGGATTAGGTCGAGTATCCATGGAAAGGAGGCGGCGGGTTGTTGAGTGGGGAGAGGAAGGGGAAGGGGAGGAGAAGCCATATAGGGAAGAAGAAAAGGGGGAAAGAGAGAAAATAGGAGGGAAGAGAGAATGAGAGGCAGAAGAAGAGGAAAGAAGAGAAGAAATAGGGGGACGTAGGAGAGAGGACATTGTTGCGCTACAATATCGATGAAGAAGAAGATGGGATGAGATGAGATTCTTCAGTTGCTGTTGAAGATGGAGAATTGGCGTCGGTGTTGGCGTTTCTTCATCCACAAATGGCTAAGCCCTTAGCCTCTCTTCCTTGCATCATTATTTCAATTAAGGGCACTTAAATAACTAACTTTTAACTATCAATTTCCCATAACTACCATCTCTTGCCTGCAAAATTCTCTACGCCTGATGCATTGCTAGCCATCTGAAATTATTCCTAAAATTTTACTACCTCCTTAAATTTTTAAAGTGATTTTATAGTTTCCTTAACTTTTAAAAAGTACGTCAATTTGCTCCCTAAACGCCACGTGTTAACTTTCAGTTAGTTTGACTTTTTTAAAGATGTATGTTTTCTGATTTTCTCTCTCCAATCAGAAGTTGACACGTGGCATGCACGGAGCAAAATGGTTTGAAAGTTGAGGGTGTAATAGGTTTTTTAGGATAAATTCAGGTAGCTATTGATGCATTATTAAGCCTTTTTTCTATAGTTCAAATCCCCTTTTAGTGTATTATATGTTGATATTACATATTCGGTGTCTAATGTGGTTATTTACTGTCTATCTGATAACCAATGTATTTAATATTTGCTTATATGGTGTGTTATCTATTTAATTTTTATAAATTAAGCGTCCATCTGACAACACAGAAAATATAAAATACATGTATAAGTATTTGGAGCATAAATATATTACGATGATCATGCATTTAATTATCAAACTTCAACGATTTTTTAAGTTATCTTATTAAAATTTATTATATCAGACACTAAATAGGTACTAAAATATATAAAGGCATTTTAGTTTATAATACTAAAAATAAAGGTATTTTAGATTATGAACTTGTAATTAATAAATACGCAATATCTCTCCTCACAAATACACACGAATAAATTATAGAAAAAATGATAGAACATGCCTTGATAATTTAACTTAATAATTAAAAAAAAAATAAAAATGCTAAATAAACTACTAAACTAGATGGAGAGAAAATTAATTTTAAGTTCGTCCTTAGTTAATTAAGTGAGCGGTTCGCGAGTAGATTTGACTTGGTCAAAGCTCGATTTGATAAGGTTTGACTTGAGTTTAAGATTGGCTCGAGATATTAATGAGTTAAGCCGAATTTTTTAAGGTTCGGCTTGAAAGCTCATGAGCAAGTTTGTATAATTTTTTAATTACTTTATAATATTACTAGTTTCCTATATATTGATAAAAATATGGTAGGTTAGTTTTAATTTTAAATATTTTAATTAAAAAAAGGTTGTGCACCGTATTCTTAATTGGTTCTAAATATCCTTAAACAAGTTATATTCCTATTCTAATTCTATCACTTCTCAAAAAATCTTAACCTAATCATCTAATATAAAAAGGCTTTGATTTTTTGGTTGCCCATTTGATTCGCCGGAGCTTTGCTCCGACTACGTCTAGATCCGACCGGGGTTGCGCACTTGGTTGTGGTGGGTGAGTCTCACAATAAGGATTTTCTGCATTCGCTAGGACTCGAACTCGTGATCTTGCTTAAGCGATCGCTTACCAAGTCTCCCAAAAAGGCTTTGAATTTTAATTTGGTGAAAATTGTGTATTCCGAAATAATAAGCAAGAGATTTATTGAATAAATAAGGTTCGTTTAGGCTCATAAGCTCGCGAACTCGAGCCGAGTTTGTCCATGAGCTTGAGCTGAGCTAAAATATTCAAGGCTCGATGAGCTACGAGCCAACCAAACTCAATCATTTTTAATTTCAAGCCGAGTCAAACTTAAATAAGTTCGATCCCGGTTGGACTCGTATGCATCCTACCGTGCCTCCATCATTCATTTAACTGAATGACCAAAATCAATAAAAAAAATATTACACTATTATATCTTTTATATTTTTATATTAAAACTCCTGTTCTTGTTAAAATAAGAGAAGGAATTGTGATATAATTGACAATCAGACGAGAAAAAGAACATATTCATTTAGCATATTAAATTGTGATATAGTAGTGTTAGTTGCTGAATGTAGATGAACATTATGATATAATTGTAAGTTTGTAATTAATTTTTTTTTTGATAAAATTGTAATTAATTATCTATTGGTTGATTTTCGGAATTTAAGAGTATTATATTATAATTTCACGTATATGACATTGATCCTAACAAATATCTTGTCATATAATAAAATATAACACCTATATTGAAAAAATGGAGGCTGAAGAATACCACACAAACCAGGAGCTACTATGTGAGAGAGCTAGGGTTCAAATTCGAGTCTCTCCATCCAGTTTGTGGATGTACCAGACAAATCAAAACTACTTCATTTGAACCAAATATAAATCAAGAGTTTGTAACTACTTTGCATTTAAATGTAATTTTAGAAATAGGTAGGAATTTAAAAAAAAGGATTAAATTTTTTTTTTAAACAGGATTTGTGATTTCAAAAGTTAGCAAACAAAAGATAAAAAAATCCTTAATTTGAAAATATGTCACGAAAAAGGGTAATCTTGTCCATTTTAAACTAAAATTTTTCAGGTTAATAAATAAAAATACAATACACCTCCATAATAATTTTTGAATTTTTTTGAGAAGTGTAGATATTTTTTAATTAAAAGACGACGATAACTTTAAAAAATCATAACAAAATAAAAACCTCCGAAACTAATTCAAATCTTCATATATAATTTATAAATAATATGATTTCTCTATAGGATTTTTTAATTGATTAAAATATCATTTGTAATATTAGAAAAGAGACATTTTATAAATTTTTTTCTTTTTTTGATAACATTTTAAACTTCAGTCCTCATTTTAAAAATAAAAATTCTATGATCATCTTTTTGAAAATGATCGAAATTGCGTGGTATGTTTTAAAATCTACCCTACATAATATCAATGGTAAAAACACTTTTTTTTTGGCTTACATAGTAATTAATATGCATAGAGCATAGTAATGTTAATTAATATAAATTTTTGGCCGAACACAGACTCCCCTGAAGTTGGCTCTAATCGCCTTTAGTCACCCCAAAATTTCAACCATGACACTTTATTCCCTAAAGTTGATAAAACTGATACAAGTTTACCTACTCAATGTCACGTATCAGATTTTTGTTAATTCGACTTTTCAAAGATAAAATTTTTCTAATATTTGTTCCCTCCAATCAAAAGCTGACATGTGACATCAAGGTAACAAACTGTGTTAGTTTTACCTACTTTAAAGAGGTAAATGTCACATTTAAAAATTTGAGGTGGCCAAAAACGGTTAAAGCCAACTCCAAAGAGTATTCGTATGTATTAGGGCTAAAAATTTTTAACAAGCATAACATATAAATCAAATGAACAACAATTGTATAACCATGAACGGATCAAAATAATAGCAAATAATAAATAGCACAAGACCAAACAACTAACATAATACACCACAAAAACCAAATGATACGGCGCTTAGAAAGCCTTTTTACCTAACATTAAGAACACAGGCTAACCGAACCCAAAATGATATATTTGCCCATCCCAAGTAAAACTGAACTAAACTTATTTCAGTGTAAATTTATATACATGTAGTACTAATAAATACTGAATGAAACTTCACTTAACTTAACTAAATTGGACTGAATATAAGTTGAAAAAAACATACCTTCATTGACCAATAATTCCACCATACTAATTAAATCACTAAATAAAAACATGGAGCATAACAAAAATGGAAAATAATCCACATTGTAACCCCACATTTAAAAAGGAAATAATACTGATTTCATACAAACCACATTAAGTTTTGAGTTTGTTGTTTTTATTCCACAACTAAAACTAGATTTGATTGAGTTTTCCCAAAGTATAGCACAACAAAACCATCTTTGCAGATAACCCACAACAATTTATCATGTCCCAAAACAACAAAGCGTCGACAGGTTTCACAAATGCATCCATTTCGGTGCCCCTTTTCAGTTATCTGCATCACAAAATCAACACGAATTAGAAGCGCAAGTACAAAATTTCTAAAAATTATGTGATCTTTGTTTCAGGGCCTAATGCATCTAGACCCTAAACTTGGCCATAATCGCCCATTTGCCCTCTAAACTTTCAAAAGTTCCAATTATCCCCTAAACTTGAAAAAATATATATGCACCAGACCGGTCCTGAACGCCATGTGTCAGCTTCTTGTAGGTTTGACTTTTCAAAGATATCAGTTTTCTACAACCAGAAGCTAGGCATTCAGGGGCTAAGGGGTTCGGAGGGGCACTTTTAACAAGTACAAGGGCTATTTTGAACAATTGAAAGTTCAAGGGGGCAAATTGGTGACAAGTTCAGGGGGGTCATGATGTACTAGGCCTTGTTTCGGACTAACCATGTGGTGATTGAGAACTCGGGGTGGACAAGTCAGATGAGGCGATAGGAGTGGATATTGAAAGGCGGGTTGTAGAAAACGAAGTTGGGTTGGACCGATCTTCTTCGAGGCTAGACCATGAGTCCCGGTTTTTAGGCCACTCATCCAAGAATGGTCGAAGAGACTGACCGCCCTGCTGCTTCCCGCTGAAAAACGAATGCTGCGGATAGTCGTTCTGCAATATCGAGTTATCGGTGGACTTGGTTATAGTGAATGAGGAAACTCCATGCCACGCATTGTCGAGCTGTGACTCTATCTGGAGGCCACCGCCCCTATTGCTTCCTGAACCAGCTTCAGAGAAGAAACTATGTTCCCCGATTTCCGGCTTTAGTGTTTGGGCATACCTAGGACAGTGGCAAAAAAACACAATAATTCTAATAAATGCGACTAAATATTCGGACATGCATTTCTACTAGTAAAACTTTTCAAAGGTTCCACGGTGTGAAACGGCATTTTAGGGCCCTTTGGTACGATCAGTTTGCCCATTTGGTCCCTCAGCTATACATGTTACACATTTAGACCTCGTGCTATTCAATTTGTTACCTTTACGGTCCCTTCAGTTTCTGTTGCGTGATATTTTGATATGATAGTTTCTACCACACATGGCCTAAAAAGTTAACTTATTGCATACCACAAGGACTAAAACTGTAACAGATTGAATAGCACAGGCCACAGGATCCAAATGGATACTTGTATTGTACAGGCAATTTGGCTATACCACACGGCCCAAAAAGTCCCTTTTGCCAAGGTTCCACTCGAAAGACGAGTAATTAGCCACAGGAAGTCCTTTTTATATACGAAAAATGTTTATTATTTGAGGACAACAAATCAAAAAATAATCAGCATTAGAATATCAAGGTCGAAAAATTACTACGAAAAAGATTAGAATTCTACAACACAAGTTTTGCAGCAAAAACGGAAACAGATATCTGAGACACAACAATTAACAACGAAAAATTACTCAGATGACAACAGAATTCGACAGCTTTATAAAGGATCGAGACCCATAATTTGAACATAACATATAGCTGACAAGTTCCAAAAACACATTCTCCAATTAAACTGCGTAATTAATCCATTTAACCGGTAAACACAAGACTAACAGAGCAAGCCATAGACCTTTCGACCGCATATTAGTGAAAGAAACTAAATTATGCATACAATTTCATATATATAAAATAACTCAGGCAAGATCCCACAGTTCCGTATATCCGGAAACATGGCAGACATTTCTTCCAGACATAAATGCAAATAATTGACAACTTTACTACCACTAATAAGCAGAAGACAATTGCTGAAGCCTGTCAGAGTTACGCCATTATTTCGGGAGACCAAAAGAGAAAGACTGACAATGAATACCCATTGAACACTAGGGCCCTGAACCCACAGCCTAACAAAAAGAAACTCGCAAATTATTCACTAAATTTTCGTTACCCGTTTAATAAAAATCCAGATTTTAACTTGTACTAGTATGTAACTTCCAAACCTCTTTATTCTCGTAACTGATCCAGTTAGACAAGTAGTAAGTACCTAACATGTTTCAAAGATTATCGAAAACGTTCAGAAAATAAACGATACCTGTAATCCTTGCTAGGAATTCCATAGGGAATGGTGTCCAGATTGTAATGGGACTGATTAGTTGCAGAAGCCGTGCTCTGGAGACTAGTATAGGCATTTAACGGAAGATTCTGGAAGTTTCCAGAAGCGCTGTTGCTGCTGCTGCTTCCGGAAACAGTGAGAGAGGATGATGTTTGTTGTGATTCCACAGGCTTTCTTGAACGGTTGCGGCCACGGTGCATGTGGCGCTCACAATACTTGGAGTCCGGATATGCGTCTTTGGAGCATCTCCACTTCTTGCCATCTGTCCGCCTGCAACGTCCCGGTTCGGGGTCCACCTTTTTTCCGTAAAATGAGCAATATCCCACTGCTGAATTATCAAAAAACATGATGTCACTATACAAGGAAGGCGAATTCAAGCATTCAATAAGAAACGGATAAAAGCTACCGAAAACGAATCAAATCAGCGGTGAGCATCTTAGAGAATCAAGAATGAGAATAACGAATGAATCTTGGCAAAACCACCTTTTTGGGCCCTGTGGTGGTATAATTCATTTACCCATTTGGTCCATCTGATATATGGGTTACCTATTTGGTCCTGTGCTATGCAACCACCTATTACCTTTTTGGTCCCTTATTATGCGTAGTTACATCAATAGAAATTCTACAATGCGGGGCCCAAAAAGGTAACAAATTGCATAGTATAGGGACTTTATGGGTGATGGTTGCAAAACACAAGATTCAAAAAGGTAACAAATTGCATAGCGCAGACACCAGAGGGATATCATGAATAGCAGAAAGACCAAATAGGCAAATGAGTTATACTACAGGGACCAAAAACGCCCTTTTGCCAGCGAATCTTTGGATAAATTGAAAAACTACCAGCAAGACAGGCTTTCTATCTGTAAACCACAAATAGTTCCATAGAGATACCCTTCCTTCCAACCTATAGGTACTAACCAGCAAGAAAAGCTTGAGTTGTGTCACAATACAACAAAACAACAACAAAAGGCAATCCGTTCCTTTTACAAAACCAAAGAAAACTCTAGTCATTATCCCTGAAAGTAGATTAATTTCATAGATCAACAAATAAAGAAGACCAAACCTTGATCTTGTGAAAAGGGTCTTATCCATTTGTATTATACATTCCAATCATTGTCAAAGTAAAACAAAACCCAATAGATAAAAAAAACACAGATTCAAGCCAACAAAAAGAAGGAAATAAATCAAATCAAGAAAAAAAAACCCAAAAAAAAGAACAAAAAATCAAGATTAAAAAGGAAGAGCACCAATACCAGTGGGATGGTGGAAAAATCGATGAGAAATGGAATCAAAGCTTTTCTGGATAGGAAGAACAAGATCAGGAGGAACAGGGAGACCGGCGACCATGTACTTATAAATCAAAGCCTGGTGTTCCAGTTCTTGCCACTGAGAAACAGTGAAAGGGGACTTCATTGTTGCAGCTCCGGCAACCCCGCCGCCGCCGACACCGCCGATATTCATCTGCCTCCGCCGCCGCCAACGGATTAGGTGAAAACAAAGAGGAGTAAAAAAGGGAGGAGATTAGGCAAGGAGAGGAGAGATGGGACACAGATCAGGCTGTGTCTCAAACATTAGAGAAAGAAGAGGGGGGTGTACTATGTTATGCGTTCGTGTCTGGGAAAGAGGGGCTCATTGGCATCTTCATACCCCCAACTTTTGTTTTGTGCCAAAATCACCTTTTTTTACCTCTTATTAACCCCCTGCCCTACCACCAAACTAAACTGAATAAACAGGTTAAATAAATTTGAACGGAATAAAATTTAAATTATATTAAATATATTTATTGAAAAGATGAAGAGTTTTAAAAATATTTATATATATTAAAAAAAATTAACCCTGTATCCCACTACTTGTTGGATAATTGTACTATCAATTTTACCTAAACTGCCATTGTAACAATGGGAAATTATATGAGACCCGATCCTTGCTACCTTTCTAGTAAAATGTAATTGGATAAAGTCATTTATTTGAGAAACATGTTATTAAGAAGAGAGAAGGTCATAAGGATCCGGTTCATTGTATAAATTCTTCAGTAAATAGATATGTTTGTTGGATGTGATTAATTTGGTAGATTTTTATCGAATTTTTAATTAAAAATATCGAAATAAGTCTAGCTCGATCTATACATTAAAATTTCAGAGTTAAATCGGACTTACAAGGTCATTACTAACCCCGGCTTGATTTAATTTATTTAAGTTGATCAGCTAATACTTTTGATAAATTTAAGCAACAAACTAATTTCATTTGTTCAAGTTTAATTAAGGAGGTATACGGAATTATTCAAATTTTATGGCAGTACAGAGTTCATAAATAAGCATGTACATGGCCTTTATAATGTTAGATTATGTTCTCTTTAATTTGTGTGAGTTGAACATATTTTAATATAAGTTTATAATTGAAATGAACATATTTTAATACAATCTATTCCAATTGAAACATTTTTTATTTCTTTAGTCCAATTGAAATATTTGAAATTTTTATCTCCTTAAAAGAAATGGTACATTTCAAAGGAAAAAATGTTAAGAGAAATGGCTCTTTACTTGGATGAAAAATTTCTAGGAAAAAGACTTCGTTATGTAAGTTTGAGCACAAACTATTAAAGAACTTTTAAAAATATATTCATAAGGGTGGTTCAAGTGATAAGCAGTTTGATATCGCTTAAATAATTTTTATTGGGAGATTCACCGGCCGCAGGCAGGTGTGTGACTCGAATCGAATCTAAATGAAATCGAAACAAGACTCCGATAAATCAATTATCAACAAAAAAAAAACTTCTAAAAATATCTATTAACAAATGCGCTTATATTATTGAAGGGAAAAAAAACTATGCAACCTACTCGGATTTAGTTTTAACTTACTGTGGTAAGTCAATCTAGAATTTTCAAAATTACACTCAACAAGTATATAATAGAATCTCACAATTAAAATTTGTTATATAGTATTGAACTCAAATTTGTTCTATCTTAAACGGTTCGAGCTGTTAATCACTCAAACTAGATATAATTGACATTATTGAAGTTATACTTATAATAACATGTATGAACCATAATTTGTTAGACTAAATTATTTTATAATTGAGAGAGAAAGGGTACAAAAAGTGTTTTCCATAAATTACATTTTTTTTAACAATTATTTTTACTTTATTTTTTATAATTATTGTCTTTAAAGTCCTAAAATAAATACAGGTATTTGGATTTAATAGAAAAATGTGTTATTTAAATCAAATTGAATTTGCTCTATATCTTGCATAATAGAATGAAAATAGAAAAATTAGTATTTCCATGGTTAAGAACTCATTACTCATTTATGTTACATGAAACTTTCAATTTTGAAGCGTTTCTTTCCTTTCACGGTTTTGGAATTGTCCGAAAACCGGAGATTTTCATAAGCTCGTATGCAATTTTTTTATTTTATTCTTAGTTTGAAACTCATATATTAAAATGTGAAAATTAAAAAAGTTAGTTTTTTTTCTTTACTGTATATGTAAAATTAATTTTTATTTAATTTAATATTTTTTCTTGTGTAAAGACAATATTGTGTTTTCTATACCAGACATTATTATTGCGTTATAGGGTAAGTGAGAAAATACACTTTATTTTTATATAAAATATTTGACTTGATGGAACGAGAGATCATTAAATTTATCCTTAAATATCTGTTATTACGTGTATATTTTATAAATTTAAAGAGTCGATTGAAAATTTTAAAAATTTGAAAAAGTGAAAGGCAGTTGAAAGCAAGTCCAAGGGTCTAAATTATTATATTTAGTTTTTGAAATGTGTAATGGGGTGGTGGAGTTTGTTAGTAATGGGAATGGCAGAATGTGGGTTGGTTTTAATGGATATGGACCCACAGCTGTACCAGGTGGTTGGCAATTGCCTTATTCTATTAAGCATTCTTACCCTTCAAATTCAATATCCTTTTGTATTTTTCGTGTTCTCGTATCTTCAAACATTTTTTGCACGTTACAACTCTCACTACTTTTTTTTTGTTTTTATGAGTTAAACATTCTTCTTTTTTTTTTTAACTAACAAATATGGGTTATTAAGTACTTTTAGTCTCAATCTTATTCATAATTAATTTTGTTGTCTATTATAGAAATTGGTGCGGAATTCATCTCTAAGGCTTGTAAATTTGTGATTTGTACAAGTGAAATAAGATAAGGGGGGTGGGTTGGTTAAAACCCCTCCGATGCATAAGTCAGTATATTTGCCTTAGAGAGAGTATGAGGAAGTAGAAAGAGAGAGAGTAGTAGAAGATGAAAAACTTATATTGGAGTTTGAGGATGTCCCCTTTTATTGGGTGTAGATTGTGGACCTTTGGGCCTCATCTGCGTAATGGGCTTGGGTTAGATTTTCAATGGCCCGTGCCAAGTTGTCCCCCCTAAATTTTATGGGAAAATACATTGATGTATTAGTTAAGAGTACACATTTAAAATAATACGTCTTATCACTATATATTAGTACAGAACCTTCACATGGTGCGAATAGATGAGACTTTGCATGGTGCAAAGGGTATGCGAAAGAGTTTTTGCATGGTGCAAAAGAGGTGAGATTTTTCATGGTGCAAAAGGGTCTTCGAAAGAGTTTGCGCATGGTGCAAAGGGGTGAGACTTTACATGGTGCAAAAGGGTCTTCGAAAGAGTTTTCACATGGTGCGAAGAGGTGAGACTTTGCATGGTGCAAAAGGGTCTTCGAAAGAGTTTTCGCATGTTGGAAAGGGGTGAGACTTTACATGGTGTAAAGAGATATGGTCTTCTAAAGAGTTTTCGCATGGTGCGAAGAGGTGAGACTTTGCGTGGCGCAATAGAATGCAAGACATTGATGATATATATGTCTTTAAAGAAGAGGGTTTTTATTGCGTTAATGATATAAAAGCTTTGGATATGAGTTTTTGTTGATTGATACATCTTTGGAGGTGCTTTTGTAGGCTTAGGATGAATGTCTATTGATATAAAGGCTTTAATTATTTTGACAAAGTAAGGATTTTTGTAATGTGTATCTTTTATTTTAGACGTTTTCTTTAGAATGGTATCATTGGAGATTCAAAGTTAGCAAGGAGCTTGTTGTCATGACTTAAGCAATCGGCGATGCATTGGAGTTGATGAGGATCTAGTTGTCATGAATTGACTCATTAGCGATGCCTTGGAGTTGGTAAGGAGCTAGTTTTCATGAATCGACTCATTAGCAATGCATTAAAGTTTGTGAGGGGCTAGAGCCGATAGCATGGAAACATAAAGCTCGTGAGCTAGTTGAGAAAGATGTTGATTCTGATGCAAAAGCTCAAAGTTGGATGTTGGGGAGCCCAATTCTTGAAGCATTGAAGTTGAATGTTGCTCACGCTTGTGGGGGGCTAGAACTTGATAACGTGTAAGCGTAAAGCTCTTGAGCTAGTTGAGAAAGATGTTGATTCTGGTTGGAAGCACCAAAAAATAAATGCGTGATCATCCACTCGAGCACGCATTGATCATGAGTGGAGTAAGTTGTAACTCGAATATGTTATTAGTAGAACCTGACAACTAATTTGAATTACATTGGCGGTTCTTGATATTTCTAGAAGTTATTTTGTTGGATTGATTTCTTCATATGTGTTGAATGGTCTCTTCAATTTTCATTGTTATTGATTGTGACTGAGTAGTCATTTTTGCTATTCCTTCCCTTTTAATCCTAGGGACTTTAATGCCATCGAGTCTTCATATTATACATCGACTGAGTAGTCAGTTCATAATGATTACCTTATCATAATAATAGCTTTTGTCAAATATATCATCCGCTAAAGCAGGCTTTTTCCAAATGCTCTTATGAAGGCTTTAGAAAGTTTTAATACGTTTTTTACTTGCTTAAACTTTATGGATTTGGCCTTGTGAGCTTAATTATGTGCTTTCCAACTGATTGTGGTATTAGAAGGCTTCATGCTTGGGTAATGTCAACTCGTTGAATTGGAAGGATATGTGCTTATGAACTCCAACAAATCATTGCATTGGAAGGCTCTGTGCCTACGAATGCAAATTGATTGTGGCATTGGAAGGCTCCGCGCTTGCGATGTGTTGGCAGTTCGCATCATCAAAATGACGAAGATGGCAAGCCATGGTTATGTGAATTTAGGATTGAGCGAAGCATGGATTGCACGAACATTAGCAAGGTTGTGATGATGCAAACTATGGATTACGCCATGCATGGAATGTGAAATTATTTGTAAGGTAGTGATTTTATGGATTGTAGATTAAGTGAAGCATGAATTGTGTGAATAGTTGTAAGGTCGTGATCATGCGAATTGAAGATTAAGTGAAGCATGAATTGTGTGAATAGTTATAAGGTCGTGATCGTGCGAATCGAAGATTAAGTAAAGCGTGGATTACGCAAATAGTTGCAATGTCATGATCATGAGAACTGACGATTAAGAAAATCATAGACTGTACGTTGTGATAATTTGAATGGATATATTTTAAGATTCTATAAGCGATGTATAGCTTGTTGAATTGATTAGAAATAAGTTTATATGTGATTACGAAGACACTTCACAATATTGGTATGCATCAAGTGGTGATGCAACTGATCCAATGGATATATTGTTGTATAGATCCACCTCATGAAGATGTTGAAAGTGTAATGACTTTGTAAGTAGAATAATATGTTGGAGGCATCGTATGGTTATTTGTCGAGCCATTTGAATACTGGTCGAACTGTTGTATTTTTGTTCTCATGACTTGAATCCTATATTTATTAAATGCCTTAGCTGAGTAAGGGCTTTTGAATGTATAAGCAAAGTAAGGGTTTTCGCTCATCAATGATATAAGGGCTTCATGCTTGCTTTCAAATATAAATGTCTAGTATATTCTAGGCGAATATAGTATTCCCTTATGATGTAAAGTATGCAGATACATCAAACGTTGGGATGTTTTGTCATCTCCTGAAAAATATGTACTCATTTTCATTAGGCTTTCATGAGGTTGGTCATTCCACTGTAAGTTTTACCAATAAGTGAATTCGATCTATTTGTATTTAGTAGACTTTGATAAGTCATTTCGAGATGATGATATGTCATCCGGTGAATAACATGTAGTCATATCTACCGGGTTTTGGTAAGGCTGATCACTCTAAGGTGATCTATAGTCATCCGACGAATAAGATGTGTTCGTATTTACCAAGCTTTGATAAGGTTGATCATTCGAAGGTGATGTTCTGCCATCCGGTGAATACCATGTATTCCTTGAACTTTGATAAGGATGATCATTTTAAGATGATGTTTTGTCATCTAGAGAATACGATGTGTTCGTATTTACCAGGCTTTGATAAATTTAATCATTCGAAGGTGATGTTTTCTCGATTCCCTTGATGAAAGAAATGGCCACGTAAGCTCATTGTTTTCGATTCCCATGATGAAATAACGTTGGATGGATTGAATATAATCCCACATGATTTGGATTGATCAATTGAGTGCTTTTCTTTCATTTATATTTGATTAGTATTGTTTTGATAATAAGCTTTCAACATTAATATATTCTTTAATTTATTTGATTCGATCACCGGTCCTCATTTAGAACTGACGTGTTCGTTGATTCTTCGAATGAAAATATTTGTGAGATCAATTCGTAATTGTCTCTTATGAAGAATAATGTGCATGGACTATTCACATACTGTATTAGCATGTCATGTCTTTAAATGATCTTTTGCTTGGTGTTTCAATGAATCACTTGGATTGCTTGCTTATAATTTTGATGATTACGATTGAATAGTCAATTTTATCACGTGTTCCCTTGTATTGTAAGGGGCTTTAGTACCTTTTGCAGAAAAGTTTTGTAATGTGAGAAGGCTAAAAAGTTGGTTCCAAAATTAGCGTCTTCTCGATGTAAGGGCTTTGAATGCCATAATGCTATGAGGTTTTATTGCCTTAGTGAGATAAGAGCTTTAAGTGACATAGTGATATAAGTTTTTCCATAGTGAGATAAGGGCTTCTAGTGCCATAGTGATATGGAGTATGTAACGCCCCCCCCCCCCACCCCCCCATTATTAAGGAGCGCCACCTAACAATAATCACCCAATAAACAACTATACTCCACTATATAGAATTCAATACTTATAGATTTAATACATACAAATACCAATATAATGTTTTAAACTCCAAATTATTCTCCAAATATTTCTCAATGCCACTTTACATTTCTCACTCTCTAGTACATGCCATTATTCTACAAACCATAATATTACATTAAAATATAAATTCACCTCGAATCTTTCCTTAATTGCTCTTTAAGCTGATCCACCTGTACCACTTTAATCCAAGCTATCTACAAGTTCTCCACCTACGCGTAGAAAATCAACTACACGCTAAGCAATTTACTTAGTGGTGTCCATAAAAAAAATACAATAACTTTGAACATTTTTAACACTTTAAAATAGAAACCAAGATTGCTCATTAGCTAAAAATAAATTAACTAACTTTATGGAACCAAATCACAAAACTTATATAGTAATCTTTTCAAAGTACAATCAAATTTATATCCAATTTTTCCAAACACTTTAACCACATATTGCCCAAAGTAAACAAGTCCTGAATAACGGTAAAATAGATACGGGAGCGGACAAGCCCGAAGCCAAAGCTTCAAAATCAATATATCGGTCAAGCCCGAAGCCGAAGCTTCAAAAATTAATATATCGGTCAAGCCCGAAGCCAAAGCTTCAAAAATCAATATATCGGTCAAGCCCGAAGCCGAAGCTTCAATATCAATATATATATATATATATATATATATATATATATATATATATATATATATATATATATATATATATATATATATATATATATATATATATATATATATATATATATATATATATATCATAATATCGGCCAAAGCCCGAAGCTAAAGCTTCAATTGTTTGTACAGTACTGTACCCCCCTTTATTGGCGCCAATCTACCCTGACCCGTATTCTACTCGTTTAATAAGGGCAATAAATCAAAGTAACATCTTAAAAATTTCAGTATAAACCATCAATCATAATTCAACATAACTCCAGTAATTAAGAAATCCAAATCCCAAATTTTTAAGCATCAAACTTCAATTAAAACTCAATAAAATCAATATCATACTTTCCAGAATTTTTCCAGGTTTCATAATCGGACTTTCCCTGCATTTTTCACTATCAAAACATCATCCAATCGAAGAACTTTCTTCTAAACACAATTAGCCACATGTCTCAGCTTTCCAAAACCACCAGAATCACAGAAATCCAAATTTTATAACCAAAGTTATGATCAAAATACTAAACAGTGTACAAAGCTGAGATTTTCCGAAAACAGATTTCGTGACTCAACTTCAAACGAAAATTTCACATTGAAAACGAATGAAATTCAACAAGATTTCTTCAGAACATATGTTCCTTACTTTCTGTAGATATCAATAGAATCAAGAATCGTTCAAATCAGATTTATATAATGAGAGAAAACATTAAAACAAAACAGGTATAAAATCTGGAAAATTTCCCGAAAAACCGAGAAATCGAAATTCGAGACACAAACCTTTTTCTATGCTCTTTCTAGCTCTCTTCTACCCCTTTTGCCTTTGATTTACTTGCAATAGCTTCCTCTACAACAGCCATATATAATTCTATCAAGATATTGCATAAATAAACTTCCTAATACCATAAATATGCTTAATCTACCATGAATTCTACTAATTAAGCTTTAATTTCACCAAAAATCACTCACCTCAAACTCGGGTTACTATTCATCCGAATCTTATTATCTGAAATCCTCCTCTTCTAGTCTTAATTGACTGAAATTGATGATGATAGAGGGCTTAAGGATAGATTTCTAAAAAGAATTCGAAGTTGAATCGAAGAAATCGGAAGTTTTTGGATTAGGGAGAATTTTGGTTAAAGGAAAGAAAGAAATGGAGAAAATGATGAAATGATGGAGAAGAAGAGAAGTGGCTGCAATGTATTGAGTTTTTGTTTTTTTTTTTTTTTCTTTTTTTTTAATTTCCAATATTGCCCTTAGACAAATAATTAAATGTCCAATTCATCCTTCTTACTATAATTAGCTCTTATTTCCTCATGCCTCATATCCAATAACAATAATAATAATAAAAAATATTTCTATGATATTTTAATACTATAGTAATTTATTATAAGCAAATTTTGGAAATTTCGGTTCGTTACAATTCTCCCCCTCTTATGAATTTTCGTCCCGAAAATTTCCTGAAAACAATTGCGGATATTGAGTTTTCATTGTATCCTCCGATTCCCAAGTTGCTTCTTCAACCTTATGATTCCTCCAAAGTACTTTTACCAAAGGTATAGACTTGTTTCTCAATTGTTTAACCTCTGTCGCTAAGATTTGTACCGGTTCCTCTTCATACGTTAGGTCGGGTTCGATTTCTACGACATCAGGAGATAAGATATGTGATGGATCTGATCTGTATCTCCTTAACATTGACACATGGAACACATTATGAATTTTGTCGAGTGTTGGGGGTAGTGCCAATCGATAAGCTATCGGTCCAACCTTCTCTATAACCTCATATGGGCCAATGAATCTCGGACTGAGCTTGCCTTTCTTGCTAAATCGCAGGACTTTCTTCCAAGGAGATACTTTGAGAAACACTTTATCTCCCACTTCATAAGTAATGTCTTTTCTTTTTAGATCAGCATAAGATTTTTGTCTATCCGATGCAGCCTTCAATCTTTCTTGAATAAGTTTTACCTTCTCTTTTGCCTCCTGAATCAAATCCACTCCCACAATCTTGTTTTCACTAAGTTCGGTCCAATATAATGGAGTTCGACATTTCCTTCCATACAATGCTTCATATGGCGCCATTTGTATGCTTGACTGATAGCTGTTATTATAGGCAAACTCCATGAGGGACAAATACTTATCCCAACTTCCTTCAAATTCAATGATACAACTTCTCATCATGTCTTCCAACACCTGAATTACTCTTTCAGATTGACCATCTGTTTGAGGATGAAATGAAGTACTGAAATGAAGTTTGCTACCTAAGGCCTCTTGCAACTTCTTCCAAAATCTCGAAGTAAATCTTGGATCTCGGTCAGAAATGATTGAAATAGGCACTCCGTGTAGCCTTACTATCTCATCTATATATAACTGAGCCAACCTATCAAGTGAATAATCCATCCTAACTGGAAGAAAGTGGGCAGACTTTGTCAATCTATCTACAACAACCCACATTGCATCATGTTTCTTCTGTGTAAGTGGTAAAGACGTCACGAAGTCCATTGTGATTCTTTCCCATTTCCATTCTGGAATTGTTATAGGTTGCAACAATCCAGAAGGAACTTGATGTTCTGCTTTCACCTGTTGACAAGTTAGACATTGAGCAACATAGTTAGTAATGTCTTTCTTCATCCCATTCCACCAATAATGGCTCTTCAAATTTTGGTACATCTTGTTTGCTCCAGGATGCATCGCATAAGGACTACTATGCCCCTCTTGTAAGATATTCTTCTTTAATTCTTCATTGTTTGGCACACATAGTCTATCTTTAAAATATAGACACCCATCTTCTCGAACCATATAGTCGTCTACGATACCCACTTGTGTCCGTGCTCGAATAATCTTTAAGTCATCATCTTCATTTTGTGCTTGCTTAACCTGTTGTAGTAGTACAGGTTGAATCTTCAATTCTGCAATTAAGGCTCCACTACTGGTAAGAGCTAACCCCGTATTCATAGCCCTTAGTGCCATCATTGTCTTTCGGCTGAGAGCATCTGCCACTACATTAGCCTTTCCTGGATGGTAATCAATAAGACAATCGTAATCTTTAATGAATTCCATCCACCTTCTTTGCCTTAAATTCAACTCTTTCTGTGTTGGTAAATATTTCAAGCTTTTGTGATCTGTGTAAACATAATATTTTTCTCCATAAAGATAATGTCGCCAAATTTTCAAGGCAAAGACTATTGCAGCCATTTCCAAATCATGAGTAGGATAATTCCTTTCATAATTCTTCAATTGCCTGGAAGCATAGGCAATCACTTTTCCTTCTTGCATCAAAACACATCCAAGACCACTATGCGAAGCATCACTATAGATTACAAATTCTTTTCCAGGTTCTGGTTGGGTAAGGATGGGTGCTTTTGTTAACATCGCCTTTAATTTTTGAAAACTTTCTTGACACTTGTGATTCCACTCAAATTTTGCATTCTTTTGAAGTAGTTTTGTCAGTGGGGCAGCAATGACTGAAAATCCCTTCACAGATCTTCTATAATACCCCGCTAAACCAAGGAAACTTCTGACTTCCGTAGGGTTCTTTGGTGGTTTCCATTCGACAACTGCTTCTATCTTCTTAGGATCCACTTTAATTCCTTCGGCAGAAACAATATGGCCTAAGAAAGAAACTTTTTCAAGCCTAAACACACATTTGCTAAGTTTGGCATACAATTTATTTTCCCTCAAAGTTTGGAAGACTATTCACAAATGTTGATCATGCTCTTCCCATGACTTAGAATACACTAAAATGTCATCAATGAAAACCACTACAAACCTGTCTAAATATAAATAAAAGACATGGTTCATAAGGTCCATAAATGCTGCTGGTGCATTAGTTAAACCAAATGGCATCACCAAAAATTCATAGTGCCCATATCTGGTTCGGAAAGCCGTCTTTGCAATATCATCATCTTTCACTCTCATCTGATAGTAGCCCGATCTCAAATCAATCTTGGAGAAGTATTTGGCACCCTTGAGTTGATCAAATAAGTCTTCAATCCTTGGCAATGGATACTTGTTCTTGACTGTCAATTTATTCAACTCCCGGTAATCAATACATAATCGGAGCGACCCATCTTTCTTCTTAACAAACAACACTAGTACACCCCATGGGGATATACTCGGCCGTATGAATCCTTTGTCTAACAATTCTTGCAACTGAATCTTCAACTCTTTCAGTTCAGCAGGCGCCATTCTGTATGGTGCTTTGGATACTGGTGCGGTACCCGGCAATACATCAATTGCAAATTCTACCTCTCTTTTTGGTGGCAACCCCGGTAGTTCTTCTAGAAATACATCGGGAAAATCACATACCGTAGGAATATTCTGCAATTCTAACTCACCTTCCTTCAATTCTAGAGTGAAGATTAGGTAGGCCTGACATCCCTTCCTAACCAGCCTTTTAGTCTTCATAAAAGAAATTATGTTACAGAGATAATTTGATCTTTCCCCCACGATAACTATTTCTTCTCCATCAGAAACTTGAAGTGACATTCTTTTGTTTTTGCAATCCACCATAGCTCGATGTTTCGATAACCAATCCATTCCCAAGATAACATCGTAATCTCGGAAAGGTAACTCAATTAAATTTGCATTGAAAAGTTGATATTGAATCATAATAGGGCAATTCATGTACACTTTGTTTACTATCACACTGTGTCCTAAAGGATTAGTCACTTCAATATTTTCTCCTAATTCTTCTACACGCAATCCTTTCTCTTATGCTAATGCAGTACATATATATGAATGAGATGAACCAGGATCTATCAAAGCATAAACATCATGATTAAAGAATGAAAATTTACCGACAATAACTTTGGTAGATTCTCTAGTCTCAGGCCCTCGGATTGCATAACTTCGCGCCATTCCTCCCGGTCTACCATTCTGCGGTGCTTGTTGAGCCACATCATGCCCACTTGAACCACTAGCATTTCCTCTTCCCCTTCCTCTTCCACCTTGCATTATAGGAGTAGGAACTACTGCAGGTGCAGATGTACTTATCTGTTTTTGAGGACAATTTGCAATCAAATGTTCCCTCGAGCCACATTTAAAGCAGACTCTACCTTTTCCCTAACATTCCCCTGTATGCATCCTTCCACAATTAGAACATTGTGGAATATTTCCTCTGCCTCTACCTAAAGGTACACTAGCCGCTGACCCCGTACTTATGGTTTGTCTCGGTGAAAACCCTCTGAAATGAGATTGTGTTTGTTCTGATGTTCCCTTCTGTCTCTTACTTGGAGATTCTGAACTAGCTGGACCCTGTGATCCCTTTTGAAATCCTGACCTTTTAGCCATTCTTTGTTGTCTATCTGAATTAATCTTCTCGATGCCCGTAGCAGCATCAACCAAGTCATTGAACACTCTGATCTATTGTGCAAGTAAATGCACTCTAATTTCATCATTCAGCCCATCCTCGAATCTCTTACATCGCCTCACTTCACTGTCAATGATATCACGAGCATACCTCTCGAGTTTGAGGAATTGAACTTCATATTCTGATATAGTCATTCGTCCCTGTCTCAAAGACAAGAACAATTTCCTCTGCTCATCTTTGAATCGTTCACTAACGTACTTTTTGTCAAATTGTTCCAAGAAAAGTCCCCAAGTGATTTCTCCGGGTCGTCTTTCTCTCACAATATTATCCCACCACCTTCTAGCTTGTTCTTTTAGTAGACCTTGCACACAGTCTAATCTTTCTTCATCTGTAAAATGAAGCCTAGTCATACACCATTTAGTATGATCAAGCCAATCTTCTGCAATTGCAGGATTCACTGTATCCCCTTTGAAATCATCAGCTGGAAGCTTCTTGATTCTTTCAAGAGGAGTTCTCTCCTCTCTTCTTTCAATGTGAGGTACGATAGGAACTTGAGGGATTTGTATGTTTCGTAGTACTTGTGTGATTACTTCAGTAGTCATATGCTGAAGTAAAGCAGCTTGTGCTGGAGTAGGTTGTTCAGGAAAGCCATGAATTGGTGGAGGTTCATGTCTTTGTTCATCCCCTTGTCTAATACGGACCGTACTCTCAGCATCCTCTTCCTCAATCTGGTTGTGATTACTACTAGCTATAATTTATTCTTGAAAATTGGACCAAAGTGGATCAAACAACTAACATAACATATTTATATCCTAAATGGCATGTACATACTAGTCCTAGAATCGCCTAAACCTCAGCTCTGATACCAACAAATGTAACGCCCCCCCATTATTAGGGAGTGCCACCTAACAATAATCACCCAATAAACAACTATACTCCACTATATAGAATTCAATACTTATAGATTTAATACATACAAATACCAATATAATGTTTTAAACTCCAAATTATTCTCCAAATATTTCTCAATGCCACTTTACATTTCTCACTCTCTAGTACATGCCATTATTCTACAAACTATAATATTACATTAAAATATAAATCCACCTCGAATCTTTCCTTAATTGCTCTTTAAGCTGATCCACCTGTACCACTTTGGTCCAAGCTATCTACAAGTTCTCCACCTACGCGTAGAAAATCAACTACACACTAAGCAATTTGCTTAGTGGTGTCCATTAAAAAAATACAATAACTTTGAACATTTTTAACACTTTAAAATAGAAACCAAGATTGCTCATTATTTAAAAATAAATTAACTAACTTTATGGAACCAAATCACAAAACTTATATAGTAATCTTTTCAAAGTACAATCAAATTTATATCCAATTTTTCCAAATACTTTAACCACATATTGCCCAAAGTAAACAAGTCCTGAATAACGGTAAAATGGATACGGGAGCAGACAAGCCCGAAGCCAAAGCTTCAAAATCAATATATCGGTCAAGCCCGAAGCCGAAGCTTCAAAAATCAATATATCGGTCAAGCCCGAAGCCGAAGCTTCAATATCAATATATATATATATATATATATCATAATATCGGCCAAAGCCCGAAGCCAAAGCTTCAATTATTTGTACAGTACTGTACCCCCCTTTATTGGCGCCAATCTACCCTGACCCGTATTCTACTCGTTTAATAAGGGCAATAAATCAAAGTAACATCTTAAAAATTTCAGTATAAACCATCAATCATAATTCAACATAACTCCAGTAATTAAGAAATCCAAATCCCAAATTTTTAAGCATCAAACTTCAATTAAAACTCAATAAAATCAATATCATACTTTCCAGAATTTTTCCAGGTTTCATAACCGGACTTTCCCTGCATTTTTCACTATCAAAACATCATCCAATCAAAGAACTTTCTTCTAAACAAAATTAACCACATGTCTCAGCTTTCCAAAACCACTAGAATCACAGAAATCCAAATTTTATAACCAAAGTTATGATCAAAATACTAAACAGTGTACAAAGCTAAGATTTTCCGAAAACAGATTTCGTGACTCAACTTCAAACGAAAATTTCACATTGAAAACGAACGAAATTCAACAAGGTTTCTTCAGAACATATGTTCCTTACTTTCTGTAGATATCAATAGAATCAAGAATCTTTAAAATCGGATTTATATAATGAGAGAAAACATTAAAACAAAATAGGTATAAAATCTGGAAAATTTCCCGAAAAACCGAGAAACCGAAATTCGAGACACAAACCTTTTTCTATGCTCTTTCTAGCTCTCTTCTGCCCCTTTTGCCTTTGATTTACTTGCAATAGCTTCCTCTACAACATCCATATATAATTCTATCAAGATATTGCATAAATAAACTTCCTAATACCATAAATATGCTTAATCTACCATGAATTCTACTAATTAAGCTTTAATTTCACCAAAAATCACTCACCTCAAACTCGGGTTACTATTCATCCAAATCTTAATATCTGAAATCCTCCTCTTCTAGTCTTAATTGACTGAAATTGATGATGATAGAGGGCTTAAGGATCGATTTCTAACAAGAATTCGAAGTTGAATCGAAGAAATCGGAAGTATTTGGATTAGGGAGAATTTTGGTTAAAGGAAAGGAAGAAATGGAGAAAATGATGAAATGATGGAGAAGAAGAGAAGTGGCTGCAATGTATCGAGTTTTTGTTTTTGTTTTTTTTTTCAATTTCCAATATTGCCCTTGGACAAATAATTAAATGTCCAATTCATCCTTCTTACTATAATTAGCTCTTATTTCCTCATGCCTCATATCCAATAACAATAATAACAATAAAAAATATTTCTATGATATTTTAATACCATAGTAATTTATTATAAGCAAATTTTGGAAATTTCAGTTCGTTACAGAGTAATTTTGCCTTAGAGAGATAAGAGCTTTTAGTGCCTTAGCGAGATAAGGGCTTTGAGTGCCATAGTAATATGGGCTTTTGCCGTAGTGAGATAAGGGCTTTTAGTGCTATAGTGGTATGGGCTTTTGCCTTAGTGAGATAAGGGCTTTTGGTGCCTTAGTGAGAAAAGGGGTTTGAATGCCATAGTGAAATGGGCTTTTGCCTTACTGAGATAAGGGCTTTTGTTGCCTTAGTGAGACAAGGGCTTTGAATGCCATGGTGAAATGGGCTTTTACCTTAGTTAGATAAGGGCTTTTAATGACATGAAGTACTTTTACCTTAGAAAAGTAAGGCTTTTAGTGCCTTAGTAAGATAAGAGCTTTGAGTGCCTTAGCGAGATAAGGTCTTTGAGTGCCATAGTGGTATGGGCTTTGCCTTTGAATTTTGTGATGTACGTTGAATAAGGGAAGCTAATCTAGCTAGCTCGATAACGTGAATATGGAAAGCAAATCTTCTTTCGATAATGTGATTATGGGAAACGAATCCTTTTTTCAATTATGTGAATAAGGGAAGTGAATCTAGCTCTTTCAGTTCATTGGCAGCCTTTCCATCCAGCAGATACGGTTGCTAGTTTAAGTGGATCCGATCGAACAACTCTTTTGATAACATGAATATAGGGAGCAAATCCTCTTTCAATAACTCAAGTAGGGGAATCAAATTCTCTTTTGATAAAGCGAATAGGGGAATCAAATCAATACGATCACGCGAATAGGGGAAGCAAATCACTGCGATAGCGCGAATAAGGGAAGTGAAACAGAGGCTTTGTTAATCACATCGTTCACAATATCATGTCGCTTCTAACGTTCTTGTGTAGTTGCTGGAAGCTTCGATAGTTTTTATGGAGCAAAAAGGGGAATCAAATCATTATGATCACGCGAATAGGGGAAGCAAATCACTACGAGAACACGAATAAGGGAAGTGAGATAGAGACTTTGTTAATCACGTTCTTCACAATATCATGTCGCTTCTAGTGTTCTTGTGTAGGTCTTGGAAGCTTCGATAGTTTTGATGAAGCGAATAGGGGAATCGAATCATTACAATTACGCGAATAAGGAAAGCAAATCACTACGATAACAAGAATAAGGGAAGTGAGACAGAGGCTTTGTTAATCATATCCTTCACGATATCAAGTCGCTTCAAGCGTTCTTATGTTGGTCTTAGAAGCTTCGATACTTTTGCTTTTCATGGATCAATTTAGAATCAACCGATGAAGATGGACTTGATTCAAATGAAAAAGAAAAGAATTTATGTTGGTTAATCGTGGGTTCACGGTTCGTTTGTCACAGACGGCGCCAATTGGTGCGGAATCCATCTCCAAGCTTGTAAACCTGTGATCTACACAAGTGAAAGAAGACAAGGGGGTGAGTTGATTGAAACCCCTCCAATGCATAAGTCAGTATATTTGCCTTAGAGAGAGTATGAAGAAGTAGAGAGAGAGAGTAGTAGAAGATGAAAAACTTACATTGGGGTGTGAGAATGTCCCCTTTTATAAGAGTCTTAGGTGTGGATTGTGGGCCTTTGAGCCTCATCTGCATGATGGACTTGGATTGAATTTTTTATGGCCCGTGCCAGAAACTATAGAAATTGGAGATATAAATTGATAGTTCCTTTATCCTCGTAAAATTTAATAATGGATTTTATTATCTACCAAAACTCTACTTGTGGATTGCAGAAAGCTCTTGGACTTACATGAGGTATTCAAATTTCAAACTTCACTTACATTGAGAAGTTGTGAACATTTTATCCAACTAGGCATAAGAACTCTTCATGACATAAAACTAAACATTAAACTATAAAAAAGAAAGATCAACTTGTTAGTTTCTTTTGAGTAATTTTTGAGGAATAGGGGTTCGAGCCCCAAATTACTAAAAAAATTAAATGTTTCTACTTCTAACAAATATAACAAGTTGATCAACTTGTTAGTTTGATGTTTTGACCATAAGAAAAACAATAAATTGTGGATTAACGTATCACTTACCCATTGGAAACTCGGTAAATATTACAGGACTGGTACTACATCGCTCTTTCATGCATACTTAGGCCCCGTTCTTTTCAACTTATAAGTAGCAGTACTGAATTGAACTGAACTGAACTGAATATAAGTTGAGAAGAACAGGCCCTTAATTCGTTACATATGCAGTGGTGGTGCTGTAAGTCTATTCTTGGAGGGTAAAAAATCCAAACCTTTAAGTTGTATCTCAAAACATTTTCTAGCAAATATGTACTCTAACTATAATAATCTAAGATTAATTTGATAATAGTTTGTAAAGGCCGGGTATGGAATCAATTCTTAGTGAACGAAAGAGTAAAATAAACATCCTCAAAAGTCAAGAACTATGGCTAATTTTACTTATTTTAATATGGAAAATAGTATAAACATGACATAACATTAAAAAAAATTATTATTTTAGTTAATTATAAAAATGCGAGATCACATAAATACACAGAAATGAATTTGAAAATTAGGAATACAAGTAAAAATGCTAACGAAATGAATTATTAAACAATGCAATCAAATATAAAAAAAATGTAGAATCAAGTTTGATTAAGATTTTAAAAGAGTAATATGCAATTGAATCTTAATAAAATAATATGTTAAAGCAATTTAAGGGCCCACGTTTTGTTTGTCCAACTTATGTAACGTATAGACATGGGCCAACATAATTATAACAAACAAAAGCCCGATCGGGGCTTTCATCTTCCTTAACTAGCTAGGTTTGGGAGGCTCAAATTGCTTTTCAAATACAAAGTTGCATAGGCCGAATAAACCCCGTAATACTGTTTCCCGCGGTTGGAGGGTCAACTGTCCCTCCATGACCACCCCTGGCGCCGTCCATGTCTATCGGTTTAATGGTCTAAGAGCACACCTCGCGAATAAGGACATCAAGAGTCATTGTCCCGCTTTATCTGCCCTAAAGTATAGTAACCAAGCACTATGAACAAGTTCAACTATGTTCCCTATTTTTCATTCCCTAAAATTTATTTTAGGAGATCTACAGTATTTTTGCTCCAACCATCTTCGCTATTTTCATTCCCTATTTTACATTTCCTAATAATAATAATAATATCCTATTATTATTATATTAATACATTTACATCACTTTTATTCTAATTGACAAACAAAATAATTAAAAAAAATAAAAAGTAAAAATAAATAATATATAATATTCTTCCTCTAAAATAGGGTTCTCTATATGTAGGGAACCCTATTTTAAGGATATACCATATAGGGAATGGTTGACCATTTTCTATATTCATTTCCTATTTTAGGGATTACCTTAAAATAGGGAATGATTGGATTTGCTCTTGGAGAAAATCTAATCCCTAAAATAGGGAATGGTTGAAACCAACTATTCTCTATATGGTATATCTCTAAATAGGAATTCCTTATATATAGAGAACCTATTTTAAGAGACGAATATTAAATTATTATTTATTTTTACTTTTTATTATTTTTAATTATTTTATTGATTAGAATAGAATTAAGGTAAAAAAATTAATAAAATAATAATATAATAATATTATCTTTAGAGAATATAATATAAGAAATTAAAAATTGAGAAGATGGTTAGAAAAAAATAGTATAGTTGATTATTCCGTACCACAATATTACTATAGACCAACATAGTCAAGATGCAAAGAAATCCCATTACCTTCTTATGTATGCCGAGATCCACAAGGGTCGCTAGTATCCATCCCACATAACTCGTTGTCTTTGATCCTGATCTTGAAATGAAGTCCTACCTGATCACTATAAATCAGAGTTCTTAACACTGAATTAAGTATTCTTATGAATTTCCTTGTGTTTTATTAGTTTTTATGGGGCCTAACCACCCCTTTTTTTTTACCTCTCCCAGCAATAATTTATCATTTTGGTTCCTATGTTATATATGTTATTTTTTAAATTCTCGTGCTATTCATTTCGTTACCTAAATAATCCCTTATTAACGGAGTTACAATGCTGACACCATATAGAATTTATATAATAAAAATACTAATCATGTGACGCCATATCATTTTATAATAAAAAAATAAATTAATTTAAAGACAAATAATCATTTAAACACGATCTCTATTAAACCAAAACCTAAAAAATCTCAAACTCGAAACCGTCAAGAGAAAAAGAAGCAGTCTATTTTTTAATATCTTTTTTAATTCTTCAATTATTTTGCAATCGATTACACAAAAGTAATAGTCTAATTCTATTTCAACATCTCCATTAACAACCTTCTTTTCCTCTAATTTTTTGCTGGAAAGTTCCGATCCCGAATAAATTCTTAATCATTGAGAAAAATGCCATGAGGAGAACCAGTGTCAATATTAAATTTAGTCCAATTGGTCAATTTGTTCTAATATGCACAAAATTTATGAAATTCTTTTTTCTTTTCGGCATTAATTGAGATTGTATTATACAGCAATAAGGCTGAAAAGAAACAAGAATTTCATACATTTTGTGCATATTAGAACAAATTGCCGAATTGGAAATCCAAATTTAATATAGAAATTACAATTACAACCTAATATAGAAGCATTTTCAAAGAAACTACTCTGTGAAATGAACAGAGAAATAGGGAAAAAATCACAAAATCAATAAACTAATTTTGAATAGCGAAACATGAACAGGAAAAAGAAAGTGTCGAAAAAACGCAGCAAGTTCATTGCATAAAACGCATCAAATCCTCCAATCAAACCGTTAGACATGAATAATAGATATATATTTCAAATTTAATATGTAACATGGGGCTACATAATTAATATATTTGCCACATGGATCCTTATATAGTGTTGGAGTTGTAACTCCGTTAAAAAAAGGACTATTTGAATAATGGAATTAATAACATGAGGGCTTAAAGAGTAACGTGTATAATAGAGAGATTAAAAAGACAAACTATTAATAACACAAGGCCCAAAAAAAATGATTAAGCCGTTTTTATGGATTGTTGCTTTTCCATGAAACCAGCTATCTGTACAAAGTTAAATGATTTAGGTAATAAATGAAAATTGAAGTACTAAAATGTCGAAATGCAAACGTCCAGGTACTAATTATGACGTTAATCATTTTTATAAATTAAAGAATCGCACTGTCGGTGCAAGAACCGTGAGCACCGCAATTTCTTTTCTTTCTAATTTAAAATGTAAGGAATAAATAATGAAAAATAAATAGAAATAAATAAAGTACATCCATTGCTTTGGTAGTACATAGAACACTTATTTTTAACTAAGATCATTCTTAGCCTGAAGTTTTAAGAGTCGTATTTGTTTATATCATTATATTTTTTTTTCTCTTTTTATTTTTATTTTAGTCTATTTATTAGAATTTATAAAAATGGAAAATAATCAATAACTTGAAGTACATTGCTTAGCATGATTATCATGCTCAATCATTATTATGATCTATATAGCACAAAAAGGGGAAAGTAAACGTTTTAGATTTTCGGAAACGCACACAAAAAACGCTAAAAATAACATGATTTTAAGTTTTTGAGACAGAAAAGGGAACATGAAATGTTAGTGTCTAGAAATTTTTATACTTCATAAGTTATGGTTATATAATTCAATAGCAATTCTCTTTAAAGGTGTCATAAGATTGATTACATGTATAATGACATTTGTTCACGGATGCATTGGATAGTCGAGATATGATCTATCACTCTTAGGTAATGGAAGGGAAAAATACCTTATCACTTGTACAGATGACATTAGCTCGAAGTCCTCTTATCACAGTATTTAGATATGAAGAGGTCTTCAATTAAGACATCCATAGTAAACTAAAATACTATATGGCATCATCAATTTATCAGAGGCTAACAATTATTTGTACCCTTATAATCAATGGCGGTACCAGGACTTGAGATTGGGTGGTGCTGATTTCACCTTTCTTCTATACTTATTTTTTTTATCAGATAAAAGAGGGTGGGGCTGTATCTAAATTTGAAGGGGGTTTTAGATTTTCTAGCACCCCTTTTTATCACCGCCCCTACCTTGAATGATGAAGTTTTATTAATGAGAGCTAGGTGTTTTATATCCTGCTCTCATTCAATAGTTAGATATTTATTAATATTTAATTAAATATTTTTTTATTTTAATTAAGTATTTCCTCATAGATAATCAACTATTAAAAGAAAGTGAAGATACAAATCATCCGACTCCCATTATAAATTTCCTTGGACGAGTTGGTATTGATTAATAAAAGCAGTCATCTAGTGTGAATTTGAGTTGAGTCATTAGCACTAAGGTTCTCGACAATGGATGATTATGAATTATTGCTAGAGAACTTCGATATAGTCAGGTTCAAATTACATGAAATATGTTATATTTAATGTAAGCGCACTTGTATAATTTTTTAAAACTTTTTTAAGAAAATTAAATAATATATGAATTCAAACTGAATTTTTTTTATCGAAATAAAGTTGGTATGGAATGAACTTGAATAAAAAAATTAATTTAATAATTTATTATCATTTGATCTAAGTATAATTGATAGATTCATAAACTGAAGTATAATTAATAAATCCATAAATTATGGGCCTGAATAATCAGCGATCAATCCCGTAAAAGATCTTATTATTTAAAAAAAATTCAATAATTTATTAATTTTTCAAGAAATTGTTTGTATATAGGGCGTAAATAAATTAACAAAAATTGTAAATAAGTGGTTTTGGAGAGAAGTTGGCCAGCTGGCCCTAACTCACCTTCGCAGAAGATTTTTCCCCCTTAAATCCTTAATGACAATTGCCCTCTCTCTTTCCCTGCTCTCTTCACTTCCATTTCTCTCTGCAATTTCTCCTCATTTCTCTCCGTTTCATTTCCATTTCAATCTCCAATTCAGGTACATTGTTTCTTCCTTTCTGATATTTTTCTCCTATTTTCAACCTTTCTGCAATTCCATTGCGAATCTCCGTCTTTCTATTACCATCCGATTCCGATAATATAGCTGTCAGATCTGAAATCTGAATTTAAATGATCTTTGAATTTTGTGTTCATCATTTGGTTTCTCGCTGTGATTTTATACTTTTGGAATATCAATGGTTAAATTTATCGATCAAGTATCCTTCTCATTATTACGCGGTTTTGTTATAATAATTCGTTTTTGTTAACTGATCCGGAAATTTTGTGTTCATTGTTTAATTTCTTGATGATATTTCTGATTTGTGGAATCTCAGTGGCTACATTGATTGAACTCTTATTTTCTCCCTAATTTGATGAATTTGATCTGATTTTTCTTGTTATCAACAGTTGGAGCGCCGAATTCTCCGATCTGAATCGCAATTAGCAACCACTGCAATGACGACAACCAATGGTGAAGTTGAGGCAGCGAATACTAATGGAGTGGAGAAAACAAATTCAAAATCCTTCAAAATCTTCGTAGGTTACGATCCACGCGAAGACATTGCTTATGAGGTTTGTAAACATTCAATCTTGAAAAGATCTTCAATTCTTGTTGAGATAAATCCGATAATCCAGTCCGAACTTAGAAACAAGAACCTCTATTGGCGCGCGAGGGGTCAATTAGAGAGCACAGAGTTTTCATTCACTCGTTTTTTGACTCCATACCTAGCGAATTTCGAGGGCTGGGCGATGTTTGTTGATTGTGATTTCCTTTACTTGAATGACATTAAGGAGCTTACCGATTTAATCGATGATAAATATGCAATTATGTGTGTTCAACATGATTATACCCCGAAAGAGACCACGAAAATGGATGGGGCTGTGCAGACTGTGTATCCAAGGAAGAATTGGTCTTCCATGGTTTTATACAATTGCAGCCATCCGAAAAACAGGGTTTTGAATCCTGAGGTAGTGAATACACAATCGGGGGCCTTTCTTCATAGGTTCCAATGGCTCGAGGATGAAGACATTGGTTCGATCCCGTTTGTGTGGAATTTTCTTGAAGGTCATAACAAGGTTGTTGATGGTGATGTAAGTACTTTTCCGAGAGCGATTCATTATACTAGAGGAGGGCCTTGGTTTGATGCTTGGAAGAATTGTGAGTTTGCTGATCTGTGGTTGAAAGAGATGGAAGAGTGTCTAAATGAGAAGAATAAGAAGAAGGGTGTTTCTGCAAATTAGATGGAATCAATCAATGGTTGTGGATTATAGCTTATATTACTAATTTTGGTATCTTGTTTCTTATTCATATATTCTTTTGTGTTACTTTGGAGAGCCATGTAATTCATTGCATTAGATACATTACTACATAGACATGAAAATTGGGTTCAATTTGTTTTAGTATTATATTATTTGATTACATTGAGGATGTAATATGTTGTAGGGCAAAAGCTATGTGCTTTTGCTGATTACTCGTTAGGTTTATGAAGTATCAATGTTATCCTAATGGTATCTGTAGTATGTATTCTGTTATCTGTCTAGTTTGAAATAAGATCACTTGCTTTTCTGTTGAGTTCTTATGTTGTTGTCTAATAAGTTTATTATTTTACATTAAAGATGTATTATAGTAGTTGACTAACGATTTCACGACTGTCGCAAGAGTCACTTGTTTACTAGATGAGATTTCCAACAGAGTACACCATCATCTGCAAATCTTTCTTTCTTAAATTAAAACTAAAGGCTAATCCCAAAATAAAATCAAAATTCGAAGACAAGTTTAGTAATTGATGGTTTAAGGCCCTGTACTTTTCAACTTATATTCAGTTCAACACTTATCAGTACTGTATAAATATAAATTTACACTGAAATAAATTCAGTTTATAAGTTGAAAACAATTGGGCCTGAGAGCCAAAAATTAAAACTTAGCCAGCTCTCAGAGCTAAAGTTTCCAAACTTTGGCACTATAGGTATATTGCGGGCACGGGCAACTTGATTAGTGTCGAAACCATGAGCCCCTTTACTAAATGCAAATTCTTTTTATTCACCTAAAAATAGTTATTCCATAATGTGTAATATACATGAATAGTGATGATCGATCCAAAGCAAAAAAATCTATTATATCACACATTGTTTAATTCTAATTTGCAAACCAGACACCACCTAAGTGGTTGTTTGCAATCAGATCAATTAGAACACACAATATTCAAGAAACAATTTTTTTAAAAGAAAATTTAAGAAATGAAAAGAAGAGAACCCAGACCATTTGTAAATAATTTCTCATATTTCTTTTAAAGGAAACAAACACCAGCCAATCCTTCATTACACAACCTTTTGCTTTTCCCTGCCTCTCCCTTTTCACCATTCATTCCCAATAATACCCAAACATACACTACCCATCAAGCAATCCAAAACTAAGCAAAAGAAAATCGGAACAAATTAAAAAAAATAAAAAAAGGAAACTGAAAAATCAAAGAAAGAACATGAAAAAATGAGCAAGAATGCACATATCCTAAACAATGCCTACAAAATATTAGGGAGTTGACAATCCAGTCTCTGCTGCAACTCCTTCACCTTCATCGACAGCTCGGCTTTTTGCTCCTTATAACTCTTCAACAAAAACTCTTTCCCTTCAATTACTTCCTTCAAATCCCCGACTTCCCTCTTTAGCATGTCGATCCTCTCTCCGTCTCCCCCACTATCCAAATACCCGTTCGAATGCCCATTTGCCACCTCTGACGGCCATATAGGTGCTGTTGAGGGTTTTTCAACCGCGTGGTTCAAACAGTGATCGGCAATTGCCTTCCTCAGCCGCTGAATTTCTCTCTCGGAATCAAACAAATCTCGATTGGCTGTATCGAGCTGCGATTGCAGATTTGTGGAATGTGCTAATTGAGCATTCAGGGAATTTTGGAGCTCGAGGATTTGATCCTGCATCTCGATTATCATATCATCTCTTCTCTTTAATTGTTGCCTTAGCTTTTGTATGACTTCTCGTTTGCTGAAAATGTCAGAGCCGGATTCGGAGACACATGGCGAGTCCGAACAGTTTGAGTGGTGGAATGGCTTTGGAGGTAATTCAAGCTGATCGGGAGATGATACCCACATTACGCCGTTTTCTTTGGTGAATTCTGGACCGGGAACTGTGACCAAAGGTAGAGCAACGTCGGAATCGGATAGCAATTGATCACTAGACTGGTGCTTCAGATCGGCATTGCCTTCATTCCCTGTGGATAAAACAATTGAATTGAGATATAAAAACAGCGGAGAACACAGGGAACATCAGAAACAAAAATAGTTCAAGAATCGCAAGAGGTTAAGATGAGATGTAATAAATAAAAATTGGCCTACTACATCGGGACCCCTATAGTTGTCCCTAGAGGCTCACTTCCCCTGAACTTGTTTAAAGCGCACCTCATAAACCCTGAATGCAACGTGTCAACTTCTGTTGAAGAGAGAAAAATCAGGAAAATGACATCTTTGATAGGTCAAACCAACCAAAAGATGACACGTGGCTTATAGGGAAAACTGGTGCATTTTTTCCAAGTTCGAGGGAGTAATTGAAACTTTTGAAAGTTCAAGGGGTAAATGGGCGTCCAGGGACAACTATAGGGGGGTCTCAGTGTATTAGGCCTAAAAAATCAAACAAGGCAGTATTTGTAGAAACAAGCATTCAGACAGAAGCCCATCATGGGAAATGGAGATCCCGCAATGATCCCCAAAATTAGAGGGAAAAAAAGTAGATAACTCAAATCAAGCAACAATGCCTACAAAACTGAATGGATTGAAAAAGACAATATAAAAAGCTGTTATAGTTTAGATTGTCACCAAATAACAAATAAATAACGAAATAAACACATCAACAACAAAATGTTTCCATCCATAAGGGCGTGGGGTGTTTCCAAAAGCATAGAAGAACTTATAAAGTTTGCATATTGCCACATAGCAGACTAGGCAACACGATAACATCCAGTAGGTTATCCTCATACCTAATATGCAGTTAAAGCAACCACCTTCGTCTTGAGTGAAGGAATACATATTCGAATGCAAATGGCAAACTCCCGTCCTCCTCTTGTCAGATGGCTTCTCCTTGCCTAAAACGTATAACCTTAAAAAGTTATCCTCGTATTCATATTTATGACGACTAGTTAGCAATGTTAATTATTTAAGACCTTTCAGACTACTAGTAGCATTTGCCTGTTGCTTGGAGTCCAGAGTCTGCTTCAGCTTGTATCCGAAGCGTATAGATAGAGTACTTAACAAAGCACCACCTGCGATGAGTATCCAGTTTGGCCCCTCAACTTGTAAACCCTTTCCCTTCTGACCCCTAGGAACACTAGTTGTCCTTGATTTCATTTCAACAGCAGATGCAAACGTGGTGTGAAACTTGCTGATTCATCCAAATAGGAGATGCATCAACAACGGACCAAAAATCCTGTGGAATTTTCACTGCAATTTAAGGGCGCATAAGAATGTGCTAGTCAGAAGCGCATAGATTCAAAGCTTTCACAGATCTAACCCAATGACTTATTCAATCACGAACATAACTTTTAGCATACAATTTGTCATTGCTGAGGGCCAATTTGGAATTGCTTTCCCAACCTGTTGTCTTGAAAAGCTCCATTTTCAAGCTTTCCCCATGACAGTAGATTTTGGCATTGGGAAATCAATAGCAAACAAACCCTAATTAATTAACATAAAGAGTCAAAATCTTTTGTCCAATGCCAAAATATTTTGTTTTATGAAAAGTTTGTGAGTTGAGCTTTTCACGACAACAGTTGTGAAAGCAATACCAAACACGCCCTAAGACATTTCCTCCAACAGAATTAGCGACAAATCCAACAAATTCCAATTCACAATCATAACGACCTAAAAGCAGCCATACGAATATCTTTAAGCATCAAATAGAATAGCTAAACTGAAAACGAATGCAAATAAATGATAAATAAATGACCTACTGACTTCAAAGTTCAAACAACTTCTGCAGCCAAACATCAGAACATCAGCCCTATCTATCCACTACACCGGTGAATATTAGTATTTATATATGCAAGTACAAATTAAGAATTCAATATTTTCACATTTCTTTGTTTCACTCCTCAGCTTTTCTTAACAGAAAACGGTTTCACAAAAATCATTTAATGAGTGATGATCCTAAAAATAATACTCAATAACTATAGCATAACACATATATTTCAATGAAGGCTCTAGAAAAGCTATAGGAATGGTGAAAAAAATCCTAATTCAGTAAGGTAGCCATTTTTCAGCAAATCACCTGAAATTCGTCAGTGCGCTACGCATCCAACCAAAAACAATCAACAAAAACACAAAACATAGCAGATTACAGAAACTTCGAATCAAAAAATTAGAAACGGAATTAGCAAAGGAAATCTTAAAACACAACACAAGCAATCACCGATATATGCAAAGCGAGGCAAACATAAATAAATAAATCAACAAAACACGAAGAAGAAATAAACAAAACCTCATTGGACAAATTAGGGTTCAAATTAGGCATCTTCTTCCCCGCTTCAAAACTCCGAGAAAAGTGCAGATTTCCGATTAAGGTACTACTCGTATATGTCGAACCTATAACTCACCGGCCGGAGAGAGTGGAGTGGAGTGGAGTGGTGGGGTTAGAAATGGCGGCTAATCGGCAAAACAAGATTTTTTTCTACTTTGCCTCCGGTTGAGGAAAACTAGGGATTTAGCTGGAAATTTCAATTTTGGTTAGTTGCTTTTTTTGTTTATCCAAGTCAGCAATTAACGTGGCCTCTATGGCCCTACACAAATTAGGAGCCTACCTATCCGGTCCATTCCATTATGGTAAAGTAGAAAAATAATTTTGCCCCTTAAATCAAATAAAAACACAGTATAATTTAATGTTAAATTTTAAAAATTTTGGAATGCAGTATTTTATTGTTCGAAAATAATAATTTGGAAGAACTAATTTAAGAATATATTCGGATCAGGTTTGAAGAAAATAAAAATATAATCTCCTAAGTCCATAAAGAAAATAGAGACTTAATTGTTCAAGATAAGTCATCCAGATACATATTGAAGACTCCAAACACCCAAGTACACATGAAAAGCATCCGGTTAAAGTTTGGAAAGAAAATAAACTTTCAACGTCTCAAAAGCAGCATCTGAAAGAGAAAATTGATTGAATAAGCATTCAGATGTATCAAGTCTGATGACATCCGGAAGACTCAAGTATCAAAATAAAGGGAAAAGTTCAAATTCATCTTTTCTCTTCACATTTGGTCTGAAGTCAAAGATCATTTTGTCTTGAAGATTGTAAAAGAGACAAGTAGCACGCATTTTATAAAAGGATAAAAGGACCGACACAAGAAAGAGAAAAGGTAACAAGCTTCTCAACATAGACCAATGGGAATAGCGCATGGAGCTCACAAAAAAGCAAACGACATAAAATTGGTGATTTACAAAAATACAAACAAAACAATCACTGACAACTTTTCAGCCTCAATCACAAAATTCAAAAGAGACATTTATTCAGTCTAACGAATTGATCAATGGCTTCGGAAGCACCACATCATACCTGATCAACGGTGAAGATTTAAGATCTACCTCAATGGTACTCAACGGTTACATTTATGATCAAAGCTTATAAAAGGGAAACTTCACAAGTTGAGACGGTGCTGGTTGATTTCAAAAGAAGTTATCACAAAGAGAATTCAAGCAAATTTAATCAGTGAACAAAATCCCTCCAAGAACTAAAAACATCTAAATCTGTTTTGTAAGAATTCTCAAGTGAGTTATAAACTTGAAGAATTCAAAAACCAAACCCTTGAAAAATCATTTGTAAGATCTCATACTTGAGTGAGTATTGAGATTGGGATCTCTCAACTTAGGTTTGGTTAGAATGTAAGGGGTATATCCTACGGAAAAAAAGGACTCAGCTAAGAGTTGGTGCTTCTAGTGCTATATCCTACATCCGACGGAGAGTAAATCTCCAGAGGCAATTGTAAGGCTTGATTCCCACCAGTTGGAAAGGAATTACACCAGTGGACAAAGCTCAGAGAAAGGAAACTCTGGGGACTGAAGTAGGCGAGGTCAAACTAGGATAAAATCATAGTGTTTGATTTTTTTGAACTTTTTACTTTATTGCACATTATTTCATATTTGCATCATTTGAATCCATTACATTCGTAACATATCAAACACGCCACACAAGACTTTTTAAAGGCTGTAAATTCTACAAAAATGGTCATTCACCCCTCTCTGATCTTATAAATATACATAAAGGGACCAACAAGTGGTATCAAAGCACATGCTCATAACTAGAGATCTAACATTTTCGAGCTAAAAATCCTATTTTGATCTAAGAATCAAAATGAGTTTTAATAACTCACAACTCCTTCCGGAGGGTATGTCTATTACCCATCCTCCACTCTTCACCGGTGAACTATTGGTCCCTGTAAGGGTCTATATAAGGTCAGAGGGGGGGTGAATGACCATTTTTCATAAAATTGACAGACTTTAAAAAGTCTTGTGTAGCATTTGATGGCTTCCGGATGTTATGGATCCGGATAATGCAAATATGAAATATGGTGCAAATAAAATAAAGAGTTAGAGAAAGTCAAACATTTTGATTTATACTGGTTTGACCCCGCCTACGTCCAGTCCCCAAAGGTTCCTTCGTTTGAGCTTTTCCACTAGTGTGATTTCTTTTCAACTGGCAGAAATCAAGCCTTACAGTTTATCTGCGGATGGTACCCCCTTCCGGATGTAGGATATCCCACTAGAAGCACTAACTCCTAGCAGAGTCCTTTTGTCTTTAGCAGGATATACCACTTAGACTTCTACCCTGAATCTAAGCTGAGTCCTATAGGGAGATCCCATTTAAAGCACCAACTTCAAGCTATATCCCAATCTCACTACTCACCGAGTAGGAGATATTTTACACTTTGGTTTTAGACAAAGGTTTTGGTCTTGGACTTCCTTAAGTTTATAACTCACTTAGGAATCCTTACAAACTGATTTGGAAATGTGTGATTCCTTGAGGGATGTATTTCTGATTGCTTTTTTTTAATTCTCTATATTAATTGCTTTCTCAAATCAACCAGCACCTTCTCAACTTGTAAAGCTTCCCTTTTATAGGATTCCATCATAAATGTAGCCGTTGTGGGTTGGTAAGTTGTAATTAATCTTCACCATTGATCAGGTAAGACGTGGCGCTTCCAGAGCCGTTGATCAATCCGTTAGATAGAGATTTTGACCCGTTTGAAATCTTGGGATTGAGACTGAAAAGATGTCAGTGATCATTTTCCTTGTATTTTAGTGTCATGCCAACTTTTATGTCAGAAACTTTTTGGTGAGAGCTCCACGCGTCTCCTTATTGGTCTAGGCGAAAAAGGTTGTTACCTTTTCTCTATCCGGGGTCAGTCTTTTGTACTTTTTCTGAAAAATGCAAGCTGTTACTTTTGTCTTGTTCACGGGAAAAGGATCTTTGAATTTGTAGACCAAAAGGTGGAGGGAAAGGTTATCTTTGAAACTTTTTCCATTGTCTTAATATCTGAGTCTTTCGGATGCTTTCAGACTCAATGTCTTCGGATCTGTCTTCTTCCGGATGCTTGTGCAATTAGTTCTTTCGGATGCTGATTTTGAAGGCTTAAAGTTTATTTCCTTTCCAAACTTTATTCTAATGATTCTAGTGTATGCTTAGGTACATGTAGTCTTCAATAAATGTCCTTATAGCTGGATCATGTCCGGATGCTTCCATTTGAATTTAGGAGATACTTTGTTTAAGTTTTTGTTTCTTTCAAACTTGATCTAGATATTTTAATTTAATTGAGAATCCAGATCTTTATTTTAGAACAATCTCCCCCATTTGATGGAAATAAAAACCTAAGACAACTAAGCATAAGGAAGGAGCCTATATGAGCTAAGTATAATTCTTGATACTTAGTCATTTACAAATTTTACTCCCCCATAATCTAAGCATCCTGCTCCCCCAATATTTTTCATTTTTGGCTTCTATATTTTTTAAGTATAATTATAGATTGTACTTAGAAGCATTTTTATGTAAATGTGTTTCACTATATATATACTTTTGCTGTTAACAATGGTTAACATCAATGAAGTCCAGGATTACAAATACAGAGTACATATAAGTGAAAATTGTCTAAGCTAGCTATTGTAAAATTTTACATGAGATCAATAGCTAACTGCACATCTACCTATCTATGTCCATATCCTCTCCTTCTTTGCTGGTTGAGCTTTTCTCCCCCTTATTGTTTTCATCTTGTTGGGGGTCTATTAGCATGTATGATCTCTTATCCCAGGTCTTCTGCCACGCTTATGAGTAGATAGAGTAATCTATATTACCTTGGGAGCATTTCTCAAAAATAGTTTCAACAGTGGCCAGAAGCAGTTGATAGGGCTTTAGAAATGACCGGAGCTCTTTGTGGGACTTTGTCATGTCTGGAATCATCCGAAGTGCATGTGCTTGATCTTCTTTATCAAAATAACGAAACATGCACTTGAGAAGAGTTAACATGCACGTGTACCCAAAAAAGCCAGTGTCGCCTATGTGTTTGACGAGATCATTGATCACTGGAATGACAAGGTCATCTTTGGTGGAGGAGGAAGATCCGGATGTGGAGAGTGAAAGATTAGCCATACTTGAATTTAAAGTTTAAATATCATTGCAAATTTCTCTTCGAACATTGTGGATGCTGGAGTTAAGTATAGTGAGATCCTTGTGGAAAGCTTATTGGAGAGATTTAATCAAGTCATTTGTTCCGGAAGAGTGTCATCACTTATGTCATCCACTTACTTCTTTAAAAGTTTTAGAAGAGCCTTATCAAGGAAGTTTGTGAGCATTTCTTATGTCGCTTGATGATCTTCATTCAACAGTTTTAGTTCAGAAGCAATGTCCTTTTCTCCTTAGGTAGCAGTTTTCGGAATGAATTTTATCAAGCTTTCAAACTTGGTGTCTATATACTCTTTAATTTCAATGGACAAGTCTGTGGAGAAGGAGGTGATTTTGTCCATTAGCGTTGTGCAGTTATTTATAGCCCATGTGTTGGCTTGATTTGCAGAATGGTTTGCTTCTGTGATGCCAGTTTTGAGTTCATTTAGGACGAGAGTGACTTTGGTAAAGGATACCTCAGCCACCAAATTTATAGTGGGAAAGTCCTCCACCTTGTCTATGATTTTCTTGACATCCCCCTTAATCACCTTAAGTTCCTTCTTAAAATCTAGAGGCTGGAATTCGTGAATGAGTACCTTTTCCACAGCCTTCAAATGTTTGCAGATGTTCCAGAGGCTTTATTTGATGTAGCTCTCCACCTGTTCTTCATGAGTAGCCTTTTGAAGAATCTTGAGTGCCATGGATATCTTTTTAACTCATGTTGGATTTTCATTGCTAGCAGGTATTCTGATTGGGCTTGCTAGAGGAGTTTCGGATTTAGAGCTGCTTTCGGTCTCATCAAATCCGGATGTTTATGCCTTAACTGATTCTTCTTCTTCTTTTTCTTCCCTTCTTCTTCCAAATGTTCCTCTAGATTAGCCTAGCCCTTTGAGTCCACTCTAGGAGTGTTCTCATTAGATCTCAGACTGTGTCCCTCCTTCGAAACTTTATATTTCGGGTTGGACTCCTGATCCTTAGATGCAATTAGAGAATGTGCATCTAAGTTGTCCCTATGTTGAACTTCTGTTCTAACACTAGTAGTGATGTCAGGATTAATATTAAATGATACTAAGTTGGGGATTACCTTAATAGTTGGCGTTTTGTTCAGATCAGCTGCTTATATACTTCCTTCCTCAACCTCCATAACCCCCGAATGACTGGTAATGTCCTCAGTCATCCCTTTTATTACCAGTAGAGGACTTACAACAATAATCATCTCTTATCCCGGAATGGTGGAATCAACCTCACCATTCCCTCCAGTTGCCTTTTCAGGACTTTCCAGTTCTACTACTTCCAGGTTCACATTCAAGAAGTTTTTAGGAAGAGGTTCTAATCGAGCTTAAAAATTCAATAAATCCTCATCCTGGTACTTTGCTTCTTTAAGAAGCCCCAGATCCTTTGATGATATAAGGACTGGTGGGCTATTTAATACTGTTGTACCGGATGACCCTCCGGGTCCCTCTATTGTCAAAAGATTAATCTTTTAATTGTCTTTCACAGCCGACATCATTTCAGCAAATTGAGGATCTTCCGAGAATATATTGCCTTATGGTATTGGCTTTTTGGTCAACGGCACAATCTCTTTCCCGTTTCTGGATTCAATAGGAGTGGTGGTTTTAGGAGTTGGTTCCTGAATAGTTATACCGGCAACAAGTTTTTGGATTGGGATTTTTGCTCTAGCTTTCTCTGCCTTCAAAGCTTTTGTGAATGTCAATCCTCTCCTCCGGAGATGCTTTTTGGGGGCAGGTTCCCTATCCCTTGTCTCTTCACTATCAGACTCATGCTCTTCTATTAGCATATCTCTTAATTTCCTTTTCTGCTCCTTTTGATATCCTTCTCTAATTGCAGCAGCAACCGCTGCAATGGTTTCTCTTGCTTCTAGCTTATATACAGGTTTCTTCAGTTTATCAGTGGCTTTAATTAGCCTTCCTCTTGGATTTTTGGCTGGAGATTTGGCCATCAATTGGGTCAAGGATAGAGTACCCTCATTAACTTCCCCAGTCGAAACCAAGGCAAGTTCCTTTTATGCCTTGGCTTGGTAGTTCTTGTCTTCTTAAGAACCGAAGCCACTTCCACCTGATCCACGGCCTTTCTAGCCCTGATTTTCTTATCATTCTGTAGCTTTTTGGCCTTTTCTTTATTCCAGGTCTTCCTAAAGCTTAGCTTCCATGAAATTCTTCTCTAGAATTTCCTTTTCGGTTATGGACTAGAATCCAGTTAAATTTACTTTATTGGCTAGGAGAATCCTGGTGATTAGGGTGCCATAAGAATTCCTATACTGCCTCAGATGGTGGATGATGAGCACAAGCATGTTCACTACTCTACTCTCCACCCAATGTTGTAACACACAATGCTAAAAGGATGACACTATGGTGAGAGAGCCCTTCTGGATAAGCACCAATTTGGCAAGTGCGTGCTGGAGGAATCTTGGCACTTTTAAAAAGTATGTTGAGCACTTGTCCCTGAAATAGTTAGGATGCAGCCACATCTTTGGGTCATACTTAATATGCTATTCATCCCCATCACTTCTCAGTTGAACTCTATCATTTTTCATGTTGAGGTGTTTCTCAAGGAAATCCGGAGTGACAGTTATGATTTTTCCTTGTACCTCAGTTCTTAAAGCATCATGGAAGGAATGGGCTCTGAGATTACCGTAAAATTCTCTCACTAACTCCGGATAGGTTGGGCACTTGATCTTCAAGAAATCGCCTAAGTGTTGATCTTCTATGAGTTTAGAATAGGGATCGGTTTCAAATAGGAAGTTATCTCCTAAATAGTCTGTGGGGAAAACAGAGTCGGAGGGTTTGAAGTTTATGAGGGTGAAATCTTTATCATTGAGAGTAGATTCATCAACGAAGTTCTTTTGGGGAAGTAGTTTGGGTCCTTTACTTGTCATGATTTCAGCCATTTGAGAGATTGGGAGAAATTAAGGTTTGTGATTTGATTTTAGCAGAGTAACAGTAGACAAGTTGCTTGCATGAGGAAGAAAAGGAAATTTGAAGTGTTTATACAGATTTTTCAAGGTGAGGGTATTTTGGTAATCCAGATGCCGTTAATTTGGTTGGGTTGATGACATGGCAGTCTGGAGTTTAGGAGAGATGTAAATTCAGTTTAATCGGAGAATGGGAACGGTTTATTTTGAAAACCAACTGTTGAATTTACCGCGCATGTAACTCCCATTAAACGTTTGAAATTAAATAAAAAGGTAACAGTTACCTTTATGTGCTTTTACTGCCATTTGTCATTCTTGTCTGCTGACGTGACACTCTTTACTCCGAAATAGATTTTTCTTCAATGCTCCTTCTCTTCCAGATTTATTGTCTTGTCAAGGATCCAAATAAATTTTGGTCTGTCTTCTGGATTCTCTTCAAATTGGATTAGACATACCTATTGACTCCCTTAGCTTGACAAATTGATCTTTACTCAGTGGCTTAGTAAGGATGTCTGCTCTTTGCTCATTGGTTAGAATGTATACCAAAGCAACATCCTTCTTCATCACATGATCCCGGATGAAATGATGCCTGATGCTGACACGCTTCATCCTGCTATAGAGTACTAGATTCTTTGACACATCAATAACACTTTTATTTTGACACATAACATCCACACATCTGGATTGAACTCCATAATCTTCTAGTTGTTGCTTGATCCAAGAAAGTTGAGCTACACAACTTCCAACTGCCATATATTCTGCTTTTATAGTAGATAAAGCAACTGAAGTTTGCTTCTTGTCGTACCATGATACTAAGTAATCTCCAAGGAAGTGACAGCCTCTGAAAGTACTCTTTCTCTCAAGAGTATCTCTGCCATAATCTGCATCAGTGAAGCCTTAGAGTGTGAAATCTCTATTACTAGGATACCACAACCCAACTTTAGTGGTTCCTAGGAGGTATCTAAGAATCCTCTTCACTGCCTTGAGATGAGAATCTTTAGGGTTGGCTTGATACCATGCATAGTAGCAGACTATATAGTGTATGTCAAGCCTACTAGCAGTCAAGTATAGAAGTGATCCAATCATTCCTCTATATAGCTTTGATCAACCTCTTCTCCTCACAATCCTTGGATAGGACTCTATCTGATCCCATTGGGGTGGACATAATTTTACTCTTGTCCATTTCAAACTTCTTCAAGATCTCCTTGGTATACTTTGACTGGTTAAATAAAATCCCATCCGGACTTTGCTTGATTTATAACCCAAGGAAGAAATTGAGTTCTCCCATCATGGATATCTCAAATTCCTTCTGCATTTGAGAGATGAATTCTTCACACATCTTATCATCAGTTGCCCTAAATATGATGTCATCCATATAAATTTGGACTAGGATAGCATCATTCTTTTTCTTCTTGATGAAAAGAGTCGTGTCTGCTTTGCCCTAGATATATCCCTGATATGAAAAAAGTAGTGAGTCTTTCATACCAAACTCTTGGTGATTACTTTAATCTATAGAGAGCCTTTTTCAGTTTATAGACATGGTTCAGATGCTTTGAATCTTTAAATCCAGGTGGCTGCTTTACATAGACTTCTTTCTGGATGTCTCCATTGAGAAATGCACTTTTTACATCCATTTGGAAAAGTGTGAATCTTATGAATGATGCAAAAGTACATAAGATCCGGATTGCCTCCAGTCTTGCCACAAGGGCAAATGTTTCTTCAAGGTCAACCCCTTCATGTTGATTGTAACCTTGGGCAACCAATCTTGCCTTGTTTCTCACTACTATACCGGATTCATCTAGCTTGTTTCGGAATACCCATTTAGTGTCAATGATTGAATTTCCCTTTGGAGGTGCCACAGATCCCACTCATCATTTCTGGTGAATTGATCTAGTTCTTCTTGCATTGCCATCATCTAGCTTTTGTCTCCTTCAGCATCTTGAAATTTCTTTGGATTATTGAGAGAGACAAAAGCAGCATGGCTCATCATCCTGTTGAGTTGTCCTCTGGTTCTGACTGGATTTTAGACATCATCAAAAATAGCTTCTGTCAGATGATTTCTATGAGTTCGGATTTCCCTTTGTAAGCCTTCATGTTAAACTGGGACTTGCTCTACTTCTGCCTCATCTTTGTTTCCTTGGCCATCATTGAAGTTTATCTCATGTGGATTGAGATCTACTTACTGTGCTTCTGGATCTAAATATATTCCTTCATCCTCTTCTTTATACTTCTTGATTTGGAAAGAATCAGGAAGTTAGATTTCCTTCTTTTCTGTAGAGTTTTCAGCTTTCAGAACTGGATATTTTGGAGTAGAGCTTTTCTTACCTGCATGGTTAGTCTCATCAAAATCTACATGTATAGACTTTATCGCATGTTGGGTTCATTTGTTAAAGACTCTATAAGCCTTGCTATGTGTTGAGTAGCTAAGGAAAATTGCTTTATCAGACTTAAGATCAAATTTTCCTAGTTGCTTTCTATCATTTAGGATGTAGCACTTACATCCAAATGCTTTGAAGTACCCAATTTTGGGTTTTATTCCCTTCCAAATTTCATAGGGGGTCTTTTCTAAGGTCTTTATAATGTGAGCTCTATTTAAAATATAACATGCTTTGTTTACGGCCTCTCCCTAGAAATATTTTGGCAAATAATTCTCACTTAGCATTGTTCTAGCCATCTCTACTATAGTCCTATTCTTTCTTTCAACAACTCCATTTTGTTGAGGGGTGTGAGGGGCAGAGAAGGTATGTTCAATGCCCTTGGAGTCACAAAATTTAGAAAAGTGCTTATTTTTTAACTCACCACCATTATAACTCTGGATGTGTGCAATGCTTATGCCCTATTCTACTTTTATCTAGATGAATCTTTTTTAGAATTGGTCAAAGGCTTCATCTTCGCTTGCTAGCAAGAGAACCCAGGTATAGCAAGAATAATCATCCACAATTACCATGGTGTATTCTCTTCTACATAAACTCAATGGTTTGATTGAACCAAAGAGATTAATATGCAAGAACTCAAGTTCTCTCTTGGAAGGAAGGTAGGAGATGGAAGGGAAACTTTTAAGGAAGGTAGGAGATGGAAGGGAAACTTTTCTTGCGATGTTTACCTAATTGACATGCAATGCATAGATGATCCTTATCAAAAGCAACCTTAGGCAAACCCACTACCAATTCCTTTTTGGCTAGTTTGGACAGGAGGTTCATGCTAGCACATCCTAACTTCCGGTGCTATAACCATGATTCTTCTTCTTTAGACACCAAGCAGATATTTTTGTTCTCATTTTTAATGTTAATAGAATAGACATTATTTAGTCTAGATGCATAAAGAATGAGTTGATTAGACTTATTATAATAGATTGAGCAGCCTCCGGAATCAAATGTGACTTTTCTTCCTTTGTCACAAAGTTAGGCTACACTTAGTAAGTCGAACTTCAGTCCATCAACCAGTGAGACATCTTATATTTTTAATTCACATATAATGGATCAATGTCCAATGATCTGTCCTTTTTAATTATCTCCAAAGCTCACTTTGCCTCCCCTCTTCCGGGTCAATGTGATGAAGGCCTTCTCATCACTTGTCAAGTGCCTTGAGCATCCATTATTAATATACCAAGTGTGTTGATCTACTGTCGATCTAAGGCATACCTACAAAATAGATCAAGTGGGTTTGGGTACCCAATCAAATTTGGGTCCTCTCGGGTTAACAACCATCTCAAGCGAATGATTAACATCATAATAACCATTTTTTAATCTACATAATTTAGTAATATGATTGTTTTTCCTGCAAAACCTGCACATTGTGATAGATCTGCTCTGCTCCTGCTTCTTTTAGATCTTTTCAAGATCTTCCTTCCTAAAGTTCCCTTTATATCCATCTTCTTGTATACTTGTAGATGGTCCGATGTGTATCCGGAAGCTGGTTGGGGGTGTGACTTCTGCTGCATAATTTATTCTTTGTTTAGCGGGTTGCTGATTATATACTTCCTTAGCTTTTCCTTTTTGTGTGGCAATATATCTTTAGGCTTGTGGTTGATTGCTAACCTCTTTCACTTTTTGGTTAGAGGGCTTTGGATTTCTTTTGGCAACATTATACTGATTTCTTTGTGTATTCTGCCTTGGATTTCTTCTTAGTTGAGGAGGATTTGATCTCCTTCCGGATGCTTCCTTTATTAGGGTTAGCTACCTATCTAACCCCATTAAGTTAGCACTTAATATCGCCATATGGTTTTTTAGGAAGTTTTCTTCAACCACATCAACATGCTTGGTAGTTCTTATTAAATTAACATCTTATGCCAATGCTTCACCATCTTCTACAAGCTCCATCACTTATCTTCTTAAGGATTTGATCACTTTTGTGTTCTTCTTCACACTCTTGATCATAATAGCTAAAGCTCTACCAAGGTCAAAGTTAGAAGCAGAATTAGAATAAGAGTTTACCTTAATATTTACTGTTTCTGATTCTGATTCTTTGTTTTGCATTGTATCTTGCTTAGAGACATTCTTTCTGGATTGCCCTGCTTCCGGATCAGTTAGTGCCATGAATGCATAGTTGGCAGTCTCTTCTTCTTCCATTGAAGATGTGCTGCTACTTTCCTCACTGTTGCTCCAGGTGGCCACCATTGCCTTCTTCTTATGCTTCTTGGTTCTTTTAAGCTTAGGGCATTTGGTTCTGAAGTGGCCCTTCTCCCCACATTCAATATATGCAGCTTCTTTTTTCAGATCCTTCTTTTCTTTTGAATTCTTTCTAGGCCTGTCTCTTTTGGATGTGCCTTCCCTTGGTCTTCGAGATTCATATTTTCTGGCCTTCCTCCTTTCTTTCTTTTATAGGAACCTGTTGAGCTGTCTAGTTAATAGAGCTAGTTGCTCCTTAGTACTTTGAGATTCTATGACTTGCTCTTTTTCTCCAAATGAAGCTGATCCAGTGGATCCTACTTGAAGTGCAATAGCTTTCTTTTTCTCTTCAGGCTTCTTCTCTTGTTGACTGTACCTTTCCAAGGATAATTCTTGAGTTAAAATATTACCAATGAGCTCATCATAACTATAGAAATTTAAGTCATGAGCTTCTTCAATGTCAGTCTTTTTGTTGTCCCATTCCTTGGTGAGACTCTGGAGCACCTTCTTTACCATCTCAACTTAAGAGATTTCCTTTTCGAGCCTCTTGATCTCATTTACTAGATTGGTATATCTAGTTTTCATGCTACCGATTGATTCTTTTGGCTCCATCTTGAAGGATTCAAGCTTTTGCTAGAGTAGATCCAGCTTAGCTTCTCTTACATTGTTGGTTCCTTTATAGGTTACTTCCAGCTTCTGCCAAACCTCCTGTGCAGTCTCGCATCAGGATATCCTGTTAAATTCTGCTGCATTGAGAGCACAATGAAGCATGTTAATAGCATTTACGTCATGCGTAGGCTCATATGGACCATCTTTAATAGCCATCCATGCCATCATGCTTTAAGCTTGAATTAAATTCTTCATCCGATTTTTCCAGAACGTTTAGTGTTCACCGGTGAAGAATGGAGGACGGGTAATAGACATACCCTTCGAAAGGAGCTGTGAGTTTTGGAAACTTATTTTAGATCAAAATATATGGACTTTTAGCTCGAGATGGTTAGATCTCTAGCTTGAGCACTTGCTCTGATATCACTTGTTGGTCCCTGTGAGGGTCTATATAAGGTCAGAGGGGGGTGAATGACCCTTTTTTGCAAAATTGATAGACTTTAAAAAGTCTTGTGTAGCGTGTTTGATGGCTTCTGGATGTTATGGATCCGGATAATGCAAATATGAAATATGATGCAAATAAAATATAGAGTTAGAGAAAATCAAATACGATGATTTATACTGGTTCGGCCCCGCCTACATCCAGTCCTGAAAGATTCCTTCCTTTGGCCTTTTCCACTAGTGTGATTTCTTTTCAACTGGCAGAAATCAAGCCTCACAGTTTATCTCTGGATGGTACCCCCTTCCCGATGTAGGATATACCACTAGAATCACCAATTCCTAGTTGTGTCCTTTTGTCTTTAGTAGGATATACCACTTAGACTTCTACCCCGAATCTAAGCTGAGTTCTACAAAGAAATCCCACGTAAAGCATCAACTTCAAGCTATATGCCAATCTCACTACTCACCAAGCAAGAGATATTTTACACTTTAGCTTTAGACAAAGGTTTTGGTTTTGGTTTTCCTTAAGTTTATAACTCACTTAGGAATCCTTACAAACTGATTTGGAAATGTATGATTCTTGGAGGGATGTATTTCTGATTGCTTTTTTGAATTCTCTATGTTAATTGCTTTCTCTAATCAACCAACACCTTCTTAACTTGTGAAGCTTCCCTTTTATAGGATTTCATCATAGATGTAGCCATTGTGGGTTGGTAAGCTGTAATTAATCTTTACCGTTGATCTGGTAAGATATGATGCTTTTGGAGTCGTTGATCAATCCGTTAGATAGAGATTTTAACCCATTTGAAATCTTGGGATTAAGATTGAAAGGATGTCAGTTAATGTTTTCCTTGTATTTTAGTGTCACGCCAGCTTTTATATCAGAAACTTTTTAGTGTGAGCTCCATGCGCCTCCTTATTGGTCTAGGTGAAAAAGGTTGATACCTTTCCTCTGTCCGGTGTCAGTCTTTTATCCTTTTTCTAAAAAATGCAAGCTGTTACTTTTGTCTTGTTCATGGGAAAAGGATCTTTGACTTTGTTGACCAAAAGGTGGAAGGAAAGGTTATCTTTGAAACTTTTCCCATTATCTTGATATCTGAGTCTTTCGGATGCTTTCAGACTCATTGTCTCTGGATCTGTCTTCTTTCGAATGCTTGTGCAATCAGTTCTTTCAGATGCTGATCTTGAAGGTTTAAAGCTTGTTTCCTTTCCAAACTTCATCCTCATGATTCCAGCGTATGCTTAGGTACATGTAGTCTTCAATGAATATGCTTGTAGCTAGATCATATCCGGATACTTCCATTTGGATTTAGGAGATACTTTGTTTAAGTTTTTATTTCTTTCAAACTTGATCCGGATAGTTTAATTTAAATGAGAATCCAGATCATTATTTTCCAACATGAACACTACACGTTCTGGAAGAACCTGATGAAGGATTTCATTCAGGATGAAAGCATGATGACATGGATGGTTATTAAAGATGGCCCATATGTTCATACTTATGAAGTAGAGGGTTAAACTACCCGGAAGCCTTCAAATTCATGGGATGAAAATGATTATAAAAAGCTGCGTGAAAATGCAAATGCTATCAACATGCTTCATTATACTCTTAGTATAGCTGAATGTAATCGGATTTTCAGATGTGAAACTGCATAAGAGATATGGGAGAAACTTGATGTGACTTTTGAAGGCACCAACAAACTCAAGGAAGCAAAAATAGATCTTCTTTAACATAAGCTTGAAACCTTCAAGATAGAGCCAAAGGAATCCATCAGTAGCATGAATACCAGATACACCAATCTGGTTAATCAAATGAAAAGGCTTGGAAAGGCAATCTTTGAAGTAGAGATGGTGAAGAAAGTTCTCTGGAGTCTCACCAAGGAGTGAGATAACAAAAAAGACTGCCATTTAGGAGGCTCACGACTTGAAATTTTACAGTTATGATGAACTCATTAGTAATATCTTGACTTAAGACTATCCTTGGAGAGATACAATCAACAAGAGAAGAAGCTGGAAGAAAAAAAGAAAGTCATTGCTCTCAAGGCAGACTCATCCAGATCAGTCTCTTCAGGAATAGAAAAGCAGTTAAAGGAATATCACCAAAAAAAAGATATGACTATGCTAGCTAAGCAGTTTGGTAGATTCCTGAGAAGAAAAGAAAGAAGGATTACTAGAAAGTATGATTCCAGAAGAATGAAGGAAGGCTCCTCCAAAAGAAATAAGTTGTGAAAAGCTCCGGAACACAAGAAAGATCCCAAAAAAGAATCTTCCTACTTTGAATGTGGGGACAAAGGACTCTTCAGATCTAAATGTCCCAAGCTTAAAAAGCAAAAGAGATATAAGAAGAAAGCAATGGTGGCCACATGGAGCACTAGTGAAGAAAGCAGTAGCTCATCTTCAACGGAAGAAGAAGAAACTACAAATTGTGCATTTATGACACTATCTGATCTAGAAGCATAGCAATCTGGAAGAAATCCATCAAAGCAAGTCACTGGGCAAATTGTCAAATCAGAATTTGATACAGCAAGTACTGAGGTAAACTCTCAATCATATTCTGTATCTAACTTTGATCTTGCTAGAGCTTTAGGGATTGTAATCAACAATGTGAGGAAAAACACAAAGGCTATCAAATCCCTCCAAAGATAAGTGATGGAACTTGCTGAAGATGCTGAAGCAATGACACAAGATATTAACTTAATCAGAACCACAAAGCACATTGATATTGTTAAAGAGAACTTCCTACAGAATCAAGTACAAATATTAAGTACAAATGTAACAAAGCTAGATAGGGAACTAGCTTTGATGAAGAAGGCATCCGGAAGGAAACCAGAATCCTCAAATCAAAGGAGGAAGCCAGATCTTGCATCTAAAAGGAATCTGAAATCTACATGACAAAAGAAAACTTAGAAGTAGCCTCAAGCTAAAAAACACAATGCTCTACCAAGATAAAGGAATCAAACTCAGAGATTCACAGTTGCTCAAAAGGGAAAGGCTAAAGTGTCTATGATGAGCAATCCACTAAGCAAAAGAAAAACTATAGAGCAGAAGTTGCCTCTACAGACAACTATCGAATTCAAACCAAACAAGTTAGTCCAGATCTTGCCAAAGCAGGATATTCTAAAGATTATGGGAAGAAGGATCTCCAAAAGATTAAGGAGAAGCTCAAGCAGAACAAACCAGTCGCGAGGTGAAGTTTTTGCGGAGCAAATAACCATATGACTAAAATGTATAGATTTAAAAATGGTTATTATGATATTTATCCTTGGCCTGAAATGGTTAATAATCCGATAGGATCTAAATCTGATTGGGTACCTAAACCCGTTGATCTATTTTGTAGGTTTGCCTTAGATCCACAGAAGATCAGCAAATATGGTACATTAATAGTGGATGCTCAAGGCACATGACTAGTGATGATAAAGCCTTCATCACTTTAATCCAAAAGAAAGGTGGAAAAGTAAGCTTTGGAGACAATCAAAAGGGACTGATCATTGAGCATGAAACCATTAGATCTGAATTAAAAATAGAAGATGTCTCACTAGTTGATGGACTGAAGTTCAACTTGTTGAGTGTTGCACAACTGTATGGCAAAGGGAGGAAAGTCACCTTTGACTCCGAAGGCTGCTCAATCACTGATTGTTAGTCAAATCAACTCATTCTTTATTCACCTAGAGTAAACAATGTCTATTCTGTTAACATTAAAAATGAGAAAAAGAATATATCGTTGGTGTCTAAAGAAGAAGAATCATGGCTTTAGCACAAGAGGTTGGGACATGTAAGCATGAACCTCCTGTCCAAATTAGCCAAAAAGGAATTAGTAGTGGGTTTGCCTAAGGTTGGTTTTGATAAGGATCACATATGCACTGCATATCAATTAGGTAAACAACATAGAAAAAGTTTCCCTTCTATCTCTCATATACCCTCTAAGAGAGTTATAGAACCCTTACAACTTTGATCTTTTTGGACCAATTAAACCAATTGATGGAAACAATGATCCGGATAGGGATGTCAATGGGGTGAGGCAGGGGCGGGTGATATAACCCCCACTTCGCACCCAATAGCTTTCGGGGACGGGTTCGGGGGATCCCCATATGATGTTTCAGAGATTTTTTCATGCCCATTCCTCACCCATGTGGGTTTGTATGGGTTTCGGGGAATCCCCACCCACAATAAAGTTTGAAATAAAATCAATTAGTAAATTAGCGCACATTTAACATTTGTTGATAATTTTGTTGTTCTAATTATAATTGGATTTAAATTTGAAAAATTAATTGAGCTATGTTGTACGAGGGCATGTAGTATTTTCCCTTCCTTACTAAACTTAATACTTGAATTTTATATCTGATGTTTGATGCTCTAAGTAAAAGGAAAAATGAGAAATTGAACAGCCCATATCTGTATACAAAGCTCGAAATAAAAAGTTAATAGATGTATATTTTACATCACACATAAAGACTTGTATCTCCAATTACACATACTTCTCAGAAAACCACATCAACGAATGGTACAATATCACAGTCACATGCGTTGCACGGCAAGGCAATACTAAAAAAATATCAGTAAACCTGATTCAAGGAGTTAGGATATGCAGATGCAGCAACCACGATTACAAAATTGGCAAATGCCTCCTATTACTCCAAAAAATTGTTGTATGAGGACAATTTTGGCAATAGTTTATAAATTGATTAGTAACTATTTAAACTCTTTTTATACCAAAGAGTTTTCCAAAAAAAGGTACTCCCCGAGAAAATGAATTTAGAAATTTTTATTAATTAAAATTCAATTCATTTCTTTTCTTTTCTTTCAATAATTGATTATAACAAAAGGAGTTCAATTAAATAAACTCAATTTCTTAATATCTATTTATCTATATAATATTATACTTATAACCGGGTTTTTTCGGGGATTGTTTGGGGATTTATACGAGAATCTTTTTAGGAGTGGGTGGGGATCCCCATGGGGCGGATATAGCTTCACCCACCCCACCCATGTTTTCAATTGGGGGTGAAATTTTCCCCACCCCCATCCCCATAGGTGAAAATTTTTGGGTTTTCCCCCGATACCCATCGGATCGAATGCAACGGTTTTCGGATTATCCCCGCCCTATTGACATCCCTAGATCCAGAACAATAAATAATCCTGATCAAGTTTGAAGTAAACAAAAAACCTAAGTATAAAAAGACCTAAGTCATTCCATCCAGACATATATCCAAGACAAGTGAAGAAAAACTACCTAAGCATATATAGAAGCACCCGGTTAAACTTTGGAAAGGAAATAAACTTTGAACATCCCAAAATAGCATTCGGAAGAACTGATTGCATAAGCATCCACATGAAGACAAATTCGGAGATATTAAGTTTGAAGACATCCGGAAGACTTACATATCAAGACAAAGGGAATTATTCAAAAATTCTATTCCCTCCATTCTTTTGGTCTATCAATTCAAAGATCCTTTTCTCATAAGCCAGAAAAAGAAGACAACTAGCACTTTTCAGAAAAGGAAAGAAGGACTGACAACAGATAGGTTAAAGTAACAACCTTTTTCACCTATACCAATAAGAAGGCGCGTAGAGCTCACATCAAAAAGCCACTGGCATGAAAGTTGGCAAGATACTAAAATACAAGAAAATGATCACTGACAAACTTTTCAGCCTCAACCCAAGGATTCAAACGTGTCAAAATCTTTGTCTAACGAATTGATCAACGGCTCCAGAAGCGCCACATATTACCTAATCAACGGTGAAGATTAAATACAAGTTCAATAACCCACAACGGCTATATTTATGATGGAAGCCTATAAAAGGGAAGCATCATAAGTTGAGAAGTTACTTATTGATCTGAGAAAGCAATTAATAAGAGAATTCGCTAAAGCAATCAGAAAACTCATCCCTTGAAGAATCAAACATTTCCAAATATGTTGTAAGGATTCCTAAGTGAAATTATAAACTTGAGGAAGTCCAAAACCAAAACCGTTGAGAAAACCAAAGTGTAACGATCTCCAACTTGGATGAGTTGTGAGATTGGGATACAGCTTAAAGTAGGTACTTTGTGTGGGATCTCCCTGTAGGACTCAGCTTAGGTTTGGGTAGAAATCTAAGTGGTATATCCTGCTAAAGACTAAAGGACTCAGCTAGGAGTTGGTGCTTCTAGTAGTATATCCTACATCCAAAAGGGGTTACCAACCAGAGATAAACTATAAGGCTTGATTCCTGCAAGTTGGAAAGGAATCCACCGATGGAAAAGCTTGGAGGAAGGAAACTTCAAGGACTGGAGTTGGTGGAGCCAGACCAGGATAAAATACTTGGGTTTAATTTTATTACTCTTTACTTACTTGCATAACTATTTATATACATTTGCATCATCCAAATCCATCCTCGGGATCATAATCAAACACGCTACACTAAAGACTTTTTAAAGTCTGCTAATTCTACGAAAAAGCGTCATTCACCGCCCTCTGACCAAACTCAGACCCTCATAGGGACCAATAAGTGGTATCAAAGCTAGTGCTCAAATTAGAGATCTAACAATCTTAAGATAAAGATCCATATATTTTGATTCAAGAATTAAAATGAGTTTCTAAAACTCATAGCTCTTTCCGAAGGGTATATCTATTACCCGGACTCCACTCTTCACCGGTGGACACTACGTATTCTAAAAAAATCGGATGAAGAATTTCATTTAGGGTCAAAGTATGATGGCATGGATGGCCATTAAAGGTGGTCCATATGAGCCTACTCATGAGGTAGATGGTTTAACCACCCGCAAGCCCTCGAGCTTATGGGATGAGAATGATTATAAAATATTGTGTGAAAATGCAAATGCTATTAACATGCTTCATTGTGCTCTTAGTGTAGTAGAATTCAACAGAATATCTAGTTATAAGACTGCACATGAGATTTGGCAGAAGTTGGAAGTGACCTGCGAAGGAAGAAACAAGGTTAAGGAAGCCAAGATAGATCTACTTCAGTAAAAGCTTGAATCCTTCAAGATGGAGCCTAAAGAATCCATCAGTAGCATGAAGACTAGATACACCAATCTAGTGAATGAGATGAAGAGGCTGGGACAGGAGATCTTAGAAGTAGATATGGTCAAGAAGGTGCTCTGGAGTCTCACCAAAGAGTGGGATTACAAGAAGACATCCATCTAAGAGGCTCGTAATTTAAACTACTATAACTATGATGAGCTTATTGGAAATCTCTTGACTCAAGAACTATCCCTAGAAAGATATATCCAACAAGAGAAAAAGCCTGAAGAAAATAAGAAGGTCACTGCACTCAAAACAGAATCCACTGGATCAGCTTCATCGGGAGAAGAAAAGCTACTTAAGGAACCTCAATACAGCAAGGAATAAATAGTCTTGTTATCCAGATAGTTCAATAGATTCCTGAAAAATGAAGAAAGAAGAAATTCTAAAAAGTATGGTTCTAGAAGGCTTAAGAAAAGCTCCTCTAGAATGGATAAGTCTAGAAGGAATCCGGAAGAAAAGAAGGATTCGGAAAGAGAAGCTGCCTGCTTTGAATGTGGAGAAAAAGGCCACTTTAGAACCAAGTGCCCCAAGCTCTAAAGAGATAAAAAACACAAGAAGAAGGCAATGGTGGCTACCTGGAGCAACGGTGAGAAAAGCAGTAGTTCATCTTTAACAGAAGAAGAAGAGACTGCCAATTATGCATTCATCGCACTAACTGATCCGAAAGTAGAACAATCCAAAAGAAATGCCTCTAAGCAAGACATAGTACAAATCAAGGAATCAGTTTCAGAAATAGCCAGTACTGAGATAAACTTTCATTCTAATTCTTTTTCTAACCATGAACTTGCTAGAGCTTTAGGGGTTGTGATCAATGCTATGAGAAAGAACACAAGAGCCATCAAATCCTTAAAAAGACAAGTTGTGGAGCTCACTAAAGATGTTGAAGCCTTATCACAAGATGTCAACCTGATCAGAACAATAAAGTACATTGATGAAGTTGAGGAGAACTACCTGAGAAATCAAGTGCAAGTGCTAAGTGCGAATCTATTTAGGCTGGATAGAGAAATAGTCCTGATGAAGGAGGCATCTAGATGGAGAATGATCTTCCACTGAGAAGGAAAAATCCAAGGCAAGCTACATCAAGGAATCAACATCAAGCTGCCAAAAGAGATCCAAAGCCTTCCAATCAAAAGGAGAAGGTGGTTAGCAAGCAACCACAAGCCCATAGATATACTGCTGCACAAAAGGGAAAGGCTAAGGTAGTCTATAATCAGCAACCTATCAAACAAAGAAGAAATTATGCAGTAGAGGTTGCACCCCCAACCAGCTTTGGGATACATACTGGATCAACCTTGAGTGTAAAAATAGCTAAGTATAGAGGGAACTATGGGAAGGAGGGTCTTGAGAAGATAAAAAAGAAGCAAGAGCAAAACAGACCCATCTTAGGGTGCAGGTTTTATGGGAGAAACAATCATATTACTAAATTATATAGATTTAAAAAGGGTTATTATGATGTTAATCCTTGGCCTGAAATGGTTAAGGACCCAAATCTTATTAGGTACCAAAACACACTTGATTTGTTTTGCAGGTATGCCTTAGATCCACAGTAGATCAATACACTTGGTACATTGATGGTGCATGCTTAAGGCACATGATAGGTGGTGAGAAGGCCTTTATCATATTAACCTAGAAGAAGGGAGGCAAAGTAAGCTTTGGAGACAATAAAAAAGGATAGATCATCGGACATTGAACCATTAGATCTGAAGTAAAGATAGAAGATGTCTCACTAGTTGATGGATAGAAGTTCAACTTTGTAAGTGTAGCCCAGATCTATGACAAAGGAAGAAAAGTCACCTTTGACTCCGGAGGCTGCTCAATCTTTGATAGTAAGTCTAATCAACTCATTCATTATGCACCTAGAGTAAACAATGTCTATTCTGTTAACATTACAAATGAGAAAAAAAATATATCCTTGGTGTCTAAAGAAGAAGAATCATGGCTATGGCACCGGAGGTTGGGACATGTTAGCATGAACCTCCTGTCCAAACTAGCCAAAAAGGAATTGGTAGTGTTTGCCTAAGGTTGCTTTTGATAAGGATCATCTATACACTGCATGTTAATTAGGTAAAAAGCATAAGAAAAGTTTTCCTTCCATCTCCTACATTCCTTTCAAAAGAGTTATTGAGCACTTGCATATTGATCTCTTTGGTCCAATCAAACCATTGAGTTTAGGTAGAAGAGAATACACCATGGTCATTGTGGATGATTATTCTCGTTATACCTGGGTTCTCTTGCTAGCAAGCAAAGATGAAGCCTTTGACCAATTCTCAAAAACATTCATTCGGATAGAAGTAGAACAGGGCATAAGCATTGAATGCATCTAGAGTGATAATGGTGGTGAGTTAAAAAAAATTAAGCACTTTGTTGAATTTTGTGACTCCAAGGGTATTGAACATAACTTCTCTGCCCCTCATACTCCTCAATAGAATGGAGTTATTGAGAGAAAGAATAGGACCATAGTTGAGATGGCTAGTAGCACCTTTGAAAGGAAAGTCAATCATTGGCACCAAATGGGTATTCCGAAATAAGCTAGATGAATTTAAAGTAGTGGTGAGAAACAAGGCAAGATTGGTTGCCCAAGGCTACAATCAACAAGAAGGGATTGACTTTGAAGAAACATTTCCCCTTATAGCAAGATTGGAGGCAATCTAGATTATATGTGCTTTTGCATCATTCATGGGATTCACATTGTTCCAAATGGATGTCAAAGGTGCATTCCTTAATGGAATTATCCAGGAAGAAGTTTATGTGAAGCAGCCACTTGGATCTGAAGACCCAAAGCATCTGGATCATATATACAAATTGAAGAAGGCCCTATATGGATTAAAGCAAGCACCAAGAGCTTGGTATGAGAGACTCACTACATTTTTCACATCCAAGGTGTATATCCGGGGCAAATCTAATATAACTCTTTTCATTAAGAAGAAGAAGAATGATATCATTCTAGTCTAGATTTATATTGATGATATCATCTTTGGAGCAATAGATGAGAAGATGTGTGAGGAATTCAGCTCTCAAATGCAGAAGGAATTTGAGATGTCCATGATGAGAGAACTAAATTTATTCCTTGGTTTACAAATCAAGTAAAGTCCAGATGGGATTTTCATTAATCAATCCAAGTATACTAAGGAGATCTTGAAAAAGTTTGAAATGGACAATAGCAAGCAAATGTCCACTCCAATGGGATCAAATACAGTCCTATCCAAGGACTGTAAAGGAGAAGATGTTGATCAGAAGCTATCTAGAGGAATGATTTGATCACTTCTATACTTGACAGCTAGCAGACTTAACATACACTATGCAGTCTGCTATTGTGTAAGGTATCAAGCCAATCCTAAGGATTCACATTTGAAGGCAGTTAAAAGGATCCTTAGATACCTTCTAGGAACCACTGAAGTTGGGTTATGGTATCCTAGTAATGGAGAATTCACACTCTAAGGCTTTACTGATGCAGATTATGGCAGAAATACTCTTGAGAGAAAGAGTACATCCAGAGGTTGCCATTTCTTTGGAGATTGCTTAGTGTCATGGTATAGCAAGAAGCAAACTTTAGTTGCCTTATTAACCATAGAAGTAGAATACATGGCAGCAGGAAGTTGTGTAGCTCAACTCTTATGGATCAAGCAATAACTAGAAGATTATGGAGTTTAATCCGGATGTGTGGATGTAATGTGTGACAACAAAGTGCCATTGATGTGTTAAAGAATCCAGTACTCCATAGTAGGATGAAACATGTCAACATAAGGCACCATTTCATCCGTGATCATGTGATGAAGAAGGATGTTGCATTGGTGTACATTCCAACCAATGAACAAAGGGCAGATATCTTTACTAAGCCATTAAGTAAAGATCAATTTGGCAAACTAAGGGAGTTAATTGGAATGTCTAATCCAATTTGAAGAGAATCCGAAAGATAGTACAAAGTTAACTTGGATTTTTGGCAAGATAAGGAATCCGGAAGAGAAGAAGAAAATAAGTTAGCCCTGCTCCGGAGGGACTATTGCCGCATAAGTAGATAGAAAGGACACATGGCAGTAAAGGCGCTGAAAAGTAACTATTCCCTTTTGAATTTCAAAAGTTTATTGGGAGTTACATGAGCGGTAAATTCAATAGTTGTTTTTATAAATAAACCGTTCCCTTCTCCGGTTAAATGAAATTTACCTCTCTCCTAAAATCTAACCTGCCATGTCATTAATCCAGCTAAAGTTAACGGAGTCTGAATTATCAAAATACCCTCACTTTCGAAATCCTATAAAAACCCCCCAAAATCTTTGTCTTCTTTATACGGGCAACAATTATCTACTGTTACTCTGCAACTTTCAAAACTCAAACCCTAAAACCTTCAAACAAATTGAAATGGCAGCTATCATGATAAGCGAAGGGATTAAAATGCTTCCTCAAAAGAACATCTATGAAGAATCCACTCTCAGAGATGAATATTTCACTCCTATAAACTGAAAAGCCCTCAAACTCAGTAGTTCCCACGGACTATCAAGGAGATAAATTCTTATTCGAAATTGATCCTTACTCCAAGCTCATTGAGGATAACACTAGGGCAACTTTCTCTAGATCAAATGCCCCACATATCCAGAACCTAGTGCAAATTCTACGATAATATGAAGGCTCACTCTTTCTACCAGGCTCTGAGAACTCAGGTTCAGGGAAAGGTGATCACCATTACACCGAAATTTTTTGAAAAAATCCTGAACATGAAGAATCATGGGGTCCAACTGAGAGTTGATGGGGATGAATAGCAAGTAAAGTATAAACCTAAAATGTTGCTACATCCGAACTATTTTAGGGACAAATTCTCAACATACTTTCCGGAAGTGCTAAGATTCCTCCAACATGCACTTGCTAAGTTGGTTCTAATCCGGAAGGGCTCTCTTACCACAGTGTCATCCTTCTAGCATTGTGTACTATAACACTGGGTAGAGAGTAGAGTAGTGAACATGCCAATGTTGATCATCCACTACCTAAGGCAGCACGGGAACTCCCACGGTGCACTTATCACTCGGATCCTGGTTACAAATAAAGTGAATGTATCCGGGTTTCGGATAGTCAACAGAAAGGAAATTCTAGAAAAGAATTTCAAAAAGCTGACATTTAGAGAGAAATGGAATGATAAGAAAGCTAAGAAGTTGAGGAATGAGAAAAAGAGTAAGGCCAGGAAGGCAGTGGATCCGGCTGAAGATGCCTCGGTTCCTAAAAAGGCCAGAACCACCAAACCTAAAGCAAAAGAGCAGCAAGCCTTGGTTTCAGTGGAAGAAATTGATGAGGATGCTCAAACCATCACTCAACTACTAAATAAGAACCCAGGGAAGCCTAAGCCAAGGGAGAGTGTGATAAAAACTACAGATAAAAAGTGAAAAGCTGCAGAATCCTAAATGTGATAGTGGATGATGAGGAAATAGGGGATGAGGCCCCGAAACAAAAGAGGAAGCAATTCACTCGGAAGGGGTGTACTTTTGATGAGGCTATAAAAGCGCAGAAAGCCAAGAAAAAGAAGCCTACGGGCATTGTAATTAATGAGGAAGCTACTAAAAAGTCTAAGGAAGCTGAATTAGCTAAAGCCAAGATAACAAAAGGGAAGAAAGTGCCTGGGTCCAATGAGGAAGTTCATCCGGATGATCCTTAGTATAATATAATAAAGGAGGCCATGATGGACATTGATCGAGTCAACAAGCAGACAATAGAAGGACTCGGAGGCTCTTTCGATGCACAGCAAATCCTTGTTGACCCAGTAAACATGGCCACTATAGCCCAAGATCCGGAAGCTGATCATTTTCCCTTCCTTCCCAGAACCGAACCACTTCCAGAAAATCTTCTTAATCCGGAAGCTGAGACCTCTGATAAAGTAAGACCTGAAAAGGCAATTAGATAGGGTGTTGAGGACATTACCAACATGTCTGGAGGAGAAATTAAAAGTCTTGCAAAAGCAAATGTAGGGATGACTGAGGACATTTCCATACATCCGGGGGTTGTGGAGATTGATGAAGGAAGTGGAGAAGCTGATGCTCAGAATCAAACGCAAATCAATGAGGTAATTCTTGACACAGTTTTACTTAATGTTAATGCCAATCCTTTTAGTACAGCTGCTGAAACAACAGACAAAGCTGAGGATAACTTAGATACGCATACTCCAAGTGTATCTAAGAAATGAGGGGCCAACCCAGAATATAGCATTCCAGAGGAGGGACATAGTCCGGGTACCTAAGGACCCACTCCTAGAGTGGACTCAAGGGGCGAGGCTAGTCCAGGGGAATGGTTGGAAGAGAAGAAAGGAGGAGAAAAAGAAGAATCCTCAGATAAAGAATCATCCGAATCTGATGAGACCAGAAGCAGCTCCGGATCAGAAACTCCCCTTGTGAGCCCAATCAGAAATCTAACCTCAAGTGTCAATGTAGTGAGAGCCAAAAAGATAACAGCTGCCCTAAAAATCCTTCAAGAGGCTACCATGAGGAGCATGAAGAGAGCTACACCAAGTAAAGTCTCCGGAACATTTTCAAACATCTGAAATTCATGGAGAAAGTACTACTTGAACAATTCTCGCCTCCTGATTTGAAGGATGATATAAAGGAGTTACAGGGGTGTATGAAGAAGATAGAAGAGAAAGTAGAGGCCTTTCCCACTACTGATCTAGTGGCAGAGGTATCACTAGCCAAGGTTACCCCGATGTTGAATGAGCTAAAAACCAGTGTAATAGCAGCAAATTATTCTACTGATCAGGCTAACATCGGAGCATAAATAACTGCGCTACCATTTTGGACAAGATCACTTCGTTATCCTTTGAGCTATCCAAAGAACTAGAGGAGTATATTGATACCAAGTTTGAAAACTTATCAAAATTCATTTCAGAAAAAGAAGAAAAAGCTGCTCTCCCCAACTTAAATGAACAGCAGCAAACCATTTTGAACAAGTTGACAAAGTTTATGGAGGATGACCTGCCAGCGCTATTTGCCAAACAGATGAAGGATATTATCCAAAAGGTAGCAGGCCAGATGAATGGGTAGGATATAGTCATTAATAATGCTAAGGAAAAAATCTGTAAGGATATAATGATAGTAAATAATAATATCCATAACATCTGCAGGGATCTGGGCAAAGACCTTGAGCCAATTACTATCAAATTTAGCTATCTCTGGATCCTTCTCCCCTCCATCTATCCCGGAAAGCCAATTACTTCCAGTCTTCCAAGACCTTGTCCAGCACATTGGGACATATGATTCTTTGAATATAAGGGCACAAACACTCTCCTCAAGGCACTCTTTCCTTATTTTGATCAGAGGGATAGGCTCTTACACCCACCTCTATAACCTCTTCCACCCTTTGCATATATCTCCGGCCACTATGGACCACATCCTAGATAAGAGAAGGCAAGGAAACTTGGATTACTCAATCTATTCCAAGGCTTGGCAGGAAAGATGGGACGGGAAAACCTATTTGGTAGTTGACCCCTCAGCTGGAAATAAAAAGAGGGAGAAAGGTATAAAGAGGGAGAAAGGCAAAGAAAAGGAAGGAGGAGCATCTGTAGCATTCGAAAGGAATTAGACTTGTAATTTTTCTGTAAACATTTGTAATAGCTAGACTCACTTATATATTTCTGTATCTTAGAATCCAAAAGCTTCATTGATGTTAACTTTTGTTAACAGTAGAAGTATATATAGTGAAAATCTAATTCTCTTAAAAAATTGCTTCTAAAGTACAATTTGCTATTATACTACAAAAATATTAGAAGCTAGAATTGAAAATTGTTGGGGGAGTTAGGGGATGCTAGAAATATGGGGGAGTAAAAATTGTAAATGACTAAGTATCAAGAATCATACTTAGCTCATATAAATCCTCTTTCTTTATGCTTAGATGCCTTAGGTTTTTGCTTCCATTAAATAAGGAAGATTGTTAGAAATAATGATCCGAAACACCAAATAATCCGGATTAGGTTTGAAGTAAACAAAAAAACCTAAGTATAAAAAAACCTAAGTCATTGCATTCGGACATATATCCAAGACAATTGAAGATAAACTACTTATGCATACATGGAAGAATCCGATTAAAGTTTGGAAAGGAAATAAACTTTGAACCGCCTAAAACAGCATCCCGATGAACTGATTGCATAAGCATCACAAGAAGATAAATTCGGAGATATTAAGTCTGAAGATATCCGGAAGACTTACATATCAAGACAAATGGAATGATTCAAAAATTCTATTCCCTCCATTCTTTTGGTCTATCAAGTCAATGATCATTTTCTCATAAGCAAGACAAAAGAAGATAGCTAGCACTTCTCAGAAAAGGACAGAAGGACTGATAGCGGACAAGAAAAAGGTAACAACCTTTTTTACCTAGACTAATAAGAAGGCGCGTGGAGTTCACATCAAAAAGCCATTGGCATAAAAGTTAGAAAGATACTAAAATACAAGAAACGATCACTGATAAACTTTTCAGCCTTAATCCCAAGGATTCAAACGGGTCAAAATCTCTATCAAACGGATTGATCAATGGCTCCGGAAGTGCCACGTATTGCCTGATCAACGGTGAAGATTAAATACTAGTTCAACAACCCACAATGGCTACATTTATGATGGAAGCCTATAAAAGGGAAGCTTCATAAGTTGAGAAGTTGCTTATTGATCTGAGAAAGCAATTAACAAGAGAATTCGCTAAAGCAATCAGAAAACTCATCCCTCCAAGAATCAAACATTTCCAAATCAGCTGTAATGATTCCCAAGTGAAATTATAAACTTGAGGAAGTCCGAAACCAAAACCTTTGAGAAAACCAAAGTGTAAAGATCTCCAACTTGGGTGAGTTATGAGATTGGGATATAGCTCAAAGTAGGTGCTTTGAGTGGGATCTCCCTGTAGGACTCAGCTTAGGTTTGGGTAGAAATCTAATTGGTATATCCCGCTAAAGACTAAAGGACTTAGCTAGGAGGTAGTGCGACTAGTAGAATATTTTACATCTGGACGGGGTTACCATTCAGAGACAAACTGTAAGGCTTGATTCCTGTCAGTTGGAAAGGAATCCACTAGTGGAAAAGCTCAAAGGAAGGAAACTCTGAGTACTGGAGTAGGCGGGGCTGAACCAGGATAAAATACTTGTGTTTGATTTTCTTACTCTTTACTTACTTGTATAATTATTTATATACATTTGCATCTTCTGAATCCATCCCCTGGATCATAACCAAACACGCTACACTAAAGACTTTTTAAAGTCTACTAATTCCATGAAAAGGGTCATTCACCCCCCCCCTCTGACCAAACTCAGACCATCATAGAGACCAACACCAATGAGTTTAGGTAGAAGAGAATACATTATGATTATAGTGGATGATTATTCTCGCTATACCCAGATTGCTTTACTAGCTAGCAAAGATGAAGCCTTTGACCATTTCTCTAAAATATTCATTCGGATAGAAGTAGAACAGGGCATAAGCATTGCAAGCATCCGGAGTGATAATGGAGGAGAATTAAAAAATAAGCAGTTTTTTAAATTCTGTAAATACAAGAGCATTGAGCATAGCTTCTCTGTTCCTCATACACCTCAACAGAATGGGGTTGTAGAAAGAAAAAATAGAACAATAGTTAAAATGGCTCAAACAATGCTAAATGAGAATAGATTGCCTAAATACTTTTGGGGTGAGGCCGTAAACACTACATGTTACATCTTAAATAGAACTCTCATTAGAAAGACTATACACAAGACCCCATATAAAATCTGGAAGGGAAGGAAATCCAAGATTGGGTACTTCAAAGCCTTTTGAAGTAAATGCTACATCCTAAATGGTAGAAAATAACTAGGAAAATTTGATCCTAAATCTGATGAAGCAATTTTCCTTGGTTACTCAACACATAGCAAAGCTTACAGAGTCTATAACAAACGAACCTAAACTGTGGTAGAGTCTATACATGTAGATTTTGATGAGACTAATCATGTAGGGAAAAGAAGTTCTAATCCGGAAGACTTTACTCTGGAAGCCGAGAACGCTGGAGAAAAGGAAAAAGTGTAAATGGATGTCAAAAGTGCATTCCTAAATGGAGTTCTTTAGGAAGAAGTCTATGTCAAGCAACCACCTGGTTTTGAAGACTCAAAGCATCCGGACCATATGTACAAGCTAAAGAAAGCCCTCTATAAATTGAAGCAAGCACCAAGAGCTTAGTATGAGAGACTCACTTCATTCCTCATATCCAATGGATACATCCGGGGTAAGGCAGATACAACTCTTTTCATCAAAAAGAAAAAAGGGTGATATCACTCTTATTCAAATCTATATAGATGACATCATCTTTAAAGCAGCAGATGAAAAGATGTATGAAGAATTCAGCACTCAAATGCCGAAGGAATTTGAGATGTCAATGATGGGAGAACTCAATTTCCTCCTTTTTTACAAATCAAGCAGAGTCCGGATGGAATTTTCATCAACTAATTTAAGTACACCAAGGAGATTCTGAAGAAGTTTCAAATGGACAAGAGCAAGCCTATATCCACTCCTATAGGATCAGAGATAGTCCTTTTAGAGGATTGTGAAGGAGAAGATGTAGATTAGAAGCTCTACAGAGGGATGATTAGATCACTATTATACTTGACAGCCCACAGACTTAACATACACTGTGTGATTTTCTACTATGCAATGTATCAATCCAATCCAAAATATACTCGTCTTAAGGCTGTAAAAAGGGTGCTTAAGTACTTGTTGGGAACAACTGAAGTTGGATTATGGTATCCCAGCAATAAGAATTTCACTTTACAAGGGTACAATGATGCAGACTATGGAACAGACACGCTTGAGAGAAAAAGCACATCCGGAGGCTGTCATTTCCTTGGATATTGTATAGAATCTTGGTACAGCAAGAAGCAAACTTCAATAGCATTTTCAATCACTGAAGCAGAATACATGGCGGTAGGAAGTTGTGTTGCTCTACTCCTACAGATCAAACAACAACATGAAGACTATGAAGTTCAATCCGGATGCGTGGATATTATGTGTGATAACAAAAGTGCAATTGACGTATCCAAAAATCCAGTGCCTTGTAGCAGGATGGAGCATGTCAATATCAGGCACCATTTCATCAGAGATCATGTTATGAAAAATGAAGTAAACTTGGTTTACATTCCAATAAATGAGCAAAGGGTAGACATCTTTATTAAGCCACTAAGTAAAGATCAATTTAAAAAGCTAAGGGAGGAAATTGGAATGTCAAATCTAATTTGAAGAAGAATCCAGAAGACAATCTAGAGTTATTAAGATCCTTGGCTACTCCAGGAAATAAAATAAGAAAGAAGAAGTGTAACAAACCGAAATTTTAAAATTTACTTATAATAAATTACTATGGTATTAAAATGTCATGGAAATTATTTTTGTAGTTATTATTATTCTTATTGGATATAAGCATGAGGAAATAAGAGTTAATTAAGTAAGAGGGATGAATTGGGCATTTAATTATTTATTCAAGGGCAATTTTAGAAATTAAAAAAAATAAAATAAAATCCTAATCCTATATGTATCCTTCCCTTCATCCTCTTCACCTTCATCTTCTTCTCCATTTCCTTATCTTATAAAAAATTTCCCTAATCTAAAAACTTCCGATTTCTTCGATTCAACTTTAAATTCTTGTTAGAAATCGATCCTTAAGCCCTCTATCATCATAAATTTCAGTGAATCAAGACTAGAAGAGGAGGATTTTAGATTTTAAGATTCGGATGATTAGTAACCCGAATTTGAGGTGAGTGATTTTTTATGAAATTAAAGCTTAATTAGTAGAATTCATAGTAGATTAAGCATATTTATGGTATTAGGAAGTTTATTTATACAATATCTTGATAGAATTATATATGGTTGTTGTAGAGGAAGCTAGTGCAAGCAAATCAAAGGCAAAAGGGGTAGAAGAGAGCTAGAAAGAGCTTAGAAAAAGGTTCGTGTCTCAAATTTTGATTTATCGGTTTTTCAGAAAATTTTCCAGATTTGTATCCCTGTTTTTTTTAAATATTTTCTCTTGTTATATAAATCTGATTTGAATGATTATTGATTCTATTGATATCTACATAAAGTGAGGAATATATGTTCAGAAGAAACCTTGTTGAATTTCATTCGTTTTCAATGTGAAATTTTCGTATAAATCTGTTTTCGGAAAATCTCAGCTTTGTATAGTGTTTAGTATTTTGATCATAACTTTGGTTATACAATTTGGATTTCCATGATTCTGGTGGTTTTGGAAAGATGAGACATGTGGCTAATTATATTTAGGATAAAGTTCTTCGATTGGATGATGTTTTGATAGTGAAAAATGCAGGGGAAGTCAGGTTAAGAAATCTGGAAATTCTGGAAAGTATGAATATTGATTTTATATTGTTTTAATTGAAGTTTTATGCTTTAAAATTTGGGATTTGAATTTCTTAATTACTGAAGTTATGTTGAATTATGATTGATGGTTTATACTAAAATTTTTAAGATGTTACTTTGATTTATTGCCCTTATTAAATGAGTATAATACGGGTCAGGGTAGATTGGCGCCAATAAAGGGGGGTATAGTACTGTACAAACAATTGAAGCTTTAGCTTCGGGCTTCGGCCGATATTTTGATAAAAATATATTGATATTGAAGCTTCGGCTTCGGGCTTGACCGATATATTGATTTTCAAGCTTCAGCTTCAGGCTTGACCGATATATTGATTTTGAAGCTACGGCTTCGGGCTTGACCGATACATTGATATTGAAGCTTCGGCTTCGGGCTTGTTCGCTCCCGTATCCATTTTACCGTTATTCAGGACTTGTTTACTCCGGGTAATATATGATTAAAGTGTTTGAAAAAATTGGATATAAATTTGATTATACTTTGAAATGATTACTATATAAGTTTTGTGATTTAGTTTTATAAAGTTGTTTAATTTGTTTTGATTTATTAACATACTTTGTTTCTATTTTAAAATGTAAAAAAATGTTCAAAGTTGTATTTCTTTTATGTACATTGCTTACCAAATTGCTTAGCATATAGTGTATTTTCTACACGCAGATACTGAAGATTTGTAGATAGCTTAGACCAAAGTGGTATAAGTGGATCAGCTTGAAGAGCAAATAAAGAAAGACTCGAGGTGGATTTGTATTTTAATGTAATATTATGGTTTGTAGAATAATGGCATGTACTAGATAGTGTGAGAAATGTAAAGTGGTATTGAGAAATATTTGGAGAATAATTAACATTGAGAAATAATTTGGAGTTGGAAACATTATATTTGTATTTTTATATATTAAATCTATAAGTATTGAACTTCATATAATGGAGTAGAGTTGTTTATTAGGTGTTTATAGTTACTGTGACACTCTTTATAATGGGGGTGTTACATCTGTTGGTATCAGAGCGAGGTTTAGGCGATTCTAGGACTAGTATGTACATGCTATTTAGGATATATATATGTTATGTTAGTTGTTTGATCCACTTTGGTCCAATTTTCAGGAATAAGTTAAGGCTAGTAGTCATAGTCAGAATGAGGAAGAGGATGCTGAGAGTATGGTCCGTATTAGACAAGGGGATGAACAAAGACATGAACCTCCACCAGTTCACGGCTTTCCCGAATAACCTACTCCAGCACAAGCTGCTTTACTTCAGCATATGACTACTGAAGTAATCACACAAGTACTTCAAAATATACAAATCCCTAGAGTTCCTGTAGTACCTCACATTGAAAGAAGAGAGGAGAGAACTCCTCTTGAAAGAATCATGAAGCTTCCTACTGAGGACTTTAAAGGGGACACAGTGAATCCTGCATTTGCAGAAGATTGGCTTGACCATACTAAATAATGTATGACTAAGCTTCATTTTACAGATGAAGAGAGATTATACTGTGTGCAAGGTCTACTCAAAGAACAAGCTAGGAGGTGGTGGAATAATATTATAAGAGAAAGGCAACCCGAAGAAATCACTTGGGGTCTATTCTTAGAACAATTTGACAAGAAGTACGTTAGCGAACGATTCAAAGATGAGCAAAGGAAATTGTTCTTGTCCTTAAGATAGGGACAAATGACTGTTTTAGAATATAAAATTCAATTCCTCAAACTTGAGAGGTATGCTCATGATATCATTAACAGTGAAGTAAAGTGATGTAAGAGATTTGAGGATGGGTTGAATGATGAAATTAGAGTGCATTTAATTGCACAAAAGATTAGGGTGTTCATTGACTTGGTTAATACTACTACAGGCATTGAGAAGATCAATTCAGATAGACCACAAAGAATGGCAAAAAGGTCTGGATTTCAAAAGGGATCACAGGGTCCAGTTAGTTTAGAATCTCCAAGTAAGAAACAGAAGGGAACATTAGAACAAACACAATCTCATTTCAGAGGGTTTTCACCGAGATAAACCCTAAGTACGGGGTTAGCGGTTAGTGTACCTTCAGGTAAAGGCAGAGGAAATATTCCACAATGTTCTAATTGTGAAAGGATGCATACATGGGAATGTTGGAAAAAAGGTAGAGTCTGCTTTAAATGTGTCTCGAGGGAACATTTGATTGCAAATTATCCTCAAAGATAGATAAGTACATCCACACCTATAGTAGTTCCTATGCCTACAATGCAAGGTGGAAGAGGAAGGGGAAGAGGAAATGCTAGTGAGGCAAGTGGACATAATGTGGCTCAACAAGCACCGCAGAGTGGTAGACCGGGAGGAATGGCGTGAAGTTATGCAATCCGAGGGCCTGAGACTTGGGAATCTATTGAAGTTCTTATCGGTAAATTTTCATTTTTTAATCATGATGTCTATGGTTTGATAGATCCCGATTCATCTCATTCATATATATGTACTGCATTAGCACAAGAGAAAGGGTTACTTGTAGAAGAATTAGGAGAAAATATCAAAGTGACTAATCCTTTAGGACATAGTGTGATAGTAAATAAAGTGTATATGAATTGCCCTATTATGATTCAACATCAACTTTTCCTTGCAAATTTAATTGAGTTACCTTTCCGAGATTACGATGTTATCTTGGGAATGGATTGGTTATCGGAACATCGAGCTGTGGTGGATTGCAAAAATGAAAGAATGTCACTTCAAGTTTCTGATGGAGAAGAAATAGTTATCGTGGGGGAAAGATCAGATTATCTCTGTAACATAATTTCTTTTATGAAGACTAAAAGACTAGTTAGGAAGGGATGTCAGGCCTACCTAATCTTCGCTCTAGAATTGAAGAAAGGTGAGTTAGAATTGCAGAATATTCCTACGGTATGTGATTTTCCTGATGTATTTCTAGAAGAACTACGGAGTTTGCCACCAAAAAGGGAGGTAGAATTCACAATGGATGTATTGCCGGGTATTGCACCAGTATCTAAAGCACCATACAGAATGGCTCCTGCTAAATTGAAAGAGTTGAAGATTTAGTTGCAAGAATTGTTAGACAAAGGATTCATATGCCCGAGTATATCCCCGTGGGGTGTACCAGTGTTGTTTGTTAAGAAGAAAGATGGGTCACTCCGATTATGTATTGATTACCGGGAGTTGAATAAATTGACAGTCAAGAACAAGTATCCATTGCCAAGGATTGAAGACTTATTTGATCAACTCAAGGGAGCCAAATACTTCTCCAAGATTGATTTGAGATAGGGTTACTATCAGATGAGAGTGAAAGATTATGATATTGCAAAGACGGTTTTTCGAACCAGATATAGGCACTATGAATTTTCGGTGATGCCATTTGGTCTAACTAATGCACCAGCAGCATTTATAGACCTTATGAACCGTATCTTTTACTTATATTTAGAAAGGTTTGTAGTGGTTTTCATTGATGACATTTTGGTATATTCTAAGTCACGGGAAGAGCATGATCAACATTTGTGGATAGTCTTCCAAACTTTAAGGGAAAATAGATTATATGCCAAACTTAGCAAATGTGAGTTTTGGCTTCAAGAAATTTCTTTCTTAGGCCATGTTGTTTCTGCAGAAGGAATTAAAGTGGGTCCTAAGAAGATAGAAGCAGTTATAGAATGGAAACCACCAAAGAACCCTATGGAAGTTAGAAGTTTCCTTAGTTTAGTGGGGTATTATAGAAGATTTGTGAAGGGATTTTCTGTCATTGCTGCCCCACTGACGAAACTACTTCAAAAGAATGCAAAATTTGAGTAGAATGATAAGTGCCAAGAAAGTTTTGAGAAGTTGAAGGCGATGTTAACAAAAGCACCCATCCTTACCCAACCAGAGCCTGGAAAAGATTTTGTAATCTATAGTGATGCTTTGCATAGTGGTCTTGGGTGTGTTTTGATGCAAGAAGGGAAAGTGGTTGCCTATGCTTCCAGGCAATTGAAGAATCATGAAAGGAATTATCCTACACATGATTTGGAAATGGCTGCCATAGTCTTTGCCTTGAAAATTTGATGACACTATATGGAGAAAAATGTTTTATTTATACAGATCACAAAAGCTTGAAATATTTGCCAACATAGAAGGAGTTGAATTTAAGACAGAGAAGGTGGATGGAATTCATTAAAGATTACAATTGTCTTATTGATTACCATCCAGGAAAGGCTAATGTAGTGGCAGATGCTCTTAGTAGAAAGACAATGATGGTACTTTGGGCTATGAATACAGGGTTAGCTCTTACCAATGGTGGAGCCTTAATTACAGAATTGAAGATTTAACCTGTACTACTACAACAGTTTAAGCAAGCACAAAATGAAGATGATGACTTCAAGGTTATTCGAGCAAGGACACAAGTGGGTATCGTAGACAACTATATGGTGCGAGAAGATGGGTGTCTATATTTTAAAGATAGACTGTGTATGCCAAATAATGAAGAATTAAAGAAGAACATCTTACATCAGGCGTATAGTAGTCCTTATGCGATGTATCCAGGATCAAACAAGATGTACCAAAATTTGAAGAGCCATTATTGGTGGAATGGGATGAAGAAAGACATTACTAACTATATTGCTCAATGTCTAACTTGTCAACAGGTGAAAGCCAAACATCAAGTTCCTTCTGGATTGTTGCAACCAATAATAATTCCAAAATGGAAATGGGAAAGAATCACAATGGACTTCGTGATGTCTTTACCACTTACACATAAGAAACATAATGCAGTGTGGGTTGTTGTAGATAGATTAACAAAGGCTGCCCACTTTCTTCTAGTTAGGATGGATAATTCACTTGATAGGTTGGCTCAGCTATATATAGATGAGATAGTGCGACTACACGGAGTGCCTGTTTCAATCATTTCTGACCGAGATCCAAGATTTACTTCGACATTTTGGAAGAAGTTACAAGAAGCCTTAGGTAGTAAACTTCATTTCAGTACTTCATTTCATCCTCAAATAGATGGTCAATCTAAAAGAGTAATTCAGGTGTTAGAAGACATGATGAGAAGTTGTGTCATTGAATTCGAGGGGAGTTGGGATAAGTATTTGTCCCTCATGGAGTTTGCCTATAATAACAGCTATCAGTCAAGCATATAAATGGTGCCATATGAAGCATTGTATGGAAGAAAATGTCAAACTCTATTATATTGGATCGAACTTAGTGAAAACAAGATTGTGGGAGTGGATTTAATTTAGGAGATAAAGGAGAAGGTAAAACTTATTCAAGAAAGATTGAAGGTTGCATCGAATAGACAAAAATCTTATGCTGATCTAAAAAGAAAAGACATTACTTATGAAGTTGGGGATAAAGTATTTTACAAAGTATCTCCTTGGAAGAAAGTCTTGCGATTTGGCAAGAAAGGCAAGCTCAATCCGAGATTCATTGGCCCATACGAGGTTATAGAGAAGGTTAGACCGGTATCTTATCGGTTGGCACTACCCCCGACACTCGACAAAAATTCATAATGTGTTCCATGTGTCAATGTTGAGGAGATACAGATCAGATCCATCACATATCTTATCTCCTGATGTCATAGAAATTGAACCCGACCTGACGTATGAAGAAGAGCCGGTACAAATCTTGGCGAGAGAAGTTAAACAATTGAGAAATAAGTCCATTCCCTTGGTAAAAGAACTTTGGAGGAATCATAAGGTTGAAGAAGCAACTTGAGAACCGGAGGATACAATGAAAACTCAATATCCGCAATTGTTTTCAGGTAATTTTTAAGGACGAAAATTCATAAGAGGGGGAGAATTGTAACGAACCGAAATTTCAAAATTTACTTATAATAAATTACTATAGTGTTAAAATATCACGGAAACTATTTTTGTAGTTATTATTATTGTTATTGGATATAAGACATGAGGAAATAAGAGTTAATTAAGTAAGAGGGATGAATTGGGCATTTAATTATTTGTTTAAGGGCAATTTTGAAAATTGAAAAAAAAATAAAATCCTAATCCTATACGTATCCTTCCCTTCATCCTCTTCACCTTCATCTTCTTCTCCATTTTCTTACCTTATCAAAAATTTCCCTAATCTAAAAACTTCTCATTTCTTCAATTCAACTTCAAATTCTTGTTAGAAATCGATCCTTAAGCCCTCTATCATTATTAATTTTAGTGAATCAAGACTAGAAGAGAAGGATTTCAGATTTTAAGATTCGTATGAATAGTAACCCGAATTTAAGGTGAGTGATTTTTGATGAAATTAAAGCTTAATTAGTAAAATTCATGGTAGATTAAGCATATTTATAGTATTAGTAAGTTTATTTATACAATATCTTGATAGAATTATATATGGTTGTTGTAGAGGAAGCTAGTACAAGCAAATCAAAGGCAAAAGGGGTAGAAGAGAGCTAGAAAGAGCTTAGAGAAAGGTTTGTGTCTCAAATTTCGATTTTTCGGTTTTTCGGAAAATTTTCCAGATTTGTATCCCTGTTTTGTTTTAATGTTTTCTCTTGTTATATGAATCCGATTTGAATGATTCTTGATTCTATTGATATCTACATAAAGTGGGGAATATATGTTTAGAAGAAACCTGTTTGAAGTTGAGTCATGAAATCTGTTTTTGGAAAATCTGAGCTTTGTATAGTGTTTAGTATTTTGATCATAACTTTGGTTATACATTTGGATTTCTGTGATTCTAGTGGTTTTGGAAAGCTGAGACATGTGGCTAATTATGTTCAGAAGAAAGTTCTTCGATTGGATGATGTTTTGATAGTGAAAAATGCAGGGGAAGTCAGGTCACGAAATCTGGAAATTCCTGGAAAGTATGAATATTGCTTTTATTGTGTTTTAATTGAAGTTTTATGCTTTAAAATTTGGGATTTGAATTTCTTAATTACTGAAGTTATGTTGAATTATGATTGATGGTTTATACTGAAATTTTTAAGATGTTACTTTGATTTATTGCCCTTATTAAACGAGTAGAATACGGGGTCAGGTAAGATTGGCGCCAATAAAGGGGGGTACAGTACTGTACAAACAATTGAAGCTTTAGCTTCGGGATTCAGCCGATATTTTGATAAAAATATATTGATATTGAAGCTTCGGCTTCGGGCTTGACCGATATATTGATTTTGAAGCTTCAGCTTCGGGCTTGACCGATATATTGATTTTGACGCCACGGCTTCGGGCTTGACCGATACATTGATATTGAAGCTTCGGCTTCGGCTTCGGCTTCGGCTTCGGGCTTGTTTGCTCCCGTATCCATTTTACCGTTATTCAGGACTTGTTTACTTTGGGCAATATATGATTAAAGTGTTTGGAAAAATTGGATATAAATTTGATTATACTTTGAAAGGATTACTATATAAGTTTTGTGTTTTGGTTTTATAAAGTTGTTTAATTTGTTTTGATTTATTAACATACTTTATTTCTATTTTAAATGTTAAAAAATGTTCAAAGTTGTATTTCTTTTATGTATACCACTAAGCAAATTGCTTAGCAAATTGCTTAGCGTGTAGTTTATTTTCTACACGTAGATACTGAAAATTTGTAGATAGCTTGGACCAAAGTGGTATAAGTGGATCAGATTAAAGAGCAAATAAAGAAAGACTCGATGTGGATTTGTATTTTAATGTAATATTATGGTTTGTAGAATAATGGCATGTACTAGATAGTGTGAGAAATGTAAAATGGCATTGAGAAATATTTAGAGAATAATTAACATTGAGAAATAATTTGGAGTTGGAAACATTATATTTGTATTTATACATATTAAATCTATAAGTATTGAACTTCATATAATGGAGTAGAGTTGTTTATTGGGTGTTTATAGTTACTGTGCCACTCCTTATAAAGGGGGTGTTACAAGAAGATTCAGTGATGGATCCAGATGGAATATTGCCAGCTTAGCAGATAGAATTGACAAATGGAAGTAAAAGCGCAAAAAGGGTAACTGTACACGTTTTCAATTTCAACATTTATTGGGCAGTTCATGCACGGCAAAAATAACAGCTACTTTACAAATTAAAGCATTCCAATCCTCCGGTTTAAACGCCATTTACCTCTCTCCTCAATTTTAACCGCCATATCACTGATCCAGCTAAATCTAACTGCTTCTGGATTATCATTCTACCCTCATCTTGAGAATTCTATAAATACCCCCAAACTCTCTCATCTTCTTCACGCAAAGTAATTCATCTACTGTTACTCTGTAATTTTTCCCTTAGAACCCTAATTTCCTAAATTCTTTTCAATCTCTCAAATGGCAAAAACCCAAACCCAAACCATTCCTCCTCCCAGAAACACCTTTAAGGAGATTGATATTAAGAATGGGGATTTTATCCCTCTTAAACTCAAAAGCCCTAACATTGTCGTTCCCTCAGACTATTTAGGTGATAACTATCTATTCAGCACTGAGCCTTACTCCCAACTCCTAAAAGACTAACATCTTGAGGTCTTCCTCATGATGAACCACCCTACCTATCCGGATCTGGTAAAGGAATTATATGATTACCTTGCTGTCCACTTTTACTATGATGCCCTCTAGACCAAAGTTCAATGAAAGGTCATAACAATCACTCCAGAGTTCTTTGTGACTCATTTCCAGATGAAGAATGACGAGGTTATTTTAAGGAATGATGGTAATGAGCTCAAGGTCAAGTATAATCCCAAGATGTGGCTCCCAATCCACTATTTTGGAGATAAATTCTCTACCTATTAACCAGAAACCCCCAGGGTGTTACAATACATCTTAGCCAAGTTTGTCTTGATCCCAAAAGGCTCTCTCACCACCGCATCTTCCTTTCAACACTACATTCTATAGCATTGGGTGGAGAGTAGAGTTGTCAACATACCTGTCCTAATTATCCACTTCTTAAAGCAACACAAGAATACAAGTGACACACTCATTACTAAAATCCTTTATAAGAATGGAATAAACCTATCTGGAATCCCGTCTATTCAAGGGAAAGAAATTCTTGAGAAAAACTTCAAAAAGCTGCCTTTTGGAGAAGTCTGGGATGAAGAAGAAACAAAAGAAGGAAAGGGCGGAAAATAGCAAGATCCAGAAGGCCGGAAATTCCATGGAACTAGCTCCAAAAGCTAAAAGAGCTAGAACCACTAAGCCCAGAGTTCAAAGGAAAGTGAACTTAAACTCTGTAGTAGAGTAGATTGAGGAGGTAAATGAGGACACCCTCACCCTCACCCAACTAATCAAGATAACTCCAGAGAAGCCTAAGAAAAAAAGAAGGCTTATCAAGGATACGGCCAAGAAGAAGAGAACTGTTAATCCTGATGACAGTGAAACCATTGTAGTTGCTGCTACTACGATAAGAGCCAAAAGATTATAAGGAGCCAAACAATCTCTAAAGGAGATTATTGATGAAGCAACTGAACCCAGTAGTGCTACAGAAGAGTAGGAGCTTGTTCCTAAGAGATCTCTCATCCAGAAAGGCTCTACGTTCAGTGAAGCCCTTAAGGCTAAAAGGGCCAAACTAGCCATTAAAAAGCCTGCTACTAGAATCTAGATATAAAAACCATTCCTTAAGGCTACAAAACCAGCAGAAATGAGCTAGGGGAATGAAATTGTGTTATGTGTCGAACTAATTTCGGATAGCCTTCATCCGGAGGATCCTCATTTTGCTGAGATGAAGGAGGCATTCAAGGATAATCTAAAGGCTAATCAACTATCAAAGGAAGGACCCTGAGGCTCTTCCAAAAATGCCAGTGCTATCACTCCACCCATTATCATCTCCTCTAAAGATCTGGCACTTCTCAAGGGGAGTGAATATCTCGAGGAAGAACTGTATGTGTTTGAGGCACGAGATGAACCGCTTCTAGAAAACCTCTTAAATCCAGCAGTTGAAGTAATTGAGGTTGAAAGCCCTGAAAAGGCAATTGAAGGGGGGATTGAGGACAATTCCAATCCTCCGAAAGCTGATAGTAGGGAAGACTAAGTAGAGCAAACTGAAATAGAGCACATTAAACAACAGCAGGAAATTGAGGTAACTCCAAACCTTAACTCTCTAAATGCTACTGTTGAAATAGCTGGTGATGCTGCTGATAAACAGACTAACTTAGATGCAGAAAATCAAACTGCATTTAAGGAAGATAAGTCTATCTCGGAGCAAAATGCTTCGGAGGAGGGAGATGGTCTGGGACACACTGAGCACACTTCTAAAGTGGGCTTAAAAGCCAAGCCCACTTCGGAGGATATATTGGAAGAGAAAAAAGAAGAAAAGAAGATGGGCGAGGAGAGTGATGAGGAAGAGGAATCTTTCAGATCAGAGGAAACTGGAAGTAGCTCCAAATCTGAAGAAGAAACATCCTCCTCTGATAGTATTTTGAAAAAGCTAACCATAGATCCCTAACCTACAAGAGCTGAGAAGGTGAAAGTGGCCCTAAAGCTATTAGAGCAAGCTACTATAGAAGGGCACAAAGAGGATGAAGTCACAAAAACTCTCCGGGGTGTATGCGCTAAGTTGATGTCAGTAGAAAAACTCTTACAAGAATAATCCATGACTCCAGATCTTAAGGAAGAGTTGGATGAAATAAAGACTACAGTCAAGAGCATTAAACAGAAAGTGGGTTTATTCCCTTCATCAGAACTCGTAGCAGAGACTTCACTTTTCAAAATCACTTTGGTGTTGAATCAGTTGACTTCAAATGTTGCAGGAGCAAATCGCTCCGCAACTCAGGCTATCACCAGAGCTGATAACAACTTTGCAATGATTATAAGCCAAATAACTTCCTCATCCACTAATCTAAAAACTGAGCTAAAAGAGTACATTGATAACAAGCTTGAAAGCTTAAAAGAATTCATTCCCATTGCCAGCAAAGAATCCTTAAAGGATGTCTCTTCTAGACTAACCTTGTTGAATGAAGAGCACCAGGCTGCTCAAGAAATGTTATGTAATTTTCTGGATGAAAAACTCCCAAAGCTTCTGGAGAAATATATGGAAGATGTGAGCCAAGACTTTCAATGCCATCTTTCCAAAACAGACAAGGTCATCAATAACTTGAAGGAGACCTTTAACAAAACCTCAAAAATCTCAATACCATTGTTCATAATGTCTGGAGAGACATCATCAAGGAGATTAAGCAACTCCAGTCCGGTATGTCAAAACTCTTGTTAACTGCTCCTTCTTCTTGCAAATCCTCCCCTATGATTCCAGAAAACCTTCTCCTCCCAATCATTTAAGACCTTATCCACCACATCGGGGATACAGGATTCTTTGGGTACAAGTGCAATCTAACTCTTCTCAAGGCTTTGTTCCCATTTTTCTAAGAAGAAGAAAGGAAACATGCTTTAAAGATGATTCCAGATCTTGTCAAGTCCTACAAACAGCTCCTCAACCTCATCAAACTAGCCCATCTCCTTCCTGCAACTGTAGACACGATCCTCAAGAAGCGTCTTGAAGGAAATGTTGATTATTTTGTATATTCTGAAGCATGGACAAAGAGTTGGGATCAAATAACTTATATGGCAATAGACCCCCAATCTGATGCAAACAAAAAGGGAGAGAAGAGCTCAAGCAAGGAAGGTGAGGCTATGGAAGAGTAGTACAGTTGATAGTATAGCTATTTATTCTTTAATTGTAAAACCTTAATAGCTAGCTATGTAAATTTTCTTTCACATATATAAATCTGTATCATGTAATCCGGAACTTCATTGATGTTAACTATTGTTAACAGCAGAAGTATATATTGTGAAAAAGACTTATAAAAAAATTACTTCTAAGTATAATTAATAATTGTACTTCAAAAAATTAGTAGCCAGAATGCGAAGATAATGGGGGAGTTAAGATGCTAGAATTATAAGGGGAGTAAATCTATAAATGACTAAGTATCAAGAATCATACTAAGCTCATAAAACCCTTTTGTTAATGCTTAAATGTGCTTAGGTTTTTGTTTCCATCAAATGGGGGAGATTATTGGAAAACAATGATCTGGAAGAACTAATTCAAGAATATATCTGGATCGGGTTTGAAGAAAACAAAAACATAATCTCCTAAGTCCATAAAGAAAAAAAACTCAATTGTTCAAGAGAAGTCATCCGGACACATATTGAAGACTCCAAAAATCTAAGTACACAAGGAAAGCATTCGGTTAAAGTTTGAAAAGGAAACAAACTTTCAACCTCTGAAAAGTAGCATCCGAAAGAAAAGACTGAGTGGAGAAGCATCCGGATGTATTAAGTCTAATGACATCCGGAAGACTCAATTATCAAGACAAAAGGAAAAGTTTGAATTCACCTTTTCCCTCCACATTTGGTCTGAAGTCAAAGCTCCTTTTACCTTGAAGATTATAAAAGAGACAGCTAGCACGCATCTTAGAAAAGGACAAAAGGACTGGCACAGGAAAGAGAAAAAGGTAACAACCTTCTCAACATAGACCAATGGGAATGGCGCGTGGAGCTCACAGAAAAGCAAATGACATAAAAGTTGGTGATTCACTAAAATACAAACAAAACGATCACTAACAACTTTTTAGCCTCAATCCAAAAAATTCAAACGGGACATTTATTCAGTCTAAAGGATTGATCAATGGCACCGAAAGCGCCACATTATATCTGATCAACGATGAAGATTCAAGATCTACCTCAACAGTACTCAACAACTATATTTATGATCAAAGCCTACAAAAGGGAAGATTCACAAGTTGAGAAGGAGTTGGTTGATTTCACAAGAAGCTATCACAAAGAGAATTCAAGCAAATTCAATCAGTGAACAAAATCCCTCCAAGAACTAGAAACATCCAAATCTATTTTGTAAGAATTCTCAAGTGAGTTATAAACTTGAAGAATTCAAAAACCAAACCCTTGAAAAATCATTTGTAAGATCTCATACTTGGGTGAGTATTGAGATTGGGATCTAGCTTAGAGTTGGAGCTTTAAGTGGTATCTCCCTGTAGGACTTAGCTTAGGTTTGGGTAGAATCTAAGTGGTGTATCCTACTAAAAAAAAAGGACTCAGCTAGGAGTTGGTGCTTCTAGTGGTATATCCTAAATCCGAAGGAGAGTAAATCTCGGAGACAATTGTAAGGCTTGATTCCTACCAGTTGGAAAGGAATTACACTAGTGGACAAAGCTAAGAGGAAGGAAACTCTGGGGACTGGAGCACGTGGAGCTGAACCAGGATAAAATCATAGTGTTTGATTTTCTTAAACTTTTTACTTTACTACACATTATTTCATATTTGCATCATCCGGATCCATTACATCCGGAACATATCAAGCACGCGACACAAGACTTTTTAAAGTCTGTAAATTCCTCAAAAAGAGATATCCACCCCTCTGACCTTATAAATATATACACAAGGACCAACATTTATTAACTGAAAGATAGTGATAAACTATTAAAAAATTATAACAAAATAAAAAAATTAAAAACTAACTCAAAATATGAGCAAGATATAATAATTTTAATTAAAATATTTTCTGTAATATTATTATTTTTAATAAAAAACAATTTTTTTATTATTTTTTTTTGCTAACTTCGTGCCTCGTGCCAGAAAAAAAAATTTATAAGCCTCCTTTCGAAAAGTAATAAAAAAATATGCCGTGTTTTTGTACTTTAGCCTTAAATTATTTTTAATGTCCAAAAATAATATTATTTGTTGAAATACAATCCTAAAGTTTTAAGTGTAATATAACCTTACAAGTAAGGGGCATGTTTGTCCACCTTTTTATTAAAACTCTCGTTACTTTGGTTCAATTTATAAACTTTTCTCTTCAGTAAAATAGGCATAATATAATTTGTGTTTTTTAGTTCAAAGTATGCTTTTAAAACAAAAAGAACTATATTCAATGGTCAAAACAAAAAACTACCAAATCTATTGATTTTGAAATTATATACAAATTCAAATGAATAGTTTAACTCATTAAATCATTTACTCAGTAACTCGTCTTGATGACCAGGTCAATTCTCCAAGCAACTGATAATTAACGGATAAACTATATATTACTCCCTCTATCTACTTTTTATTATCTATTTAATCGAATTATCAATATCAATAAATTATTTATTATAGTATTAAAATAATTAATTTATCCTTATACATTTATATAAATATTCTCTTTCTTCTTAATTATCAATTTATAATTTTCATTCATACAACATCTCTCTCATCATTAATATAAGGGTAAATTAAAGAAAAAAAAGTAAAAAAATGTATTAAAAATACAAATTAATAATTAAAAAGAAAATTAAAAAATAGCTAAAAAGATAATAAAAATTAGATAAAGGGAGTAATTTTTTTTAGTATAACTCAGACTCATTCTTATCATTTGATTTAGCTTTTAAATATCGGTGTCTAGCCATAACACTTGTACGTCTCCGTGATTATAATTACAGTCAGTGTTTTAAAACTTCCCGTTTAGTTTCGTCTAAACCTCATTTAGGTATTATTTTGGTGCTTGCCGTCCGATTTTTTATTCTTCAGGCGCTATCAGGCGCTTGACCGACATATTACCGCCTAGGCGCCGCCTAGTTCGATTTTTTCCGCGTAGACAATGCCTAATCCGATTTTTTCCTCCTAGGCACTGCCTAATCCGATTTTTTCTGCAATTTTTAAGATACCAATACTTATAGTAATTACAGTTCAGTTTTTTCAATTCAAAAAAGGTAGCTCGGTTGGTAAAACTAATGTACAACAAAATATTTTCACCATATAATTTTTATTTTAAATCTGAAATCGAGAAATAGTACGCTATAAACAAAAAAAAATAGTGAGGAATTTATTTTTAAGGAATTGATTTTAATGTTAATGTGTTTTCATGTAAGAATTAACTAAGACTTATATTTTCATATACTAAATTATGTTTTTAAAAATATTATTATATTATAATTTATTTTTTAAATTGAATTTATATTTTTATCTCTTAATAATTATAAAAAATAAAAAATTTACAAATCCGTCTAGGCCCCACCTAAGCGTTTGAAGCCCTGACAGCCTGACTAGCGCCTAGCGCTTTTTAAAACATTGATTACAGTACTATTCTTAAACTATGATGTTTTTAAATCAAAATAAGTAAATAACATCAAATTTCGAAAAAAAACAAAAAAAAACTTCCAAAATGAAACTTTAAGATGTGTCCGGTTAGTGGAATGATTATTTTTTAATATCCCTTAATTTTAAAAGTTTGTTACTTTAACTAAATCATCAAAATTAATGAAATATTTATTACACTATTAAAATAATTAATTTATCCTTTATATTTTGTATAATATGAACTTTTTTTTCTTAATTTCTACTCATAATCAATTATCTCTCTCCTAATTAATATAAGGATAAATTAAAAAAAATATTATAAAAAAAATATTGATATTTCAAAATGTCAAATTATTGAAAAAACCCAAAAATAACTAAAGCATCAAACTTTTAAAAACGGAGGGAGTAATAGAATAAAATGAATAACAACGTGGATTATAACATATATCTTGGATAAATTTTTGTTAGGAATATCTTGGATAATATAGAAATTGGAATAAAAAATTTATATTTTAGTTTTCATGGAATTGGTATTTCAATGTGAAATAAAAGAAGTTATATTTCATATCTCGTGGAATAATTATTTCATAAATGACTAATCATTTTCTATTATTTTTCACATTAAATTATAAGATTGAACTTATGACCTTTAAAGATCTCAGGTTCAAACCATATTTAGAGTAAACGTAAATTTTGTATTCTACTATAATTTTTTTTCTTAAAATTATTTCATATACCAAACGATATCTAAGTAAATTGCTCTAAATAAATAAATTTTTGTTTTGTGCTATTGTGACACTCCATGCAAATGGGGATATTAATTTCTTTCCCTCCCCAAAATAAAAGCCAAAAAGGGGCTTTTTATTATTTCTTTTCTTTATATTAGTAGACCAAATTTATCATCTTTACGTTTTGTACTATAAAACAAGAAAAGAATCTCTTCTTTTATCCACATCCAATCGATGTCCTGGCCATTTTAACAAAAGTAAACAACTTTATATCATTTAAATAAGTTTCAAGTTTAAATATTATGAATATGAAAAAATTTTATTGGAAGACTCATTCATTATAGTCAGATATCTGACTCAATCGAATCTTTATGTGATCGAAAAAAAGCTCCGATAAACCAGATGAACAACTAAAAAAACCAATAGATGTCCTATTTTTGTGTAACATATTTTACAATCATTTTAGTTAGTTTTTTCACATATTTCTTTAATTTAAAATATTTTATTTTTTTAGGAAAATGAGTTGTACCGGACTTAAAGAAAATACTCCCTCTATTTTTTTAATAATCCTTTCTTTTTACAAGTTTTTAAATACCAAATGTCAATATATCCTTGGATCAATTCTTTTCTTAATAAATGAATAAACTCTCATTTTTTTATTATTTTCAACAAACGAGTAAATAATGATAAAAAAAGAAAAAATATATATATAAATACATTATAATTTAAAAAGTGGCATATATTTTAAAAAATATTATACACTATGACACTGAAGGTAACCAAACCCCGTTATTTTCTAAAAGCACAGTCCGAATGTTTTATTTAAATTAAATAAAATGTGTCATATATTGGGAAAGCCGTCCAATGTTTAAAATATAATCATCCAAGTGTGCAATAATTATTGATAATACAGGTTGAGAAGGCCTCAGTGTACACATGCACTCATTCTTTCTCTACTCTTTATTAAATTTTTTTCCAGCACAGTTAAAATCTTTTTCTTTAGCCTTTAATTGGGAGTAAGTTTTGTAAGAATTATAAAAGAAATGAAATAAAAGAATGGTAAATTAAAGGATGGTATTTGATGAAAACATAAAGAATTAAATAAAATTATGTTTGAAAAGAATGTATAAATTTTTAAAGTAAAATATATAATTACTTAAATATCCTTAAATAGTAAAAAAAATTACAATCAAAAAGAAAAAGGAAGGACATAATTAATAAAAAAAAAGGAAGGACATAATTAATAAAAAAAAGAATAAAATTGAACATTTGATTATCATCTCTTAAAATTCCACCGATTTAATAGGTTTTCACGGAAATTAAGAGGAAGGGCCCTCTCAAACTCTCTTCTACTGTTCAACCTCTCCTTCCCAAGTAAAGCCCTAGTATCTGTAAAACTTATTTACTTAATTATTTTCTTGTATGGTTAACTAGTTGCATAATATATGTTTTCACTTAAACTCAAGCTCCAGATTTTAGTTGTTCAACTGTGACTTTATTTTTTCATATTTTATAACTATCACCATTAAATTAAATTTTACAATGCTAATCCAATAATAACAAATGATAAAATAATTTTTATTTTATAATAAATAAAATTATTATAACATTCACTGATGATCGAGCACAAAACATATTCAAATAATTTTTGTTAGTTGCTTTTCTGTTTTGCCAAGTCAGAATTACAGGTGGCTTGTATGGCCCTAGAGAAATTAGAAGCCTAGTCTATTTATTTCTAGGTCCTAGTTCTACTATAAATTTTTAAAGTACTCTTATTGAAAAATGAGATACGAAGTGTAGCTATATTTATTGAAAGGAGTGAAGAGCTTTAATTATAATTAAGGTTTGAATAAAATTATCTCAATAAAAATATTTATACGTATTATAAATAAAAAGTATGAGATTACACCACGTTCCTTTAAACTCCACCAAAACGGTGGGATTGAAATAGGAAGGAGAGGAATTTAAGAGAATACTATCTTCTTTAAAACTCATCAAACCATTTAAAAAACATCCTCTAGTAATTCAAAGAGAATATGGAAGAGGCTATATTAAATAAGAAATTTATTCAGATTATTTCAATAAAAATACTTTTAAATATAAAAAAAATATGACTACATGTTAATATTTCATCTTAAACATATATAGATTTATTATTTAATTAGAATATTTTATGTTTGATGGTGATGTATTAGTCTAGTGGTTAAGACTAAACTTATAGTCTCTAAAATTCTCTGGTTCGAATCACATGTGAAGTTTTTCTTTTTAAATAATGTAAGCACGTTTTTGGCAATTTATTTTAAAAAAAATATTTCATATCTTGAAAACTATAGGTATGATTGACTTATAGTTTTGGATCAGTTATAACATAAAATTAAATAAAATAATGGCTGGAAAGTTATTATTCTTTATATTTTCTGTTGCTTTCATGCAAATTTTTCCTCTTTAACATGGTGATATTATGTTAGTTTAATTTGTTTTGGTTTTGTTTCCGATTGTAGGCGAACACATTGGTGAATGTGTGGTCAATGGACCTATAATTTTCAAAAAATATATATAAATTATACTTAATTAAATTTGAACCTATAAAAATGATTAAGCGGACGCCATGTAAATATTAAAATAATTTATTTATTTTAAAAACACATAATTTTAAGAAAGTATGCTAAGAAATTCATTGAATAATTATTTAATTAATTATAATAGGTAAAAACACTTTTTAAGTCATGTAGAATAGCTCATTTGATTATACGGTGTACAAATTATTCATTTAATTATGTGACGCGCGCGCACACATTTATATATATATATATATATATATATATATATATATTAGACAGTACTAATACATCAGTAAAAGTATACTACATATTTATATATTCATAATATTCATTTTTATTAGGGAAAAAAACCTTTTGTTTTTAACCATCGAGTCAATGGGCATAAATTTTTTTCATAAAGTTAATTATTAGGATTTTATTTATTTATATAAATGTGATATGTTTTCATGAGGAAAAATGCATGTAAAATGGTTAATTATCTACTGACTATTAAACTTTTCAAAGTATCTATTAGCCTTCTGAACTTGATAAAAATATATCAATTTGTTCTTGATTGTCACGTGTCAACTTCTGATTGAAGAGAGAAAAATAAAAAATATGATATATTTAAAAAGTCAAACCAATCAAAAGCAGACACATGACATTCAAGGGTAAACTGATGCACTTCTACTAAATTCAGAGAGTTAATAGAAATAAGTGAAACTTCAGGAGGGAGTAGACCATTTGAGTCAAGTTAAAGAGTAATGGATGTATTAGGAAAAAAATGTATATATATATATATATATATATATAGTTGAGTTGTTATATGATTGTTACTTACTTCAGAATTCGAGATAGAAAAAGAAAAATATTTATTTAATAATTTCGTTGACAAAATTCAATAATTTCTTTGAATATATTTCAAATAGGAAGATTATTTCCTTTTTCTGTCTTTAGAATAAAAGCCAAACAGAGGCTGCTTTCGCTTTTCTATGGTTTCTTTATTTCTATTAGTAGGACTTAATTTATCAGTCTTTCCCTTTTAGTTATACGTTTTGTATAAAACAAGAAACGAAATTTTTTATTCTATTCACATCCGATTATTGTGCTATTATTAGTAACATTTTTACAATTATGTAGTTGGTTTTTCATATATTTCTTTTTATTAAAATGAAACGTGCCTTGATAAAAAAAAATAAATGAAATGTGCCACATAATTGGAACGTTGCCCGATGGTTGCTACTAAGAAGATTTAAATATATTATCTGTCCTCTTTCATATTTTTCATTTATTATTTAAGATGTGTTATATTTATAATAGGGATAAATTGAAAAAGAATAAAATAATAATAAAATTATACATATATTATTATTTAAACGAGGGACATGAACTGAAATACTAATTTAGGCCAACAGATTTAAAAACATACTTAAAAAAATATAATCATTGAATTGTGTGCAATAATTGATACTTGTTGAGACAGCCTAGTACACATCATGCACTGATTCTTTCTCTCCAATTTATTAATTTACAGTAGCCATGTGTGGAGTTCAATTTTATTTACTTATTTTTCCTTCTATTCTCATTTTTAATAGTGTATAATATATGTTCTTACTCAGTTGAGTTCTAGATATTCTAGTTGTATAGAGATAGATGTGCAAGTAAATCCTAATTTTTTTCTTATTCCAATTTGTAATAGTTTACCCTACTCCAGTATGATTAGGCCTTCAAAAATTAATTTTAGAAAACACTACCAGATCAATTTTCACAAACTAATTTCAAAATATAAGCTAATATTTCAAAAACTTATCACCTAGTACATCTCAACAGAACACAAACCTAAAATTAATGAAATCATGTGAACCTGTAATTTCCACATTGAAAATTGGTATGTTTTTTACAGTATATCATCCATTTTTCAAATACATAATATTCAAATATTCCAATGAATTACATTTGTGGGATTATTATTGATGAATTTAATGGGTAATAAAAGGTTTTCTTATTTGTATAACAAAAAGAAAGGTTGTCTTATTGGGGTTTTCTACATGTAATGACAGCAAATTTTATAACACCTTTCTTGAATCCTTGAATCATTAATGGCATCACTAATGCTCCTCTAATTGTTTTGATACCTGCTCATTATCAATACTTATATTAGTAATATCATTCTTCTTATATTTCTAATATAAAACAAACCTAATCTTTGGCATGCAATTATCTACTTTAATACAACATGTGGGTAGGATTGAAAATTTAATATTCAAAATGTTAATGGGATGGAAACGGAGACATGGATACGGCCCAAATCGCTAATTAGAAAAAATTTTCTTTTTCAATTAAAATAAATTAGTTTCTTCAAAATAAATATAATTGTACTAAAAGAAAGGGTAAATTTAAAAAATATGTTACGTGGTTTGGTCGTTTTGTAAAAAAGGTTATTGTGAAATTTTTTGTTTTAAATGGATGCCTGTAGTTTTAAAATTTAACAAAAACATGCTTCTCAAAATTTTGAAAGCACATTTGGAAGGATAATCTTGTCCATTTTAAAGTAAAATTTTACAGCTTTGTTTAGAAAAATACAATATACATTAATGATAAATTTTATAATTTTTTTTGAGAAATATCAGTATTTATATTAATTAAAAATTGATAATAACTTTAAAAAATTATATCAAAATAAAAAATATCCGAGACTTACTCAAATCTTAATAAATAATTCACATATAATATAATTGAAATATATGAATGTTGAATTTATTGAACCCGGTGTAGCATTAACAAAAAACTAATTTTTAAAAACATAACATGTAGTCAGCATATTTTTACTACCTCTTAAAATCACAGACACTCATTTAAAAGAAAAAATTACAGACTTTTTTTTAAAATAGTCAAACCACATTACATATTTTTTTTTAATTTAAAAAAAATATTATAAATATTATATTAGAAACCGACTGAACATTGGAGTAACAAAAGTTACCAGCTCATGATCTGACTAATTTAAAAAGGTTCCGCCAGGTATTCAATTTTTTTATATATGTACAGTATGTATATATATCAACATACAAATATATAAATACACATAATTAAATTATAATTATTTTTGGTAAATAAATAAATAAATAATTAAATTATAATAATAAATTTAATAAAAGGTTCACATGATGTAATATAAATTTAATTGTGTATTTAGAATACTTTCAAATAGCCGGTTCAATAGGTCTATTTTTCTAGTCCAACACGTCAAGTACAGCTTATTTAAGTCAAACTAATTGAAACTGAAAAGACATGTTGGTGGGACCTATGACACATTCAATGTCTATTATCTTTTTCTCCCTTCTTTCCATGTCTCTGTAATTTTTTTTTTAGGAGAAAAGGGATTTGATTTATCAAGTCAAGAGATGGACAACCCAATGTGGACGGGTATAGGCCCGAGCTTTGGGGACTGGACAACCCAATGTGGACGGGTATAGGCCCGAGCTTTGGGGACTGGTAAGAGTACTATCGCTTAGGATTCATAATTGAAAAGAATTTAAAATATTTTTTATTTAAAAATTTAATTGTTATTATTTAAAATATAAAAGTAGATGCAAATTAATGGTAAAAGGATTAATAAGGTACTTGTTAAAGTTGTGAGAGGTCAATTGAGGGCCTCGTGTTATTATTTTAAATATTAATTTGACTACGGCTCTCAAATTATTAGGACCGGGCCAGCGCCCATTACCTCATTAAAATAAACCTCGCGCGCTAAGGTATGAGCTTGCACATTTTGATCGCGGGACACATGACTTAAAACACAGGAAGCATGAATCCAAATCCATCTCTCTCTAATTTAAGTCTGAAGTTACTTCATGAATCCAAATCCATTTTGATAGCAGCCGTCAACTGTTATTAAGGATAATGAAGGGTAAGTGGACAAGAAAAAACATACCAGTGCGCAGTAGAGAAGTAAGGCCCTTCCATGTCAATGCTGAACGAATCACTGCGGGCCAAAACGGCGCCACATACTCTGTCCAATCCGCAGTTTTAATATCCTACATATGTACCAAGGTTGTCGCAAATTAAGACAAAAATAATGGGTCATGGTACTATTTCATAATCCTAAAGGATCCACTTTTACAAAAGCTAAGTTTTGACAGGGTAGACGGACTTGACAATAAAGAGTATCAACTCCTTACCTAATGTTTTAAAAGGCTCAAGCGATCGGGGCTTTCAAGGTTTAGGCAAGATCTAGTAGAACTAGTATATTTTATTTTCTAAAAATTTTATTGTAATGCAACTAAAAATAAAGTTGAATATAATAAAATATTAAAAAACATGATAAGGGAATGTTTATAATCGCTAGGTGCTAGTCAAACGATAAGGACCTCTTTAGCTGTGGTATAAATTACATTGTTTCCCAATTTGAGATTCGAAATGACAATTTCACAGGGAACATTTTAATGTATTTTAGTTTTACCAATTAAGCTACTTTTTTAGTAAAAAAATAAACTATAATTATTACAAGGGCAAACTTCAAAAAAATACCATGCGGTTTCACTCGTTTGCAAAATGGGGTTTAAAATTTTTTTTTTAAAAAATGGGGTTTGTAATTTTAAAAAATGGCAAAAAAGGATAAAATATATCTTTTTGGTCAGAATATGTTACATAAAATATTTTAATTAATTCAACATTCTCATAATTTAACCTTATCATTTAAAAATTATACTTCACAATTTGAGTAAGTTTCGGAGATTTTTCATTTTTTATTTTTTAAAGTTTATCATCATATTTTAATTAAAAAAATATTTGCAACATTAAAATATTTCAAAAAATTATCACTACATTTTTATTAACCAATCCACAAAATTTCGGATAGAAGTAAACAAGATTACTCATTATCATGACATAAATTTATATTGAGAATCCTCTATTTGCCAATTTTTGAAAACCACAGACCCCATTTTACAAAAAAAAAAATTCTCATACCCAGTTTTGCAAATGAGTAAAACTACAAGGTACTTTTTTAAGTTTACCCTTATTATAAATACCATATCTTAAAAAATTAAGTATAGTCGCTATCTAGGCAGAAAAAATCGGATTAAACAGTGCTTAGATGACTTATAAATTTGTCAAGCATCTCTTTGAGTCCCAGGAACAAAAAAAAGTCTATGACAAGCCGAAAATGGGGCATAGACAGGATCATTAGTCAAGTTTAAAACAGGAATATTTAAAACAGGGCCACTAGGACCAACTGTTGCTACAACATACATAATACAAAGTAAATAAATACCTCGAGAGAGAGAGATTTGAGCAAATTGACATAATCATCTGAAGAACACCAATCAGGAAGATAATAAGCATCACATATCTTTTTCAAGTGGTGTTTTTCCCATTTCTGCAATGATTCCTCGGACGGCTTGAGATTCCTATGGCACCATGTCACTATTATTATCCTCCCACCTGGGGCTGCCACTCTTGCTAACTCACTTACAAACTGCATGCCATTTTTAGTTACATTACAAACTAGTTACACCACCTAAAACAGGAAACATTTCGTGCTAACATTGACATATAGCATAAATGCCTATGCCTATGGCCACAATTTACCAACAAATACGAACCTTTTGTTTGTTGGGCATATGTTCTCCACTCTCCATTGACCATACAAGATCAAATTGGTTATCTGAAAATGGCTGCTCTAATGCATCTCCAACTTGAAAACTTGCCTGCAAATTTTTCTCACCATTATATTCAAATATATATAAATGGCACAAATAACCTTTTTGGCCACTAATGCTATGTTCTCTTGGACTACAATTCGATTCAATTCAGAACACTTCATTTCAGTCCAATTCAGCTATGTGTAGTTATAAATTTATACTGAAATAAGTTCAGTTCAGTTCAGCTTTAAGAAATTGAAAAGAATAGGGCCTAACAGTGTGATATCTCCACTAATTACAATTTTGCCCTTTGACTTATAATTTCGACATCTCATCGCGATTTATTACATTTCATCCTATTTAGCATATCAACTACCCTTGATAGTGTTAAGAGAGGAGAAACTGCGCTCTACTAGTAGCGTGTCTAAATCGCGCCAAATATATATATATATATATATATAGATTCAAACGTTAAGTATACAAAACTATAAAAATTACGCTATAATGTTGAGTGCGCTCAATCCTAAAAGTTAGGAACAATATGATAATTTGCGAATAGGTCAAAAGCCAAAAGGTACTTAATGCTCGATTTATGAACTTATTCGATATAATGAAATTTAAACAATAATCATATAAAACGGGAATAAAAACCTTATCGGATAATCCTTGAGAAGCAGCAAGAGCATTGGCCCTCTGAGCTTGTACAGGACTGAGAGTGATGCCTACACACTTAGCCCCATATTTCTTGGCTAAATGTCTTGAGCTCCCTCCAATTCCACATCCAACATCCACTACATTCTTCGGCCACTTCTCTGGACCCTCTTTCAATCATTCAAAATAACAAACCCTAATTTATCAGTTTTGAAGCTTTAAACATCACAAAAATCAAGTAAAATTCAATCATTTCTGATAAGAATTCAATTACAAACAGTAGTTAGCTTATTTTGCTACTATTCAGCTAGGGCTGTAAATGAAACAAGCCGTCGATATATAAATGAAAAGTTCGCGAATATGGTTTTGTGGCTCGAATTATAAATGAACTAAACATGGAAAAGCAAAAGCTCGGCTCGTTAACTCGTGAACAGAGTCGATTAGAGGTCTGCGAACAAGTTCGTGAACTGACTCAATAAACGTACGTGAACTAGTTCGAATATAATTATTACATAGTATCCAAAAAATAACATTATAGAATTAAAATGAAGTATGACTATATAAAATTAAACTAATACAACAAGTATATGTATAACATTATCCACCTAATTTTACCGCCCACCTTAAATTATGTATTGAATCGATAATGTTGTTCCCGAACAAAAGTAGACAAGCTTGTTGGCTAACAAAGTAACGAAATGTTCATGAACAAAATAAATGAATTGTACGTGAAAAGCTCACGAATCGACGAACGCTTTCAAGCTCAGCTCGGCGTTCAATCGAACAAACACCATGGTAAAACTCGGCTCGGCTCGTATTCAGCAAACAATCATATTAGCCTCTGCCTATTATAGCAACGGATTAATCGAAGCAATTGCTAGGAGATAGAAATTTAATTGAACCTGGAACGCCGGCAAAACGGAGAGCCTCTTCAATCATTCGAATCTGAGCAGCTCTATGATCGCAAATACGGCCGGAAACATCAGCGCCGGGGTCGTAAAAACCGTGGTGCATATGGTCTCCCCATAAATCCTCCCAAATACCGGACGACTCGTCGTATAGCTCCGCAATCCCTTTTTTGAGATCAGAATTATCGATAGCCATTGAATCGGCCGTTAGCCGAGCAACAGTTGTCGAGCGGAATCTGGAAGGAAAAACAGAGTGGCGGCGGCGGAGGCAGGAACACGGAGACACGTGGCGGAGGAGGATTGGGGGATGAAAGGTGCGGCAGCAGAGTAGAGCCATTGTTTTTTCGGAGTTAAATAATAGCGGGCAAAGTGGGAGCAGTGGTTTTACGGGTGATAAAGATAGTACATGAGTGGTCCACGTGTCTACTTTAAATCAATATGTTATATATGGTTGCAGTTTGGATTTCCAACCTAAAAAATACATAATATAAAAAAAATATATTATAGGAGTATGGTTGAAGAATAAATATAGAAAATAAGTGAATTTAATCACAGAATTTTTTTTTAAATTTGGGTGCTGAAAAGGGCCTTGTCAGCCCCGTTTTTACTGAAAACGGGCTGACAAGGCCCGTTTTTAGACAAAGTTGAGCTGACAACTGCAGCTTTGTCTGAAAACGGGCCTTGTGAGCCCGTTTTCAGCTAAAAAGGGGCTGAAAAGGTCCGTTTTCTACATAACCCAAATTCAAAAATTTTTTTTAAAAAAATCAACTTATAATATGGGTATAACTAATTTTAAAATTTTAATAAAACTAGAGTTAATTTCTTTTTTCTTTTTCAAAAACTAAATGTAAAACTAGTTTATATATGAAAAAAAATTAACTATAAATTCAACATTATCATTTACAATAGCACATTCTATGAACAAAACATTTTTAAAAAATTAACAACCATTAAAAAAATTAACAACCATAATAATGTTGAATTTATAGTTAATTTTTTTCCATATATAAACTAGTTTTATATTTTGTTTTTGAAAAAAAAAAAGAAATTAACTCTAGTTTTAGTGAAATTTTAAAATTAGATATACCCATAGTATAAGTTGATTTTTAAATTTTTTTTTAAATTTGGTTCATGTAGAAAACGGGCCTTTTCAACCCCTTTTTAGCTGAAAACGGGCTGACAATGCCCGTTTTCAGCAGAAAATGGGCCTTGTCAACCCATTTTCTGACCCAAATTTTTTTTAAAAAAAATTCTGTGATTAAATTTGCTCCTTTTCTGTATTTATTCTTCAACCATACTCCTATAATATATTTTTTTTTATATTATATATTTTTTAGGTTAGAAATCTATTGCAGATTTGACCTCGTTAGCTACTAAATATATTTTGAAATTAAGTAAGTAAAAACTAGAAACTACTACTAATATAAATTATGCTTAATTTGTTTTCTACTGCTCCTTAACTATAAACTTAGAAAACATGTAAGGGTTTATAAATTTTTTTTTTAATATAAGGTTTGTAGTTATTAATAATTTAAATTTTTTTAAATCGAATGAAATCATAAGATATATTTTTAAAATTTACCCGTCTTTAAACATCTTAAAGCAATATTAAATTAAAGGCTGTTTATTTATCCTGTTATCTGATACTTAGTGTATAAAATCCGAACAATTATAAAATTTATGTTTGATTAAAATTTTAAAAAAAAAACTAAATACATACCCGAAAAGCAATACTTTAATGCTTTTTTGACTACTATCTATTTTTAATAATTTAATTATTTTGTGAAATTAAAATAATATCCACTGACCCGTAGAACGCAATCTAACTTTTATATATTATTTTGAGACACATCTAAACAAATTGAGTATTTAATTTTTACATAACATTAAAATAAATTATTAATATGAAAATTCACTATTTTTATTTTGTTCTATATTATTTTTTACTTTTTTTAACTTCATATTTAGAAGAAAATTTCAATTGATTTCATATGCTTCATACTTCAAATACTGTTAAAATGATTAAATTATTGTAATAAGTTAATTAGAGAATTTTTTTTATGTAGTTTATGAAGTAAAAAAATGATTTTTACAGAGTAAGAATTGGTCCGTGATTATATAACATATACTTGTTAATTTGAATTGTAATTGTTATACTAATTTTCTTAATTTTGTTGATTAATTTAAATAATGTTTAAATATGTCATTTTATATCATATCAATAATATTGTTTTAAAGTTTTATAAAACACTAAATTATAAAAATATAGTACTGAACAGTAAAAAAGTAATAGTTAAATGCTAACAGCTATCAATAACTGCTAACAATCGTATCAAACTGGTCTAAACCGTTTATATGAATTAAAGTAGGTCAAATTCATTGAGACTCTCTTATACTTGGCATATAAAGTCGGATGTCAACCTAAATTTTAAAAAGTTTTAACTAACCTCTTAAATTTATCAAAAATGCATCAATTCGCCCAATTTCAAAATTATGTGTCAGCTTTTGATTAATTTAATTTTTTAAATATATAATTTTTTTAATTTTTTTCTGTAAAAAAAATTAAGACATACAGATGACGGAAATAAATGAATGCACTTTTGTAAGTTTAAAGATAAGGGACCTGTTAGGGGTATTCGGCCATCAAAGTAATTTAATATTGTAATCATTGGATTGAGAAGATAAGGGAACTGCTAGATCTTTTGTCAAACAATTAAGAGCTTTGCCTCCCCATTATATTGTATGGAGCCCCATATAAGAAAATGCCAACCTATCATTTCAAGCTCATGTCTAGCTGGAAAAAAAATTACAAGACAATTACACTGTATTGGACACATTCTGTGTTGTCGCACTCTATGCTCTGCCGGTAATAAGGTATTTTAATTGTTTTAAAGATTGGTCCAGGCAGCACCTGGCTGAAATTTTCAAAATCACTGGCTTGTTAAATGTGATAAAAAACACTTACCAAAAAAAACATAAAATAATAATACTTATTAATATTAATATTCATAGGTTACATAAATTGATGATATTTATCTATAAATACAAGCTTGTACGAAGATGAATTTGAACGCATCTTACTTGCTTTGTTCATATCTCTTATACTACTTTTATATTGTTCTTGCAATTTTTTACATACTTATATTATCTTTAACAAAATCAAGTGATATATATTTTTTTAATTAATATAGTGACATTTTACCAACTTATTAATTATAAGAATTGAACTCACAACCCTATATTAATTAATTTTTTTTCTAATAATATAATGACTACCCGGTGGTTAAATGATATATTATTTATTACAGAGTAACTCAATGAATTGTTTTTGAGGAGGTTACGGGTGAATAATTATAGTAAATGGAAATGATTGATTCCACGTTTTGTTAATCAATCAAATTATCAAAGTACGGTGACCAGTCACTTCTCTCCTTATCACTAATCTTTTCAATACCATTTTTCCCATATTATTTGTTTTCACTTTGATGTCTCCGTATCTATTTAGAGTATCGTCTCTGAAAATTTTGGGACTTTAAATAAAAAATAAAAAAAAATTTTAGAGAACAAAAAATTTTAATAAAAAATTTAATATTTTATTAATAGATAAAAAAATATAAATATATTTTTTGATAAAATATTACAATATTATTTAATATTTCTGGTTATTCAAATATTTTATACAAGAAAAATTTTTATCCGACTCTAAAAGTGACTAGAACTTGAAACTTTCATTGTTATAAATTTAATCTTATCAACTAGGCTAAAACATTCGTAGCTCTAAAATATATATTAAAATTATTGAACTATTATTTATTATTTTTTGAAATAAAAAAGTATATGCAATATCTTTATTTTCAACGTGACACCATTAGAAATTTAAATTAAAAAGTTGAATACCAAGAATTGTTTGGTTGTGAGATTAAAGTAATTATTCCCTCCATTTAGTTTTTATTATCTTTTTAGCCTTTTTTTAGTTCTCTTTTTAGTTATTAATTTATATTATTAATGCACTTTTTACCATTTCTTTTCTAATTTGCCCTCGTATTAATGATGAGAGAGTGTGTATGAATGAAAATAATAGGTTGGTAATTAAAAAGAAAAAAAATATTTATATAACAATGAAATTAATTATTTTAATAAAATAATAAATATTTTATTAATATTAATGATTTAGTTAAATTCACAATAAAAAATAAATGAAATGAGTATATGTTTAGCAAATCACTGACACCTTAAATAGGCCTAAACTAACAAATTAATAAAACATAGAAAGATGATGTTCATTACCAATTAATAACATGGTAAACTTTTTTTTAATATTTGCAAACATCTTCGTTCAGATAATTTTATTCAGCGTTTAGTAATAGTTAAGGCTCTTTGTCCCTTTCAATAAGTATATTTAGTAGAATTTAAACTTTGTTTTCCTCCAACTTGTACAGTCTACTTAGCCAATTGAGTTACATCTTGTTGGTAAACTTTAAAAGGTCCTTATAAATTTTTTCTAAAACGGTATTTGTGGTTTTAAAACTAAGCAAAAAAAAGAAAAAACACAATATATGTGTTGGAAAATTAGCTTTTTTATTCATTCTACGTCAATTCTTTTAATAAATTCAATATTTCTATATTTTAATTATATTATTTAAAAATTATATATGAAGATTCGAGTAAATTTTAGAAATTTTTTATTGTTATGATTTTTTAAAATCATCATTGTTTTAATTTAAAAAAATATTTGTACTTTTTAAAAAATTCTAAAATTTATCACTAAAATGTATTATATTTTTATTAGCTAAGCTGTGAAATTTCACATCAAAATGGATAAGATTACCATTCAAAACGTGGTTTCAAAATTTTAGGAATCTTTTTTTTGCGATCTTTTGAAACCAAAATGACCTCTTTACAAAATAGTCAAACCGCATGTCATATTTTTTAAGTTTACCCTTAATAATAAAATGGTAACAAATATTTAAAGCTCTTATTAATTCCTTTTTAATTCGAGAGAGTTAAGAGATAACACAATTAAAACACAACTAATTAAAAAACTATATATTTACTATCAATACAGTCTCATTTTTATGTCAATATGCAAATAATAATTATTTTTTATTATTTTGTTATTATATTAAATAGTTTAAGGGATTGAAAATATGTTTTGAAATTACTTACTTTAAGAAGCTAACTTAAACAAAAGATCAACTTTTTATAAGAAGAAGAAAGTTGACTCGAATTAAGAACAAAATGTGATGGGCTGTTGTTAGAAGGGAATGACGCCTCTGCTGCTGGAACTACATATAGTTCTTGTTATTTTATCCTACTTGCATTTATATATTTATACATTTTTCTTATACTCATATTATACACAAACTAAACTTTGAGGCCCTCCGAAGACTCGGGATCCTGAGCGACCGCTCCACTCGTTTTCCCTGAAGGCCGACCATGTCTATTTTCTGTAAGTAATTTTATTTGCCCATTTATTTCAGTATTTATTTATATTTTCATTAGTCAATTTTATAATTGATACAAGGAGTAAATATAAGACCCCGAGGCCCACCACCACGGACTCGAATGATAGCTTGTTGCTATAAACTAGTCGAATACAGCCGAACTCCATTCCTCTTTCTCATTGTACCACATCATCGAGACGTTTGTCACTCCAGTCATTGACTTTCTTATATGGGGATCACATGTACAATATGATGCTGAATCCCCTTTTCATTTGGTGTTTCCCCCTAACCCAGTTATTCAGATACCAGGAACAAATACCTTAACCCCTTCTCATTCCGTTCAGTCGATTGACACTTCTGGAAACACCTTTATAGTTACTGAAGTCTCGTCATAGTTGGACTGACATATCTAATCATGCATGGGTCCTTAGAGAATTTTGGAACAATAGATGCTAACAAGATTTGTTAAGGAGATGTTTCACAAAATGGCGAATATGAAGGATACAATGAACAATCTGAACACGACGAGCTTGGTAAACAGAGAAAATATAGTAGCCAACAAGCAACGAGTATCTAGACTAGAGATTTTCATGTCTCTATCTTGGTTTTCGGTAGATCACCGACGACTCCTAGTGTATCACATAGAAGGTTATGAGGATAAAGCTTTGACTGAAAAGAAGACAGTAGAAGCCCCCATGTATGAATGCGACGATATAAGGCAGGAATAATCCCTCAGTATTATTCCCTCTCACAAACCAGGGAAGGAGCCTCTCTAGTGCGGAAGGGAAACTACTTGTGGGCATAGTAACCATTTAGAACAACCAAAGGAGCAAACACTACACCAAATCACTTAATATGTGACAACAATTTACTTGTCATAAATTGTTGTCACGAAAAAGCTATTATTTGTTACAATAAATTTTTTACCATCACAAAAATTAGTTTTTTGAAATTTGATGTAAAATTGTCACGTATGATAGATATTTTGTGACAATTTTTTAAGATTATAACTAATATTTTTACGTTACAACTTAAGTTGAAATCGATAATTCAGAATTTGTTACAATAAAAATTTCATTGTCACATAAACTATTTATGTGACAACATAAAAAAAATTATTACAAATATTTTATTAGTTTGTGACAATAAATTTAACTTGTAACAAAAAAAACTTCAGATCCAAGTATAAGTTGTAACTAAAAATAGGCAATACGTGACAATAACTTTTTATTGTCATAAAAACAATATATGTTACAACATAAAAAATTTTGTTGCAAATAATTCATTATTTTTGTGACAATAAGTTAAACTTGAAACAAAAAAACACTTATGTTACATATGATAGAGTTATAACATTTTTGACAAGTTGTGAAAAATGTATAATGAAGGTATACAAAAGTGATAGATTCCATATGAAAAATTATAGGAAAGATACAAGAAAGTTAAAGGAAATAAAAGGTTCTCAAAGTCATATATAAAAGGGAAAAATACGTAACTAGGCTAAAGCCCATACAGAATTTTAACAAAAACTTTAGCCCATAAATTTTATACCTAAAACATGGGCAAAACACAATATTTGTACGTTCCTTCACATTCAACAACTTTTTTACGTTCTCCTATTATAATGTTGGTATAATGCTGGTATAAATGTTTTTTTGTTTGATTGAGATTTTGTTTAGTCGCACGTGATATAATGCTAGTATAAATGTATTTTTTGCTTGTTTTGCTGGTATAAACCTAGTATAATGCTAGTATAAATGTATCTATTTGATTACTATTTTGTTTAATCACACCTGGTATAAACATGGTAAAATGATTGTATAAATGTGATTTTTGTTTGATTTCTTTCATAAAAATAGATGCTTATGTTTGATTTTATTTTTCACACCTGGTATAATGCTAGTATGAAGTGATTTTGTTTGATTTATTTCACAAGATAGATTTTTATGATTTTGGTTCTTCAAACATGGTATAATACTGGTATAAAGTGGTTTTTATTTGATTTCTTTTATAAAATAGATTTTTAAGGTTTTGGTTCTTCACACATGGTATAATGCCGGTATAAATATGGTTTTTGTTTGATATCTTTCATAAAAATAGATGCTTATGTTTGGTTTTGTTTTTCACACCTAGTATAATGCTGGTATAAAGTGGTTTTTGTTTGATTTCTTTTATAAAATAGATTTTTATGATTTAGTTCTTCACACCTGGTATGATGCTGGTATAAATGTTGGTTTTGTTTAATTTCTTTCATAAAATTAAGTAATTTAATTATTATTAGTATTATTATTATTATTATTATTATTAGATGTGAACATTTTTTTCACTTTAATAGAACACTTCAACTAATAAAAGGCAATTACATCCTATGAACACCAGGTACACCATTATATGAAAAGTTATATAAAAAAAAATGAAAGTCATAAGAAAGTTGTAGGGTTTATAAAAACTTATGTGCAAGGTATATAAATTGTATAGGAAAGTTATATTAGAAGGTATGAAAATATTACAAGTTCTATTAAAGTGGTAGAAAAACTGTACGAGATTTGTAGGTCATATGAAAAGTTAAAAATTATATATGAAAAAGTAATTCGAAAGTTATAGACTATATGACAAGTTATATAAAAGATGTAGATTTTTTTTTGTTATAGTGCAAAAGTCAAAGAAAATTTATACAAGAGGTAATGTGTTATAATAACTACTTTGTATAATTTATATCAGTACTAATTTAAATAACTGTGATAATCGATAACATTATTTTTTAAAATTTTTATTTTTTATTCAATATTATTAATAATAATGTGCACTTCTAGTATTATTAATTATTATTACTTTTCATTATTGTCATATATTAAAGTTCAAATTAGTGAAAATTGAGTTATATTTATTAGAAGAGAAAAATTCCCTCTACTAGTTTTTCACTTTTTTAAGCAGTTTGCTATCACATTCTTCGTTCCATGTTTCTAATTAGGGTTATTTTCAATTTCATCGTCTCTCTCCATCGTCATCTAATCCCTTCAATCTCCCTCTTCTTTTCCACTACTTGATCTCGCTGCATCTTGTCCAACTCCTTCAAATCTTTATCACAATCATATTTCTATGCCTGTGACATCAGTTACCTATTACAAGCCGACTAATTTTCAGGATCAATCACTGCATCCTTCTTGTATGCCTTCGTGTAAGTTATTGCCTTTTATCTCTCACTTACAAATTATTGTTTATTTGATATATTCTAGCTATGCAGCAGCCGTATGAGGCTCAATTTCATGTTGTTGGGAAACTTGCGTTATCTTCCCTCTTTAGATTTTTCTTCCTTAAATGATGTTTGATTTTCCTTCCTTTGGTTTACTTTTCGCTGATTCTTGATTTAGGGTTAATTTGTCCATCTTTTGAGTTGATTTAGTGCCACTTAATTTGTATTCATAAATGAACCGCTTACAAGTATTGGGTGTTCATTTAGGAATAACTCTTATTCAATTTATTTCAATTTCTCATTAACTTTAAGTATAGTCGGGGAACTCTTATTCAGTTTATGTGTTGTGTCTTTATGTCATCTAACTATGTTGGGTTCTTTTGTTAGAAGAATAATTTTCCTATTGAATTGCTAATTCAAAATCATTACAATACGATCTACAACTTAATCGGCTAATGAAGTATTCATATTTTTCTTTCTATATATATTTAACTGGGGGTTATGAAAACATGAAACTGAGACACCCTGTTGCGGTATAAAACTTGCAAATTGAGTATTATTTGTTTGAAATTTAAAGTTGTTCATCTTGTTTGCTGCTTTCTTATAGGGAAAATGTTAGTGGGGATTTGGGCAGTAAAGGAACAACGGGGACATACTTGGTGTTATGTGTTTGCCCTTAAGGAATTACAAGTAAGAGTAAATTCATTTTTGTCATTTGCTTAATTGTGTTCTGAAAAACTGTGCTTGGCATGTTCGGATTAAATCATTGATAATGAAAATGCTTGAATACTTGATTTGGTTATGCTAAACTTACTGGGATACAATATTTTGAAATGAGCTTGATAAAAGCATGACTTAAAATGAATTTGAACCCCAATTTATGTTATATATACATGTGAATTATTTTTATTTTTTAATCCAGGGTATGCTTAGTAGAGAATATAAATTGTAATGCTTAGTAGAGAATATAAATTGTAATCTGAGGCATTTTTCGTTTTTCAACATGTATGAATTTCCATTTTTAGGTTTGAATTTTTGGAAAGTCAATAAATGCAATTTAATTACTTTAAATGGATGTCAAGTTACTAGCCCTATGCATCCAGAGGTTGTCAATTGTTGTGGGTATTCATCTGAAATTGATTACTTTATTTTAGCTATAACAAGCATATTAGTTGAGGGCGCACTCAAGGTGCTGGGGTTCGCCTGCCGCCTAGTTACAAGGCTCTAAAAAGGCGCATGCTCGAAAAAAAGCGCATTTACATAATAAATTTTACATAACTATTTTAGGTGTTGAAAATTTATCAAATGTTAACAACACATAGAAGTCAATAGAAATTTTAAGGCCTAATACATCCAAAGGCCCCCAACTTGGCACGAAGTTACATGTGTCGCCCTCAACTTTACTCAGTCATTACTAACACCCTAAACTTGGCAAAAATCTCACCCCGGGCCCTCAGTGTGATGTGTCACCTTGTGATTGGTTTGACTTTTCAAAGATGCCAAATTTTATATTTTTTGATCTCTAATCAAAAGGTGACATGTGGCACTATAGGGGATGGGGTGAACCTTTTTGCCAAGTTTAGGGTGTTAGTTGTGTCTGCTGAAAGTTGAGAGCGACACCTATAATTTTGTGCCAAGTTGGGGGGGGGGGGGGGGGGGGTGGTGTTTGGATGTATTAGGCCAAATTTTAAAAACAAAACTAAGAACAATAATAATCCATGACTAAATATGTACAAAATAATATTTAATACTGAATTATAAAATAAATTATAGATTATATAAATAACAAAAAATTAATATTGAACTACTGTAAAATAACTAGTATATAAGTGGTCTCCCAATATTAATGAAGTCTTCGTAAATAATATGGATGGTTTTCCCATACTTAAATTACTTTTGGTGTTGATTAATTAAAAAATACTTTTAGTGTTGCCCAATATTAAAATAAATTAACTCGGGTGGTTTACCAAAACTTTTTGTAACTTCATTGAGTTCAATTTCCCATCACTAGGAATCTGAACTTCAATTATGATTATAAATTAATTTTGTAAAAAGAAACTGATGGAGGTTTCCCAATACAATATTTTTTTATAGAATTATGTGTTGTGCTCCAGAATAGTGTTTAAGTCTTCTTCTTCCTAGCTTTATCAAATTTCATCTTCAAATGTCACACTTCTTCTCCTTCTCCAATTTCGAAAATCAGAGACCAATTTTTTTTTGCCCAAGGCTGCTATTCTCTCCCTCTCTCTCCACTTCACTCCACTCCTCCAGGTATCCTTAAGTGGGCAGCATTACATCAACAACTTTTAATTTCAACTAGGCAGCATCAAGATTTTATTAAATTTCAATTTCTAAGGTCAGATAACTTACCAAATGGCAACGGCGACGGAGCCAGGCTTCAACAGGCCTTGAAATCAAGCTTCAGCAACGACAAAATTTTCAGCTCCAGTGCCTTATTTATAAAGGCACTGCGCATGCACATCTGTGCGCCTGGAAAAATGCACGTCGAGGCGTACGCCTTCTCAGATTTATGCGCCTTGCGTTACATCAAGGCGCAAGGCTGCTCTTGTGTGCCTAGGCGCTCTTCGTGCGCCTTTAACTACTATGATAACAAGCAAGATAACGTGCCATAAGATTTATTTATTTATTTTATCTATCTCTTTTAGACCAATTTGAAATGTGAGTTGTGAAGTTATTCATATTCTTTCTATTTGTTTCTTTTAATGGCTTTATTTGTTTGATCATAGTCCATCAATATACAAGTTTCACTAAAAACATACAAGTTTCTGATGATATTCTACATGTCATTGCTTGAATTGTTATGATGTTGTTTATTCATAGCCATTTGTGCGGAACAAGTATTCTGGAGTTAGAACTGATCATTTTGAAGGAGCATGATTTGTGCTTTAATTTGATGTATGAATAACATGTACTCAGTTTTGTCATTGAATTACATGAAAAAAGATCTATATAACATGAAACAATTATGCATATGAAAATGTGTTTGACATTATACATTTGTGTATGTTATTTTTACTAGAGATCAAATTAGGAGGTTGATATATGGAATCATACAAACATCTAATGCCGATGGTAGACTGTTAATCGGGATTCACTTTGTTTGAGGTAAGTTTACCTCTCTTTTCCATAATTTTTCTTCTCCAAAATGTGTATAATAAAGTTTATTGTCGACTTTCGCAAAGAATCAACTGAGGTTAAGCTATATTGAAAATTTTCATGCTTGGAATTCAGTTCTCATTCATTATTCTACATCTATAACTTCTAGTACATGCATTTATAATAGTTCAAGTATGCATGGATTTTGAATTCAACATCTTATCATGTAATTGGAAGCTGCTTTAATTCTTTTCACTTCACATGAGTTTTTAAAGAGTGTTTCTGTTAAAAATAAGTGTTAACTGCTAAGTGGTCGAATTTCAATAATTAGGACGATAATATGGTTCTTTGTGCTTAATCACATAAGCTTGTTCCAAATTGTCATATATTCTCTTTTACCCTATTGGTTTAGTTCAATGAATACTTCAATTATTATGCATGTATTTGTTTACGAATTTTCCGTAGTTATATCTTGATAATGGTAGCTTGTGTGCACACACATATAACTCATTATGGATACACATAAACAAAAGTTGCCTCTGAGGCTCGAGTCAAAACTTTGTTTCACTTTACTTTCTTGCTAATGTTCATAGCAAATTAGCAAGGTTGAAAGATGATATGATGAGATTTGCGATAGGCTCGAGTCAAAACATGGTTTCACTTTACTTTCCTATTTCTTTGTTAATAATCTTGTTTACCTTTCTCAGTTAAGCTATTATTATATTCATAGATTAGTTATTGTGTTTTTAGAATTTGTGATAACATTTCTCTAAATTTGAGTTCCCTTCAATCCAAAGTTGTTACAAACATTTATTGTAATGAGTTAGTATTGTAACTACAGATAGATAGTGACAGAATAAAGTTGTAACTGATGTAAAATGTTGTCATCATATGTTATGTGACAATAAAATGTTGTCATAATAGTATTTTGTGACAACTAATAAAAGTTGTCATGCAGTTTCAACAAAATCTGTCATAATACGTGACAATTTGCTCTATTTGTGACAAGGAATTTTATGTGACAAGAACATTATCGTCATAAAAATTAAAATTTTTGTGACAACACATTTGGAAATATTATCAACAATGGAGTTATTAGCGACGAAACCTTGTGACAATTATTCTTGTCACCTTTAGATTTATGTGACAACTTAAAAACTTTTTTGTGACATCAATTATTATCACAAATATTAAAATATGTGACAACAATATTATTTATGACAAGGGATTTTCTTTTCAGTGACAACAAAAGTTGTAACTAATAAAAATATTGTGACAAGTAAATTATTAGTCACAAAAAATGTAATATAGTGACAACTTTATTGTCACAAATAATTTCTTGCGTGACAACTTTTTTATGTTGTCACCTAGTTTTAGTTTATTTTGATGTATTATATGTGAAAATTAGTTTATTTGTTACGACAATTTTTCTTTTTAGTTACAAAATATGTTGTCACAAAAATACTTTACTATTTGTGACAACATTTTGATGAAATATTATCTGCAATGGAGTTATTAGCGACGATACTGTAATAACTTTTTATTATCACATAATTTTATATGTGACAACTTCTTGCTTTTCATGACAACATTTATTGTCACAAAATGCTTGTTTTCTTGCAGTGGGAGACGAGCAAAACAACCATATAGGTCCTACATGGATTATTCATATGCTAACCATTTATTTTTCAAAGTAGATGTATGTTTATGATAGATGGATATTTTTCTGCTTAAATTCATTCATGCATTTTATGCGATTGCACTTAGGGGTGGACCCTTGTGGGGGGCCAAGCCCCCCGCCCTCGAGTTCGACAGTATTATTATATAATGTGTAATATTTAAAATCATTATATGTAGATGAGGTGATAAAGCCAAATGTTTTTATGTTGAAGGGCTTGGGTTCAATTCCCTATACCAATATTTTTGTAAGCCAACAACGACGTCGTTTTAGTATAAACGATTTTAGAGCTTCCAAAATGGTAATGCAAGGATTTGAGCTAGGGGAGTTTAACTTGAAGGATTCTTATACATATATATCCACCAATCTATGAACTAATAATGCATCTTTCCATCAGTTCTTTTTTTATATGTTTTATCTTCTTAATCCTTATAAATAATAGTTATATATGTATATACTATTTTTATTAAATGGTAAAAATATATATTATTTATTATGTATTAAGAAATTATGGAATTTTAAGCATGATTAGTTTGATTAATTTAAATTAATTTTATTACTATATTTGATTTATATGTTTTACTGTAAATATTTTTTTTAAGTTAAACATGTTAATTTTTAGTCCCTTATCTTTATTTCTGCCCCTGATTGTATGCCCATTTCTCCTCTGGTGTAATAATCCTCATAAATAGGTTTAAGTGATTTTGAAAATTTTAATTAAATTATCCAAATTTATTTAATGATTTTCTATGCTTTTAATGGAATAATAATATGGAATAATAATATGTCTCAAATAAATCATGTTGTTTAATTTTAGTTTTTAATTTTATACCATCCCATTTGATGCAACTTTTATAAATATAAACATAATTCTACCGGACTATACTAGCACAATGAAATTATATTAATTGTTTTTAGTTTTTTTATGAAATATTTCTGTATATTTGTAGCTAAAAAAATACATTTACAAGGTGTGTAACTGTTTACAATTAAGCATGTTGAAGAACATGCAACAAAAATTACTCTAATCAAGTAAGACCTTGCTATTTTCATCGTCTAAAAGCTGAACTAAACTGAATTGAACTGAATTGAATTTATTTCAGTATAAATTTATAACTACGCATAGCTGAACTGGACTAGACTGGACCGAATTGAACTACATTAAATTGTAGTCCAAGATAACAAGGCCTAAATAAGAGTAAAAGCTATTATCTACAGGCGACTTAACTTTATTCCTGTACAAACTAAGCCTGTTTCTAATCACAAACTCAATCTGAGACAAACACAATTTAACAGACAAACAAGTTGCAGAAAAAATACAGGAATTGCGATACATCCAAATTAAGTAAATTGAGGCAATGAGAAAAACACGATCTTTGAAAGGGGAGATCTTGAGAACACAAAACCATCCACCTTTAAAAGTCTGAAGAATCAATGTTAATCCAATCACACATGCATTCCATCAGTTTTTTAGAGAAGACACAATGAAAATAATAGGTGAGCCTGATCTTCTAGAAAGAGACCACAAATAGGGCAAGAAACCTCAATGCCAGGGATATAGGTTGCCAGTCTGTCCCTAGTGAGCAGTTTATTCTGAAGTGCTGATCAAAATAAAAATCTATGCTTAGGTAATGCCATCCTGCACTAAATTTGCCTATATCCAGGAAATACAACACCTGTAGTAGAAAGATTATCATAACATATAGCAGGCCGAAATCCCCTAGTAGTAGTAGCATTAGTCAAAACATTAGGAGTGAGAAGAGACCCGAGTCTCAAAAGTTTTCTCCAATACCAACTGCTATTCCCATTCTTAGTGCCCGTAGTCCAGAAATCACAGTTTTTAAATAGACACTGTGAATCCACTTGATCCTAATGGATTCCTGCTGGGAATCGATAGCCTAAAGGAATTTTCCATAAACCACCTTCTTTGAATCCTAAGCCTCCGTACCTCTTAGCTCTGCAAACATTCCCCCAAGAAACATGATGGATCTTTCTTTTTTAGCAGAGTCACCCCAAAGAAAATTCATGCACAACTTATCGATTTCTTTATTAACAGAGCTAGGTAAGCAGAAAATGCTCATCTAGTAAGCTCTAACACAAAAAATTACAGAGGTAATGAGTTAGACCTTCCTAACAAAAGAAAGATGTCTGGAACCCAATCAGAAATCAACTTTCCTGATTTTTTCCACAAGTTTAGCACAATCAATATTATTCCATTTAGTAGGCTTTAAAGGAGCACCTAAGTAGGAGAGAGGAAAAGGCACAGTAGTGACTCCAGAATGCCTTAATAAATTCTGCTTCACAAACTTAGTAACACAACAAACATAAAGGCTAGATTTATGATGGTTAATATTTAGACCAATGGATTCCAAAAAGAGAGGAAGGCCATCTAACAAGGCCTTAAAATATTGAATATTGGCTTTAAAGAGAAAGATGTGGTCATCAGCAACGCAGAGGGCATTAAGTTTATCAGTTTTATAACTAGGGTGAAATTTCAAGCCTTTATATTTGGATTGGAAAAGAAGGGTTATAGTTAGGTACTCCATGACAAGGACAAACATCATGGGCGGCATGGGGTCCCCCTGTCTAAGGCCCTTCTTACCCTGAAAACCACCCTGGATCCTTCCATTAAGCATTAAGGCATATGAAGTGCTATTGAGACATGCCATAATCCATCAAATGAAGATAATAGGGAAAGCTAAACTTCTCAGAAGGTTATCAATAAACTTCCAAGAAACTGTGTCATATGCCTTGCTCAAGTTAATTTTCAGGAGCCCTCTAGCTGATATATTTTTCCTACCATACAGTCTAAGAATATCTTATACGGTTAAAACATTGTGGCCAATAGATCTACCCTTAACAAAGGCACCCTAGTTGTCATTAACAAGCAAGGGTGAAACAGTACTAAGTCTATGACAAATAAGCTTAGATATACAGTTATATATAGTACTGCAACAAGCAACAGGTCCATAATCTTTGGCATTAGCAGGGTAATCACATTTGGGAATGAGAACAAGAACAGTAGAGGCGAAGTTAGAGGGTAATCACATTTTTACTACGATTCTGACGGCAACCATCGCCGGTGTTCCTCCATGTTCCCCGATCTGTCCGCATCCTGTGATTGTTGCTGCGCCTGTAACATAAATTCCTTCTCCTAATCTGCACGAGGAATCAAAGAAAATTTGGGAAAAGTTCAATGAATAGCGAGCCAATCTACTCGATGAGAATCTGAACTTTATTCCATATATTGTCAAGGATGGTAGGAAGATTTGCATAATAGATTCAGTTGATGTTATTCCATGTTAGGGTCTTTATGGGGTCAAGGGGTGAATGACCTTTTTTTTTTAAGGAATATAAAGACTTTGAAAAGTCTTAGTGTAGCGTGTTTGATTATGAACCGCATGATGGATCCGGATGATGCAGTCATGATAATATAATGTAAAAGATAAAAGTTAGAGAAACCAAACACAGAAGATTTTTATCCTAGTTCAACCCCGCCTACTCCAGTCTCTAGAGTTTCCTTCATCTGAGCTTTTCATTAGTGGATTCCTTTCCAACTGACAAAATCAAGCCTTATAATTTATCTCCGAATGGTAACCCCTTCCGGATGTAGGATATACCACTAGAAACACCAAATTCTAGCTAAGTTCTTTAGTCTTTTGTAGGATATACGACTTAGACTTCTACCCCAAATCTAAGCTGAGTCCTACAGGGAGTTCTCACTTAAAGCACCAACTTTAAGTTGTATCCCAATCTCATAACTCACCCAAGTTAGAGATTCTTACACTCTTGTTTTTCACAAAGGTTTTGGTTTTTGGATTTCCTTAAGTTTATAGTTCACTTAAGAATCCTTACAACAGATGTGGAATTTAATTGATTCTTGGAGGGATTTGTAAGCTGATTGAATGCTTGTTCTTTGTTACTTGTTTTTGTCAATCAAACAGCCAACCTTCTCATTTGGTGAAGCTTCCTTTTTATAGGTTTCCATCATAAATGTAGCCGTTGTGGGTTGTTGAACTTGTAATAAATCTTCACCCTTGATCTGGTTATAGATGGCGCTTCCGGAATCGTTGATCAATCCGTTAGACTATAATTTAACCTATTTGAATCCTTGGGATTGAAGCTGAAAAGTGGTCAGTGATTGTTTTACTTGGCATTTTGTGATGCACCGACTTTTACACCATTTAATTTTTGATGTGTGCTCCACGCGCCTTCTTGTTGGTCTAGGTGAAAAAGGTTTTCAGCTTTTTCAGTCCGGTGTCAGTCCTTTTGTCCTTTCTCGGAAAAATGCAAGCTATCATTTTGTCTTTATCTTAGGGAAAGGATCTTTGACTTCATAGACCAAAAGGTGGAGGGAAAAGCTATCTTTGAAACTTTTCCCATTTGTATTTAAGCATGAGTCTTCCGGATGTCGTTAGACTCCTGATGTCTTTAGACTCCTGATGTCTTTAGACTTATATTCTTCGAATCTCCCTTCTTCCGGAGATATAGCAATCAGCTCTTCCGGATGCTGTTTCCGAGGGATTAAAGCTTGTTTCTTTTCCAAGCTCTATTCTGATGATTCCATATGCTTAGGTATTTGAAGTCTTCAATGGATAGCTTTGTAGCTGGATCTTTGTCCGGATGTTTCCATTTGGATTAGGGATTTACATAGTTTAAGTTTTTATTTCTTTCAAACCTGATCCGGATTTATTTAATTTTGTGATCCGAATCATTGTTTCCCAACAATCTCCCCCATTTGATGGAAATAAAAACTAAGCACAAAGGAATGGAGTATATACGTACTAAGTATGATTCTTGATACTTAGACATTTACAGATTTTACTCGCCCATAATTCTAGCATCCTAGCTCCCCCAAAGTTTTTCAATTCTGGCTTCTAAGTTTGTTTTAGTACAATTACAGATTGTACTTTTAGAGCAAATTTTGAGAATTAGATATTTCACTATATATATACTTCTACTGTTAACAATAGTTAACATCAATGAAGTCTGGATTACAGATAATAGATATCTATAATAGTGAATCTAGCAATTATAAAAATTTTACAAGTATTGATAGCTAGTCTAATTTAGATATAGTCTAATTCAGATATTCTTTCCGGATGAACTTTCCTTGTCCTCCTTTCCTTTGCCGATTCATGCTCTTGTATGCTTTTCTCCCCCTTTTTGTTTCCAGCTTGAGGGTTAATTACCATGTATGACTTATTGTCCCAAGCTGCCCGCCAAGCATTTGAACAGATTGCATAATGAACACTCCCCTTGGACCTTTCTTCAATGATTTTGTCAACTATTAGAGGAGTGAGATAATAGGGCCGGTTGGTCTTCTTTAGATTATCATATGACTACTTGATGAAAGGATGAATGCGTAGGACAAGCTCTTGATCTTTTGGATTATAGTAAGGGAAGAGGACCTACAAAAGAGTTTTCATACCTTTTTGGCCAAAGAATCTGAAGTCCCCAATTGCTTGTATGAGATTGTGGAAGACTGGAAGGAGATGGCTTTCCGGAATGGTAGGGGAGGAGGAAGATCCGGACAAGGAGAGATTGTTTATTCCAGTTTGGAGAAGGATGATTTCTTTACTCAGTCCCTTTTGGACATTATGCATGGTTTTTGCTTGAAGGGATAGCTCTTTGGATAGGGATGCCTTCCAATCACTTATTTGTTTTTCCAATTCGGATATATGGCTTTGCAGCTTATTACCCATTTCATCAAACATTTTTTCTTTGAGTTTAGGGAAGGTTTTCTCTATGAAGTGCACAAACATCTCTTGAGTGACTTGCTGATCTACCCCCAAATCTTTTATTACTAGAGATGGATCTATCTCAGCCATGAATTTTCACAAGTTTTCAAACTTGGAATCCAGGTAGGCTTTTATTTCCTCTATTTGCTCGAAGGAGGATGATGTTATCTTATCAAGCTTGGTTCCACAGTTATTGGATGCCAAAGTGTTGGCTTGATCAGCTGTTCTATTTGCTGTAGAACCACTCTCCTTAAGCTGGTTGAGAATTGGAGTTATGTGGGAGAGAGAGGCTTCGGCTATGGCTCTGGGAGTGGGGAAATCTAAGACCTTTTCCTTTATGATGTTAACAGATTTCTTGATTTCTCCCAGCTCCTGCTTTAACTCTGGATCATGTACTTGTCTTAGCAGCTCTTTCTCAACTCCTCGAAGATGGGCATAGATGGTCCAGAGACTCTATTTTACATATTCCTCTTCATTTTCTTCCTGAGCGGCCTCCTTTAATAGATGAAATGCTATAGAAACTTTAGATTTTATGGTATTGTTTGTAGGCACTCTCATTGGGCTGACCTTGGGAGGGAATTCCTCCTTATCAGATGAGCTTGAAGATTCATCTCCGGAGCTAGAGCTGCTTTCAGAGGGTTCAGGTTCTGACTCTTTCTCATTTTCCTCCTGATCTTCTTGCCTTTCCTCCAACCTATCCTCTGGACTTGCCTCGCCTGTTAAGTCCACTCTAGGAGTGTTCTCATTGGGTCCCAGAAAGCATCCCTTCTCTGGAGTAAGATTATCTGTGTTGGGCACACCTTCCTTGGATACACTTGGGACATGTGTATCCAAGTTGTCCCTTATATCAGTGTTGTGGCATCATCAACAGTATCATCAACCTTAATATTAAGAGTAGATGTGATAGGAAATACCTCATTCAATGGAGATGGAATTTTAATGCTGGAGGCTTCCTTTTCTTCATTTCTTCCAACCTCAACCCCCGGATGACTGGAACTGTCCTTAGTCATCCCTACTAATGCCTTTTTAGGACTTTGATACTCAACAGGTGCATTGGAATTATCCTCAATGCCCTCTCCTATCGCCTTTATAGGATTTATTTCTGCGAGAATTCCAGCCTCCAGATTGAGCAAGTTTTCCAAAAGTGGCTCTGTTATGGCTTGAAAGGGGAAGGAGCCAGATTTTGGTATTCTTGATAATTATGCCATTACTTGAGAGTCTACGAGGATAGAAGTAGTAGAGGATCCTCCGGGTCCCTCAATGGCTAGATTGTTTAGCTGGTAGTTTTCTGCCACTGAGGCTATCATTTCCTCATATTGAGGATCCTCCAAAAAAATGTCCTCATTGGATTAGGGCACATTCTTGCCCTTTGAGCTTTTGGCCTTAGCCAATTCCTCTACCACAACTCTTCTTGCAGCCTCCTCATTAATTACAATGGAGGTTGGCCTTCTGCCAGATTTCTTTTGGTGCTTTTGAGCCTCGATAGCCTCATCAAAAGTACACCCTTTCCGGGTGAACTGCTTTTTAGGAGTAGGCATTTTATCTTCTATCTCCTCTTCATCAAACCCATCTCCCCCTTCTAGCAGTTCCGATGCTTTCCTCTTTGGGCCCTTTTTATAACCCTTTCTAATTGCAGTAACTGCAATGGCAATAGTCTCTTTTACCTCTAGATCATACACTGGTCCCTTTAATAGATCAACGGTTTTAATTAGCTTTCCCCTTGGTTTTGGCTTCTCAGGGGAGTTTTTGAGTAGCTGAGAGATGGTCTGGGTATCCTTATCCTCCACTTCATCTAGAACCACTACCACTCTCTTTTAGACCTTGGTCCTAGGCGTTTTAGGAGCAGGGGCTATAGCATCCAGATTAGCAGTCTTCCGGGCCTTGTTCCTTCTATCATCCCTTAGCTTCTTTGCTTTCTCCTCATTCCATTCTTCTCTAAATGTCAATCTTCTGAAATTCTTTTCCAGAATTTCCTTTCCATTTTTAGCATGGAATCCAATTACATTGACTTTATTTGCTAGGAGGATCCGGGTGATTAAAGCCTCATGGGTATTAACATGGCTCTTGAGGTAGCTAATGATCAGTACCGGCCAATTTATTTCCACGCATCTAACCCAGTGTTGTAAGATGCAATGCTGTAGTGATGAGACTATTGCCAAGGATCCCTTCTGAATCATAATAAGCTCTGCCATTGCATGCTGGAGCAGTCTGGGAGTTTCTGGGAAATAGGTAGAGAATTTATCCCCGAAGTAATTGGGATGCAGCCATAGCTTTGGATTATAGTCCACCTCTGCTTCATGTCCATCTATTCGCAGTTGTAATCCGGAGTTCTTCATGTTTAGTTTCTTCTCAAAGAAGTCAAGAGTAATGGTAATCTCTTTCCCTTAAACCTTTGTTCGAAGGGCGTCAAGCACTTTGTGGACTTGAAGGTTATTGTAAAATTCTTTGTCCAACTCCGAATATGTTGGGCAGTTGATCTTGAGAAAATCTTTTAGATTTTGATCATCAATAAGTGTGGAAAATGGAGATGTTTCAAAAAGGAAGTTGTCTCCTAAAAAGTCCATAGGGGTTACAGAGTTGCTGGGTTTGATTTTAGATGGCTCAAAATCATCATCCTTGAGATCGGATGTTGAGAAGAGATTTCGGATAGGTGATTTTTGAGTTTCTTGGTTGGTGATTGCTGCCGTTCTAGAAAAAAAGTTGAGAGAATTAGGGTTTTGAGATTTGGTTTTTGCATAGTAACAGTGCTTAGTTGCTCGCACGAAGAAGAGAGGTGATTTTGAGGGGTTTATATAGATTTTTCAAAGTGAGGGTATTTTGGTAATCTGGACGCTGGTTATTTTGGTTGGATTGATGACATGGCAGTCGGATTTTTAGGAGAGAGGTAAATTTAGTTTAACCGGAGAATGAGAACGGTTTATTTTTGAAATAACTGTCGCATTTACCGCGGTGTAACAGCCAATGGACTTTTGAAATTCAAAAAGTAACTGTTACCTTTAGGCGCTTTTATTGCCATATGTCATTCTTGTCAACTGATATGGCAATCTTCCAGAGTAGACCTCCTCCTAATACTCCTGGTCTTTTAGAATGACTTTTCAGCTTAGGATCCGGCTTAATTTAAAGTTATCTTCCAGATTCCCCTTAAATTAGATTTGACATTCCAATTGACTCTCTCTACTTCCTAAATGATCTTTACTTAAAGGCTTAGTATAGATATCAGCTCTCTGCTCATTGGTTGGAATGTATACTAATGCCACATCCTTCTTCATCACATGATCCCTAATGAAGTGGTGCCTAATGTTGACATGCTTCATCCTGTTGTAGAGTACTGGATTCTTTGACACATCAATAGCACTTTTATTGCCACACATGACATCAATACATCCAAATTAAACTCCATAATCTTCAAGTTATTGTTTGATCCATAGGAGTTGAGCAACACAACTTCCAGCTGCCATATACTCTGCTTCTGTAGTGGATAAGGCAACTGAAGTTTGCTTCTTCCTATACCATGATACTAAGCAATCTCCAAGGAAATGGCAGCCTCCGAATGTACTCTTTCTCTCAAGAGTATCTCTGCCATAATCTGCATCAGTGAACCCTTGGAGTGTGAAATCTCCATTACTAGGATACTATAACCCAATTTCAGTGGTTCCTAGAAGGTATCTAAGGATCCTTTTGACTGCCTTGAGATGTGAATCCTTAGGATTGGCTTAATACCTTGTACAATACCAAACTGCATATTATATGTCAGGTCTGCTAGCTGTCAAGTATAAGAGTGAGCCAATCGTCCATCTATAGAGTTTTTGATCAACATCTTCTCCTTCACAATCCTTGGATAGGACTGTTTCTGATCCCATTAGAGTGGACATATGCTTGCTCTTGTCCATTTCAAACTTCTTCAAGGCCTCCTTGGTGTACTTTGATTAGTTAATGAAGATCCCATCAAGACTTTGCTTGATTTGTAGACCACGGAAGAAGTTGAGTTCTCCCATCATGGACATCTCAAATTCCTTTTGCATTTGAGAGCTGAATTCTTTACATATCTTTTCATCAGTGGCTCTAAATATGATATCATCCACATAAATTTGAACTAGAATGATATCATTTTTCTTCTTTTTAATGAATAAGGTAGTGTCTACTCTGCCTCTGATATAGCCCTTAGGTATAAGAAATGAGGTTAACCTCTCATACCAGGCTTTAGGTGCCTGCTTTAATCCATAGAGAGCCTTTTTCAGCTTATAGACATGATCCGGATGCTTTGGATCGTCAAATCCAGGTGGTTGCTTAACATAGACTTCTTCTTGAATAACACCATTTAGAAATGCACTTTTGACATCCATTTGGTATAGTGTGAACCCCATGAATGATGCAAAAGCACATAGGATTTGAATTGCTTCCATCCTTGCTACAGGAGCAAAGAATTCTTTAAAATCAATTCCTTCTTACTGGTTGTAGCCTTGGGCAACTAATCTTTCCTTATTTCTCACCACCGCTCAGGATTCATCAAGCTTATTACGGAACACCCATTTGGTGTCAATGATTGATTTTACTTTATGAGATGGTACTAGATCCCAAACATCATTCCTGGTAAATTGATCTAGCTCTTCCTGCATTGCCATCATCCAGCTTTTATCACCTTCAGCATCTTGAAATTTCTTTGGCTCTATGAGAGAGACAAAAGCAGCATGGCTCATCATCCGGTTGAGCTAACCTCTGATTCTTACTAGATTATGAACATCATCCAGAATATTTTCAATAGAATGATCTCTGTGGGTCCGGATCTCTCTTTATAGGCCTTCGTGTTGAACTGGGACTTGCTCCACTTCAGCTTCAACTACCCCTTCTCGGTCTTCATTGAAGTTAATCTCTTGTGGGTTGAGATTAACTTGTTATACTTTTGGATCAAAGGATATTCCTTCATCTTCCTCTTTGTACTTCTTGATTTAAAATGAATCAGGAATTCCTGCTTCCTTCTTTTCTCTAGATTTTTCAGCTTTCGAAACTAGATCTTCCGGAGTGTAGCTTTTCTTTCCTGTAGTGTTAGTCTCATCAAAATCTACATGTATAGACTCTACCATAATTTGGGTTCATTTATTAAAGACTCTATAAGCCTTACTACGTATTGAGTAGACAAGGAAAATTGCTTCATTAGACTTAGGATCTAATTTTCCTAGTTGCTCTCTATCATTAAGGATGAAGCATTTACATCTGAATGCTTTGAAATACCCAATTTTGGGTTTTCTTCCCTTCTAGATTTCATATGGGGTCTTTTTTATGGTCTTTCTAATAAGAGCTCTATTCAATATATAGCATGTTATATTTACGGCCTCTCCCCAAAAGTATTTTGGCAAACAAGTTTCATTGATCATTGTTCTAACCATCTTAACTATGGTCCTGTTCTTTCTCTCAACAACTCCATTCTGTTGAGGAGTGTGAGGGGCAGAGAAGTTATGTTCAATGCCCTTGGAGTTACAAAAATTAGCAAAATGCTTATTTTTGAATTCTCCACCATTATCACTCCAGATGCGTGCAATGTTTATGCCCTATTGTACTTCTATCCGGATGAATGTTTTGGAGAACTGGTCAAAGGCTTCATCCTTGGTTATTAGCAGGAGAACCCAGGTATATCGAGAATAATCATCCACAATGACCATGGTGTATTCTCTTCTACCTAAACTCAATGGTTTGATTGGACCAAAGAGATCAATATACGGGAACTCAAGTACTTTTTTGGAATCAATGTATGAGACGGAAGGGAAACTTTTCTTATATTGTTTACCTAATTGACATGCAATGCATAGACGATCCTTATCAAAAGTAACCTTAGGCAAACCCACTGCTAATTCCTTTTTGGCTAGTTTGGACAGGAGGTTCATGCTGAAATATCCTAACCTCTAGTGCCATAGCCACGATTATTATTCTTTAGACACCAAGCAGATATTCTTTTTTATTATTTTTAATATTTACAGAATAGACATTATTTACTCTAGGTGCATAAAGAATGAGTTGATTTGACTTACTATCATAAATTGAGCAGCCTCTGGAATCAAATGTGACTTTTCTTTCTTTGTCAAAGAGTTGGGCCATGCTTAGTAAGTTGAATTTCAGTCCATCAACTAATGAGACATCTTCTACCTTTAACTCGGATCCAATGGTTCCATGACCAATGATCTATCCCTTTTGATTGTCTTCAAAGCTTACTTTACCTCCCTTCTTCCGAGTTAGTGTGATGAAGGCCTTCTCATCACCTGTCATTTGCCTTGAGCATCCAATATTAATATACCATGTGTGTTGATCTACTGTAGATCTAAGGCATATCTGCAAAATAGATCTAATGAGTTTGGGCACCCAATCAGATTTGGGTCCTCTCGGGTTAATAATCATCTCAGGCTAAGGGTAAACATCATAATAACCATTTTTTAATCTACATGATTTAGTAATATGATTATTTTTCCCATAAAACCTGTACCCTGAAATAGGTATGTTTTGCTTTTGCTTCTCGCTAATCTTCTCCAGATCCTTCTTCCCGTAGTTGCCTTTATACCTAGCTTTTTGCACACTAGTGGATGGTCCGGTATAAATTCAAAAGTTGGTTAGAGGTGCAACTTTAGCTCCACAATTTCTTCTTTGTTTGATAGGTTGTTGGTTGTAGGCTACCTTAGCCTTTCCTTTTTGAGCAGTAGTACATCTTTGAGCTTGCGGTTGCCTGCTAACTTCCTTCATCCTTTGATTAGGGGTCTTTTGGAATCTGTTCTGAATAGATGAATGATTATGTCTTCTTGGAGCTTTTATCTCTGGCCTTTTCCTGGATGCTTCCTTTAACAGATTAATTTCTCTATCCAGTCCCATTACATTTGCATTTAGGATCTGGACTTGATTCCTCATTAAGTTTTCCTCTACAACATCAATATGCTTGGTTGCTCTAACCAGATTGATGTCTTGCACCATTACTTCAGCATCTTCTGCCAACTCTATTACTGCTCTTTTAAGGGACTTGATTGCTTTTGCATTCTTCTTTACACCCTTGATAACAATAGATAGAGCTTTTGCAAGGTTAAGGTTAGAAGTAGAATTAGAACAAGAATTTACCTTAGTGTTTGCTGTATCTGATTCTGATTCTTCAATTTGCACTATTTCTTGCTTGGTGGAGTTCCTTCTGGATTGCTCTGCTTTTGGATCAATCAGAGCAATGAACGCACAATTCACAGTCTCCTCTTCTTCTGTTGAAGATAAGATACTACTTTCTTCACTGTTGCTCCAAGTAGCAACCATTGCCTTCTTTTTGAACTTCTTGGTTCTCTTAAGCTAGGGACATTATATTCTAAAATGGCCTTTCTCACCATATTCAAAACATGCAACTTCTTTCTCCGGATCCTTCTTTTCTTCTAGATTTCTTTTAGGCCTGTCTCTTCTAGAAGTTCCTTCTCTTAGTTTCCAAAATTCATACTTTCTTGATTTTGTTTTATCTTTCTTTTGTATGAATCGGTTGAGCCTTTTGGTTAGTAAAGCAAGTTGATCTTTGGTCCTCATTGATTCATTGATTTGCTTTTCCTCTCTGGATGAAGCTGATCCAGTGGATTCTGCCTTAAGTACAATTGCCTTCTTTTTCTTCTCATGCTTCTTCTCTTGTTGGCTATATCTCTTCAAGGACAATTCTTCGATTAGAAGATTACCAATGGGTTCATTATAACTGTAAAAGTTTAAGTTATGTGCTTCCTCAATGACAGTCTTTTTATTGTCCCATTCCTTGGTGAGACTCCAGAGCACTTTCTTCACCATTTTAACTTCTGGAATCTCTTTCCCCAACCTCTTCATTTCATTCACAAGATTGATGTATCTAGTGTTCATGCTGCTGATTGATTCCTTAGGCTCCATCTTGAAGGATTCAAACTTTTGTTGAAGTAGATCAAGCTTAGCCTCTCTTACTTTTGTGGTTCCTTCATAGGTTACCTCCAACTTCTCCTAAATCTCTTTTGCAGTCTCGCATCTAGATATCCTATTAAATTCAGCTGCACTAAGAGCACAATGAAACATGTTAATAGCATTTGCGTTTTCACGCAACATTTTTAAATCATTCTCATCCCACATACTTGATGGCTTTAGGGTAGTCATACACTCTACTTCATAAGTAGGCTCATGTGGACCTCTTTAATAACTAATCATGCTTGCATACTTTATGACTGGATGAAGTTCTGCATCCGATTTTTCCAGAACATATAGTGTTCATCGGTGAAGAGTGGAGGACGGGTAATAGACATACCCTCGGGAAGGAGTTGTGAGTTTTGGAAACTCATTTTGATATGTGAATTAAAATATATGACCTTTAGCTCGAGATTGTTAGATCTCTAATTTGAGCACTTGCTCTGATGCCACTTGTTGATCCCTGTGAGGGTCTTTATGGGGTTAGAGTGGGGTGAATGACCCTTTTTCGTAGAATATAAAGACTTTAAAAAGTCTTAGTGTAGCTTGTTTGATTATGAACCGGATGATGGATCCGAATGATGCAGTTATAAAAATATAATGCAAAAGATAAAAGTTTGAGAAATCAAACACAGAAGATTTTTATCCTAGTTTCCTTCCTCTGAGCTTTTCACTAGTGGATTCCTTTCCAACTAGCAGGAATCAAGCCCTATAATTTGTCTCCGGATGGCAACCCCTTTCGGATGTAGGATATACCACTAGAAGCACCAACTCCTAGCTGAGTCCTTCCTTTAGTCTTTAGTAGGATATACCACTTAGACTTCTACCCCAAATCTAAGCTGAGTCCTACAGGGAGTTCTCACTCAAAGCACCAACTTTAAGTTGTATCCTAATCTTACAACTTACCTAAGTTGGAGATTCTTACACTCTTCTTTTTCACAAAGGTTTTGGTTTTTGGATTTTCTTAAGTTTATAGTTCCCTTAGGAATCTTTACAACAGATATGGAATTTAATTGATTCTTGGAAGGATTTGTAAGCTAATTGAATGCTTATTCTTTGTTACTTATTTCAGTCAATCAAACAGCCAACCTTCGCTTTTGGTGAAGCTTCCATTTTATAGGCTTCTATCATAAATGTAGCCGTTGTGGGTTGTTGAACTTGTAATAAATCTTACCCTTGATCCGGTTATAGATAGCACTTCCAGAACCGTTGATCAATCCGTTGGACTATAATTTGACCCATTTGAATCCTTGGGATTGATGCTGAAAAGAGGTTAGTGATCGTTTTACTTGGCATTTTGTGATGCACCAACTTTTACACCATTTACTTTTTGATGTGTGCTCCATGTGCCCTATTATTGGTCTAGGTGAAAAAGGTTTTCAGCTTTTTCAATCCAGTGTTAGTCCTTTTGTTCTTTCTCTGAAAAATGCAAGCTGTCATTTTGTCTTTGTCTTGAGGAAAGGATCTTTGACTTGATCGACCAAAAGGTGGAGGGAAATGCCATCTTTGAAACTTCTCCCATTTATCTTTAAGCATGAGTCTTTCAGATGTATTTAGACTCATATTCTCCAGATCTTCCTTCTTCTGGAGATATAAAAATCAGCTCTTTCGGATGCTGTTCCTGAGGGATTAAAGCTTGTTTCCTTTCCAAACTCTATTTTGATGATTCTATGTGCTTAGGTATTTGAAGTCTTCAATGGATAGCTTTGTAGCTAGATCTTTGTCTGGATGTTTCCATTTAGATTAGGGATTTACATAGTTTAAGTTATTGTTTCTTTCAAACCAGATCCGGTTTGATTTAATTTTGTGATCCGGATCATTATTTCCCAACACTAGTAATTGGGACGATTATGTTATTTGTGCAGTTTTAGGGTTTAAACCCCACCTCCAGGTGTTTTGATGGTTTTATTTGGCGAATATAGGTTGATTTTGGTGCTGATAAAGTGCTTCGTCTCGATTTAGGCCATTTTTTAGTTCGATTCTCTATTGAACATGCAAGGGAATCTATCATTGAACATGACATCTGGTTCTTTGATAAGAAACCTCTCATTGTTTGTGCCTAGTTTAGAGAAGTTAATGCCTTAGCTGGTGTTACATCTATGCCTGTTTGGATTAAGTTTCCACAGTTACCTGTTAAATACTAGGAAGAAAAATCACTTAGCATGATTTATAGCCTGCTTGGTAAACCTATAATGATAGACAAGGTTACTAAGGAGAGGACTTGGCTCAATTTTGCCAGAGCTCTTTTTGAAGTGGAATTAAGTTCAGAAGCTATGGAGTTGATTCATTTTATCAATGAACATGGACAATTGGTGGATCAAAAAGTAGAGTATGATTGGATCCCTACTAAATGCACTGCTTGTAAAGGCTATGGACACATGGAAATGGAATGTAGGAAGAAAGAAGAAGATGTTTGAAAGCGTAAACAACCTGCTTCTTTGCCTGATCATGAACATGAGCCTATAGCTAAGCCTTTGCCTATTGTGGTCCATGTGAATAAGAATGTGGAGAAGGTTACAGAAAGGGCCTGGTTATTATTGATATTCCAATTGTTGATATTCCATCTACTAGTACTACTACTATTAATATTGATGATAGTTTGATTACCTCTAGAAGGAATAAAAAAGATAAAGGTAAAAAGGTCACTTCTGGTACATATGTCAAAGTTCATAAAAACACAACTTAAACTCTTGCATGGGCTATCTACTCATCTAGAATGTGAAAGGCCTGAATAAAGGTCTTAACTAGAGGAATGTTAGGAAGGTGTGCTCCCTGAATAGGGTGGAGATGTGTGTTCTCCTAGAAACTAAGTTAAGTGTTCAATCTATTGATGTGTTTGTTAGTAAGTGGTTTAATGTTTGGGGTTGTTTTTGTAATCTAGATGCTCATCTAGGGGGTAAAAATCCTTGTTCTATGGAAGAAGGATCTGTTCAATGTTTCTATTAGCTATATATCTTATCAAATGGTCTACTATAAAGTTGATATCTTGGGAAGATATAGCTCTTTAAATTTTTTATGGTATATGGTTTGCATACCATTACTCATGGGAAATCCTTATAGACTCAATTGGATGATTGTGCTGTGTCTTCTCCTTGGCTTGTTGGTGGTGACTTCAACACCATATCTCCCATGTCTGCTAAACTAGGGGGTTAAGCTATAAACCTTAAGGATATTGTTAATGGCATTAACTGGACTCATATAGCTCATATGGAGGAATTAAGATGTATTAGCACAGAGTACTCTTGGTCTAATAATCCGTTGGGTGATGCTAGAGTCTACTATAGGTTGGATTGGGTTTTCTGTAATGAGGGGTGACATGATGCTTACAATACTTACTTCACTTCTTACTATGAGCTCTTGGATCATTGCTATCTTCTCATTAAAAGTATTAGTACTGCTGATACTGGTATTAAACCTTTCAGATTTTTCAATATGTGAACTACTCATCTTGACTATAAAAGTTTGATTGACAAAATTTGGGCTATAAGTTGCAGTGGCTCTGCCATGCACAAGCTGAATTTCAAACTTATTCAACTTAGCAAACATTTGAAGAGATTTAATAGAAGGTGTTTGGAGATATTACTGATAATTATAAAATGGCAATTGCTCGAGTGGATAACATTAGACATAAACTCCATTTTAATTTGCTTGATCCTATGTTATTGCTTCAAGAGAAAGAGGCTCTCCAATAGCTCACACAGGCTTCTAATGCTTATGAATAGTTCTTGCATCAGAAGAGTAAGATCTCTTGGTTAAGAGTGGGGGATGATTGTACCAATTACTTCCATGCGGCTATGAAAAGTTGGGGTACCAATTACAGGATATTATCTTTCTTTGAGAATGGTTCAATGGTTGATGATTTTGACAAAGTTGTTAACCATTTCCTTGATCACTTCCAATCTTTCATAGGGACTAAAAGTTAGGCTAATGGTATCTTAGATTCTCAAATTGTTGACTGTAGTAATGCCCTTTCCATTGACCACTAACTGAACTTAATCAAGCCTTTTTCTGCCAAGGAAGTTAAGAATGCCATGTTTAGTATTGGCACTAATAAGAGCCCTGGTCTTGATGGGTATAATTCTGGTTTTTTCAAAGAGGCATGGAGTAAGGTTAAAGGAGAGGTAACTGCTGCCGTATGGGAATTCTTCAGGACTTGTAAGATGCCCTCTAACTTTGCGTCGACTCTTCTTGTTTGTAGTTTTTCCTAATATTGATGCTATTTATTTTTAAGATATGCACTGTTGTAGAAAATTCAAAAGATTATTGCGATATTCTCAAATATTAGTAGATATAAGGAGAATAAAGCTCTAATGGCTTAACAAATTTCATCAATTGTTTATCTTGGTCCCTGTGAGAGTATTTATAAGGGTAGAGGAGGGGTGAATGGCCCTTTTTCGCGGAATTTATAGACTTAGAAAAAGTCTTAGTGTAGCGTGTTTGATTAAGATCAGGAAGATGGGTCCGGATGATGATTATGATCCGGAGGATAGATCCGGATGATGCAAATAAGTGCAATAAAGTAAACGTAAAAGAAAATCAAACACAAGTATTTTATACTGTTTTGGCGCCGCCTACGTCTAGTCCCGGAGTTTCCTTCTTCCGAGCTTATCCACTAGTGGATTCCTTTTCAATTGGCAGGAATCAAGCCTTACAGATTTGTCTCTGGATGGTGACCCCTTCCAGAAGTAGGATATACCAGTAAAAATACTAACTCCTAGCTGAGTCCTCTTATCTTTAGTAGGATATATCACTTAGCCTTCTACCTTGAATCTCAGCTGAGTCCTACAGGGAGATCTCACTCAAAGCACCTACTTCAAGCTATATCCCAATCTCTAAACTCACCCAAGTTGGAGATTCTAACTCTTTGGTTTGTAACAAATGGTTGGTTTTTAGAGTTCCTCAAGTTTATAGTTTCACTTGGGATTCCTTACAAATAGATTTTGAATCAAGGGTTCTTGGAGGGATTATCTCAACTGGTTAAATGAGTATTGCTTTGTTACTTGCTTTTGTAGATCAATCAGTTAACCTTCTCATTTGGTGAAGAGCTCCATTTATAGGCTTTGATCATAAATGTAGCCGTTTGTGGTTAGTGAGCTTTTATCCAATCTTCACCCTTGATCAGGTTGTGATGTTGAGCTTTCGGATTCATTGATCATTCCATTAGACTGTATTTTGATCCGCTTGGAATCTTGGGATTGAGGCTGATAAGTTTTCAGTGATCGTTTTGCTTGTCATTTTGTGATGCACCAACTTTCATACCAATTTCTTTATGTTGTGAGCTCTACGTGGGCCTTTATTGGTCTAGGAGAAAGTAGTTAGCTTTTCTCTATTTGGTGTCAGACCCTTTTTGACTTTTTCTGAGTTATACAAGCTGTCATTTTGTCTTTGTCTTAGGGAAAGGATCTTTGACTTTTATAGACCAAAAAGGGTAAGGGGAAAAGTATATTTAAATACTTTCCTTTTATTTTAGATATATGTCTTTCGGATGTCTTTTAGCCCTATATGCTCCGAATCTTTCTTCTAAAGAATGCTTCAATCAGTTCTTTCGGATGCTGGTCTTGAGGATCATAAGTTTGTTCCCTTTCCAAACTCTGTCGATTATTTCCTTTAGTATTTTAATTTGATAAATGGATGACTTGGATGTCTAGATATTTTCATTTGGATTTAGGAGAAATTACATATATTGTTTTTGTTTCTTTTAAACTTGATCCGGACTTAGATTTTTTATCCGGATCATTGTTTCCTAACAATCTCCCCCATTTGTTGGAAACAAAAACCTAAGTCATCTAAGTATAGGTGTATTTACTAGGTGTAACTTTTTTTACTTAGTCTTTTACAATGCTCCCTCATAATTTTAGCATCCTAACTCCCCTATGATTTCTGCTCCTAATTTTGTTATAGTACAATTACAGATTGTACTTTAGAAGTGATTGTTTTGATAGTTATTAGTTTTTCACTTTATATATACTTCTGCTTTTAACAATGGTTAACATCATGAAGTTCAGTGTTACAAGTTACAGAAATGCATATAAAGTGAATCTAGCTATTACAGAAGTATTACAAGATTATCTAGCTAGCTGAACTATCTCTCCGGATGGACCACTCTTCGGGACTTGCAACGTCTTTCCTTTTCGGCTTCCTTCTCCTTGATGACTTTGATCTTCCTCCCCCTTTTTTCTTCCATCAAGGGGATCAATAACCATATAGGTCAGCTTATCCTATGATTGCTGCCAGGCAGAGGAGTAGATCGAGTAGTCTTTGTTACCTTCTACATGCTCATCAATAATATAATTCACTATAGACGAAGTCAAATAATAAGGTCAAGGGACCTCCGGAGTTGATCATAGGATTGAGAGACTTGAGGAAGAATGAGCAGAATATGTTCCTGGTCCTTGGATCAAAATAGGGAAACATGGCCTTGATGAAAGTGGGCAAGCCTTTTAAGCTTATGAACCCTGAATCCCCTATAACTTGAACAAAATTGTGCAGGACAGGAATGAGCTGGCATTCTGGAGTAGCTGGAGAAGAGGAGGATCCGGAGATAGATAACTTCTTTATTCCGGTTTGAATAAGGGTGATTTCAGCATTAAGGCCCTTCTGGATGTTGTGGATAGACTCCATCTGATCTTTAATTTCTTTAAAGATGGTTTTCTTCCATTCAGTTATTGCTTTCTCTATACCGGAATTTCTTGCTTGCATCTCATCATCCATATCATCTAGGATTTTCTCTTTGAGCTTGGGGATGGTTTTGTCTATGAAGTTGGTAAGCATTTCCTGAGTCACTTGCTAGATTCAGTAGAGTAGGTTTCAGATCTCTATCCTTCATGAATTTTGACAAGTTTTCAAACTTAGTATCAATATAATCCTTGAGTTCTGTTGATAGGTCAGTGGCGGAGGAGGACATTCTTTCGAGCACTGTTGCACAGTTATCAGAGGCCAAGGTATTGGCTTGATTGGCATTACGATTTGATTGAGAGGCGCTTTCCTTTATCTCATTTAAAAGAGGCTGGATCTCAGAAAGGGAAGCTGCTACTAGAGCTCTGGGTGTTAGGAAGTTCATGACTTGTTGCTCAATTTTGGGGAGGCACTTTAACCTTTCTTTGATCTCACCCAAATCCTTTCGGACTACTTTATTAGACTTTTGCCTGATCAACTTCTTCTCCACAGCTTTTAGATGGGTGCATATTGTCAGGAGACTCTTCTTGATAAAACCCTCTTCATGATGCTCAAGAGTTGCCTCCTAAAGGAGTTTAAGAGCGCTACTGACTTTGGATTCTTTGGAGTTTTCATCAGGGAGAGTCACTGATTTTGTGCGAGGAGGGAAGTTTTTGGAGTGTTCGGATGAGTCACCATTAGATGAGCTAGATTCATCTATAGAGCTTGAGCTGCTTCCAGAGGGGCTATCATCTTCCGAACTAGAGCCTCTAAATGCTCCTTTCTCTTCCCCACTCCTGCTTATTTCCCTTTCCTCCGGAGTAGCTCGCCCGCAGGATCCACTTTAGAAGTGTGCCCTTTGGAGCTCAGACTTTCTCCCTCCTCTAGAGCTGTTGCATCCAGGTTAGGCACTATATCCTCAGCTACATTTGGAAAGATTGTAGCTAAGTTGTGCTCTTCAGGATTAGAATAGAGATGAAGAAGATCGGGGGTTACCTCAGTGGTTAGTAGCGTCTGATCCTTATCCTTCTTTTCCTCTTCCAACCTTGCCTCCGGATGGTTGGAACTGTCCTCAATCGCCCCTATAGTTGCCTTTTTAGGACTTTCTTTTTCTCCTTCAGGCATGTTGGTGTTTTCCTCAATAGCCTTCTCCAATGCCTTTTTAGGACTTTTAAGATTAATGACTTCATTGCTGGATCCAAGCAGATTCTCCAGAAGTGGTCATATTCTACCAATAAATATGAATTCATGTGCTTTCGAAATCTTTGACAAAGTGTCCATGTCCTTTGGATGTACAAGAATTAGGGGAACTTAAGATGATTCGCCAGGTCCTTCGGTTGTTTTCCCTTGATTTATTTTATAGTTTTCTTTGATAGCGGCCTGAATTTCATCATATTGCTCATCATCTTATCCTACAAATTCTATTGTGCTGGGGACATTTTTCCCTTTACTAGACTATGCTTTCTCTAAAGCGGCTCACTCCATATACTGCCTTGCTTCCTCATTCAGGATAATTCCAGCTAGCCTCCTGTCTTCACTAGCTTTCTTTTCTTGAGCAGCAAGGGCTTTTTCAAAGGTTAGCCCTTTTCTCCGGAGCTACTTTTGAGGAGGAGCCTCATCCTCTGTCTCCTCATCATCTGCCTCTTCTTCCATTTCAGCCAAAGTTCTTTTAGCTTTCCTTCTTCCAGCCAATTACTTTTGTAGCAATTTGAGGTAGGCCTGTAGCAAGCCCAATCTATCCCTTCTTAGCTGCAGCTTTAATCAGTCTGCCCCTAGGTCTTGGCTGTGTGAAGCTTAGGATTTGAGTGAGAGGCAGAGTGTTCTCATCAATCTTTTCCAGAACCATTTCCACTTGCCTTTTTGCCTTGGCTTTGGTGGTTCTGGGCCTTTTAGGAACATGAGCCTCTTCTTTTGGATCAACTATCTTTCGGGATTTAATTTTATACTCATCCCTTTTTAGTTTCGCCTTTTCTTCATCCCATTCTTCATCAAAGCGGAGATTAAGGAAATTCTTCTCTAAGATAGGCTTTCCATAAATCTCTTTAAATTTGGTTAGATCTACTTCTCCGCTTGGAGAATTCTTGTGGTCAATGCGCCATGTGAGTTTACATGGGTCTTGAGATAATGAATGATTAAGACTAGTCAGTTTACTTCCACACTGCCAACCTAGTACTGCAGGATGCAGTGTTGGAGGGAAGAAACTATAGTCAATAACCCCTTCCTTATCAGGATGAGCTTGGCCAGAGCATGCTGCAAGAATCTAGGCGATCTGGGGAAGTACGTTGAGAACTTATCACCAAAGTAGTTCTTGTATAGTAGCCATAGCTTGGAATCGTATACAACTCCAGCTTCATCTCCATCCTTTCACAATATTATTCTAGAGTTTTTCATGTGTGGAGTCTTCTCAAAGAATTCCGGAGTGAGAATTATCACCTTTCCCTAGACCTTAGTGCGTAGGGCATCAAAATAGTTATGAGCACTAAGATTTGAGAAGAACTCTTTCACCAGCTTTGGGTAGGTAGGGCAGTTTACTTTTAGAAGATCACTCAGACTTTGATATTCAATTAGGGTAAAGAAAGGTGGAGTTCTGAATAGGTAATCGTCTCCTTGATGATCAGTAGGGATAACGAAGTCGGAATTTTTGAGATTTAATGGCTCAAAATCTGCATCCTTTAAGTCAGATACTTGAAAGATATTTTTGCTTGGCAGGATTTTAAGGGTTTTAGAGATGTTTTTGGCTGCCATTGTAGAGAAAGTTTTTATGAGATTGAGTTTTAGGTTTGAATTTTTGCAGAGTAACAATAGAGTAGTTGCTCGCGTGAAGAAGACAAGGGATTTTGAGGAGTTTATATAGAATTTTTAAGGTGAGGGTATAATGGTAATCCGGACTCCGGTTATTTTGACTGGATTGATGATATGTCAGGCGGATTTTTAGTAGAGAGGTAAATTCAGTTTAACCAAAGAAGGGGAATGGTTTATTTTTAAATTAACTGTTGTATTTACCGTAAGTGTAATAGCCAATGGACTTTTGAAATTCAAAAAGTAACAGTTACCTTTATAAGCTTTTACTGCCATACGTCATTGTTGTTGGCTGACGTGGCAGTCTTCCGGAATAGATCTTCCCAACTCTTCTTATCTTCCGAAGTGAGTTTTTATCTTAGGGTCCGACTTGATTCAAAACTAACTTCCGTAGTTTTTCTAAATTGGATTTGACATCCCAATTGATTCCCTTAGTTTCCCAAATTGATCTTTACTTAGTGGTTTAGTAAAGATATCAGCTCTCTGTTCATTGGTTGGAATGTGTACCAATGCAACATCCTTTTTCATTACATGATCCCGGATAAAGTGATGCCTTATGTTGACATGCTTCATCCTGCTATAAAGCACCGAATTCTTTGACACATCTATAGCACTTTTGTTGTCACACAATACATCCATACATCCGGATTGCACTTCGTATTCTTCAAGTTATTGTTCAATCCGTAGGAGTTGAGCAATACAACTTCCAACTACCATATATTCTGCTTCTGTGGTGGATAAGGCAATTGAAGTTTGTTTCTTGCTATACCATGAGACTAAGGAATCCCTAAGGAAATGGCATCCTCCGGATGTACTTTTTCTCTCAAGAGTATCTCTACTATAGTCTGCATCTATGAACCCCTGGAGTCTGAAGTCTCCATTACTAGGATACCACAACCCAACTTTAGTGGTTCATAGGAGATATCTAAGTATCCTTTTGACAGCCTGGAGATGAGAATCCTTGGGATTGGCTTGATACCTTGCACAGTAGCATACTGTATAATGTAAGTTAGGTCTGCTAGCTATTAAGTATAGGAGTGAGCCAATTATCCCTCTATATACAATTATCCCTCTATATAGCTTCTAATTAACATCTTCTCCTTCACAGTCCCTGGATCAGATTATGTCTGAACCCATTAGAGTAGACATTGGTTTGCTATTGTCCATTTCAAACTTCTTCAGGATTTCCTTGGTGTATTTTGATTGATCGATGAAGATTCCATCTGGACTTTGCTTAATTTATAGACCAAGGTAAAAGTTGAGCTCTCCCATCATGGACATCTCAAATTCCTCTACATATAAGAGCTGAATTCTTTGCACATCTTCTCATCAGTGGCATAAAAAATGATATCATCCACATAGATCTGGACTAGAATAATATCATTTTTCTTCTTTTTAATGAAGAGTATGGTATCTGCCCTGCCTTTGGTATATTCCTTGGATATAAGGAATAAGGTTAATCTTTCATACTAGGCTCTTGGTGCTTGCTTTAATCCATAGAGAGCTTTCTTTAGCCTGTAGACATGGTTTGGATGCTTTGGATCTTCAAATCTAGGTGGTTGCTTGACATGTACTTCTTCTTGAATGACACCATTTTGAAATGAACTTTTGACATCCATTTGGTATAATGTGAACCCCATGAATGATGAAAAAGCACATAGGATTCGAATTACTTCCAGTCTTGCTATAGGTGTGAAGGTTTCTTTGAAATCAATTCCTTCTTGCTGATTGTAGCCTTGAGCGACTAATCTTGCCTTATTTCTCACTACTGCTTCGGATTCATCAAGTTTATTCTGGAATACCCATTTTGTGCCTATAGTTGATTTTCCTTTAGGAGAGGGCACAAGATCTCATACATCATTCCTGGTGAATTAATCTAGCTCTTCCTGCATCGCCATCATCCAGCTTTCATCCCCTTGAGCTTCTTGAAACTTCTTTGGCTCTATGAGAGAGACAAAAGCAGCATGGCTCATCGTCCGATTGAGCTGACCTCTGGTTCTAACTGGAATGTAAACATCATCCATAATATTTTCAATGGAATAATCTCTGTGGGTCTGGATCTTCCTTTCTAGGTCTTCATGTTGAACTTGGAATTGCTCCACTTCAGTTTCATCTACTCCTTCATTAACGTCAATCCTTTATTGATTGAGATTGACTTATTATATTTCTAGATCAAAAGATATTGATTCATCTTCCACTTTGTACCTCTTGATTTGAAGTGAATCAGGAATTTCTGCTTCCTCCTTTTCTCTAGATTTTTCAGCTTCCGGAACTTGATCTTCTGGAGTATAGCTTTTCTTTCCTACAGTGTTAGTTTCATCAAAATCTACATGTATAGATTCTACCACAGTTTGGGTTCATTTATTAAAGACTCTGTAAGCCTTACTGTATATTGAGTAGCCTAGGAAAACTGCTTCATCAAATTTAGGATCAAATTTTCCTAATTGCTCTCCGTCATTAAGGATGTAGCATTTACACCCGAATGCTTTAAAGTACCCAATTTTTGGTTTTCTTCCCTTCCAGATTTTATATAGGGTTTTTTCTATAGTTTTTCTAATGAGAGCTCTATTTAAGATGTAGCATGCTGTATTTACGGCCCCACCCCAGAAATATTTTGGCAAACAGTTTTCACTAAGCATTGTTCTAGCCATTTCTACAATGGTCTTTTCTTTCGTTCAACTACTCCACTCTGTTGAGGAGTGTGGGGGGCAGAAAAATTATGTTCAATGCCCTTGGAGTCATAAAAGTTAGAAAAATGCTTATTTTTAAACTCTCCACCGCTATCACTCCGGATGCGTGCAATGCGTATGCCCTGTTCTACTTCTATCCAGATGAATGTTTTGGAGAATTGGTTAAAATCATCATCCTTGCTTGTCAGCAGGAGAACCCAGGTATATCGAGAAGAGTCATCTACAATGACCATAGTGTATTCTCTTCTACCTAAACTCAGTGGCTTAATTGGACCAAAGAGATCAATATGCAAGAGCTCAAGTACTCTTTTAGAAGGAATGTATGAGATGGAAGGGAAACTTTTCTTATGTTGTTTTCCTAGTTGACATGCAGTGCATAGATGATCCTTATCAAAAGCAATCTTAGGCAAACCCACAACTAATTCCTTTTTGGCTAATTTAGACAGGAGGTCCATGCTTACATGTCCCAACCTCCGGTGCCATAGCCATGATTCTACTTCTTTAGACACCAGACATATATTTTTCTTATTATTTTTAATGTTTACAGAATAGACATTATTTACTCTAGGTGCATAAAGAATAAGTTGATTTGACTTACTGTCATAAATTGAGCAGCCTCTAGAGTCAAATGTGACTTTTCTTCCTTTCTCACATAATTGAGCCACACTTAGTAGGTTGAATTGCAGTCCATCAACTAGTGAGACATCCTCAATCTTTAATCCAGATCCAATGGTTCCATGACCAATGATATGACCCTTTTGATTGTCTCCAAAGCTTACTTTGCCTCCCTTCTTCTAGGTTAGTGTGATGAAGGTCTTCTCATCACCTGTCATGTGCCTTAAGCATCCACTATCAATGTACTAGGTGTGTTGATCTACTGTGGATCTAAGGCATACCTGTAAAATGGATCAAATGGGTTTAGGTACCTAACCAGATTTGGGTCCTCTCGGGTTAATAACCATTTCAGGCCAAAGATAATCATCATAATAACCATTTTTTAATCTGTATGATTTAGTCATATGATTATTTTTTCCACAAAACTTGCACCCTGAAATAGGTATGTTTTGCTTTTGCTTCTTGCTGATCTTCTCCAGATCCTTCCTTCCCTAGTTGCCTTTATACCCAGCTTCATGCACACTAGTGGATGGTCCGATATAATTTTGGAAGTTGGTTGGAGGTGCAACTTCAGCTCTGTAATTTCTTCTTTGCTTGATGGGTTATTGGTTATAAGCTACCTTAGCCTTTCCCTTCTGAGCAGCAGTAAATTTTTGAGCTTGTGGCAGTCTTCTTACTTCATTTGTCCTTTGATTTAAGTTCCTTTGAACCCTTTTCTGAGGAGGAGGGGGATTATCTCTTCTTGGATTCTTTATTTTAGGTTTCTTTCTGGATGCTTACTTTAATAGATTGACTTCTCTATCCAATCCCGTTACATTTGCATTCAAAATCTGGACTTGATTTCTCAGAAAGTTTTCTTCTACTACATCAATAATGCTTGGTTACTCTAACCAAATTGATGTCTTATGCCATTACGTTAGCATCTTCAGCTAATTCTAGTATCGCTCTTTTTAGAGACTTAATGGCTTTCGCATTCTTCTTTATTCCCTTGATAATAATAGAAAGAGCTTTTACAAGATCAAAGTTAGAGGTAGAATTAGAACCAGAATTTACCTCAGTGTTTGTTACATTTAATTCTGATTCTTCGATTTGCACTATTTCTTGCTTAAAGGCATCCTTTCGAATTTCTCTATTTTTAGTTCAGCCAGAGCCATGAACGCACAGTTAGCAGTCTTCTCTCCTTCTGTTGAAGATGAGCTGTTGCTTTCTTCACTATTGCTCCAAGTAGCGACCATCACCTTCTTTTTGAAATTCTTGGTTCTTTTGAGTTTAGGGCACTTTGTTCTAAAATGGCCTTTCTTACTACATTCAAAACAGGCAGCGTCTTTCTCCGGATCCTTCTTTTCTTCAGGATTCCTTCTGGGCTTAGTTCTTTTGGAGGTGCCTTCTCTTATTTTCCGAGATTCTTACCTTTTTGATTTCTTTCTATCTTTCTTTTGTATGAATCGATTTAGCCTTCTGGTCAGTAAAGCTAGTTGATCTTTGGTGCTCAGTGACTCATCGATTTGCTCTTCTTCTCCGGATGAAGCTGATCCGGTGGATTCTGCCTTAAGAGCAATGGCCTTCTTTTTCTCCTCAAGTTTCTTTTCTTGTTAGCTGTATCTCTCCAAGGACAATTCTTGGGTTAGAAGATTGCCAATGAGTTCATCATAACTTCCCTTATCATATAATAACTACAGAAAAATACCATAAAATTTTTTTTGTACAAAAATATTCATGTATTAACACAACCATAATATTTCACATCAACTTTAATATCATTCGTTTATATTACTAACTATAATTATGTTTGATTAGCAAAACCAAAACCCGATCGCTTTCTATTCTATATGCTTATCATGTGAGGAGAGAGAGCGAGATGGACACAGCCGACAAACCTTTCTTCCATGACAGCTACAGGTAAGGACCTTCTAGTACAATATTTTATCTATAACTTCAACAACTGAAAAATATAGTGATTTATATGAGTCACACTCAGTGAATATAAACAATCAATGAATTTAACAATCACATACAGTCACACCTTCAAAATAAACATACAGTCATTCTTATATACTATTGGATGATTCATTTATTTAATTGTTGTGACACTTCCGGCCAAACTATTGCCCCGGGATACATGTAACATTTGTAATAGATAACAATTGATTTGCTGGCCAGCTATATAACAATTGGATGACCTTTCAGTCCAGATAAACAATTGGTTGACCTTTCGGTCCATTTGTCAAATATTGCAATTAGTTGACCATATAGGTCCAGATAATAGAACATGTATTGCAATGTTTGATCGGCTATGTCACAACATCTCTCTTTATTTCATTTGTTCCTGTACAATTGTGTATATCATTTATAATTCAATTAACTCATATTTGTAAAAATTTAAGTCATGAGCTTCCTCAATGGCAGTCTTTTTATTATTTCATTCCTTGGTGAGACTCCAGAGCACTTTCTTGACCATTTCTACTTCTAAAATCTCCTTCCCCAGCCTCTTCATTTCGTTTACTAGATTTGTGTATCTAGTGTTCATGCTACTGATTGGTTCCTTACACTCCATCTTAAAGGATTCAAGCTTTTGTTGAAGTATATCAAGCTTAGCCTCTCTTACTTTGGATGTTCCTTCATAGGTAACTTCCAGCTTCTCCCATATCTCTTTTGCGGTCTCACATCCCGATATCCTGTTGAATTCAGCTGCACTAAGAGCACAATGAAGCATGTTAATAGCATTTGCGTTTTCACGCAATTTTTTAAAGTCATTGTCATCCCACATACTTGATGGCTTTCAGGTAGTCATACCATCTACTTCGTAAGTAGGTTCATACGGGCCATCTTTAATAACTAACCATGCTTGCATACTTTGTGACTGGATGGAGTTCTTCATCTGATGTTTTCAGAATGTGCAGTATTCACCGGTGAAGAGTGGAGGACGAGTAACAGACATACCCTCAGGAAGAAGTTATGAGTTTTGGAAACTCATTTTGATATGTGAACCAAAATATATGGACCTTTAGCTTGAGATTATTAGACTCTAGTTTGAGCACTTATTCTAATACCACATGTTGGTCTATGTGAGAGTATTTATAAGGGCAGAGGGGGGGGGGGGGGTAAATGGCCCTTTTTCGCGGAATTTATGGACTTAGAAAAAGTCTTAGTGTAGCGTGTTTGATTATGATCCAAAAGATGGGTCCCGATGAAGATTATGATCCGGAGGATGGATCCGGATGATGCAAGTAAGTGCAATAAAGTAAACGCAAAATAAAATCAAACATAAGTATTTTATATTAGTTCGGCCCCGCCTACGTCCAGTCCCCGGAGTTTCCTTCTTCCGAGCTTATCCATTAGTGGATTCCTTTTCAACTGGCAGGAATCAAGCCTTACAGATTTGTCTCCAGATGGTGACCCATTCCGAAAGTAGGATATACCACTAGAAGCCCCAACTCCTAGCTGAGTCCTCTTATCTTTAGTAGGATATACCACTTAGCCTTCTACCTTGAATCTAAGCTAAGTCCTAGAGGGAGACCTCACTCAAAGCACCTACTTCAAGCTATATCCCAATCTCCAAACTCACCTAAGTTGGAGATTCTAACTCTTTGGTTTGTAACAAATGGTTGGTTTTTGGAGTCCTCAAGTTTATAGTTTCACTTGGGATTCCTTACAAACAGATTTTGAATCAAGGGTTCTTGGAGGGATTATCTCAACTGATTGAATGAGTATTGCTTTGTTACTTGCTTTTGTAGATCAATCGGTTAACCTTCTCATTTGGTGAAGAGCTCCATTTATAGGCTTTGATCATAAAGCCGTTTGTGGTTGGTGAGCTTTTATCCAATCTTCACCCTTGATCAGGATGTGATGTGGAGCTTCCGGATCCGTTGATCATTCCGTTAGACTATATTTTGATCTGTTTGAAATCTTGGGATTGAGGCTGAAAAATTGTCAGTGATCGTTTTGCTTGTCATTTTGTGATGCACCAACTTTCATATCAATTGCTTTATGTTGTGAGCTCCACGGGCGCCTTTATTGGTCTAGGAGAAAGTAGTTAGCTTTTCTCTGTTCGGTGTCAGACCCTTTTTGACTTTTTCTGAGTTATATAAGCTGTTATTTTGTCTTTGTCTTGGGAAAAGGATCTTTGACTTTCATAGAATAAAAAGGGTAAGGGGAAAAGTATATTTGAATACTTTCCTTTTATTTTAGATATATGTCTTCCGGATGTCTTTTAGTCCTATATGCTCTGGATCTTTCTTCTGGAGATGGCTTCAATCAATTCTTCCGAATGCTGGTCTTGAGGATCAGAAGTTTGTTCTCTTTCCAAACTCTGTCCGGATTATTTCCCTTAGTATTTTAACTTGATGAATGGATGACTTGGATGTCCGGATATTTTCATTTAGATTTGGGAGAAATTATATATATTATTTTTATTTCTTTCAAACTTAATCCGGACTTAAATTTTTTATCCGAATCATTATTTCTCTAGAGTATAAGGAAACAAATAATAAAAAGAGAAAATACACTGGTTAAATGATTTGTACAAAAGTGGAAGACATTTATGCCAAAACCTCGAGAAAATCAAGGAAAAGATGAGAAACAACAATCACTTAATTAGCCTACTCAACTTCCTATAACTTTCCTAATCTCAATCCTAATCATCGGTAGTTAAGTCTGATTAATCACAAGTGCAAACAATGCAAATTTTTTGTTACTCCCTGTACTGTCATTTTAGGATTTTTTATTAAAATTAATAAAATATTTAATATATTATTAAAATAATTAATTTATCCCTTAATTTTATTATAAAGTTCTCTTTTTTCTTAATTATTACCTTATAACTTCATTTATATTTAATCTCTTTTTTTAATTAATATAAGGATAAATAAAAAAAATGTGTTAAATGATGCACTGATATTCTAAAATAGTAAATAAAAATAAAAATAAAATATTAAATAAAATGACATTCATTTTAGAGTATATTCTTCATTATGACAACTGTGATTGGAAAAGAGTGCTGAGCAATGGTAAATGGAGCAAGATCAATTCTTGCATCAGGGTTTCAAAGATTTGTTGTAAATCGAGAAGGAAAATAAATATTTTAGACCAAAGTTGACAATTTTCAAAATTAAATTGAGGTACTTTTGTATTTAACAAATAAAAATCATGTTTCCTGCCCTATACTTGTAAATTTGGGCATAGGCCGGATTTGAGCTGGACCTAATAAAATCTATCTATAAATTTAGTAGATGAAGCTGACTCAACCTATAATAAATTAAGGTCGGATTCAAACTAGACTCTTATAAATAATTAAATCTCGAACCTTGATAAGGAGCTACTAAATAATTTTTCTTGCAAAATTTTTTTACTTTTTATCATTAAGAACATACTTTTATTTTTTTTTGTTAAAAAGTGCAAAATTGTGATATAAAAATTTGATTAGGATTTAAATTAAATAGAAATAAAAATATGTTATATTAAAATTATATAACAAATTCACAATTATATAATATTTTTAAAATATTCAGACCAAACGGATCGATTTGAGTTCTACGTGATTGGGTCGAAATAGACTTTTATCCTAATTTTTTGGAAAATTCGTATTTAGGTCTAATATATTAACAGCCTCCTAAAGTTGTTCATAATCGCCCTTTGCCCCTCTTGAATTTTCAAAAGTTCATCTTGCCTCTTAAATTTGTCTAAATTGCATCTTTATGATCTCTTTATGTTGACGTGACCGATGAGTTGGCAATGCTTGGAAATAATAAACTCAAATTCCTAGTCAACAGAGAAGGGGCCAAGGGTGCAATTTAAACAAGTTCAGGGGGGCAGGAGAAACTTTAGACAAGTTCAGGGGATAAGGGCGATTAAGGACAAGTTCATGAGGTTTCCGATTCATTAGGCCATGTATAGGGATGTCAATTGTGCAACTTTGGTGCGGTGGCTCAACCCCCACTCCCCACCCAATACTTTGAGGGTGCGGTTTTTAGGATTCTCCATTTAGAGTTTTAAGGATTTTTTTGGGCCCATTCCGCACTCGTGTAGGTGTAGGCGATTTTCAATGAATCCCCGCACATCAATAATTTCCACATAATTTTAGGTGTATTCTAATATTCATTTATGATGAGGTATCACATTCGAACATATATCATTAAATACTAGATCTTAATGTATTCTAAAATGTGAATAAAAGTATATTTAAAAATTATTAGTTCAAAATATTAACAATTTTTATATTTATATCTTATATATTCGTACCATTGTATTTCATCCAATTTTAAGAAACTTTAGTTGATTGTATTGTTATTACTTTTATTGTGTTTTTCAATAAAACTTAAACGTGAAATTGTTTAAAAAGGTTTTTTTTAATAAACTATACGTTGTTATTTAATTAAAAGTTTGTGAAGTGTGTATATATATTTGAAGATTTATTCGGTGGTGGTATCAACAATGCAGGAATGATTTCACCCATATTAATTAGTTCGATCACAAAATTATTTATGGAGTTGAGGTTACCAAATTTTAAAGGGTTGATATTAATTTATATCAAATTGCTCCATCTATAATCCCCCTAACCAGAGACTGGGTGATAAAACTGAGTATCGAAATATTAGAAGGTTATTTTATTTATTATAAAATTGTCATTTGAATTCAATTTAAGTTAACGAAATAAAATTAAGGAATAGTCTCCCACAATGTGATAAAATTTCACCCATCCCTAATAAATGCGAGCACTCTACTAACATCCGTAGCCCTATCTTTATGCAAATCAGGTTTGGACGGTCCACGAGCCAATGGGTTCCTAACCAAGTCTACATACTGAACTTTGCAAAGTAACGAACTGGAAGAACACACAGATCAACTAGCTGCGCTTTGAAATCAGAAAAAAACAAGGACGGGCACACGGATCAACTAGCTTGCTTTTCTCCCACAAATGGATCAACAGCAACAACAACAGCAGCAAATGCTTTTACAACAGCAGCAACAAGCACAACATCAACAGCAATTTCTATTGCTTCAACAATTACAAAAGCAAGCCCAACACCAGCAGCAGCAACAACAACAATCCACGGCCATTTCCCGGTTTCCGTCCAACATCGATGTTCACCTCCGTCCTCCAGGTTTCCAACGCCCGCTCAATCTCCAGCAGCAAAACCCTAACCCTAACCTTAATTCCAATCCTAATTCCAATTTACAGCAGCAACAACCGTCCAATTCGGCCCAGAATGCGCAGCAGAATAAGGGGATCAGGCCTCCAGTCAACCAGATTGAGCTCCAGATGGCGTATCAGGATGCTTGGCGCGTCTGCCACCCCGATGTCAAGCGGCCCTTTTCTTCACTTGAAGATGCTTGCGAAAGGTTTGTGCCTTACGCCTATTCTTTGCATATATGGTATCTCATTGTTCATGTTTTGGGATTCGTTATGTACTCTGATTCGTTAATTAGGGTCCAATTCGCGGTTCTTCTTCAGATTTGTTTTTGTTTTTGCAGTATATCTATGAACTTCTAGGTTTCTTTCACATAATCGTGATTGGGTTTACTATTTTCACATTCTTTTAGCTTAAAATCAAATTTCTAGTCTTTCAACTGTTATACGTTAGAATCTGAATTTTCATAGGACTTGACGTTTTCTCCATTTCACGAACATTTTGAGGGTTTTTTAAGCTGATGCTAATCATTGTAAGAGAACTCTTTCCATATCCATTTTGTTCATGTTCGAATAATGTAATATCTTGCATGATTGCATCAAATAGCTGGAACCGTATCGATGTTAAATTTGTTTGGGAATTCTATTTGTGCATTCACAGATAGAGGTAACAGTTGTATCCTAGACAAATACGTAGTCTCATTAAGGCTTTTATTAGACTGGTCTATGTCTAGCCCCTTGATTGGAAATGTCCTGAAGGAAAAACAGAACTTGTATCTAGGCCACTACAAGGCAATTTTCTTTTATCTAGGCAACTTTCACAGTACCGTTCGTTGATCTTATAAGATTTGCTAAGCTTTAACATCAACTTCAGCATTTAATGCAATATTTGTTTGAGCAACTCCTTATCTATTGGTTATGAGAATATGGTGCCTGAAATAATGGGGAATACTGCTTCATTTTATTCTTATAAGATAAGTTAAACCTCTTCGAATTGGTTCTTGAAGTTGCTGTCAAGTGTTCTTCAAGATTGTGAGGATTTATATTCTATTTCTTTTAACTATCTTCTATCTCTTGGTGGTACTCATATCGATGTGGTGACGACATTGTCATTGTTAAACAATTCAAAATCTTTTGATATATGTATTTTCTACCACAAAATGTAATGATCTCACGGGGTGCTTTCAAATAGAGAATAATTAGATATATTCTTGCTCTTGTTTGTCCTGCTTTTAATAGTTGATGAAAAAAATCTGTTTTTGATAGAAACAAATTGAGAAGTTTTCTTTTCAATTTATCGTGGACATTTCACTTTCATAGCTTAATCCATATCATGATTTATTCTGTATTATTTTACAAAACCAGTTTTGCAACCAAGAAAACGAAACTTGTATTGTAGACCAATTTAATCTTTAATTTCTGGGATTTTAGCTGTGAACTTGAAGTTGCAACAGTGACTTTCACCTGAGATGAAGAAGACTTTTAAGCTGTTTATGTGTATATTCAGAAACAAAAGATGTTCAAACTTCTGTCGATATAACCAGTGCAACAAAAGATCAAAACAATAAAATTTTTTTAACACTGGTTATTGATAACTCATTTCATTAGCGATTTAGGACAGTATCGTTAAGAGCTTCTCATCTTCATTTTCTTATTTTCTGAATTGGTGTAGGTTACTACCTTACCATGTAGTAGCAGATTACGAAGCAGAGGAGGATGATAGAATCCTCGATTCCGACACAACAGGTCAAATGCCATCTCGAACCCAGCAATGGGATCACAATATAGCAGCAAAAGTCGCCGAGTTCACAGGCACATTCGAGAAGCAGGCACTAGCTTTTAACATAATCACACGCAAGCGAGCTTTGGGGGAATTCCGATCTGAGGAGAGATTAATGGCAGAGCAAATCCTACTACAAGAAGAGAAGAGGCTGCTCTTAGAGGCCAAAGCCGAAATGGATGCAAGGGAAAAAGCTCAGTTGAGAATGGCAGCTATGGCTCAGGAAGAACAAGCTCATGCAGAATCACATGCTCGAGCTCCAATAAGAGGAAGTGCGCTCGGGTCGCAGAGCCATGATATGGGAGAGCAGGAACATGGAATAAACCATGATCAGATGATGAATCTGAATGGTTGGGGAAATAATGCACCGAGAGATGACAAGGAACTGTCTGAAGATTTCTTGAATGACGAGGAGACAGACAATGGAGACACGAGTGAGTGGCGAGAAGTTGGGGAATTCGATCTCAACACTAGATGAACAATACTCAGCTGGGTAGCTGAAGCATGGCAATGATGAAGGCTTTCAGGTAAGATTCTGAGCTTTTTTCTTTTTCTGTTTTCTTATTGAAATGCATTAATATTTGTTAGAGAACGATACAGATATTAACTAACACAAGTGTGTGCTATGTATTGTGTGACGGATTTCTTACGTGTAATAATAGTAAAGAGAGTAGGGCTGAACATAATTCGGCTAAAACTGATATACCGAACCGAATTATGCTATTCAGTTCGGATTTCGGTTATTTGTAAAAAATTTGGTTTTCTGTTCGGTTTTAAGTGGCAAAAATTGTTAAAAACCGGACCAAATTATGGTTTTTATATATAAGTTCAACTTCTATTGTCTATTATATGGTTATTATTTTGTGTATAGATATTGTTTGAATGATTATGAATTTAAATTCAGTATTGTTAGATATCAAATTTTTGGTTTAGTAGAAGTTTAATTGATCTTTATATTAAATTCGGTTCAGTAAGGAAAAACCGAATTTTAACCAAAGTATTTTCGGATCAGAAAGTTCGGGTTGTAGGTGTATATTGGTTCAGTTCAGAATTTTTTAAAGAAAATTTGGTAGTTCAGTCCGGCTTAATGGGGTTGGTTTGGTTCGGTTTAGCCGGATGCTCATCCCTTAGAGAGTGAAGTTTTTATATTTGAGTAAGCCTATGATATATATCAAGTTGCAATCAAATTTTATGAGTAGAGTAGCTAGAAACTATTTTAGTATTTATGGTAGCCTTCAGGCCATCAACGAAAGCCTCCAGCCTCTACAATACAATTTTAGTTTTGAAGAAAATCCTATCTCAATCTGAATCATTTGTTCTTCTTGAGTACATTGATATGATTTAGATTTGCGATCCTATTTCGCATTGTGGTGATCCTTAGTTTTCAGTTATTAAGTATTGAACTGAAAGAGTTAGTAGTTTGGCTTCTCTTCAATAATCAAGTCATTATATTTAAGCATAATATATAGTTGGCTTTAGTCATAGTTGTTAGGGGTGTACTGAGGCGCAAAGGGGCCAGGCGCGCCCAAGGTACACCACAGGCGCGCAAAAAATTTGCAAAAATTACTTACTGGAAAAGTGAAGTTAAATGCAATAAGTACAGTACCAAAAAAAGAACTAGGAGAACTGTTAGATGTACATATGTATGTAAAATTTACATATTGCATTAGGAATATCTAGCATTGAATTACTCTTAGCCTTAATGGGAAATGAAATTAGAATACCCAGCTTTGAATTATTATTAAAACTCTTAGAAGTAGATAGGCAACACATATTAAATAAATTAAAACTCTGAAAAATAAAGTGCGCACGAGGCGCATGCTTCAGGGTCACCACCTCGCCTGTAAGATGGCGAGAGGGTTGCTTCTTTGACAACTTTGGTCTTGGTGATTATTAAAATAGCTTTGTTCTTGAATGGTATCGTTTTAGATGGCCTAGAAAAATTAGAATATTGGCTAGAAATCTCCCACAGACAAAAATAGGCTGTATCGAATTCCGGAGACGATCTATATTGCAGATAGTGTTTATTCCAAACTGTTTAAATTGCAGAATCTCCAGAATTCAAAGGGAACTCAACCATCTGCGGTGTGCTTCATATAGGAGCTAGGTTGCACGGACACGCGGACACAACAATAAAAAAATATGCATTTGGACACGGCTGGAAACGGCTTTTCAAGCATAAATATTTATATATAATAAAATTCATATTATCTAGTCATTTAATCAATTACAAAATAACAAATTTAAAATAGTTGCTACCAATACCTATACCAGTTATGTGCAACAAATGTGCTTTAATTCAAGTGTATGACCTTTTCTTTTCTTGCCCATATTGTTGCATTTAAGTGTCGTATTACCCCGCTATGTTTTTCTATTTTTGTCACATATTTCCACAAAGAAGATTCATTAACTTTTGAGTGCAGTGTCCGAGGTGTGTCCACTTAGTGTCTGGGAAGTGTCCATTCTACGTGGAGTGTCCGTCTGAAATTTGGAGTGTCGGACACATGTCCGGAGAGTGTCGGTGTTCGATATGTGTCCGACACGGGGACACTATAGGAGTTCCCCTATGTCAGTCCCAAGGATGTCCTAGAAGAACTAGTTAAGAAATACCAAGGATGTCCTAGAAGAACTAGTTAAGAAATAGAGTTATATTTCGTAATGATATATTCCTTAATGAAGAGGTTTTATAAGGAGTATAAACAAAAGGTTAGCTTGTTACTTGTGGGATATATCTAATTGCATAAAACAGGTGTATTTGAGTTTATATGCATAACAAAAGGTGAATAGGTAAATGACATTTTCAATTTGTGCAATTTCACTTATATTAATTAAACAGAAAAATCTTCACCCCACCGTCCTATGTGGCTCAAATCTATGGTCTCTATAGTTACATATTTAGTCACTAGACTCGGTAATTCGCTAGTTGATTTTAGGAGAGTTCAGCTAAACCTTACATTTTGAGAGTCTCTTACAAAACATTTCAAGGGAAGTATAACCCTTTTCGTTTTTTGATTCAATTTTCTCAAAATACCACTTTTTAAATATGATTTTTAATTTGAATTTTCTTTTTAAAATCAATATATCTCATAAACGGTTAATTCTCGAGACTAAAATATTTTGTTCGATTTTTATCTTTAAAACAATATCTATAATAATATATATTTAACAAAATATTTAGTTTACCTATACATCTTTATACTGCATGAATAAAAGCATTACACAGCGCACGAGACATTGCAAAGATCGGCGTTTTATATTATTTTTATACTCCTCTTACATCTCGCATGTATTCTAATCATCAGAAAATTTCCTACAACTTTGGGTGAGGTGGACATTGCACTTTTTTTACTTCTTGAGGTATAACGACAGACTGGGAGGATTCTCCTCAAACGCATATATGCAATATAACAATGGTATAAAGCCCATGGCATCTTGCAAGATATGTGCTTCATTTATGCTTATATTCTTTTTACACATTGCATGCGAGGATTCTCCCACAAGCACACATTGCTAGTTTTATACTCTCTACATCTCCTTTATACATGCGGCATAAAGTGGTATTAAGCACACGAGCACTCTGAGGACTTATTTTTTTATACCGCCTTGATACTATGTTTTACCTATAAAAGCAGTATAAAGCAAATTTGTGCATCCTAGTACGCCTTGTACCCTTTTATAACTTATGTATAGTGAAGTATAGATGTGCCAAAAAAATATATTTTCAAAACCATATCAATATAGAATAGAAACAATAAAAAGTAGGCATCTCACATATCAACAATAAACAGATGCTTTTGTCGTAAATAAATCATATCCCACAATAAACAAGTTGGCAAATATTCGGAATCTCAAAATCCTATTAAAAAATTGAGTATGTCAGTCAACAAAAGCCAGCTGAAATAGCTAATTATTTGTTTCAGTCCTTTAAATAAATGCATATAAATCCTGTTACATAAGGAAAAAAACCAATCTCATTACTCACCAGTGACTAAAAATGAGTGGGAAAAATGAAGTGAAAGTATTGGGTAGTTGGTGTAGAAGTGGCATTAAAGCTTAAAGCAATTCCTTATGAATCTATTCAACAAGATTTGACCAACAAGAGTCCAGAGCTTCTTCAATATAATCCCATTCACAAGAAAATTCCTGTTTTGATTCACAGTGGAAAACCCATTTGTGAGTCTCTAATTGTCGTCGAATACATCGAAGACACTTGGAACCGTAACCCGATTTTATTGCCTCGACACCCTTATCATAAGGCTGTGGCTCGTTATCTTGTTAGCCTAATAGATAACAAGGTACATTTCTCTCATCTTCCATTTTTATTACTCTATACATTTTGGTTTCTTTAATTAGTTGCAAATGCTTGCAATATTTAATGTTTCTGATTTGATGCCCAAAACTCCAAGATTGGATTGAATGAATTTCTTACCCATAAATGAGACTCGTTTACAAGTCCTATCATGCTTTATATTTTAATGCCAATATAGCTGTATTTCAATTCCATAAAGTGTGATTCTTTTACCAAGTTCCCAAAAAAAAGATGAATTTTGCAAAACCATAAATTGAAAGAACAAATTGTATATGCCAAATTTTAATTTTATATTCCAAAGAAAGCCATTTTTTACAAACAATTTCACCAATCTTTAATTACAATTATAAAAGGGGCCCCAGAACATGAGTGAATGAAATAATGTTATCAATACTAAATCGGATATCATACCGGTGAAATTAAAGGTACACAATATTATCGGTATAATTAATGGTTTATCGGTTTTTTTATATTTAAAAGAATATATATTGTTTAGGACTTCTATCGCTATTGCAACGCTTTCTTGGTCTTTTACAACTCTTCCATGTGTAGCTAAAGGAGTTTTGGAACTTTTCCGGTGGCTATTGCAACACTTTTGATCTTTTGCAACGTGTTATGGGTCTTTTGCAAAACTTTATAGATCTATTCCAACTCTTTCTAGGTGTCGCCATAGCATTTTTTAAAAATCGTCTTAAATTGAACTGTACTATAGCTATAATCAATTTACGCTAAAATCGGTCGAGCCGGTCACTATGGTACGGTTTTGCCAACAATGGAAAGAATAATAAACAGACACACGAAGCTACTATTCTGCACAAGCCATTAGTTAAACAAATATTATATTTATATTTGGGATAATGAGAGAGTCATAACCTAGATAGTTATGTCAATTATACTAGAGTAGGCTAAATATTTTTTTTCATTCTCTTTATTGACAAAAATTACTATAAGGAAACTTTATTTTTTTTTTTTAGGAATTCTGTTTAATTGAATTCATGCGTATAACATTCAAAATTTTTATATCTAAAATGAATTGACTTTCAAAAAAAAAAGTTTCCAAATATATGGTGTATAAAAGCTTTTGTTACGGCTGCCTAGACTGGTAGATTGTCAGTTATTTAAAAACACTTTTAGTTCTTGGCGTATCCATTAATTATCTTTTTTATTTTGAACTCCCGACTTTTTCATATTAATGAACGATCGATTATAACGAAAAAATTTGGGGATAAAAAGACAACTAATGGATAGGTTAGGGGCAAAAGAAGTATCGATGTCGGGAAATATATAAGATATGTTAGATAAGTATATAAATATAACTTATTTTGTGTTGATAAATTTTATGTACATGTAGTTGGCTGAAGCTTTTAAAGGAATAATGCTGAGCAGCGATCAAGAAAAGCAGTTGAAAGAAGCAAAGGAAGCAGAGGAAGTGATAAAGGTTCTAGAAGAAGAATTAAGGAAGAAAGGAACAAAATTCTTTGGAGGGGATGAAGTAGGAATTGTGGATATATCATTGGGTTATTTAAGTAGATGGATTGGACTTGCCAATCAAATTGTTGGCATACAATTTTATGACCCTCAAACATATCCATTGTTACAGAAATGGATGGATGACGTTATGCAAGTTCCGGTTTTTTGGCAAACCTTACCTCCACTCGACAAAATGGTCGATATCTTCCGCGTAATGCGCAGCCATTTTATGAATACGAATCTTGTGAAATGAAATCGCTTTTCAGGATTAACGTGGTGTGTTTGGCATACTCTTAGTTTCTATGTATGTTTCAGTTAAATTGTTTAATCGTTTCGTCTAAATTTTGTTAATCCTTTCGTCCAAAGTATTGAAAACTTCTAAACAATAAAATAACCCTTAGCCTAATTACTCAAAACCAATAAAAAAATTAAAAGTTTATGAGTTAATTTATGCAATTTTACATAAATATTAGGGCAAACTTAAAAAAAAGTCACACATTTGTAAAACAGGGTTTAAGAAGTATTTTTTTGCAAAACAGGTATGTGGTTTGAAAAAATTGACAAAAAGAGGATAAAAAATATTGTTGTTCAAAATAGTAATTACATAAAATATTTTAGTTAATTCAACATTCTAATAATGTAACCTTATTATTTGAAAATTATACGCTAAGATTTGATTTGAGTAAGTTTGCGAGATTCTTTTTATTTTTTTAATGATTTTTCAAAGTTTATCATTATAAATTTATTAAAAAATATTTGCAATTTCAAAAAATTTTCAAAAATTATCATCGACGTGTATTACATTTTTATTGACCAAAACCACAAGATTTTGGATAAAAACGAACAAGATTATCCATTGTTATGACATAATTTAATATTGAGAATCATCTTTTTACCAATTTTTCGAAACCAGAAACCCTATTCTTTGTGCTTTAAAAAATATAACTTTCTTCCACGTGTGATAGTGTAATTTGAGGTGTAAAAAGGGTGGCCTCCCTCTCTGTCCAAAGATGAATAAGTATTTGATGATAATAGTCTGCCACTTTACATGTTAAATAATTAAGTTCTAGACTATTGTTATCATATACCATGTTTTCCCACTATTGACTCTATCATAGTTGTCAAATGCACGCTTTAGGCTAAAAGCGCTTCAGGCTCATGTCAAACGTGTGCGTTTTGGTGTAACAGGCTCTAGGCGTGCACCTATTAGGTAAGTCTATATTTAAGGAAAGAAAATTAAGAAATAGAAATTGAGGATGTGAAATTAGGAAAAGATGAATATTAGCTCGGATCGAAATAATAATTGTGGTGGTAAAGAAGTTAGGAAAAGAAAAAACAGAAATTAGGAATCAAGACAAGCAACAATAGGAAAAATTTGAAATCAGGAAGAATATATGGTAAACTACATAGTTACTAGTAACTGAAATATTTAATACTTGTAGTTATTGAGTGGTGTCCCTTTACATTATAGGACCTACTCAAATATTAAATTATAAAAAAAAGAAAAGAGAAAAAAATATAAAAAGGAAGGAGGCATGATTGGCGGAAGAAAATAGGTATGCAATTGAAGGCGTGGTTAGGTGAGTTTTTTACCCGTTCTTTTCCCTATAAATTGAGAGGCACTCTACCTCATTTCAGGCAGAAAAATAATAAGAGAAAAAACACAGATAAAATATTATCTGTGTAGAGAAACTTACGAAAGGGTTCCTAATTATTCGGAGTTTGTCCCATGGTTTTTCCCTGATTTATTTAGGGTTTCCACGTAAAAATCTTTGTGTCTTTTTTATTATGCTGCTATTATCTTTTCTCGTAATCTATTATCGGACCTAACAAGTGGTACCAGAGTCGAAGGTTGTTTTATCAGTAGAATCCGTGGATATATTTTTCAAAAATAAATATACCACGATGAGAAAATTACGACAAATCCGGTGGCGCAATCTGTTTGAAAAACCGCCGCAGATACGCAATTCGAGTGAATAGTAAAATAGTAACTTGAATAATACTATTTATATTTGGGTCTTTTATGAATAGTATTCCTACAGTTATTACTTAAACGGTTTATATTACTATTTGAGTATACGATACTATTCACGCATACGATTACTATTCATGTGAATAGTAAAATTTGTGAATATTAAAATTTGTGAATAGTAAATTTTGCCATTTTTTAAAGTTTCGACATGGCGAATGATGGTGTAATGATCAAATTGACGGATACAAATTATTCAATGTGGAAATCCAGAATGGAGGACTACCTCAATTGCAAGATTTGTATGATCCAATTGAAGCTGACGACGCAAAGCCGAAGGATATGAAAGATTAGCATTGGATAAAATTAAAGAAGCAGACATTGGGTACAGTACGCCAATGGATAGATGCTAGCCTATACAACCACGTGAGGAACGAAACAGATCCCAAAGTTCTCTAGAAGAAGCTAGAGGATATGTACAAGGCTAAAAATGCTCAAGGAAAAGTGTTCATGATTTGCAAAGTCATGAACTTGAAACTGACAAAGGGACGATCAATCACACAACACCTGAACGACTTTGAAGGATTCATAAGCGAGTTAGCACTCACCGTTATGTCCTTAGATGATGAGATGCAAGCATGTCTTTTGATGGGAACTCTACCAGATAGCTGGGATACTCTTGTTGTATCACTGAGTAACTCAGCTCCAAATGGTGTGGTAACAATGTCTATGGTAAAGAATGGGCTACTTAATGAAGAACTTCGTAGAAGAGATGTTGCTAGTACCAGTTCATAAGCCCTTATCACGGAAAACAGGGGTCAAAGCAAGAGCGGAGGTCGTGGGAATGGAAAATCAAAAGATAGATCTAAGTCTCGGGGGAAGAGGTCATGCAACCACTGTGGAAAGCAGGGCCATCTCAAAAGGAACTGCCGTTTCTTTAAACAAGAGAATGCAAACCGAAGTCATGATAATGACAAAAATACATCTCCTACAGTCACAAAAGAAGATGGAGAGGTGGCTTTAGTATCTCATGATGTAGATTATTGTCATGTTGGAGAAGCAGATACCGAGTGGATTGTAGATTCTAGTGCCTCATACCACTGTGTTCTAAAAAGGGAATATTTCTCAACATATAAACCGGGCAATTTTGGTACTATTAAAATGGGAAATAATAGTGTCTCACAAATGGTGGGAATCGGTGATATCTGCGTAAAGACAAGTGTCGGATGCACCTTAACACTTAAAAATGTGCGACACATTCCAGACCTTCGGTTGAACCTATTGTCTGTTAGTGTATTAGACAAGGAAGGTTGTCACAATCATACAGGCAATGGAAATTGGAAACTAACCAAAGGATCGTTGGTGGTGGCGAAAGGAAGATTGTGTTGCTCGCTATACAAAACGCACACAACAATATGTGCTGGTCAACTGAATATAGTTGGAGATGATGCTTCACCAAATTTGTGGCATAGGCGAATGACGCATGTTAGTAAGAAAGGGTTGAATATACTGGCTAAGAAGTCCCTTATCCCATTAGCCAAAGGAAAAATTAACCCGTGTGATCACTGTTTATTTGGGAAGCAACATCGAGTTTCATTTCAGAAAAGCTCTAGAAGGAGAAATAATAAGTTAAAGTTGGTACACTCTGACGTTTGTGGTCCCATGGATACAGAATCCATTGGAAGAAGAAGATACTTTCTTACCTTCATTAATGATTTCTCAAGGAAGACATGGATTTATTTACTGCGCACAAAGGATCAAGTATTCAATCACTTTCAACAATTCCATGCAATGGTGGAAAGGGAGACTGGAGTGCCATTGAAGTGTTTACGCATAGATAATGGTGGTGAGTATATCTCCAAGGAGTTCAAGGATTACTGTAGTCAACATGGTATCAGGCATGAAAAGACAGTTCCTGGTACACCTCAACACAATGGCGTTGCTGATCGAATGAATCGTACCATTGTCGAAAGAGTTAGATCCATGCTCAAAATGGCTAACTTACCTAAGTCATTTTGGGGAGAAGCTGTCAATATGGCTGTCTATCTTATCAACCGACTACCTTCAACACCTTTGGCTTTTAATATTCCAAAGAGGGTCTGGACAGGTAGAAATATCTCATACTCTCACTTGAGGGTATTTGGCTGCAAGGCGTTTATGCATGTTCCTAAAGAGCAAAGGCTAAAACTTGATATTAAATCAGTTCCTTGCACTTTTGTCGGTTATGGAGATGAAGAGTTTGGCTACAGATTATGGGATCCAGTGAAAAAGAAAATTGTACGAAGCCGAGATGTTGTATTTCACGAGAATGATATCATCGGTGAAAGATCTACAAGTGACGGTGTTATCGATATAAAACCAGAGAGCATTATATCAGATGATGCCATAGAAAGAAGAATGCATCAATCAGAACATGATGGAGAAGAAGAGCCAATTGTGAGGGATCAAGATACGATTGTAGATGAAGATACGAATGAAGAAGGTATTGAGCAGGGGGAGCCAGAGAACCCCATTCTACCAGAAGAAGAACCTCAATTAAGGAGGTCAATTAGAGAATGCCAACCATCCACAAAATACTGCAGTTCTGATTATATTTTAATCATTGATGAGGGGGAGCCTGAAAGCTTCCAAGATGTGCAATCTTGTAAAGATAAAGATTGTTGGATGAAGGCTATGCAGGAGGAGATGAATTCTTTGAAGAAGAATGACACGTACGAGCTGGTGAAACTTCGTAAAGGGTAGAGAACACTCAAGAACAAATGGGTGTACAAGCTGAAGAAAGATGATGGAAACCTAGTGAGATTCAAAGCTCGATTGGTTATCAAAGGCTTTACTCAAAAGAAAGGTATCGAATTTTACGAGATTTTTTCACCAGTTGTGAGAATCAGTTCCATTCGAGTTGTGCTGGGTCTTGTAGCCAGCTTGAACCTTGAGTTAGAACAGCTTGATGTAAAGACCGCTTTCTTGCATGGGGATTTAGAAGAAGAAATTTATGTGGAACAACCAGAAGGTTTCAAGGTCAAGGGGAAGCAGGACATGGTTTAGCGCCTGAGGAAAAGTTTTTATGGATTAAAACAAGCCCCGCGACAATGGTATAAAAAGTTTGATTCCTTCAGGTGAATCAAGGATACAAGAGGACATAAGCTGATCTATGTGTATATGTCCAGAAATTCCCTAAAGGAAAATTTATCATTCTTATTTTATATGTTGATGATATGTTAATCATTGGGCCAGATGCCGAAATGATTAGTATGTTGAAGGGTGATTTGTCTAAGGCGTTTGACATGAAGGATTTGGGACCGGTAAGGCGAATTCTTGCAATGGAGATTACCTGAGATCGAAGGTCCAACAGGCTGTGGTTATCACAAGAAAAATATATTGAACGAGTACTAGAAAGGTTCAATATGAAGAATGCTAAACCAGTTAGCACTCCACTTGCCGCTCATTTTAAGTTGAGTAAGAAATCCTTCCCATCAACAGAGAAAAATAAAGAAGATATGTCAAATGTTCCATATTCTTCAGCGGTCGGGAGTTTAATGTATGCATTGGTGTGTACGAGACCAGACATCGCTCATGCAGTTGGAGTTATGAGGAGATTCCTGTCAAATCCCCAGAAGACACATTGGGAAGCAGTTAAATGGATCTTTAGATATCTGAGAGGAACTTCAAAGTTATGTTTAACCTTTGGAGGTGGAAAGCCAACACTTGTTGGTTACACATATGCAGATATGGCTGGTGACCTTGATGAAAGAAAATCTACATCAGGTTACTTATTTACATTCTTAGGGGGAGCTATTTCATGGCAGTCACGGTTATAAAAGTGTGTTTCATTATCAATAACTGAAGTAGAGTACGTTGCAGCAACAGAAGCAGGAAAGGAAATGCTTTGGTTAAAGCGATTCTTTGAAGAATTGGGTGTGCAACAAGAAGACTACATAGTTTATTGTGATAGTCAAAGTGCACTAGACTTGAGCAAAAATACTATGTATCATGCACGGACGAAACATATTGATGTAAGATATCATTGGCTCAGACTTGCCATTGAAGAAAAAGAGTTCAAGTTGCAGAAGATTCATACAAACAATAATGCTGCTGATATACTGACAAAGGTCGTTCCAAAAAAAAAGTTCGACCAGTGCGTTGAAGCAACCGGGACAGAAAGTCCCACAATGTAGTCGGGAGGGGGAGATTTGTTGAGTGGTGTCCCTTTATTTTGTAGGACCACTAAAATATTAAATTGTAAAAAAAAGGAAAGAGAACAAAAAATACAAAAAGGAGGAGGTATGATTGGCGGAAGAAAATAGGTGCGCAATTGAAGGCGTAATTATGTGAGTTTTTTTACGCGTTCTTTTCCCTATAAATTGAGAGGCACTCTGCCTCATTTCAGGCAGAAAAATAATAAGAGAAGAAACACAGATAAAATATTATTTGTATAGAGAAACTTGGGATAGTGTTCCTAAGAGTTGGGTAAGAGAGAAAATAGTGAGGTTTTGGGAAATACTTGAGTGCCACTATTTTATAATCTCTTGGTGTACCTACTATTATTTTATAGTGGAGAATTATTCGGAGTTTGTCCCGTTATTTTTCCCTGATTTATTTGGGGTTTCCACGTAAAAATCTGTATCTTTTTTATTCTGCTGCTAATATCTTTTCTCATAATCTATTATTGGGCCTAACACTAGTATCTCATAGTTATTAATAACTGAAATATTTAATACTTATAGTTTATTTGTTTTTGCTCGTGGCATTGTCAGGCGCACCTTGCATCTAGGCTCTAGATTCCCCTTGCATACGTAGTTTTTCCTATATAAATTGATTGTGTTTTGGCCAATTGTTATCTTCCTTCACATAATGCTTTAGAATCTTAAGTAGCTATGTTTTATGATTGCATTACTTCATTCTACTGAACTGATATGCAGGCTTCCCTTCACAGTGCGAGATCCGCAAATTCAGTGGTGTCTTTGGTTTGCTTATCTTTGGACAAATATATTGTAGTACTGGGAGCGAAGTCAGAAGTGTCGAACTCTTGTATTCTTTTTGGGGCTGATTATTCTAAGTGCCTTGTTGTTTGATTCTTGTTGATTCCTTTCACAACACGAAGGGAACCTAACCATCCAAGTGAAGCAAAGTTTAATCCCTAGTAATGGAAGGCAGGAAAAGTATCAATGTCCTGTAAGAGCCTCATGCTCATCCCTTCTCCTTCTCTGTCCTTACTGTACTTTATGTGCTTTTTAGAGGGACAGTGCTGACAAATCAAGGAGGTTGAAGGAGCCTGTGCTTGAAGAAGCAGGAACCTACGACAGAGATGGTTCGGAAGAAGCAGGAACCGACAGCAAAGATGGTTCTGATTGTGACGTATGTATTTCAATTTTATATGACATTTTCTCAGAGATTTCTTGGAATCTCATTTCTCAGTAATATATCATAGATACTCGTGCCTTGGCCTTAAACCCTTTCAGAGGCAAAAGAAGTACATGGAGGTCAATGAGCCTGTATATTGAGATTCCAGCAGATGGCGATGATACAAGATGATGCAGACGATGCCTAGGATGTCCCCGAAGTTGGCGTATGTATTCCCATCTTTATGGAATCTTATTCTTCAATGATACATTTTATATACTCGTGTCTTGGCCGTAAACTGTCTCAGATGCAAATGTCGGTCCATAAGCCTGAGGCGACGATGGATGAAGGATCTTCTGCTTCCTCAAATGAAGAGGTGAGAGTTTTGCTGATTTTTTCCCCTGGAGTTTTCATGCCTTCCATTTGTTGTACAGACTTCTGTTGAAAAACAGGGCAGCCGCCCTTGTCGACCAAAATTTCAATTATTTGAGGATAGCTCTGTCCTCAGTTTCAGCGTAGAACATTTGACCAGACATGTTCTTCTTCTGGATTCTGTTTGGGGCATAGTTTCCTAATTTCTAAAGTCCAAGTTGCTTTGTTTCTTACAGATTCTTCTTGAGCTCACAAAAACCAGCCGACCTAAATTTGGGAAATTTGAAACACCTTAACACATGCACTCAGTTAATTAGGCGATGTGTGCTTATTATGTTCATTCATTATATGTACATCCAAACTATATTGCATAGAATATAGTTTGGATGTACATCATATTTGTATTGGTATATGGAGGTGTTGCAAATCGTCACTTTCCCTTCTTTTGCTGAAGTTATTTATCTCTGAGCTATTCAAAAACTTGCAGCAAAACAGCGTTGAAACAACAATTGTGCAACTGAAAGAGTTCGCTCAGTTCGCAACATCCGAGCACTTTCGAAGATCAGCAGAAGCAATCCATGCCAAGGATAGTTCTAATGCAGACGTATGTATACAGTTTTTATACTGCACTGTTACTGATCGTTAAAACACTCAAACATTTTCTTTCTGGTTCTGCCTTAATTCAAAGAGGCCATTATATTTCCTTCCAATGAGTGAAGCTTTGTTTTTCAAGGGTTAATGCTTTCCAGTGAAATAATGCAGAATCTGACCATGTGGGGCTCAGCGTTGCTTGGACAGGGCGTCTTAGAAATTCTGAGTAAAAAATGAATAAGGAGGCCCTTGTGGAATGAATGTATATTCAAAAATTTCTACAACAAATTTATATTTCATTGATAAAAAAATTAAAAGTTATTAAACTTTGGTATATACATGTATCTTTTAGATTGTGATATTATTATTTAAAATTTTGGTTAATCTAGTAATTTATAAAGCACATTTTAATCGATTTTGCACAAGAAATTTTATCTAAAATCGTATTCTCAATTTTATTGATCTTTGTTAAAAAAAGAATACAGTGGCTTTAATTAAAACACAGTATTGGAATTTTGAAAATGTATATTGAAACAACTGAACTATATCTGTCAAATTCTTATACTCAATGTTATACTTACTTTGGAATTATAAATTGTAAATAAAGAAGTGAAAAAAAAAATAAAATATCAAAATCGATTGTTTGTGAAAAAAATTAGTATGTATAGTAAGTTAGTCAAACCTGATATAGGTTTATACCAATACCAACTTGAAAAAAGTTACCTAAAAAGTTAATGTTAATTATCACTTATTAATTGTAAAACAACAAATACATCAAACTCTTATTAATTCTTTTTTACGTGAGAGATTTGTGAGATAAAATTAATAAAAGATAATTAAATACCATATCTGATTTTGTAATAAAAAAGATTATATCTGAATGTTAATATTATCACGTTTTCATGTTAATATAGACCATTTTCATGTAAAATAAAATTATTCAATTGTGTTGTTTTTATATTAAAGATTTTAAAAGATTGAAAAAGAAAATAAAATGTGTTAAAGTATTAGTAGGCAAGAGAGCAATTTTTTTACATGGAAAAAGGAGATTATTAAAAAGAAGGGAATCAAAAGGATCGAACCCAAGCGTGGTTGAGAGCAAAAACACGCCTAACATCATTCCTTACCTCCATACCAAGATTTATTTATGTTACTCATTCTCACATTAAATTATATATCGTATTTTCCTATACTCATACTACACCCGAACTAGAATTTGAGGCCCCCGAAAACTTGGGGCCCTGAGCGGTCGCTCCACTCGCTCCCCTAATGGCCGGCCCTGTGTTTGGAATATCTTTAAGAGAGAGCAGTGAAGATGCAAAAGCTGATTTAAAATGATATTTTTGTTCAAATTATTAAACTTAATATGATAAAAAAAATAATAAAAAAAAGGGGTCAAAAATAGCAAGCCACCTAAATTGGACTTTGAAAAAATTGGTATTTGTAGGATTTGTTAGTTGGATTTTGTAGAAAATTAAAGTAAGTTGTTAAACCTAAATTTGAATTTTGTAATAGATTGAATTATTGAAAAAATGATAGCATCATTGTAGAATTCATCAAATGCCTATATAAGGCAATGTAATTTGCTATTTTAAAGAGTGTAAGAGAGTGAAAAAATAATAAGAGTTTATGAGTGTATTGTAATAAAATTAGTGTGAATTACTCATTTTTATGTTTTGAGCATTTTTTGGTTGATTATTTTCCTCTTCAATCCAACAAAGTGGTACCAGAGCCATTTCGTATCCAATTCTCTTCCAAAAATCCCCGAGTAAAAAAGTCGAGTTTAAAGAGTTTCAGAAGCAGCCCAGAAAGTGTCGCAATAGGCTGTCATAAGTGTTGCAAAAAATTGCAGAAAGTGTCGCAGTTAGCATAAAGTGTCGCAAATACTCAAAAAAGTTGCAATAGCCTCTGTTCTTCCTTTCTGGAAAATTTTCAAGTTCATCTAAAATTGCAAGGAAATATTTTCCCTTGCTGTTCTCCTTGCAAAATCTGTCTGAAGCTATAGCGACGTACCAAAGTGTCGCAATAGACTCAAAAGCGTTGCAACAACCCCTGTACTCTTCGAAACAAATTTTCCTTTACAAAAATGAATCCCAACGGTGTTTCCTTCGTTTTTCCTCAACTTACAAAAACCAATTACAAAAATTGGTGTATCAAGATGAAAGCCATTCTAGGATCCCAAGATGTTTGGGATATTGTTGAAAAAGGCTATGAAGTCCCAGCTGCAGATGCACAACTGTCGCAAGCCGAAAAGGACAGTTTGCATAAGAGTCGTCGTAATGACCAGAAGGCTCTTAGTATCATCCATCAAGGGTTAGATGATGTTATGTTTGAGAAGGTGGCAGAAGCGAGCACCCCCAAGCAAGCTTGGGATATACTACGAGTTTCTCTTCAAGGAGAGGAGAAAGTACATAAAGTTCGGCTCCAAATGTTGAGAGGAGAGTTCGAGATGATGAAGATGAAGGAGACAGAAGTGATTGTAGATTACTCCTCACGATTAAAATCTGTCGCTAACCAAATGCGGCAATATGGAGAAAAGCTTGAAGAATCCAGGGTTGTTGAAAAACTTCTAAGGTCACTACTACCAAAGTTTGACTACGTAGTAGTGGCAATAGAAGAATCTCGGGATATAAGTAAAATGACCGTCGATGAAGTAGTTGGCTCTTTACAAGCACGTGAGGAGAGACTAAACAGACAAAGAGAAGAGTCTGTAGAACAAGTCTTGGCAGCAAAGGTTTCAGTCAAAGGTGAAAGTAGCCAGGATTCTAGCCATTACGGACGAGGACGTGGTAGAGGCCGTGGAGGAAATGGAAGAGGAAGAGGACGTGGTAGAAATCAACCATTCGGTAGAGGTGAAAATAATAATGGAGATAATCAGTCCGTACGAGGCAGAGGTCGCGGTCATGGACGTGGACGAGGAAGAGGAAACTGGAGGCATAATGATGGACGTGACAAGTCCAATGTTCAATGCTATAATTGCTCCAGATATGGCCACTATGCAGCAGAATGTCGGAGCCCACCAAAGCAAACAGAGGAAACGGCGAACAACATTCAAGAAGAGGACGTAACCAACACGGTATTACTAACCCGTGAAGGTGAATACAGTCAAGAAAACAACATATGGTATCTTGATAATGGTGCAAGTAACCATATGTGTGGAGATAAGAAAATGTTCGTAGAGCTGGACCAGTCATTCAGTGGTAATGTTGTTTTTGGGGATTCCTCAAGAGTTCCTATTCAAGGAAAAGGAACTATTCTTATTCGTTTAAAGAATGGAGAGCACCAATTCATCAGTAATGTTTATTACGTTCCAAACATGAAAAGCAACATTTTAAGTTTGGGACAACTACTGGAGAAAAATTACCAAATTCACATGGTGAACCGAAATTTGGTGCTGTTAAATGAAAAGAAGGAGCTGCTAGCTAGTGTACCAATGTCAAAAAATAGAATGTTCACTCTCAACATCAAGACAGATGTAGCAAGATGCTTAAAAGCTTGCGTGAAAGAATTTGATTGGCTTTGGCATTTGAGATTCGGTCATCTCAATTTTGGAGGGTTGAAATTGCTAAGCCAGAAGAAGATGGTGCATGGTCTTCCGCTGATTAATAAACCCCATCAGCTTTGTGAAGGATGTCTTGTTGGAAAACATTCTAGAACTAGTTTTCCAAAAGAGTCTATATCAAGAGCAAAGGCTCCCCTTGAGCTTATTCATGCCGATGTCTGTGGACCAATGACACCAGTATCATTGGGAGGCAACAAATATTTCTTGCTATTCATTGATGATTATAGCAGAAAGACGTGGGTTTATTTTCTGAAAGAGAAATCAGAAGTTTTTGAAGCATTTAAAAAGTTTAAAGCTATGGTGGAAAAAGAAAGTGGCTATTACATCAAAGCTTTAAGATCCGACAGAGGGGGAGAATTCACGTCAAATGAATTCAAAAGATTCTGCGAGCATCAAGGAATCCGTCATTTCTTATCAGTCCCGAGATCGCCTCAGCAAAATGGTGTTGTTGAACGAAAGAATAGAACCGTGATGGATATGGTAAGGAGCATGTTAAAGAGCAAGAATTTGCCCAAAGAGTTGTGGGCAGAAGCTGTTGATTGTGCTGTCTACATCTTGAACCGATCTCCAACAACAAGTGTGTCGGATATGACACCCCAAGAAGCATGGAGTGGGAGAAAGCCTAATATCTCTCACTTTCGTGTTTTTGGGAGTGTTGCACATGTTCATGTTGCGGATGAAGAAAGGAGAAAGCTGGACAACAAAAGCAAAAAATACTTGTTCGTGGGATATTCAGAATTTTCAAAAGGTTATAAGATGTTTGATCCTGACACAAGGAAGACGATCATCAGTAGGGATGTGATTATTGACGAGGAAGCAATTTGGGAATGGAATAATGACAAGCAGAAGAATTACAGTTTTTATCCTTTCACCATGGATGAAAACAATGATCGAGATGTGGAGGAGTCAGGCAAAGCATTGACGTCATATAGTCCCATTCCAATTGCATCTCCAGGACACGATGATGATGAAAGTCAAAGTCCAAGAGAAAGACCTAGAAAATTTCGTCTTATTGAAGATCTTTATGATGCAACTAGAGAGCTCAATGAAGAATTGACTCTTTATTGTCATCTTATTGATAGTGAACCTATTGATGCTGAAGAAGCCATGAAAGATGAGAAATGGAGAAATGCCATGGAGGAGGAGATCAATTCAATTGAGAAAAACAAGACGTGGGAGTTGACCAAACTTCCAGCTGACAAAAAGCCCATTGGAGTCAAATGGGTGTTCAAGGCAAAGAAGGATGCAAATGGAGAAATCGTTCGACATAAAGCGAGGCTAGTCGCAAAGGGATATAGTCAAAAACCCGGTATTGACTATGATGAAGTATTTGCACCAGTAGCAAGAATGGAGACAATCAGACTAGTGATCTCAGTCGCTGCCCAAAATGGATGGAAGATACACCAAATGGATGTAAAGTCAGCATTTCTGAATGGATACTTGGAGGAAGAGATCTATGTCCAACAACCACCTGGTTACATTGTCAAAGGTCATGAACGAAAAGTGTTGAAGCTGAAGAAGGCGTTGTACGGTCTTAAGCAAGCACCGAGAGCTTGGAACAGTCGCATCGACAAATACTTTTGCGAGAATGGATTTATCAAGTGCCCACATGAGTATGCCTTGTACGTGAAAGTGAAAGGTGGAGACATATTACTTGTTTGCTTATATGTGGACGATCTCATATTTACCGGAAACAATCCTCAAATGTTTAATGATTTCAAGAAAACGATGACTCGTGAATTTGAAATGACTGATATTGGCTTGATGTCGTACTATCTTGGCATTGAAGTGAAGCAAAGGGATGATGGAATTTTTATTTGTCAAAGTGGCTTCGCCAAAGAGATCTTGAGGAAATTTAAGATGGAAAATTGCAACCCTATCAGCACTCCGGCCGAATGCAGTTTGAAATTGACCAAGGACGAAAATGGAGTCAGGGTGAACCCGACAATTTTTCGAAGTTTGATCGGGAGTCTCAGATACCTGACGTGCACAAGGCCAGATATTCTGTATGCAGTTGGACTAGTGAGCAGATACATGGAAGAACCGAAGGAGTCTCATTGGAATGCAGCGAAAAGAATACTCCGCTATGTTAAAGGTACAACTAATTTTGGATTGCATTATTCAAAATCTGATGAATTTAAATTAGTTGGCTATAGCGACAGTGATTGGGCTGGCGATAAAAATGACCGAAAAAGTACAAGCGGGTTTGTATTTTTTCTCGGTAACACGGCATTTACTTGGACTTCAAAGAAGCAACCTATAGTGACGTTGTCAACATGTGAAGCTGAATATGTTGCTGCAACATCATGTGTGTGTCATGCAATATGGCTGAGAAGACTATTAATGGAACTTCAAATGACACAACATGATCCAACGAATATTTTTGTCGATAACAAATCGGCATTGGCATTGGCGAAAAATCCTGTCTTCCATGATAGAAGCAAACACATCGATACAAGGTATCATTTCATTCGAGAGTGCATTGAGCAGAAGGAAGTCACATTGAAGTATGTCAAAACACAAGATCAGATAGCGGACATCTTTACAAAGCCATTGAAGTATAACGTGTTCAATCAATTGCGAGCGTTATTGGGAATAACGGATAATTAAGTTTACGGGGGAATGTTCAAATTATTAAACTTAATATGATAAAAAAAATAATAAAAAAAGGGGTCAAAAATAGCAAGCCACCTAAATTGGACTTTGAAAAAATTGGTATTTGTAGGATTTGTTAGTTGGATTTTGTAGAAAATTAAAGTAAGTTGTTAAACCTAAATTTGAATTTTGTAATAGATTGAATTATTGAAAAAATGATAGCATCATTGTAGAATTCATCAAATGCCTATATAAGGCAATGTAATTTGCTATTTTAAAGAGTGTAAGAGAGTGAAAAAATAATAAGAGTTTATGAGTGTATTGTAATAAAATTAGTGTGAATTACTCATTTTTATGTTTTGAGCATTTTTTGGTTGATTATTTTCCTCTTCAATCCAACAATTTTACTTTACCTGTTATAGCTGGCATTAAAGTTGTTTTACGGTTGCTTGATTTGTGCTTGGACTGGCTTCTTTATAACTTGACAGATGCTGTTTCAAAGTTGGAAGAGGCTTTGGGGATAGATAGTAACAAGACCGATGCATTATGTTATGCCGGCCATGCATATGCTGCTCTTGCTTGGTTGACATCTGAGATTTCCGAGTCAGGCTATTATAAAGATACGGCAAACGAATACATAGGCAAAGCAATGGACAAGGTAGTTCAATAGAGTTTTCTCTATATGGAAGTATATGTTTGATCTGCATTTAGTTTCATTAATAACAACTGTCATTATTAATGTAGGATCCTGATGGATTAAAATTTGCATCAGCACAGTAATATAAATATGAGTATTCTGTCTTATTTGCATTCTTTATGTTGAGTATTCTGTCTTATTTGCATTCTTTATGTTTTTATTTGTAAATACCCTATGAATTCACTTTTATAGCGCCTTCTCTAATGAGGCTTACGGGACTAAAGTGATCTGATTGCATCGCTAGTGTTTTTCTCTTTTTCAAGGCTTCATTGAATTTGAGGAGTTCAGTTGTATCATTGATTGAAATTAGATGAATCATTATATTTGACAGTTGCATGTAAATTATTTTATTTAGGCATTGTTGCTTTGTACATTTCAGCAAGATAGATGAAAGTATTTCAAGTGGGAGGTGAAAAAGGCGAAAAGAAACGCGTTTAGACCATCGGAAGAAGATAAAGTACTGGAAGTTTGATAACAGTTTCGGCTAAAGGAGGCGATCGAGAAGGCCTTAGGACGATTATTCCCTTGAACTTGTAAGCATAGAACAGTTGTAAATGTATTCAAAAGAATGGGCTTACTTGTGAATTCCCTTGTTAAAAAAATTATGAGCTATTTAGGCTATAATAATAAATTGAAAAGTACTGTGGCACTTGATTTTCTAGCCCAACAAAACGAAGCTCAGAAGCGAGTTAAAAAAAGAAACTGATGGAGAAGCAACATGACATATATATGTCATTATGTCTTAAACACAAAAGCTTAACGAGTACTAATCTATTCGAGTCTGATAGGCTGCTGTATTCCGTTCATTCTGAGTTTAGCATATGGATATGATGTTGAGTAGTTTACATCCTGGGACCCACTGAATTAATTAAAAAAAGAGAAAAATAAAAAGAAGATGGTCGGTAGAGTATTTTTAAAAAAGTGCACAATAAAATTACTGTACATAATTCGGCCATACGCGTTTTAAATCTCTTATAAATAGAGGAGGTTTTACTCATTTTAATAGCAGAGAGCAAAAGTGAAAAATACAGATAAAAATGTAATCTGTGCATAGAGACTTAAGAAAAGGGTTCCTAAGAGTTGGGTAAGAGAGCAAATAGTGAGATTTTGGGAAACACTTGAGTGCCATTATTTTGTAATCTCTTGGTGTACCTACTATTATTTTATAGTGGAGAATTATTCGGAGTTTGTCCCGTAGTTTTTCCCTAATTTATTTGGGATTTCCACGTAAAAATATCTGCGTGTCTTTTATTCTACTGCTATCAGTTTTTCTCGTATATTTTTATTGGGCCTAACAAGTGGTACCGGAGCCGAAGGTTGTTTTATCAGTAGAATCCGTGGATATATTTTTCAAAAATAAATATACCACGACGACGAGAAAATTAAGGCGAATCCGGTGGCGTAATCCGTTCGAAAATCCGTCACAGAAACGCAATTTGAGTACATAGTGAAATAGTAACTTGAATAATACTATATATATTTGGTCCATTTTACGAATAGTGTTCTCATAGTTATTATTTCAGTATACGAGGCATACTGTTACTATTCCAATATACAAGTACTATTTGGGTATACGGTACTATTCACATTTAAAATCACTATTTATGTGAATAGTAAAATTTTGTCATTTTTAAAGTCTCGACATGGCGAACGACGAGGTAGTGATCAAGTTGACAAATACGAATTATTCAATGTAGAAATCCAGAATGCAGGACTACCACAATTGCAAAGATTTGTACGATCCAATTGAGGGTGATGATGCAAAGCCACCGAAGGATATGAAAGAACAACAGTGGATAAAGTTGAAGAAGCAGACATTGGGTACAATATGCCAATGGATTGATGCTAGCCTGTACAACCACGTGAGGAATGAAATAGATCCCAAAGTTCTCTGAAAGAAGCTAGAGGATATGTACGAGGCTAAAAATGCTCAAGGAAAAGTGTTCATGATTTGCAAAGTCATGAACTTGAAACTAACAGAGGGACGATCAATCACACAACACCTGAACGACTTTGAATGATTCATAAGTGAGTTAGCAGTCACGGGTATGTCCTTGGATGATGAGATGCAAGCATGTCTTTTGATGGGAACTCTACTAGATAGCTGGGATACTCTTGTTGTATCATTGAGTAACTCAACTCCAAATGGTGTGGTAACAATGTCTATAGTAAAGAATAATCTACTTAATGAAGAGCTTCGTAGAAGGGACATTGCCAGTACCAGTTCACAAGCCCTTGTCATATAGAATAGGGGCGGAAGCATGAGTAGAGGTCGTGGAAATGGAAAATCGAAAGATAGATCCAAGTCCCGAGAGAAGAGGTCGTGCTCGTGGAAATGGAAAATCGAAAGATAGATCCAAGTCCCGAGAGAAGAGGTCGTGCTACCACTGTGGAAAGCAGGGTCATCTCAAAAGGAACTGCCGTTTCTTTAAACAAGAGAATGCAAACCGAAGTCATGATAATGACAAAAATACATCTACTACAGTCATAATAGAAGATGAAGAGGTGGCTTTAGTATCTCATAATGCTGATTGTTGTCATGTTGACATCGAGTGGATTGTAGATTCTGGTGCCTCATACCACTGTGTTCCAAAAAGGGAATACTTCTCAACCTATAAAGCGGGCGATTGTGGTACTATTAAAATGGGAAATAATAATGTGTCGTAAATGGTGGGAATCGACGATATCTGTGTAAAGGCAAGTGTCGGATGCACATTAACACTTAAAAATGTGCGACACATTCCAGATCTTCAGTTGAACCTGTTGTCTGTTAGTGTATTGGACAAGGAAGGTTATCACAATCATACAAGCGATGGAAATTGGAAACTCACCAAAGGATCGTTGGTGTTGGCGAAAGGAAGATTGTGTTGCTCGCAATACAAAAAACGCGCAACAATATGTGTGGGTCAACTGAATACAGTTGGAGATGATTCTTCACCAAATTTATGGCATAGGCGACTGGCGCATGTTAGTGAGAAATGGTTGAATATACTGGCTAAGAAGTCCCTTATCCCGTCAGCCAAAGGAAAAATTAACCCGAGTGATCACTGTTTATTTGGGAAGCAACATCGAGTTTTATTTTAGAAAAGCTTTAGAAGGAGAAATAATGAGTTAGAGTTGGTACACTCGGACGTTTGTGGTCCCATGGATACAGAATCCATTGGAGGAAGAAGATACTTTCTTACCTTCATTGATGATTTCTCAAGGAAGACATGGATTTATTTGCTGCGCACAAAGGATCAAGTATTCAAGCACTTTCGATAATTCCATGCAATTGTGGAAAGGGAGACTGGAGTGCCATTGAAGAGTTTACGTACAGATAATGGTGGTGAGTATATCTCCAAGGAGTTCAAGGATTACTGTAGTCAACATGGTATCAAGCATAAAAAGAGAGTTCCTGGTACACCTCAACACAATGGCGTTGCTGAATGAATGAATCACACCATTGTTGAAAGAGTTGGATCCTGCTCAAAATGGGTAACTTACCTAAGTCATTTTGGGGAGAAGCTGTCAATACTGTTGTCTATCTTATCAATCGACTACCTTCAGCACCTTTGGATTTTGATATTCCAGAGAGGCTCTGGACAGGTAGAAATATCTCATACTCTCACTTGAGGGTATTAAGCTGCAAGGCATTTATGCATGTTCCTAAAGAGTAAAGGCTAAACCTGGATGATAAATCAGTTCCTTGCACTTTTATCGGTTATGGAGATGAAGAGTTCGGCTACAGATTATGGGATCCGGTGAAAAAGAAAATTGTACAGAGCCGAGATGTTGTATTTTATGAGAATGACATCATCGGTGAAAGATCTACAAGTGATATTGTTATCGATATTACACCAGAGAGCATTCTATTAGATGATGCCATAGAAAGTAGAATGCATCAATCAGAATAAGATGGAGAAGAAGAGCTAGTTGTGAGGGATCAAGATACGATTATAGATGAAGATATAAATGAAGAGGGTATTGAGCAGGGGGAGCCAGAGAACCCCATTCTACCAAACGAAGAACCTCAATTAAGGAGGTCAATCAGAGAACTCCAACCATCTACAAAATACTCCAGTTCTAATTACATTTTAATCACTGATAAGGGGGAGTCTGAAAGCTTCCAAGATGTGCAATCTTGTAAAGATAAAGATTGATGGATGAAGGCCATGAAAGAGGAGATAAATTCTTTGAAGAAGAATGACACGTACGAGCTGGTGAAACTTCTTAAAAACAAATGGGTGTACAAGCTGAAGAAAGATGATGGAAACCTAGTGAGATTTAAGGCTCGATTGGTTGTCAAAGGCTTTACTCAAAAGAAAGGTATCGACTTTCACGAGATTTTTTCACCAGTTGTGAAAATGAGTTCCATTCGATTTGTGCTAGGTCTTGTAGCCAGCTTGAACCTTGAGTTAGAACAGCTTGATGTAAAGACCGCATTCTTGCATGGGGATTTAGAAGAAGAAATTTATATGGTACAACTAGAACGTTTCAAGGTCAAGGGAAAGGAGGACATGATTTGTTGCTTGATGAAAAGTTTGTATGGGTTAAAACAAGCTCCGCGGCAATGGAATAAAAAGTTTGATTCCTTCATGGTGAATCAAGGATACAAGAGGACAAAAGCTGATCCATGTGTATATGTCCATAAATTCCCTGATGGAAAATTTATCATTCTTCTTTTATATGTTGATGATATGCTAATCGTTGGGCCAGATGCCAAAATGATTAGTATGTTGAAGGGTGATTTCTCTAAGGCATTTGACATGAAGGATTTGGGACGGCAAGGCGAATTCTCGGAATAGAGATTACCCGAGATCGGAGGTTCTACAGGCTGTGGTTATCGCAAGAAAAATATATTGAACGGGTACTAGAAAGGTTAAATATGAAGAATGCTAAACCAGTTAGCACTCCACTTGCCGCTCATTTCAAGTTGAGTAAGAAATCCTACCCATCAACATAGAAAAATAGAGAAGATATTTCAAAAGTTCCATATTCTTCAGCAGTTGGAAGTTTAATGTATGCAATGGTATGTACGGGACCAGACATCGCTCATGCAGTTGGAGTTGTGAGTAGATTCTTGTCAAATCCCTAGAAGACACATTTGGACGCAGTAAAATGGATCTTTAGATACCTGAGAGGAACTTCAAAGTTATGTTTAGCCTTTGGAGGTGGAAAGCCAACACTTGTTGGTTACATAGATGTTGATGTGGCTGGTGACCTTGATGAAAGATAATCTACATCAGGTTACTTATTCACATTCTTGAGGGGAGCTATTTCATGGCAATCACGGTTATAAAAGTGTGTTTTATTATCAACAACTGAAGCAGAGTACGTTGCAGCAACAGAAGCAGGAAAGGAAATGCTTTGGTTAAAGCGATTCTTTATCGAATTAGGTGTGCAATAAGAAGAATACGTAGTTTATTGTGATAGTCAAAGTGCATTAGACTTGAGCAAAAGTACTATGTACCATGCACGGACAAAACATATTGATGTAAGGTATCATTGGCTCAGACTTGCCATTGAAGAAAAATAGTTCAAGTTGCAGAAGATTCATACCAGCAACAATGCTGCTGATATGCGAACGAAGGTCGTACCAAAAGAAAAGTTTGACCTGTGCGTTGAAGCAACCGGGATGGAGAGTCCCACAATGCAGTCGGGAGGGGGAGATTTGTTGAGTGGTGTCCCTCCTTAACGTGGAACCCACTGAATTAATTAAAAAACAAGAGAAAAAGAAAAAGAAGCATGTCGGCAAAGTATTTTTCAGAAAGTGAACAGTAAAATTACTATACACAATTTGGCCATACGCGTTTTAAATCTCCTATAAATAGAGCAGGTTTTGCTCATTTTAATAGCAGAGAGCAAAAGTGAAAACACATATAAAAATGTAATCTGTGTAGAGAGACTTAGGATAATGGTTCCTAAGAGTTAGGTAAGAGAGCAAATAGTGAGGTTTTGGGAAACACTTGAGTGCCACTATTTTGTAATTTCTTGGTGTCCTACTATTATTTTATAGTGGAGAATTATTCGGAGTTTGTCCCGTGGGTTTTCCCTAATTTATTTGAGATTTCCACATAAAAATATCTGCGTGTCTTTTATTCTACTACTAATATTTTTTTTCTCATTATTTATTATTGGCCTTAACATATGATATTTATGATTGATCTGGACTCTGTTAAAATGTTGCAGTTATGAAAGCGCCATTTGTAAATTTGCACAAGGATATGGAATGAGTTTTTCTTTGTTGGTTGTTTGACTAGCAAATAAGTGTAAAAATTTGATTGTTGAGTCCTAAAAAACAACGTTTGTAGGTTTGATACTAAAACTTAAGAAAAAAATATTATTAGGTTTGTTATATGCAAAGGAAAAATTATAATATGAAAATCTCCAGTGAGGTGATTGAGCACCCAAGGTGCTTTACTACATATACACAATTAGGGATTGAAGTCATTAAAATATAAACCGAACCGAGCCGAACCGAAATAGATTAGATAACCGAACCGAAATGATTCAACCAATTTAATTCGGTTGGTTTGGTCGGTTATTTCGGTTTTTCGTTTTATAATTTACATGTTATTGCCTACTATCTTTTTCTTTTTACCACTTTAATGTTCAACCCATTCTCTATTTGAAAGTAAATTATGTTTTTTCTGTTACTGTCAACGGTTAAACAAAATGGCATCACAATAATAGTTTGCAGTTCTCTCATATGTAAGACAAGTTAGTATATAGAAATTGACATCGCATATTGATATATACAAACCAACCTTTGAAATAGATGATAAAAGCCTTTGGAACACAGAATTGACGAATAAAGAAACTACATAAAGAATGCATTGGTGAATGGTGATCTGTGATTGGTGGACTGTCATGAGGAATTTGATGAATATTAATTACAAGGTTACATTATATGCATGGCTTTTTTTTATTTAATTGGTTGGTTTGGTTACATCGATTTTTTTTTCGATTAAAATCAAATCCACTGTATTCACCAAAAATATTTAAAATGAAGAATCGAACCCGAACCATTTAAATCGAAAAACCAAACCGAAAAACCGAAATTCATCAGTTCGGTCGATTATTTCGGTTAGGTTCGGTTTTTGAACACCAATAACAATAGTTGTGAAAGGTAAAATAGTAATAGCTTTGTGAAGGGGTAAAAGGCCAGATATAAAATAAAGCCCATCTCTGTCAAATGTTAAAATGCAAGAGAAAGTAGTAACATTTGAACCAATTTAAACCTAGTTTTTACCTTAAATCTGCCCTGCCGCCTACTTCTCGCTCTCAACTCAAGCCTCCATTCCCAGCAAAAGCATAGAGTTTGATCCTGGCATTATGTCAGTTTATTTTCTTTGAATTGTGGACCGTATATTATTGGATTATAAACTTGATCCATATAAATGGAAATCCAAAACCCAAATCCAATCAATTGGAGTCCAAGCCCACAAATCCAAAATGTAGTAAATTTATTTAGGTATTTTAAGTACGTAGATTTTTGTGTGTGATAACCAAATTGGAGGCTATTAACTACAACCAGTTTGGAGGCCATTAAATTAACTAAATAAGATGGCTATTAATTGTATTAGTTGGAGGTGGTGGTGAGTAATTGTGTTAGTTAAGAGTTGTGGTTATTAACCTATAAATAGGTGAGTTGTTTAGTTGTTTTTCATCAACAAAAATAAGAACTTCTTTAGAGAGAAAAGAAGTAAAGAGTGAGTTGTAGTTTTATATTTTGAGTGAGAGTCTTCTTGTAATATCTTCGAATTTAATAAAAGTTGTTCATTTGAGTGTTTTAATTACAACATATATACTGTATTCTGTTCTTTTCATATTTAGGGTTTTATATTTTCTTCCTTTTTAGGCTTTAGAGGTGATTGAGTTTCTAATATTTTTTGGATATTGCTATTTCTATGATTTTTTTTACAAATTGAGCATCACTTATGGCCTTTTCTATCACTTGATGAAATCTCCACTGCTTATTTCATTATGTATAAGAAAATAGAATGTATTATTGTTAGATTATGTTCCTTGGTATTCATAGTGAATCTAAGATAATAACTTAGAATATATTACGAGGAAATTTTAGCATTGATTGTAGTCCTTCAAATCAGAAGGGTAGAAATTGGTAAAGTTGTACATTTTGCCCAATCTCAACCATCCATTGAATTTTATTTGTTGAGATTTAATCCATTAAAACTCAATAAACCACTGAAATTGATCAAAATATACAACTTTACAATTTAAAACTTTAGAGAATGTCAAATTACATAACTGTAGTATATTTTATCCATTTGGTCCATTGTTTACCATATTTATTGTTTGGTGTTGCTTATAGTCTTTTTAATGTTACTGCTGACTTTTTTTTTTCAAATAAGCAGACATTCAAAATACATATTGGTGAATATTTCTTTTTCTTTCTTTAATACTTTGTTAATAATATTTCATTTCCAATGTATGACTAACAGACATAGATATCAACGAATTTTGGAGAAGTATATGACGATTGAGATTATTAAGGAGCAGTTTGCACGAGACAACATGAAAGGGTGCTTGGCATTACAAGACTGGGGCGATGATGAGATCGTCGCATTCTCGTTGCAATTGGATCACAAGAATTTCTTGCCCTGTTTGTTCCCAGATATAGAAACGAAATCCTATATGTATGATGCTTCATTTATCCCTTTGGACCAATATGTGGCTGAATTGGAGCAGCGTGATCCCCAGATTTTTTGTATAATGAAGTTAACCGATGACAGGCAGCATTACTATTATGTGCCTGATGAATTCAGAAGAGTATTTCGATCCATGATGCGATTTGTTTCGGATATGCATGCCCGTGGTTTCTGCACTACCGGCATTAACAATGAAAAATTGGTCATATCCGATGGCACTCTTCAATTCTACAAGTTAGGTTTTCGTAGAGCTTCATTTGAATTCAAGAAGGAAGACTATGATGCAATAGTGACTATCATCAAACAAATGCTATCCGAGAGACTAAAACATGTTATGAGACCACGAAAAGATGGGAAAGATGAAGTAGAAGATCTGTTGCCTTGTTTTTTAAAGAAATATATGTGTGATATGGATTGTTTTTTGAATCTTATGACTACACCAATTGGGTATGTACCTCATTTCTTCAAATTGAGATTACACACGTTTGTAAAGTTTGGATTTTGCTCATAACATTGATTGGTTTTCATGTGCAAGAATATGGAAATAATGGTTAACCATGTCGCAATCATTAGCTCGAAGAGGGTACTTAGGTTTATTAGACATGCATTTGAATCTCGGCGTGCTCTAGGTGTGTCGACTTTTGAGCATGTTATGGAGATAATGGATAGTAGACAAAATTGGGTAGAAATTTTGTCTAAGAATGAAGCATTCTCTTGGTTTTTTTCAACCTCGGAAGAAATGTGGTTGGAAAAAGAATATGGGAATCATGGCAATCATGAAGATGTAATGCTTAAACGAGCAATAAAGAATCATGTGGCAAAAAGAAATTACGGGCTTGTTGAATTCTTAAGGAATGTCATTGTTTACGGGCATGAAGCAACAGATGTCGTTCATAGGGTAAGTTATATTGTTGTTACTATTATCCTTTTATAGTTTCACTTAAGAGTCAAGGGGTTCTTTTTCATTTAACCGAGAACTGACAGGATATTGATAACGATTATATTGCAATTGTCATCTCCAACCTTTTTGGAGTTGATGTTGTGTGGTGTCCCTCCATTTTTGTGAGATCCACGATTTTAAATTATAAAAAAAAGCAAAAAGAGGCAGGTCGGCAGAACATTTTTTCAAAAAGGGCACAGTAAAATTTCTGTGCACAATTCGGCCATACGCGTTTGTATCTCCTATAAATAGAGAGGCTTCTGCCTCAACTGAGAGCAGGAGAGAAAGAGAAAAACACAGATTAAGAATATTATCTGTGTAGAGAAACTTATGAAAAGGGTTCCTAAGAGTTGGGTAAGAGAGAAAATAGTGAGGTTTTGGGAAACACTTGAGTGTCACTATTTTGTAATCTCTTGGTGTACCTACTATTATTTTATAGTGGAGAATTATTGGGAGTTTGTCCCGTGGTTTTTCCCTAATTTATTTGGGGTTTCCACGTAAAAATCTTTGTGTCTTTTTATTCTGCTGCTATTATCTTTTCTCGTAATCTATTATTAGGCCTAACATGTGGTACCAGAGCCGAAGGTTATTTTATCAGTAGAATCCGTGGATATATTTTTCAAAAATAAATACAACACGACGACGAGAAAAATACGGCAAATCGGGTGGCGCAATCCGTTAGAAAAACCGTCGCAGATACGCAATTCAAGTGAATAGTAAATAGTAACATGAATATAACTATTTATATTTGGTCATTTCATGAATAGTATTATTTAAGTATACGGGAGACATACTATTACTATTCCAATATACAAGTATTATTTGCGCATACATTACTATTCACATATACAGTCACTATTTATGTGAATAGTAAAATTCGTGAATAGTATGATTTTGTCATTTTTAAAGTTTCGACATGGCGAACGACGGTGTAATGATCAAATTGACGGATACAAATGATTCAATGTGGAAATCTAGACTGGAGGACTACCTCAATTGCAAAGATTTGTATGATTCAATTGAGGGTGACGGCGTAAAGCCGAAGGATATGAAAGATCAGCAGTGGATAAAGTTGAAGAAGCAGACATTGGGTACAGTACGCCAATGGATAGATGCTAGCCTGTACAATCACGTGAGGAATGAAATAGATCCCAAAGTTCTCTGGAAGAAGCTAGAGGATATGTACGAGGCTAAAAATGCTCAAGAAAAAGTGTTCATGACTCGCAAAGTCATGAACTTGAAACTAACAGAGGGACGATCAATCACACAACACCTGAATGACTTTGAAGGATTCATAAGTGAGTTAGCAGTCACGTGTATGTCCTTGAATGTTGAGATGCAAGCATGTCTTTTAATGGAAACTCTACCAGATAGCTGGGATACTCTTATTGTATCGCTGAGTAACTCAGCTCTAAATGGTGTGGTAACAATGTCTATGGTAAAGAATAGTCTACTTAATGAAGAGCTTCATAGAAGGGACGTTGCCAGCACCAGTTCACAAGCCTTTATCATAGAGAATAGGGGCTGAGGCAAAAGTAGAGGTCCTGGAATGGAAAATCGAAATATAGATCCAAGTCCCGGGAGAAGAGGTCGTGCTACCACTGTGGAAAGCAGGGTCATCTCAAAAGGAACTGCCATTTCTTTAAACAAGAGAATGCAAATCGAAGTCATGATAATGACAAAAATACGTCTGTCACAGTCACAAAAGAAGATGAAGAGGTGGCTTTAGTATCTTATGATGCAGATTGTTGTCATGTTGGAGATGCAGACGCTGAGTGGATTGTAGATTCTAGTGCCTCATAGCACTGTGTTCCAAAAAGGGAATACTTCTCAACCTATAAAGCGGGCAATTACGGTACTATTAAAATGGGGAATAATAATGTGTCGAAAATGGTGTGTAAAGGCAAGTGTTGGATGCACATTAACACTTAAAAATGTGCGACACATTCCAGATCTTCAATTGAACTTGTTTTCTGTTAGTGTATTGGACAAGGAAGGTTATCACAATCATACAGGCAATGGAAATTGGAAACTCACCAAAGGATCATTGGTGGTGGCGAAAGGAAGATTGTGTTGCTTGCTATACAAAACGCATGCAACAATATGTGCGGGTCAACTGATTACAGTTGGAGATGATGCTTCACCAAATTTGTGGCATAGGCGACTAGCGTATGTTAGTGAGAAAGGGTTGAATATACTGGCGAAGAAGTCCCTTATCCCATTAGCCAAAGGAAAAATTAACCCGTGTGATCACTGTTTATTTGGGAAGCAACATCGAGTTTCATTTCAGAAAAGATCTAGAAGGAGAAATAATATGTTAGAGTTTATACACTCTGATGTTTGTGGTCCTATGGATACAGAATCCATTAGAGGAAGAAGATACTTTCTTACCTTCATTGATTATTTCTCAAGAAAGACGTGGATTTATTTGCTGCGCATAAAGGATCAAGTTTTCAAGCACTTTCAACAATTCCATGCAATGGTGGAAAGGGAGACTGGAGTGCCATTGAAGTGTTTGCTTACAGATAATGGTGGTGAGTATATCTCCAATGAGTTCAAGGATTACTGTAGTCAACATGGTATCAGGCATGAAAAGACAGTTCCTGGTACACCTCAACACAATGGCATTGCTGAACAAATGAATCGTACCATTGTCGAAAGAGTTAGATCCATGCTCAAAATGGCTAACTTACCTAAGTCATTTTGGGGAGAAGCTGTCAATACTGCTGTCTATCTCATCAACCAACTACCTTCAGCACCTTTGGATTTTGATATTCTAGAAAGGGTCTGGACAGCTAGAAACATCTCATACTCTTACTTGAGGGTATTTGGCTGCAAGGCATTTATGCATGTTCCTAAAGAGGAAAGGCTAAAGCTTGATGATAAATCAGTTCCTTGCACTTTTATCGGTCATGGAGATGAAGAGTTCGGCTACAGATTATGGGATCCGGTGAAAAAGAAAATTGTACGGAGCCGAGATGTTGTATTTCATGAGAATGATGTTATCAGCGAAAGATCTACAAGTGACGGTGTTATTGATATTACACCAGAGATCATTCTATCAGATGATGCCACAGATAGAAGAATGCATCAATTAGAACAAGGTGGAGAAGAAGAGCCAGTTGTGAGGGATCAAGATATGATTGTAGATGAAGATACAGATGAAGAGGTTATTAAGCTGGGGAAGCCAGAGAACCCCATTCTACCAGATGAATTAAGGAGGTCAATCAGAGAACGCCAACCATCTACAAAATACCCCAGTTCTTATTACTGTGAGCACGGGATTTTACAGTCCCTCTCGTGAGATGATGATGACGTGTACCCGATTTTAATGCCCCAAATTAAAAATTCTCCTTGGAATTTTTATTACTATAATAATATTCCTCGTGAATTTTTATTTGGTAGAATACAGTTCGGCGTGGCCGATAACGCGTCCGATGGAAGCTTGAACCGATGATTGGCACCCAAATAATGTTAAAAGTCAAAAAGATGCCTTTTTACCCACTATTAAATCACTTTTCTCGACTTTTTTGGCTTTTTGGCCCATTAACTATCGGTATGCTGGAGGCTGATGCTGCCAGAGGCATCATCCATGCCGCCAACGGCATCACCATACCGCCGGCGGTATGACTACCGCCGGCGACATTAGTCATACCGCCGGCGGCATCACCATATCGCAGGCGGCATGGCCCGAAATGGGTCCCTCCCCAGACAGCCTTTCGGCCACTTTCGGCAGAATAGGTCAAAAAGGCCTCGAAAAAAACCCCAATTTGCCTATAAAAAGGCACCTTAAGCTACAAAATGAAAGGGGGAGAGGGAATTGAGAAGTGAAGATTTTAATGTGAGAATAGATTCTAGTGAGATAAGAACTAGATAAAACAGAAAAAAAGGATTCCGATCCATTTTTCCGGGTTTTTCTTCTTTAAATTCTCTGATTGTGAGTTTGGAATTAGAAAGTCTTTAAGTTAAAATCAACTTGGTTGAATTTAGAAACCAAAAGCACTTAAATTTGCCGCTAAATCATCGTTACAAGCTCCCCGTAGGTGTTTCTTTCGGTTCACGAAGAGGTGGATTCACAACCTCGAGGTAAAAATCCTGAGTCTCATAGCTCTTTGGCATTAATATTACTGACTTGTGTTAATTTTTGTCAATTTATATTCATTTTTAGATTTTCGGTCATTCTTACAGGCACCACTGCTGCCTACAAGCTGATACTGCCGGTGACATAACTGATGCCGCCGGCGGTATAAGCCATATCGCTGGCGGCATCAGACACGTCGCCGGCGGCATCAGTTATATCGTCGGTAATGTGACCATCTGGACAGTAGTTTTATTTTCATTTATAATCCGGTTAAAACAATGATTGAGCCTAAAAATTACTTAAAAATGGAATTTCCTCGAAAACGCCGTTCAAATCCCATTTTAGCCATCCGACCGGACTTTATAATACTGTAAATAAAGTATGCTATATCTGTGCTAACAATCTTCTGCAAGCGGACGCATATCAAATATTCAGGTACTTTATTGCATAGAAAAATGTATAGGACTTGAAAGCCTTGTAATAATTTTACTTTCTGCACTTATTTTTTTTTCTTTATTGCTGTGAATACTTTATTTATTGCTTCCATTGTTTGATAAACGCGAAAACAACAAAATAACTGAAAATACAAATAAATAGGATGGATTAAACCGATTAAGAAAGAGTGAAGTATCTTAACTTGGCCCAATGAAAAATAGTTAACATCATCCGAACTCGGAATCTGTACTTAAGGTATGGTCCAACCACCCGGTGGGAAAATCGTACCAAAAATTTCCCGGTTAAGCTAAACCGGGTGGCGACTCTATTTTAAGTGCGGGATTTTGATCTCGTATCTTTTGAGCATTAAAATATGCAAAATCATTTTCCAAACGCATCATACTCATCTCCCCAACCGGGCCTGGCCCCGCTGCTGCCGCGCGAAACATCATCCGCTCACAGTGGCGACTCAGCTGGGGATCTCTTTAAACTTGAACCTTCCTTCATAAAGTTTAAAAGATTTTGATGATGTATTGAAATCATTGGCCAAATTAAAACTTCATTCCTTCTTATAGTGTTTTATCCTCATACGTGTAGATAGTTCGGTAATTATAGGTGCCCCATTTTACTCGAGAAATTTGCGAAGTATCACTCATGCCCTGTTGGAATTGAGGATGCCTAGTGGGTGGATCACTCATTTTAACCAACACGTAAACTCCTATGATCACGCCCATTTGGGTAGTGACTGAGTAACGTAGAATCAAGGTAAACGAGAACCTTCTGCATCAACAACCCTATACCAAAGCCGCGCTAGAAAAAAGCACATCATTCCCTTTAGGATTACCCAAAACAAATAAAATAATTGGGACGCGCTTCTTTCACCATTACCGGTGAAGAAGCCAAACTCCATCATTCCAAAGAGGCGTTATGCGGGAGTTATAAGGTTGGAAGAGGGACGATTTCGCGTGCTATGTGCTCTGTGATCATGCACCCCTATGCATTGGCTTTACGAGCCGAAAATGAATCAACCTACCCTTACCACTTCAACCCACGGAAGAGGTTTAGCAACATGTATAGGACTTCTCTTGTACCTCCATTGATTCACCATATATCGCTATGTATGACGCGGGGTACAAATGTCCTACGTATGTTGGAGGGATAAGTCATCACGTCATCTCTAACCACATCTACGCGCAGCCACACGCATTACACATTATTCCTAAGGAACAAAAGGCATGCATACCATGCATAACATTCACCGGCCCATTCATGGACTAATCCACTGCCTACCATTTCAACTAGGACGTCGTGCACTGACCGTCGCATCCCATCTTGGAAAAGGGTAGAACATCACCTGATATGTCATCCTCTGACCCCGGTTGACACCACGAAAGTCAAAGGAATTCCCCACACTGATTCCAGCGGGGAATCAGATTCAGAATAAGTTTAATTAAGCCAAAGGCCCTCTCGACCAACCATGTCTCTCCTAAGAAATAAAGGGACCCCTCCTCCAAAAGAGCCGTTTGGTCCCACTTCCAGCTCGGGAATAGGATCTCAACCACCCCCTGGTTTTGACTTTACTAGTGCTATGATGCAATTCCTGAACTCAAATGCTTTCCAAGCTTCTATCCAAACTACGGTCCAGGTAGCAGTTAAGCGAGCTTTTGAAGACAGGAATTTCGATCGAGTATCGTCATCTAACATGGAAGCCCCGAATGGTTCAACACAAATATTGACCAGCTTAGTAGAGGTGAGACTAGTCGCACCTGTGTTTCAATCAACCCAACCCTTGACGAGTCCATTCTAGTTTGGCCAGGCTTCGGATTTCTTGTCGACTTCGACCACTCTACTAGTTGTGCCTTTCTACCCAAGACCCTTCGCCCAAAGCTCCACTCCTTTGATATTCAATCACCAAAGCCCAGTCTATCGGCCACTACCCTCCTTCACGCCTCTGCAGTTCGTCGTGACTCCTAAAGGCACCACCTACCCCCAAAATCCATTTGCCAGCCATCTGACTATTCACCCTACGCTGCCTCCGATATTCAACAACCAGGTCGAGCAACCTCCGAGCGTGACACCTAAGGTAGCCACCTTTATTCGGTAAATGATAGCTTCTCAAACTGTCAACGATCAGGTTACGCATTCTTCGGGCGAGACACCTGAAGCCCCGACCATCTCTTGTGAACCTATTAGCAATTAGGTCACGCAACCTTCGGGCGGGACACCAGAGACCCAAGCTTACATCCGCCTCATCACTAAGAAAAAACCTGAGAGGGGTGACGTTTGGGTCCCCAACAATTTTACTATGCTAAACATAGCTCATTCTGATGGCTCAGGAGCTCCTGCCTCTCACATCATAATGTACGTAAGAATGATGCACGTAAAGTAGCTAAGTGATAAGGTGCTGGCTGAGATGTTTCCCTGTTCCCTTTGGGGACCTACACTAGAATGGTATTACACTTTACCGCAGCATATTGTCGCCGACTAGACTCTCTTATCTGAGGCATTAAAAGTGCATTATGATTTCAATACTATAATGGAGATGACCCTCTAACATCTTGAGAGGGTCCCTCAAATGCCCAACGAAACCTTTAAGCAGTACTTCAATAGGTGGATGTCAACTCAGGTCTTGATGAAGTCCAAGCTTATCCTTGAGGAAATGATTGTCAAACTCCTTGAAGGGTCTCTCCCCCTGTTCCGCAAGGAAATGGCTATAGATTCCTTTCTTTCTTATAAGGCTGTGCTTGAGAAAGCTGAGAAAATTAAGCGCGAGGCAAAGCATGAAAAGGCCGAGAGAGTGGGGAAACCATGGTTCAGGAAAAACGAAGCTCAACCCTCAGCCCTGGTGCTGGCGAAGCCAAAAACATCGGCTGCAATTCAAGCCATTTCTCACACCCCCGCTATGCCACTTACAGCTAATTCGGCTCCATCAACGATTGCTACAGTCCAACCTCCTCGCCCCCCTTTTGTTTTAACCAACCCCTATAAATTGCCCCTGCGAGTCATCTTGTAACGCTTGAGGGAAGCAGGTTTTATACAGTCCCTTCAGGAATACAAGCCACCTAGACCTAAAGATAAGAATAACTTTCGTAATTATCACGTTCAGGTGGGGCACCAAACCAACAACTGCAAGGCCTTGCTCTCAGCTATCTAGCGGTTGGTTAGTAAAGCGAAGATTGCTGAACTAGATAAGGCCCTGAGCATTATAAATAACCCTTTACCAAAATTCAAAAGTAAGGTCAAAATGGTCTAATCTAGTTTACCTAAAGCCATAGTCTTCGATCTCCTTGCTCGGAGGCCGGACAGTAGTAACTCTATCATAGTCATCGGTTCGGGTCTACCATCTTGCTTAGTTTTTAACCTTATCAATCAAGCCAACCCAGGAGTTAACTCCATTCAGGGAATGGAAATCGATCCAAACCAACCAAAGCAAGAGAACTGCAGGTCTAAACCATTCGTGGTAAAAAGAAAGAAAGCTGAGGGGAAAGCACTATTTAGCTTAGATTCCTTTGTTTTAAATTAGGATTATTCTGATAAGGATGGGGAAATAGCTCAAGAGACCAAAGCCATAGCACTAACTTGTTCAAGGTTGATCACCATGACCTTTTTAGTATGGATAAATATGAGCTACACGACCCGAATTTAGACTCCAAAGAGCAACAATACCTATTTAAAATGTGAGCCACTAAGAGCGTCTTGCTCGATAATGTCCTCAATATTACCCAGAGTGGTCGCGTGTATCAGCCAGAATACCAATATCTTCATCTGAATAAAGACCCGATTCCTGGCAGAGTTGGAACTACCGTAAGACCCTCTTCTCCACCTCCACCTGTCCCTACCAGTCTTGAGGTTGACCCCCTTATTACCCAGCTAAAAAATACCTAAGCCCAATACAACATCTGGCAACTGGTAATTGACTCTGAAAGGCATCACAAGGGTTTGATCAAGTGGCTCCTAGATCTGGAAGCTAATCTGACCATCTCGATCATTAAGATGTGCGCTACGATAGGAGAAGGCATACCCCTGAGAAAAGGGCCTCAGATTATGTTTGACAGTTTTGATCTTACGCTCGAGGGAAGGGATCACAATAGAGCCTTATTCATCTGGATCCAAATTCTCGATAAGGTCATCCCGTGCGTCATGGTGGATGATGGCTCCGCTCTAAACCTATTCCCTCTAAAAACCCTTCCTCAGGACATGCTTGAAAGATCCAACATGGTTATTAGAGCTTACGACGATTCAAAATGCAATGTAATTGGGACTTTTGAGTCAGAAGTCACTGTCAAAGGTATGGCAAGCAATGTATGTTTCACCGTACTTGACATTCCTGTTACCTATTCTCTATTGCTTGGCCGACCATGGCTCCACCCTTTGGGTGCAGTACCCTCCACACTATACAAAAAAATCAAGCTAATTCACGATGATAGAATGGTGACTATAAAGGCCGATCCTGCTCCCATCATGGCCATTATGGAAGCCGAAGCTAATCTAGAAAAGGGCCTTCAAATTACCATAATTAGTAAAACTCAAAAACCCCCTCCCCTTTGTCATAGATACCTCCGCGTGGGTATGGGCAAACTAATGAAGAAGTCTGGTTATAGGCCTAGCAGAGGTGGAGGAATACATAAATAGGGAATTATTGAGGTGTTGGAGCCAAAAATCCTTATCCATGGAGCCGGACTGGGATATAAGCCCAGAAAAGCCTATCGCCGCGTCCTTTATGGCTATTACCGTATGGTCATTGCTTGTGAAATCCAAGGTAAGAGGCCTTATAAAGGGGAGACCTAACCAATCGAGCATGGCGGGAAAATATGGCCCGGCTTTGAGGTCTTTAAAGATGTCTATGACTTTGAGGCTGGTCACATGATAGTTTCAGCTAAACCCGAGCCTACTGAGCTTGATGCGCCTGTCAATGTGATTTCTGATAAGGCTAAGGGGAACGATAAGATGTATCCTGAGGATAAGCCTACCGATCCAGAAATTGAGAATGCTGTGGTGACCGTGACAAAAGCTATAGCACTACTGACGAAGAAAGGCTGGAAGGGAGACGGGAAAGAAGATGCCATGATAGCTATAGTAGAAAAGCTCGCCAGGGCTCTAACCAAAAAGGCTGACCTGTCTGAAGAGCCATCGCTCACCATTACCCGAACGACCACTCTGGAGCACGACCTAAGCACCACCCTGACAGACGATACAAAGGATACCTCTCCCATCGATGTTGCCACTGAAGCCCCTCCGCCTGTGGAGGAGGATATGGACGATGTAATTTTTAATATTTCTGATGTTTTCAATGCAAGCAATGCTGCTTATGAGGCTTTTTACGCAATGAATAACTCCTGTTCTGCTTACTTGTTTGATGTCGTTCCTGATGGGTCCATGCATTCACATAATAATACGTATAATGTTTTTGGCAATAGTGATACGCTATGAAGTGAAATAAACCTAAGTACAGATGACAATCCCAAAATGGTAACCATTTCTAAAGATTTAACTCCCGAGGAAAGAAGTGAGATCATAAAAGTGCTTAAAAATCATGTTAATGCTTTCGCTTAGTCGTACAAAGACATGCCTGGGGTTGACTAACAAATTGCCGAACACAGGATCCCAACTGATCCTAAATTCCGACCTATCAAACAGAAGCTCTGCTGGTTGAGACCTGAATGGGCAGAATAAGTTAAGACAGAGATTTCAAGGTTGGTCAAAGCTCGATTCATAGAAGTAGTAGAATACCCGACTTAGTTGTCCAACATCGTCTCGGTACTAAAGAAGGATGGTAGAGTCCGAGTCTGCGTGGACTTCCGAGACCTCAATAAAGCCTCGCCAAAGGATGACTTCCCTCTCTCATACATCGATGTCCTAATTGACAGTGCCGCCAGGGTGGCTATGTATTCGTTCATAGATGGGTTCTCAGGGTACAATCAGATTCTAGTTAATATTGCCGACAAAGTTAAAACAACATTCATCACTAAGTGGGGAGTGTATTGCTACAAGGTAATACCATTCAGGTTGAAAAATGCCGGGGCCACTTATCACCGAGCTGTAACCGCCCTCATACTCGACGTGATCCATAAAGAGGCGGAAGTGTATGTGGATGACATGATTGTGAAATCTGCCACTCGAGAGGAACACCCTATTGTTCTTGACAAGTTCATGACTTGCATTGAAAAGTATAATCTTCCTCTAAATCCAAAGAAATGCGTATTTAGAGTTACCTCCGGCAAGCTGTTAGGACACCTGGTTAGCTAGAAAGGGATTGAAATGGATCCAGACAAAGCCAAAGCCATCAGGGACATGCCTCCCCCTAAGATAGAGAAGGAAGTCCGATCGTTTTTAGGGTCCTTGCAGTATGTTAGTCGATTCATTGCTCGCCTCACTACTGTCTGTGAACCCATCTTTAAACTGTTAAAGAAACAGTAACCCGTGGTATGGAATGATCACTACCAAGTAGCATTTAACAGAATCAAGGCATATCTTATCTATCCACCCGTCTTGACACCCCCCATCCTAGGGAAACCACTCATCCTTTATCTGGCCATTGAAGAAGCTTCCGTCGGAGCCATGCTTGTCCAAGAACATGATGATAAGCGCAAACATGCCATCTACTACCTGAGCAAGAAGCTGTTAGATTATGAAACCCGATATTCGATTGTAGAGAAGACCTATGCTACCATAGTTTGGCTCACTAAGAAGTTGTGACATTATTTCTAATCTTATCGCGTCCAAGCCATAGCCAAAATTGATCCAATGAAGTTTCTTTATCAATCCCCTACTCTAGCCGGTAAATTATCCTGATGGCTACTTCACCTGTTTAATTTTAACATTGAATATGTAACCCAAAAGATCATTAAGGGGCAGGTTGTAGCTGAATTCCTGGCTAATCAACCCTTCAGCTCCGACTATAAGGAAAATTTGGAGTTCTCTGATGAACAGCTTGCCTCTGTTACAACCCTTCATAACAATTGGACAATGTACTTTGACGGCACTGTAAACCGCCGGGGAGCAGGTCTCGGGGTCATCATCATCACACCAGATAATGAGATAATCCCGTTGTCCAAACATTTAGAATTTAACGTCACCAACAACGGTGCTGAATACGAAGCTTGCCTATACGGCCTCGAGGCTCTTCTTCAAGTTCAGGGACACCATATATCTGTCATCAAAGATTTAGCTCTGGTTGTTTATCAAGTCACTAGAGACTGGGAAGTTAAAGAAGAATCCCTCCATCCTTCTATTGAGGCTGTCCGTGAATTGTCTGAGAAATTTACCTCATGCTTGTACCGCCGTATCCCTCGAGATGAGAATCAACGGCAGATGCTCTCGCCACTCTCGCATCTATATGGGAAGGACCCCAACAGCAACCCATCCGCCTCCTGGTTTTGCTGTCAACCAAGATCCCATATCATGTTCAATCGACTACTCCAATTATCGCCATTTTATTCGAACCTTGTTGGTATTCTAACATCGTCCTATTTCTTCGGACCGGTCAATACCCCATAGATTCTTCCAACTCAGACCGTACCACCCTACGGCGGCTTGCTACCCAGTTTGGTATTGTGGATAATGACCCATTCAAATCCACCAGCGATGGCATACTTCTTCGTTGCCTCACTGATTCTGAGGCTCAGAACATAATGACCTAGGTCCATGCAGGCGACTGTGGCCCTCATATGAACGATCTTGCCCTCGCAAAGAAGATCCAGTGACTAGGGTATTTTTAGCTCACTCTCATGACCAATCGTATTGCCCAGGTCAAATGATGCCACCAATGTCAGGTTTATAGAGATATGCGACATCTGCCACCGACCGAGCTCCATCACTTATCCACCCCTTGGCCATTCTCGGTATGGGGTATAGATATAATTAATGAAATCCGTCCTTCCTCAACAAATGGCCATAAATTCATTGTGGTGGCAGTAGATTACTTTTCAAAATGGGTGGAAACTGAATCCTTCACCAATGTCACTGCCAGGCAGATGGCCAAGTTTATAGAAAAGCACATCTTTGCTCTGTATGGGATCCCACATTATATAGTCTCAGACAACGGAGTACAGTTTTAAGGAGCAACTGCTTCACTGATTGAGAAGTATGGGATCGAGCACCATAGGTTTTCTCCATACAGACCACAAGCCAATGGAGCTGTTGAGGCAGCCAATAAATCGGTGAAGATAATTCTTTCTAAGATGATAGTCGGTTACAGAGATTGGGCGGATAAGCTGCATTTTGCTATCTGGGGATATCGCACCAGTATACGCACCCCGATGGGCCAAACTCTGTTTTCCCTAGTCTATGGGATGGAAGCAGTCTTGCCAGTTGAAACTCAGGTGACCTCATTAAGAGTTGCTCTAGAGGCTAAGTTAGAAGAATCCGAATAGACTCGGGCAAGATTTAAACAGTTGAACATGATGGATGAGCAGAGGCTGAAGGCCCTCGACAGCCTCCAAATGTACCAACAACATATGGCTTGGGCATATAACAGTCGGGTAAGACATTAAAAGTTCCCCCTAAAGGTCGGGGATCTGATCCTCAAACAGTTGAAACACTCTACCACTGATGCGAGGGGTAAATTCAGGCCAAATTGGGAAGGACCTTGTGTAATAAAGAAGCTACTTAGCAAGGGGCCAGCTAAACTTATGGACATGGATGGGAACGAGTTTGCAAATCCTATAAGCTAAGACAGGCTTAAGCGTTATAACATTTAAATCAAAAGAAACAAATAAGAAAAGTGGCATATTAAAAAAATATACGTGATAATTACCCATCTTTTAGTCTTTTATTGATCGGGCAAAAAGTAGGGTGATGCCTAACGATTGGTATTCTACGAACCAACCGTGCAAAAATTAGGGGATAAGATAAACCTGCTAGATCAAAAACCCAAAAAGAGGCAATTTAGGCAAAAGTTAGGGTATGTGAGCAAAGAGCGAGTGCCTTCTAGAAAACTGATCTTGGCTAGTCGGCACCGGGAGTTAAATCAATGGGAATGTCAACCAAACATCATGTACTTTATTTTATCTCAATTAATAAAAGTTCTCTTTTGTTAAAATCTAAATGCTTATGATTATGTGAATCCTGTATTCATAAGTTTAAGACAACTTCGACAAGCTTTGAACAAAGTTCATTTTGTTTCATTTTAGATTATTTAAATTAAAAAGAAGAGAGAGAGAGAGACCTGATGGTTCAGACAAAAGCAAGACTTAAAACAAACTTCCCACATCATTATCACAGTACCTAGAGGTCGGCCTCGGTGTGCTAGTAGAAGAGGGATCTTCTCCCCGCTCCGCACGTTCCCCCTCCAAACGGGCCCATGACCGCTTCTGACAGGTCGACAAACCTCTTATCTCGGCAAGCCATCCTCTGTAGTGCGTGTCAGTTTCGGTGGTTTCTAGGTGATCATAATCCAGAATCTCAAATACAGCCTCCCTGGACCACTTCTCTTGAATATGGTTGACCCACCTAGCTTTGTAAACTCCGATCTGTTTATGGGGCAATTTTTTTAAGACTCTCTGCCTTTTGCCATACTGACAACATAGCTGGTAGGGGGTATAAAATGAAAATTTCTCTAGCCCTATCAGTTGAACGCATGCTCCCCAAGATTCTACAACCACATCCTGAACTCTCCACCATGGACTAACCCACTGAACCTGTGCATCAGTATACCCCCTCAAAATAGACGCCTAATCATCATATGTCAACTCGTCAAATGATCCCGCATAAGCCGTTTCTCCCTCAGATGGACGAGAAGATACTTTTTCAGGTTCCCTCGTGGCGCCTCCCTTAACTTCAGCTTCTCCATCAGCCAAACCTATAATTCAAAAATCAGGTAAGGATGGAGGAAAGAAATGTTTGGATCAGAAAGAATAAAAGATACCTGTAGTAATATGAGCTGATCTCCTATGAGTGATGAGTCAACAGAGACATCATCCACGTTCAACAAAACATCAGCCAACTCCACAGCCATGGGGGAAGCCCCTGTCGACATAGGACCGATGAACGAAATCAACCTGAGTGGAGCAATCAGGCTCACCCCGTATATAAACTCCGCCATGAGTAGTAATGCCACCATGAATGGCCAAGCAGGATGGGATCGAGGCACTCCGCGGCACCACTCTAGAACTGCTTCAAGTTGAAACCTAGGTTTATCGGGCAACTGAGACAGAAATGGGTCAATAGAATCTAAATTCCATAGCCCTCATGGAATTCCATCTATGCCAAAATGAAAGTCCGGGAATGCCAGCGAAATACAGTGTCCCTAAAATAGCATGGAATTCTTCGAGCAAGGGGCAAAGCTCGAACGATGAAAATTGGAAAACATGGTCCATTGGATCCCAAAAAGACAGTGCCGCTCGAAGGAATTCGTGGCTTACGGGCCACGCCTCGACATATCAAAACCCCTATAGCCTGAATTTTTCAAGCCTCTTTCAGTCTGCATTCCCTAGACTCTTCAGAAAACCCCGTAGTTTTTGATTGTGGGTTACCATGACAGAAATGGATAGAATGATTGAAATCAGATTGTTGGAAAATTGATGCCGCCGGTGATATGGGTGATGCCGTCGGTGATGTAATTGATGCCGCCGGTGATATGGATCAATTTGGGCGATATCAGATGATGCCGCCGGCGATATGGACTTTCAGAAAGCCCTGTATATATTATTTTGGCTAGATGAGTTTGGGCGATATGGGTCATGCCGCCGGCGACATGGAGTGAATTTTTTGGCGGCATCAGAAGCGTTTCTTCACTTTTAGACCTGTATAAAGCCTGTAAACAATCTTGTGCTATGTTTCTAATGCCTTACCAAATAGCAATTCATTTTTTTTATTCAAAATAAAAGCCTAGAGGCGCAAATCACTCAAAATATTCCAAAACCAATTTATCCAAACCCCAATGTATCGAGGGTACAAACAAAGAACTAAAAAAGCAAAATGAAATAAAACTAAGGATGCCCGCCACTGCCGGTCAGGCGGGATGAAATGTCATCAGGGCTAGCAAACAAGTCATCAACATCGTCGTCGTCTTCCTCCCTTCCCTCTGTTATAGGCACACTACTGGACTCCTCAGCTGCAGTAAACGCACGTCGGCCGGCAGACATCTTGATCCCCCTATGATTGGTGCTGCCCGGGTGCATACAGTCTAAGTTTTGCTTACTTCTCTGTTCCAGAATGGTGGCTGCCAGCTGACCCTTGAGATCACTCACGCGACGCCATAGGTCCGCAGTCTCCCCCTCGTACCACCGCCGAGTTGTATTAGCGTCTAACAAGGAAAGTGCCAAGAAATCCTACAAACCGGAGAAAATATCAGTAGTGCATATCATTTATAACATCCATACATGCATCCCATCTTAACATGTGCATAAAATACCTGAGTAAGGAGCGACTGTCTAATGAGTGTATCCCGGAGAATAAAATTGTTCTCTACGAGCTGCTCCACATGACTCTGCGCCACCTGGAAAATCCAAAAGGTAAATCCTTAGACACCTGCATCCAAGGCTTGATGAGAAAATAATTATTAGGCCTTACGTAAGTAGTATTTTCAGGCATGAAAATCAGAGCTTGCCGGCTAGAGCCAATATTCCTATGGGAGAATTCGCCTCGGGAGTTTATCAGCAGGAAGGTGGTTTTCAACGGGTTGACCAAATGCCCCTCCATAAAGTTTATGCCCTCTGGCACACTATAGTGCCGGGTCCTACTTTGGTTATCCCAGCCCCTCTTTCTCGCGGGTTCCTGAAAAACATGAAAGCCACACGTCAATAATGTTCCTAAATGACTTCAAAATCATACACACAAGCACAATCATACCTTAAAAGAACGTTGCTCCCTTGGGAAATTGGCACGCTCTCGCCAGCTACGTCCGCACCCACCTCATCCTCCCCCTCGGGGTCGACCACAACATCCCCTTCAAGCGCCTCGTACTCATCATCCTCTTCCTCATTAACATCCATAACACCTTTGAGACGGCTCTTCTCATGCTCCACCCGTTGCTTGTTGTGATACTCAATCATATCATTTCCATGAATGCGAGGATACATAGGGAGTGGACACTGCAGAAGCTGCTCGTAGAGGCCAGGAACACTAGGGATCACTCGGCCGTTCCCCTCAATATAATTAGCTTTATCAGCCTCGGAAGAGATCACCAAATGGGGCCACTATAAGCCCCTGAGAGAATCGACAGGCACTGATCTAGCAGCCATCGGGACGGACCTCCAGCACAGGACGCGCTTGCCTAGATACCACTGCTGGGATAGAGGGCACTCAATCATAAATCGATGGTCATCCACCTCTCTCCGGACCCTTGCGACCTTGGCCAAATTCTCTACCCCATCAAATGGGTCCAAGATGAGCTACATCAAAACAACCAATATAAGTCCATAAGCAATTTTCGTTTCATCAAAACGTAAAAAACAAAGACTAAATCAAAAATTGCATACCAAGCTCAACCGCACGCTCCTTAGGACCTCCCTATACTTTGTAGGGTACTTGGCCTTCCCACCGATGCCCCCGCACCAGCGAGTCAGGAAATGAGAGCCCGGCGGCACAACCTTGTTAAACTCCACCGGTGGGAGGATCTGATGCTCGAAGGCCCAAGCCTGCATAAATGATGATCAATCAATTCAAAAAGCGTTATACAATAAATGAGAACGCGTGCTATCAAGAAAAATATTTCAAAAAGTTATACCTGCAGTAGTAGGTGGCAAAGGCGAAGGGCTTTCTCCTTCTTCTGGGCTTCCACGTCTAGCTCATGGTATAACTGGGCCAAGATGGCCCTCGGCCAATTCTTTCTCCTGATTCCCAGCACGTCTTCCACTGTGGTTATAAGCACATAATTGATCTTACTTCTCGAGATTGGGAAGAACAACACAGTGAGTAAAGAAATCACGAAGGACTGGATAGAATCCTCCCTCTCCTCCTCGGGCACTACGTCCACCCAAGTCCAGTGATGGTACAACTCTTTATAGGACAGCTGCCCAGAAATGGGCTTCAGAATAAACAACTCCTTCACCCACCTTACCACGGGCCTCTCAACATGGTACTTGTCCATGTAAGCATTAAAATGTACGACCTCGTCCATCCAAGGGATGCCGATCATGGCTACTACGTTAGAGGGGGTAATTATAGCTTCCCCAAAAGAGAAGTGGAAGGTATGGGTGGTCTCAGACCACCTCTCAGTTAGGGCCATTACTGCTGAGTGAGAAAGCTTAGGCATCAGCATTAGCATTATCTGCGCTAGGTCCCCAAACCCTGTCTCATTAATTGCAAGCGCGAGCTCGGGGTCGTTCTCTGAGATATGGTGCCACCATTCACCGATAGTGCCCATTCCCCCTATGTAAGTTAGTTCATATGGCTGTAAAATTAGAAACCAAATGGATCAGTCCTGCTTATTTTTCATCAGAAGAGCTACTGATGTTGCTTTTGCTAAAAGCGATGTAGCTGACGGCATCAATCCATACCACCAGCGGCATGGATGTTGTCGTCGGCGACATCACTTTAAAACAGAAGCGACATCAGACTGCCATAGGTCTTTTCACAAGGAATAATGCGGCCAACGACATAACTATATGAGGGCAAAAGCGGGTTTTCTCCTAAAATCGCACCCATCGTGCTAAAACTATAAAAATCGCGATCAATCAAACAATAAGCCCAAAAATGGTAAAAATCGATCCTAAAGCATGTAATATAACCAATCTATTTCACATTTAAAGTCCTATCATGGCATGATTTCAAATCTAAAGCCAAATCAAATCGAACTCGAAAAGAAGAGATTCGGGTTTTGTGAGATTACCTGGACATAGCAGAGGTGCTTCTCCTTCTTCGGGGTCAGATTGGTGACGAGAGAGTTAATGGCAAAGCCATACATTTTGGCTATCTCCTTCTGGCCATATGCAGTAGGAACGGAGAGGATTTTCAATCCCTCAACGAAAGAATCGGGCAGGCTCTCCCTAGCCTTGAATTTGCCCCCGAAAGCATTGGTGATTCTCTTCATGATTTTGAAGACAAAAGTAAAAAAATCAAGAAACTTTAGAGAAGAGAAGGTGAGGGGGTGCGATTTCTGGATAAATAGGGAAGAAAGAGTTTCAATTCCTTTTTAAACTACCACGCGGAATTCGAGGAGTTTTAATTTATCCGAAACTGTCCATCCATGCCGCCAGCGACATCACTCATATTGCCGGCTACATCGCCTCTTTTAGTTCAACTTTTAAAATTATCTGACCAGTCAAAGCTGCCACGTGGCAACCATACCGCCGGCGTTATCAATCCATGCCGTCAGCGACGTCATTCATGCCACCGGCGACATCGCTCCTCCAAATCAGTTTTTACACAAGCCCGACCAAAGGGCAATCTCTTTAAAATAAAAGTCTGACCAAAGGACAATAACTACAAAACACAAGCCCGACCGAAGGGCAATCTCTTCAAAATGAAGGTCTGACCAAAGGACAATAACTATACAAAACACAAGCCCGACCGAAGGGCAATCTACAAAGCGTAGGCTCAACTGAAGGGCAAACTCTCCACAAACTGAAACCCGACCAAGGGATAATTTTTTTGTAAAGCATAAGTCCGACCAAAGGGCAACCAATCCACAAAACACAAAACCCGACCAAGAGACAATTCCTCCCAAAGCACAAGTCCGACCAAAGGGCATCCTTTACACAAAGCTCAAACCCGACCAAGGGATAATTCATCCATAAAGCTCAAGCCCAACTAAGGGGCAACCGCTCTATGAAGCACAAAGTCCGACCAATCTACCAAACACGAAACTGACTAAGGGACAATTTCTCCGCAAAGCATAAGTCCGACCAAAGGGCAACTAATCCACAAAACACAAAACCCGACCAAGGGATAATTCCTCCGCAAAGCATAAGTCTGACCAAAGTGCGTCCTTTATACAAAGCTCAAACCCGACCAAGAGGCAACCGCTCTACGAAGCACAAGGTCCGACCAAGGGTCAAACCGGTCACTCATCAGGTATCATTCCTATCCATTGCTCTTTTGGGTGTTCATACTGACCTGTGGCAGCAGTGATCTCTTGAGGGGCAGCCTGTGAGCACGGAATTTTGTAGTACCTCTCGCGAGACGATGATGACGTGTACCCAATTTTAATGCCTCAAATTAAAAATTCTCCTTGGAATTTTTATTACCAAAATAATATTCCTCGCGAATTTTTATTTGGTAGAATATAGTTCGGCGTGGTCGATAACTCGTCTGGTGGAAGCTTGAACTAATGATTGGCACCCAAATAATAAATACCCTTTAAAATATTGTTAAAAGTCAAAAAGATGCCTTTTAACCCACTATTAAACCACTTTTCTTGACTCTTTTGGCTTTTTGGCCCATTAGTTGTTGGTATGCTGGAGGCTGATGCCACTAGAGGCATCATCCATGCTGCCAACGGCATCACCGTACCGCCGGCGACATCAGCCATACCGCCGGCGGCATGGCCCGAAATGGGTCCCTCCACAGACAACCTTTCGACCACTTTCGGCGGAATAAGTCAAAAAGGCCTCGAAAGAACACCCCAATTTGCCTATAAAAAGGCACCTTAAGCTGCAAAATGAAAGGGGGAGAGGGAATTGAGAAGTGAAGATTTTAATGTGAGAATAGATTCTAGTGAGACAAGAACTAGACAAAACAGAAAAAAGGATTTCGATCCATTTTTCCTGGTTTTTCTTCTTTGAATTCTCTGATTGTGAGTTTGGAATTAGAAAGTCTCTAAGTTAAAATCAACTTGGTTGAATTTAGAACCAAAAGCACTTAAATTTGCCGCTAAATCGTCGTAACAAGCTCCCTAGAGGTGTTTCTTTTGGTTCACGAAGAGGTGGATTCACAACCTCGAGGTAAAAATCCTGAGTCTCATAGCTCTTTGGCATTAATATTACTGACTTATGTTAATTTTTGTCAATTCATATTCATTTTTAGATTTTTGGTCATTCTTACTACCACCACTGCTGCCTATAAGCTGATACCGCCGGTGACATAACTGATGCCGCCGGCGGCATCAGACACGTCGCCAGCGGCATCAGTTATATCGTCGGCAATGTGACCTTCTGGATAGTAGTTTTATTTTCATTCATAATCCGGTTAAAATAATGATTGAGCCTAAAAATTACTTAAAAATGGAATTTCCTCAATAATAGCTATTTTGTAGTATATGATTCAACAAGCACTTTTCGTTATGTAGCTCCATAATTTGTCTATTTTATTTTTTCCTAATGTATTAAAAAAATTAAGTTCGAATGCTTTCTAATATCTCTCAGCTTGCGCACTTTTATCTTAGACATACCCAAACTTTAAAGTGGACCTCTGAATTACCTAAACTTGTAAAAAGTGGGCCTTCGTGCTACCTCGATCCCACTTGTCCAGTCGCAGCCAGGAGAGTGTATCACACTCGCTGCCAAGGTGAGAAATTTGGAAAAGTCAAACTAATGGGTGAGCGATACGTGGCATATGCTATCAAAATTTCAAAAAATGCCTTGACAAAACTTTTTTTAAGTCCATGTAATTTTAATTCAATAAAAAAATACTAAAAATTTGAAAAAGTCAAACCAATGGCATAACGACATGTGGCATAAACTAATAAAATTTCAAAAAAATATAACTAAGCTTCTTTTAAGTTCCTGTAATTTTAATTCAACCAAAAACACCATCTTCTACGATTGATTTCAAAAAAACATTGATAAAATTTATTTAAGTCCCTATAACTTTTATTATATAAAGAAAATAAATTTGGTGCATGAATTATTTAGAAAATGTTTATGGAAGGGTTTGAAAATGTGAAAATACGTTTCGGGGCACGGTTTCGTAAAAAAATTGTAAAATTTCAAAAAATTATGAAATATCCGGAAAATAAAGAAAATAAATTTGGTGTAAGAATATTTCAAAAAATGTTTATGGAAGGGTCCGAAAATATGAAAATACGTTTTAGGGTCCAGTTTCGTAAAACATCGAATAATCCCAAAAAATTATGAAATAGTCCGGAACATAAACAAGTCAGACAATTCCTAACTAATTAGTATGAATGACCAAAATGTGTTGTTCAAAGCCATAATATCTATACAAAGTTTGCGAGAGCAACTTATTTTGACAATAACTTAATAAGCAATACCAAACTGACCCTGAATTGTGAGAACAAAGTACCAAAACACAGAACACACAAAAAAACTATCAAAACCATAAATTAAACCACCAATAAAAGCCCATCTCGGGGATCAATGACCTGGCATGAAACTATCAAATCGGCCTAATGTACCAAAAAAAAAAGAAATTCAAAGATCACGTAGCACTTTCATATCTTACCTTTTCTTATATCCTCTATATATTATATTACTTCACCTTCAAACCCTAACCCCAATCGGTATGTTGCGTTCCTCTATTCCGATATTTCTTTTCTGTTGATTTATTTACTGTGTTTTTGACTGATGTAGTGTTAATTGTGCAGGCTTCGCCATTCAAGTAGGAAATTCATTTTGAGGCAACTCGAAAACCAAGAGCAACAAGTGAGTTGTTAAAACATTCTCATTTTTTTTTATATTACAAGTGTCTTTCTTATATTTTTCCATTGATTTGATTGTTGAATTAAAAATTATGTGAGAGTAGATGAATAATTAGAGTTAGTCAAAACTAATTGTTCGAAACTGTGAATTACTCATTGATACAGATCAAATCTATATAATTTGCCATCTTACAAAAGGAGGGGCTTATGCATTTGATATGTTAAGCAATGATACTTTTGCCTCTGATTCTCACTGGTATTCCAGGCCACGCTTGTTAAGAGTTGAAAGCATTAATTCCATCATCTGATTCTCTTTGAACTCCGTTTCCATGAATATCATCCAGCGCAACTGTTGATAATCTTCTGAGGCACCCTCAACTGCTACTTTCATCCTCACTTTGTCTTTGAGAATGAAAGTAACTTTGGCTACATGTAGATATAAATAAATTTGAAAGATCACTAACTCTTTTCTCGTTCTTCTCATAGCAAACTGTTGGATGTGGCAATGATGGCAATGATTGGATCTGTAGAGTCGATTAATATTGTACCTTATGTAACTGTTGGATTTTTCAAATTCACAAACATATTCAGCTTCAAGCTTTAAAAAAGCTATAACAATTTTTAAAGACAATGGCCTCCCAATGGAATCTGTATATCCATTTTGTGCATTTGGTCATTGAAGGTACATTGTCAAACATTTCTAAAGAACTACAGAAACTGATACGGGAAAGAAGAGAAATCACTCTCGACTTTGTCCGGGATGTTATTGATCGAAATGACAAGAACGAGAACAATGGCAAGACACACAAAGATCTCATTAAATTTCTTAAAAAATATTGGAAGAAAGTTCTCTATCATTTTGAACTGACAGAGGGGCACATTATCGCTGCTCGGACCTGGGGTCCATTTGATATTGCAGATTGCTCCATTTGCAGGGCCAGTTTACTGGAATCTTGTGAGTCTTTCGCCTCTTTTTAGGGATTGAATGTCAAGCAACCCAGACGATGAGATGTATGTCTCTGGAATGATTACCTTAACCCTTATAATTTGGGGCTTTTTTAGGTGTACGTGGTCATTACTTTCATTTTCATTGCATCAGCAGGCGACTGCTACAACCGTATTGTTGATTCTAATTTCAATGATTACAACAAGTAAACAAAATAGACAAATCACCAATATACTTTATAAATTCATACAAATACTCAATTGTGATGAAATATCTGTTAGGCCCAATAATAGATTACGATAAAAGATAATAGTAGCAGAATAAAAAGACACAAAGATTTTTACGTGGAAATCCCAAATGAATTAGGGAAAACCACGGGACCAACTCCGAATAATTCTCCACTATAAAATAATAGTAGGTACACATCGTACATTTCTAGCTAACATCACAGGCACTAAAGAACCCACCACATATGCTCAAGCTATCCTTGATCCGAAATGGAAGCATGCAATGGAAGAGGAGTTAACGGCCTTACAACTCAACAAAACATGGACAATAATGCCACTCCCAATAGGTCAAAAACCCATCGGTTGCAAATGGGCCTACAAAATCAAATATCGATCTGATGGCACCATTGAATGATATAAAGCACGCCTTATAGCAAAAGGGTACACACAAGTTGAAGGGATTGATTATGGACAGACTTTTTCACCCAGAGTAAAACTTACAACTCTCAGATGACTTCTCACTGTAGCAGCCTCGATAGACTAATTTATTCATCAATTGGATGTACAAAATGCATTCCATAAAGTTGTCTACATGGACTTGCCACTTGGACATCATTGATAGATGGAGAATGTTGTATGTTGACTCAACAAATCATTATATGGCCTCAAACTAGCCTCCCGTAATTGGTTCTCTATTTTTTCTGATGTGATTCAAACAGCAAGTTACCAACAGTCCAAAGTACACTATTCTTTGTTCACATAGCATCAAGAGTCCTCATTCACTGTCATTCTAATATATGTAGATGATATCGTTTTGACTAGGAATGACCTCAAAGAAATGTAGCACCTCAAAGAATGCTTACTTCAACGTTTTCACATTAAAGATCTTGGTGATTTAGAATATTTCTTAGGGATTGAGTTTTCTCATTCCAAATCTGGAATTTACATGTCCCAAAGAAAATATGCACTTGATATTTTGCAGGATACATGTCTTATACAAAGCTATTAGGGAAAGATCAATTCTTAACATTGCAACACAAGTTGGGAGTGTAACGCCCCCCCTATAGGGAGCGCCACGGTAACAATAAACACCCAATAAACATCTCTACTCCACTATATAGAGTTCAATACTTATAGATTTAATACGTACATATACCAATATAAAGTTTTAAACTCCAAATTTTTCTCCAAATGCTAATTATTCTCCAAATATTTCTCAATGTCACTTTACATTTCTCACTCTCTAGTACATGCCATTATTCTACAAACCATAATATTACATTAAAATATAAATCCACCTTGAATCTTTCCTTAATTGCTCTTTAAGCTGATCCACCTGTACCACTTTGGTCCAAGCTATCTACAAGTTCTCCACCTACGCGTAGAAAATCAACTACACGCTAAGCAATTTGCTTAGTGGTGTCCATAAAAAAAAATAACAACTTTGAATATTTTTAAAATAGAAACAAAGTATATTTATAAGTCAAAAACAAATTAACCAACTTTATGGAAACAACTCACAAAACTTATATAATAATCCTTTCAAGTACAATCAAATTTATATCCAACTTTTCCAAGCACTTTAACCACATATTGCCCAAAATAAACAAGTCCTGAATAACGGTAAAATGGATACGGGAGCGGACAAGCCCGAAGCCAAAGCTTCAAAATCAATATATCGGTCAAGCCCGAAGCCGAAGCTTCAAAAATCAATATATCGGTCAAGCCCGAAGCCGGAGCTTCAAAAATCAATATCGGTCAATCCCAAAGCCGAAGCTTCAATATCAATATATATATATTATAATATCGGCCAAAGCCCGAAGCCAAAGCTTCAATTGTTTGTACAGTACTGTACCCCCCTTTATTGGCGCCAATTTACCCTGACCCGTATTCTACTCGTTTAATAAGGGCAATAAATCAAAGTAACATCTTAAAAATTCCAGTATAAACCATCAATCATAATTCAACATAACTTCAGTAATTAAGAAATCCAAATCCCAAATTTTTAAGCATCAAACTTCAATTAAAACTCAATAAAATCAATATCATACTTTCCAGAATTTTTCCAGGTTTCATAACCTGACTTCCCCTGCATTTTTCACTATCAAAACATCATCCAATCGAAGAACTTTCTTCTAAACATAATTAGCCACAAGTCTCAGCTTTCCAAAACCACTAGAATCACAGAAATCCAAATTTTATAACCAAAGTTATGATCAACATACTAAACAGTGTACAAAGCTGAGATTTTCCGAAACAGATTTCATGACTCAACTTCAAACGAAAATTTCACATTGAAAACGAACGAAATTCAACAAGATTTCTTCTGAACATATGTTCCTTAATTTCTGTAGATATCAATAGAATCAAGAATCATTCAAATAGGATTTATATAATGAGATAAAACATTAAAACAAAACAGGTATATAATCTGGAAAATTTCCCGAAAAACCGAGAAATCGAAATTCGGGACACAAACCTTTTTCTATGCTCTTTCTAGCTCTCTTCTACCCCTTTTTCCTTTGATTTACTTGCAATAGCTTCCTCTACAACAGCCATATATAATTCTATCAAGATATCGCATAAATAAACTTCCTAATACCATAAATATGCTTAATCTACCATAAATTCTACTAATTAAACTTTAATTTCACCAAAAATCACTCACCTCAAACTCGGGTTACTATTCATCCGAATCTTAATTTCTGAAATCCTCCTCTTCTAGTCTTGATTGACTGAAATTGATGATGATAGAGGGCTTAAGGATCGATTTCTAATAAGAAATCGAAGTTGAATCGAAGAAATCGGAAGTTTTTGGATTATAGAAAATTTTTGGTAAAGGAAAGGAATGAGGAAGGAAATGATGAAGATAAGGAAGAGAAGAAGATAAGTTGGTAAGTTATGTATATATTTCTTTTTTTTTTTCCAATAATGCCCCTGATCAAATAATTTAATGTCCATTTCATCCCTCTTACTTAATTAGCTCTTATTTCCTCATGCCTTATATCCAATAACAATAATAACAATAAAAATAATTTTCATGATATAATTTATTATAAGCAAATTTTGAAAATTTCGGTTCGTTACAATTCTCCCCCTCTTATGAATTTTCGTCCCGAAAATTTCCTGAAAATAATTGCGGATATTGAGTTTTCATTGTATCCTCCGGTTCCCAAGTTGCTTCTTCAACCTTATGATTCCTCCAAAGTACTTTTACCAAAGGTATAGACTTGTTTCTCAATTGTTTAACCTCTCTCGCTAAGATTTGTACCGGTTCCTCTTCATACGTTAGGTCGGGTTCAATTTCTACGACATCAGGAGATAAGATATGTGATGGATCTGATCTGTATCTCCTTAACATTGACACATGGAACACATTATGAATTTTGTCGAGTGTTGGGGGTAGTGCCAACCGATAAGCTACCGGTCCAACCTTCTCTATAACCTCATATAGGCCAATGAATCTCGGACTGAGCTTGCCTTTCTTGCCAAATCGTAGGACTTTCTTCCAAGGAGATACTTTGAGAAACACTTTATCTCCCACTTCATAAGTAATGTCTTTTCTTTTTAGATCAGCATAAGATTTTTGTCTATCCGATGCAGCCTTCAATCTTTCTTGAACAAGTTTTACCTTCTCTTTTGTCTCCAGAATCAAATCCACTCCCACAATCTTGCTTTCACTAAGTTCGGTCTAATATAATGGAGTTCGACATTTCCTTCCATACAATGCTTCATATGGCGTCATTTGTATGCTTGACTGATAGCTGTTATTATAGGCAAACTCCATGAGGGACAAATACTTATCCCAACTTCCTTCAAATTCAATGATACAACTTCTCATCATGTCTTCCAACACCTGAATTACTCTTTCAGATTGACCATCTGTTTGAGGATGAAATGAAGTACTGAAATGAAGTTTGCTACCTAAGGCCTCTTGCAACTTCTTCCAAAATCTCGAAGTAAATCTTGGATCTCGGTCAGAAATGATTGAAATAGGCACTCCGTGTAGCCTTACTATCTCATCTATATATAACTGAGCCAAACTATCAAGTGAATAATCCATCCTAACTTTGTCAATCTATCTACAACAACCCACACTGCATCATGTTTCTTCTGTGTAAGTGGTAAAGACGTCACGAAGTCCATTGTGATTCTTTCCCATTTCCATTCTGGAATTGTTATAGGTTGCAACAATCCAGAAGGAACTTGATGTTCTGCTTTCACCTGTTGACAAGTTAGACATTGAGCAACATAGTTAGTAACGTCTTTCTTCATCCTATTCCACCAATAATGGCTCTTCAAATTTTGGTACATCTTGTTTGCTCCAGGATGCATCGCATAAGGACTACTATGCCCCTCTTGTAAGATATTCTTCTTTAATTCTTCATTGTTTGGCACACATAGTCTATCTTTAAAATATAGACACCCATCTTCTCGAACCATATAGTCGTCTACGATACCCACTTGTGTCCGTGCTCGAATAATCTTTAAGTCATTATCTTCATTTTGTGCTTGCTTAACTTGTTGTAGTAGTACAGGTTGAATCTTCAATTCTGCAATTAAGGCTCCACTACTGGTAAGAGCTAACCCCGTATTCATAGCCCTTAGTGCCATCATTGTCTTTCTACTGAGAGCATCTGCCACTATATTAGCCTTTCCTGGATGGTAATCAATAAGACAATCGTAATCTTTAATGAATTCCATCCACCTTCTTTGCCTTAAATTCAACTCTTTCTGTGTTGGCAAATATTTCAAACTTTTGTGATCTGTATAAATATAACATTTTTCTCCATAAAGATAATGTCGCCAAATTTTCAAGGCAAAGACTATTGCAGCCAATTCCAAATCATGAGTAGGATAATTCCTTTCATGATTCTTTAATTGCCTGGAAGCATAGGCAATCACTCTTCCTTCTTGCATCAAAACACACCTAAGACCACTATGTGAAGCATCACTATAGATTACAAATTCTTTTCCAGGTTCTGGTTGGGTAAGGATGGGTGCTTTTGTTAACATCGCCTTTAATTTCTCAAAACTTTCTTGACACTTGTGACTCCACTCAAATTTTGCATTCTTTTGAAGTAGTTTCGTCAGTGGGGCAGCAATGACTGAAAATCCCTTCACAAATCTTCTATAATATCCTGCTAAGCCAAGGAAACTTCTGACTTCCGTAGGGTTCTTTGGTGGTTTCCATTCAACAACTGCTTCTTTCTTCTTAGGATCCACTTTAATTCCTTCTGCAGAAACAACATGGCCTAAGAAAGAAACTTCTTCAAGCCAAAACTCACATTTGCTAAGTTTGGCATACAATTTATTTTCCCTCAAAGTTTGGAAGACTATCCGCAAATGTTGATCATGCTCTTCCCGTGACTTAGAATACACCAAAATATCATCAATGAAAACCACTACAAATCTGTCTAAATATAAGTAAAAGACATGGTTCATAAGGTCCATAAATGCTACTGGTGCATTAGTTAGACCAAATGGCATCACCAAAAATTTATAGTGCCCATATCTGGTTCGGAAAGCCGTCTTTACAATATCATCATCTTTCACTCTCATCTGATAGTAGCCCGATCTCAAATCAATCTTGGAGAAGTATTTGGCACCCTTGAGTTGATCAAATAAGTCTTCAATCCTCGGTAATGGATACTTATTTTTCACTGTCAATTTATTCAACTCTCGGTAATCAATACACAATCGGAGCGACCCATCTTTCTTCTTAACAAACAACACTGGTGCACCCCATGGGGATATACTCGGGTGCATGAATCCTTTGTCTAACAATTCTTGCAACTGAATCTTCAACTCTTTCAGTTCAGCAGGCGCCATTCTGTATGGTGCTTTGGATACTGGTGCGGTACCCGGCAATACATCAATTGCGAATTCTACCTCTCTTTTTGGTGGCAACCCCGGTAGTTCTTCTGGAAATACATCAGGAAAATCACATACCGTAGGAATATTCTGTAATTCTAACTCACCCTCCTTAAATTCTAGAGCGAAGATTAGGTAGGCCTGACATCCCTTCCTAACCAGCTTTTTAGTCTTCATAAAAGAAATTATGTTACAGATATAATCGGATCTTTCACCCACGATAACTATTTCTTCTCCATCAGAAACTTGAAGTGACATTCTTTTGTTTTTGCAATCCACCACAGCTCGATGTTCTGATAACCAATCCATTCCCAAGATAACATCATAATCTCGGAAAGGTAACTCAATTAAATTTGCAAGGAAAACTTGATGTTGAATCATAATAGGGCAATTCATATACACTTTGTTTACTATCACACTGTGTCCTAAAGGATTAGTCACTTCAATATTTTCTCCTAATTCTTCTACATGCAACCCTTTCTCTTGTGCTAATGCAGTACATATATATGAATGAGATGAACCAGGATCTATCAAAGCATAAACATCATGATTAAAGAATGAAAATTTACCGACAATAACTTCAGTAGATTCTCTAGTCTCAGGCCCTCGAATTGCATAACTTCGCGCCGTTCCTCCCGGTCTACCACTCTGCGGTGCTTGTTGAGCCACATCATGTCCACTTGAACCACTAGCATTTCCTCTTCCCCTTCCTCTTCCACCTTGCATTGTAGGAGTAGGAACTACTGTAGGTGCAGATGTACTTATCTGTCTTTGAGGACAATTTGCAATCAAATGTTCCTTTGAGCCACATTTAAAGCAGACTCTACCTTTTCCCCAACATTCCCCTGTATGCATCCTTCTACATTTAGAACATTGTGGAATATTTCCTCTGCCTCTACCTGAAGGTACACTAGCCGCTGACCCCGTACTTATGGTTTATCTCGGTCAAAACCCTCTAAAATGAGATTGTGTTTGTTCTGATGTTCCCTTCTGTCTCTTACTTGGAGATTCTGAACTAGCTGGACCCTGTGATCTCTTTTGAAATCCAGACCTTTTAGCCATTCTTTGTTATCTATCTGAATTAATCTTCTTAATGCCTGTAGCAGCATCAACCAAGTCATTGAACACCCTAATCCTTTGCGCAAGTAAATGCACTCTAATTTCATCATTCAGCCCATCCTCGAATCTCTTACATCGCCTCACTTCACTGTCAATGATATCACGAGCATACCTCTCGAGTTTGAGGAATTGAACTTTATATTCTGATACAGTCATTCATCCCTGTCTCAAAGACAAGAACAATTTCCTCTGCTCATCCTTAAATCGTTCACTAACATACTTTTTGTCAAATTGTTCCAAGAAAAGACTCCAGGTGATTTCTCCGGGTCGCCTTTCTCTCACAATATTAACCCACCACCTCCTAGCTTATTCTTTGAGTAGACCTTGAACACAGTCTAATCTCTCTTCATCTGTAAAATGAAGCCTAGTCATACACCATTTAGTATGATTAAGCCAATCTTCTGCAATTGCAGGATTCACTGTATCCCCTTTGAAATCATCAGCTGGAAGCTTCTTGATTCTTTCAAGAGGAGTTCTCTCCTCTCTTCTTTCAATGTGAGGCACGACAGGAACTTGAGGGATTTGTATGTTTCGTAGTACTTGTGTGATTACTTCAGTAGTCATATGCTGAAGTAAAGCAGCTTGTGCCGGAGTAGGTTGTTCAGGAAACCCACGAACTGGTGGTGGTTCATGTCTTTGTGCATCCCCTTGTCTAATACGGACCGTACTCTCAGCATCCTCTTCCTCACTCTGGTTGTGACTACTACTAGCCATTCTTATTCCTGAAAATTGGACCAAAGTGGATCAACAACTAACATAACATATTTATATCCTAAATGGCATGTACATACTAGTCCTAAAATCGCCTAAACCTCAGCTCTGATACCAATAAATGTAACGCCCCCCTATAGGGAGCGCCACGGTAACAATAAACACCCAATAAACATCTCTACTCCACTATATAGAGTTCAATACTTATAGATTTAATACGTACATATACCAATATAAAGTTTTAAACTCCAAATTATTTTCCAAATGCTAATTATTCTCCAAATATTTCTCAATGTCACTTTACATTTCTCACTCTCTAGTACATGCCATTATTCTACAAACCATAATATTACATTAAAATATTAATCCACCTCGAATCTTTCCTTAATTGCTCTTTAAGCTGATCCACCTGTACCACTTTGGTCCAAGCTATCTACAAGTTCTCCACCTACGCGTAGAAAATCAACTACACGCTAAGCAATTTGCTTAGTGGTGTCCATAAAAAAAATAACAACTTTGAATATTTTTAAAATAGAAACAAAGTATATTTATAAGTCAAAAACAAATTAACCAACTTTATGGAAACAACTCAAAAAACTTATATAATAATCCTTTCAAGTACAATCAAATTTATATCCAACTTTTCCAAGCACTTTAACCACATATTGCCCAAAATAAACAAGTCCTGAATAACGGTAAAATGGATACGGGAGCGGACAAGCCCGAAGCCAAAGCTTCAAAATCAATATATCGGTCAAGCCCGAAGCCGAAGCTTCAAAAATCAATATATCGGTCAAGCCCGAAGCCGAAGCTTCAAAAATCAATATCGGTCAATCCCGAAGCCAAAGCTTCAATATCAATATATATATATATATATATATATATATATATATATATATATATATATATATATTATAATATCGGCCAAAGCCCGAAGCCAAAGCTTCAATTGTTTGTACAGTACTGTACCCCCCTTTATTGGCGCCAATCTACCCTGACCCGTATTCTACTCGTTTAATAAGGGCAATAAATCAAAGTAACATCTTAAAAATTCCAGTATAAACCATCAATCATAATTCAACATAACTTCAGTAATTAAGAAATCCAAATCCCAAATTTTTAAGCATCAAACTTCAATTAAAACTCAATAAAATCAATATCATACTTTCCAGAATTTTTCCAGGTTTCATAACCTGACTTCCCCTGCATTTTTCACTATCAAAACATCATCCAATCGAAGAACTTTCTTCTAAACATAATTAGCCACAAGTCTCAGCTTTCCAAAACCACTAGAATCACAGAAATCCAAATTTTATAACCAAAGTTATGATCAAAATACTAAACAGTGTACAAAGCTGAGATTTTCCGAAACAGATTTCATGACTCAACTTCAAACGAAAATTTCACATTGAAAACGAACGAAATTCAACAAGATTTCTTCTGAACATATGTTCCTTAATTTCTGTAGATATCAATAGAATCAAGAATCATTCAAATCGGATTTATGTAATGAGAGAAAACATTAAAACAAAACAGGTATATAATCTGGAAAATTTCCCGAAAAACCGAGAAATCGAAATTCGGGACACAAACCTTTTTCTATGCTCTTTCTAGCTCTCTTCTACCCCTTTTTCCTTTGATTTACTTGCAATAGCTTCCTCTACAACAGCCATATATAATTCTATCAAGATATCGCGTAAATAAACTTCCTAATACCATAAATATGCTTAATCTACCATAAATTCTACTAATTAAACTTTAATTTCACAAAAAATCACTCACCTCAAACTCGGGTTACTATTCATCCGAATCTTAATTTCTGAAATCCTCCTCTTCTAGTCTTGATTGACTGAAATTGATGATGATAGAGGGCTTAAGGATCGATTTCTAATAAGAATTCGAAGTTAAATCGAATAAATCAGAAGTTTTTGGATTATAGAAAATTTTTGGTAGAGGAAAGGAATGAGGAAGGAAATGATGAAGATAAGGAAGAGAAGAAGATAAGCTGGTAAGTTATGTATATATATATATATATATTTTTTTTTTCCAATAATACCCCTGATCAAATAATTTAATGTCCATTTCGTCCCTATTACTTAATTAGCTCTTATTTCCTCATGCCTTATATCCAATAACAATAATAATAATAAAAATAATTTTCATGATATATTAATACCATAGTAATTTATTATAAGCAAATTTTGGAAATTTCGGTTCGTTACAGGGAGTCCAAGATATTCACTCTCCAACTTGAGGGGGAGTGTTGAGAATATTCCTATTTCATTATTGATTTATTCCTATATTAGTCTACATCAGGAATAATATCATTGATTAGGAATAATGATAATTAGGAAGATAATTTATAATTAGTGTATTTACTTATTTCCCTTATCATAGGTTTTGTACACTATAAATACATGTACGTATAATTGATTATATACAACTCAATAATATAATTTACAGTTTATCTATTCATCATTTTCTGTCGTTATATTTTTTACAAAGCAAGTCAGTTTTAAATTTACAAATGGGAGATTTACAACAATTCTCAATAGTACACTCATATAAGCTTTATGTATTCTAGTCTTCCAAACAATTATTCAAAGTGATACCAAAAATTTAAAGAAAGCTTTAATGCTATATTGGGTAATCTCGCATAAGGCTGTATGAAATGAGTTTTTTTTCTTTGTAAATAATAAAAAACTCTTTGTAGGGTAAAATCACATAGGGAAATCATGTATCTTTCAATTATAGTGTCATCTTTCTTTTAATGATGAATATAAGTGATAACTTACCAAATTCATCTCGACCGTCTCGGACCACGAGACCGGGTCAATAAGAGCGGTTTGACTCATATCACAGTTAAGGTCAGGAAAGCCAAATGAACCTGACCCATGAAGCCGGCTGAAATCTTAGTCCAGCTAGAGCAAGTACAAACCTGATTACTGCGCCAGCACCTTAGCCGGTTATGATCTTAAGACGGTCCACAACCGGCTTGAAAGTGTCCTACAAGAAAGGAGAATCCTAATCTGACTCTAATTCCTATATTCTCCCATCCAACCTTATCCTACTCTAGTTATAAGCTCATCTCAATTAGGACTTCCTATTCCATGAGAAGAAGAATAGATCATGCGCCTATAAATAGGCCCTTAGGTCAGTTCAACAGGTACATTCACATTCTGATACTACTCTTTATTATTTCCTCAAAAATCCTTTACTGACTTAAGCATCAGAGGGCCCCCCACGAGTTAAGCACCGCTCGCCCCCAAGTTCGTCTACTATTTTATAGAAATATGTTCGTAGATTCAAGATAGTTCGTAGTAAATCAATTCTAAAATATCAGATTCAGGTACAATATTTTCAATAAGTTAAATAATAAAAAAATTTACATTTCTTTCAAATGGTAATAACTTTTGATTTATAATTATTTTAAAGAGGCTTAGCGAAGCCTGATAAACTTCTTTAGGGTTTGCTTGGGAGGGGGAATTTGATTGTAAAGTAAAGGAGAGTAAGTGAAGTCCCATGCTTGGGACCAAGAAGCATGAACAGTGACGTGGAATATGATGGGAGGAATCTCTTCTCATTTCCTCTCATTATCCCTATGTTGTGTTCCGCCAATTTGGTCAGATTTGACCGAAACATATTTTCCTTTTCCTAATTTAACCCTTCTTTTATTTATATTACCAATTATGTCTCACTTGTAATATAAAAGGTTAGCTGTGTTCCATTTTCAACGAAGTTCAACCCTAGCCGTTCCCATCTGGTTTCTTGTTCGAGCTTGTGCTTCAACTTGTAGTTTCAAGGTATTAATTTTGAATTATAGTTGATTTTTGTGCTCAATCTTTGCAATTTCTATCTTGGGGTACTTGTTCTATGCTTTAACTTTTTTCAATGTTTGAGAAATTAGATTTTGCACAAATGTAAGTTATGTAACTGAGATACTGAGACCGTAAAACCTCAGGGGAAACGTTTATCATACATTACAACCTCTATTATTATCACTTTTCCAGATGTCTTTCAATTGCCTCCTCGGTGGTTTTGGGTTTTGATTTGTCACTGGTTTATTTCACTCTGCCTTATTGTGGTTTTGATTGAGTTTTGGGGGTTTGGTTTTTTTTAGATATGTATAGCTATTATTGCTTCTGATCTTCCTTACTTTTCCAATTATTTTTTTCAATATATATATATATATATATATATATATATATATATATATATATATATATATATATATATATATATATATATATACACACACATACAGAGTAATTTCTTCTTTGAAAATCCTTTACTAATCTATTAACTATACTTTATTGTCGTCATGTTGCTTTCCACACAATATGGTATTATTGTTTTGTCCTTATCTTCACATTGATATATAATTAAGATAACATAATCAACTGAGAACAAAATAAAAACTTTTTATTTATGAAATACTAGGTGGATGTTGTATATGCTGTTAAAGTTGATTTCAAATTGCCTGTAGTTTTGAACTTTAATTAGCCAACAATTGAAGCCATCCAAATGATGTCGGAAAATGTGAATTTGTTTCTTCAAATACCCAACTCTTGATTACCCCACTTTACATGTCAGCAAGGTTAATTATCTCCACAAATACAACATGTATTTGACCAATGTTAAATACATTTCACATTACTTTATTTATGCTATATATAGCATGCACTCCTGCATGTTTTAAAAAAAATTCAATTCCAATAGAATAATAAGCAAAGTAATTTGCTTTTTTGTGTGATATATTCCTGTAGGAATATTTGTGAGTTTTGGGTGTATTCGGGTTAAGGGTTTGAGTGTTTTATTTCTCCATTTCTTTTATACCACTTTTCAAATAATTAGTGGATTATTTGTTTTCTCCTTTCGCCAATTCATTTCTCCTATTTTGTTGTTGCTATAAATACCTAAAATAAATATTTAGTTCCGCTGGGAGTCCTAATTCTCTAACAAATTGGTATCAAAGCTAATCAATATTTATTTTGGGTTTTTAAAAATTTACTATGGCGATAACAAAATTCGATATCGAGAAATTTGATCACAATATGAGCTTTGCCTTATGGCAAGTTAGGATGAAAGCGATTTTGACGCAAAATGAATTATACAAGGCGATGATGGAAGAGTTACCTGAAACAGTGACAAAGGAGAAGAAATAAGATCTGGAGGATAAAGCTCTTGCTACCTTTCAGTCATGTTTATCGAACGAGGTTCTGCAAGAAGTCATCTATGAGAAGACTGCCAAAGATTTATAGGAGAAATTACAATCTCTCTACATGTCCAAAAACCTCACCAGTAAGCTTGTGGTGAAGCATCGTCTCCATATGCTCCACATGGCAGAAGGCACATCCCTTAAGGCGCACCATGATGATTTCAGTTCCATTCTTTTGGATCTAGAAAATTTGGATATCAAATACGAAGAAGAAGAAAAAGCACTTATGTTGTTGCAGTCTCTCCCTCCATCGTTTAAGAATTTCCGCGAGACCCTTATCTATAGTAAAACCACTTTAACCATGGAGGAGGTTAAAAAATGTTTGTTCTCTAAAGATCTTATTGATAAAGAGCTTTTGGTGATAGAAATAGTCCTAGAGAAGGTCTGGTCATTCGAGGGAGATCTTGTACAAGAGATCCCAATAGCAGCAGCAACAACAATCGATCCAGATCTAAATCAAGATCTCGTTATAGTAATTTGATGTGTAATTACTACAAGCAGAAAGGGTATATTAAAGCTGAATGTTTCCAGCTCCAACGGAAGAATAAAGACAAAAGTCACAGAGATGACAGTTCTGTCGAAGCCAGTGTTGCAGAAGATCAAGTAGATGCTGAAGTAGATGCCGTATCCGATGATGGTGCCAGATATGGACAAGGATAGATCTTGGACTCTGCTTGCCCATTTCATATTTGTTTCCACAGAGATTGGTTCTCCTCTAATGAACCAATAGATAGAGGAGTTGTGTTGATGGGCAATGATCATCCTTGTAAAGTTGGTGGAATCGGTACTGTCAAAATCAAGATGCATGATGTTCAAGGCTTTTCTTCTTGTAAGAAGTTCAACTAACTCATATGTGTTGTTTTTCTACAAGGAATTCATCTTATCTTGCATTGCCTCCAGCCAAGATTCTTTATCTGCATGAGTTAGAACTTCCTGAAAATTCTCTGGGTCCCCCTCATCAGTAAGGACAATATACTCAGAACTAGGATACTTTGATGTTGGTTGGCGATCCCTGGTGGATCTTCTAAGCTGTTGTTCAGCCTTAGCTTACTGGGTGGGTTGCTCCCCCTACTCATTAACATCTTCTTGCTCATGATCCTCCATTAGCTCTGGAATTTCATCATTGTTCTAAACTTGTTCCTCATCTCCACCAATAGTACTATTTAGCAATGAAGGAACATGGCTGGGAATGACGTCATTTACAAGTCCTGACCTGCCATTCTTCTTCAAGCTTTCGATGGTCTCATTTTCTTGAAAGACTACATCTCTGCTTCTAATGGTCTTCTTCTTCTCTAGGTCCTATAGTTTGTACCCGAACTCTTCATCTCCATATCCAAGGAAGATACATAGACTTGCTTTGTCATTAAGCTTTAACGATTGCTCCTTAGGTATATGCGCAAATGCCTTATAGCCAAACACTTTCAGATGAGAGTATTGAACATATTTTCCAGTCCATACTCTTTCTGGAATATTAGAATCTAGAGCAGCAGATGGTGACCTGTTGATGACATAGCAGGTTGTGCGTGCTGCTTTTCCCCAAAACGACTTTGGTAAGCTAGCCATTTTGAGCATACATCTGACATTCTCTACAATAGTGCAATTCATCCTTTCTGCTACACCATTGTGCTGTGGGGTTCTAGGTACAGTCTTTTCATGTCGAATTCCATGTCTGGAATAGTAGTTCTCAAACTCGTGTGATGTGTATTCACCTCCATTATTAGATTGGAGACATTTTAATTTCTTGTTTGTCTCTCTTTCAACCATAACATGGAATTTCTGGAATGACTGAAATACCTGATCTTTTATTCTCAGGAAATACATCTACAGCTTTCGTGATGCATTATCGATTAAGTAACAAAATACTTGTTACCTCCCAAGGTCTCATATTTAAAGGGGCCACATACATCTGAGTGCACCAAGTTAAGAACACTTGACTTTCTACTTGATGACTTGCTGAATGACACTCTATATTGCTTGCCGAATAGGCAGTAGTCACATGGAGATAGTGTATGCCATTAGCCGAAGGTACAAGTGCCTTCTTTGCTAGAATCTGCAACCATTTCTCACTGATGTGAGCCAATCTTCTATGCCACAAATCTGGTGAAGACTCATCTTCAATAGCATGCAATCCATCTTTACAAATGACTGCATTTGTTTTGTACGGTGTACAACACATGGCACCTTTTGCAATCACCAAGGAATTTCTGGTAAGCTTCCATTTCCTACTCCCAAAGAAATTCTCAAAACCTTCACGATCTAGGACACCACAAGATATTAAGTTAAGCCTCAAATCAGGAACATGTCTAACTTCTTTGAGGATGAGTGTGCAGCTAGTGTTCGTCTTAATACGAATGTCACCAATTCCAATAATTTTAGAATGGCCATTATTGCCCATCTTTACCACACCAAAATTTCCTCCTCTATATGTGGTGAAGAACTCCTTATTGGGAGTGGCGTGATAAGATGCTACAGTGTCAATCACCCATTCCGTATCATCTTGAATTGAGACTTGCAGACATTGTTCTTCATGACTGAAGGAAAGAACAACAATCTCCTCAGTTGCTGCAGTGGTGTTCTTGTCTTCCTCCTGATTATTGCCATCCTTCTGTTCTCTCTTCAGCTTTCAACAGTTCCTCTTCAGATGGCCTTCTAGTACACAATGGTAGCATTTGACTCTACCCCTGGACTTAGATCTGCCTCTAAACTTGTCTCCTCCTTTGGATTTGTCAGGATTATTGGGACCTCAATTTTTGCTCTGACCTCTGTGTTCTGTGATAAGAGCTTGGCTACTTTTGATAATCATAACTTTCCTCCTTGTCTCCTCGTTGAGCAAAGTGCTGATAATATGGATTAAGGATAATTTTCCATCTAGAGCCGAACTGGTAATAGACACCACCAAGGTATCCCAACTTTCCGGTAGAGAGCTGAGCAACAATAAGGATTGGACTTTATCTTTAAGTGTTGTTTGCATAGAAGATAATTGATTAATAGCACTTTAAAATTCATTCAAAAATTTAGCAACAGAAGTTCCGTCCTTATATTTTATGTTGACAAGCTTCCTTATCAGGAATAACTTGTTTCCAGCAGTTTTCCGATAATAAAGATCTTGCAGCTTCTTCCATAGTTCATGGACAGGCGTTTCTTCCGAGATATGGCTGAACACGCTGAAATCTAGCCACTGGCGAATGGTACCGATGGCCTTTCTATTCAACTTGCTCTAATCTAGATCTTTCATGTCTTTCGGCTTTGCGGTGTCTCCTTCGATTGCTTCATGCATGTCTTTGTAGTACAATATATCCTCCATCATGGGCTTCCAAATTGACCAATTTGAATCATTTAATTTGATCATGGATGTTGAAGAAACTTCTATTTTAATTAACACAACCACCTTTATGGAACCAAATGCTCTAATACCACTTGTTGGGTCCCTTATATCAATTCGGTAGCAAGGTATATGTATTAACTAAAGTAGATGTTGCAACAATGAGTATAAAAATAAATAGAGCAATAAAGAAACACAAAGATTTACATGGAAACCCTTTAAAAGGGAAAAACCACGGGGCGACAAAAATATCTCCACTAATAAATAATGGGAATACAACAATAAAGCCTCTCTCAAGTATACCCAAACTTATGGTATAAAATAATTTTAGGAGAAAGTTGGAATGCCCAAAAAAAAGGATTAACCCCTACCCATCCATGTCGGCTTTTCAAGACTTTGTATTGCAATCGGAACTCCATGATCTACCCCTACACGGTCGTGACTACACCTGGTCTAATAGAGTGTCATTCTCTCGTATTGATCGTGTTCTTGCTTCGAATGGGACATTGCAGTTTTGGCCTAACTTATCCATATCAACTGTGGACACCACCCTATCTGATCATTTACCGATTTTATTTCGCTCCTTCGTTGCTCACTCAGCCGGCCCAAAACCCTTTAGATCGTTGAACATGTGGTGGGATAAGGCAGATTTTCTGCCTTTTATTCGTAATAAATGGCACCTTATTTGTCAATCCTATGCTCACAAAGACCTATCTTATAAATTGATGAAGTTGGGTCGTGCAATCAGCCCTTGGCACTCAGAAAATTTTGGAAACCTACAGAGAAAGATTGGTGATTTAGAGGAAATTATATTGGCCCATACATCGAGTAATGTTCCTCGACCGCTCACTTCAACTCAAAATTCAGAACTAAATCGTAATCGTTCCCTCCTTCAGGAAAAGAGGGCTTCTTTGGAAAAATTACGGCATCAACAATCAAGAGCGAATTGGGCGCTATTGGGTGATAATAATACATCTTTTTTCCACCGCACTGCTTCAGCCCGATCTCGCAATAACCGTATATCGCAACTGGACATCGAGGGAGTAATTGTTACGGACTTGAAGGTCATTTCAGATGCTATTTACAGCTATTACGCCCAAATATTCAAGGCTGCCCCTATAACGCCATTCTCTCTTAAGAAGCTACGTTTCAATACTGTTACTTTGCAACAAAACGCAGCTCTTATCGCCCCCTTTCAGGCTGAGGAAATTTGGAACAGTATATGTACGTGTGGTGAGAATAAAGCGCCGGGACCAGATGGCTTCAATTTCTTCTTCTACAAAAGGTTCTGGGACGATTTAAAACCCGAATTTATGCAAGTTTTGGATCATTTTTATGTTACATCTCAGCTCCCAGATTCGGTCAAGACATCTTTCACAGTGCTAATACAAAAAATTCTAGGTTCTTGTTCTCTGAATAACTTTAGACCTATCTCGCTCATCCATGGTATCTATAAAATTATTGCGAAATTATTATCGATTCGTCTTCAGGCTGTTCTACCGACTCTTATCTCAAACAATCAGTTTTCTTTCATCAACGGTAAAAGCATTCATGAGTGTTCTTTTGTGGCTTCTGAGGTAATTCATGACCTCCATATTAAAAGGAAACCTTGTGTGGTGTTGAAACTAGACTTTCACAAAGCTTTTGATAGTATTTCTTGGACTTATATTGACTCGGTTCTCCAGAGGATGGGTTTTGATCAGAAATGGATTTCATGGTTGTCAAATAGCAGGAAAAAATCCACTACTTCTATTCTAATCAATGGCTCACCAAGCCCTCCTATTCACATTCGTAGGGGGGTCAAACAAGGAGACCCTTTATTGCCTTTTATTTTTGTGTTAGCAGTGGAGGGCCTAAAACAGCTCATAGATCGTAGCATTCAAGTAGGCATGCTACCTGGCTTTCGTTTGGAGGAATCCCTTCCAGATATTTCTTTGTTACAGTTCGCTGATGATACGATTTGCTTCCTTCTAGTAGAAGAATCCATAATTCCCAGTTTCATTCGAATCCTGAGGTGTTTCGAACTAACCTCAGGATTGCGTATCAACTACCACAAGAGTGCGATTATGGGAATACACGTCACTCTTCCCCGACTTATTTGCTATTTGCAATAGGAAATTCTCAACCATTTTTGAAGGGTGTAGCTATATTTTTTCCAATCGTTCCCAAACCCGCCCCTTTTGGAAAAGAAGCCTTCGCATTACGAACCAACAACGATGCAATGAACTGAAAACCTGGATATCGATTTCATGCCCAACGCTCTTCCAAGCTCATGGAATCGTGAACAGCCCCACTTTCTTCCCGAGAGGAGATTGCTTCCTATGGGACATTGGAGTCCAGAAAAAATATTCAGCAGCGTCCTTTTATCATGGATATTATCAACAACGATTATGGCCGAACCCGTCGAGAGACTTTACACTCATTTGGTCCTCCCACATGCTCCCCAAGATAAAATTTTTCGGCTAGTTGGTCTTTCACAATAGGTTACCGACACGTGAGTTCCTTTTCCATCGGGGATATCGTATGCTAACTAGCGCATGTTGTCCGTTCTGTCCACTACCTGAATCTTTGGAACACAGCCATTTTTTATGTCACGCGAATTATCAGATTTGGAGAGATGCATTCCTTTGGCTGGATATTCAGGTTGTGATGCCGAATGATGGTTACAACTTCCTTCTCTTATGGTGCACTTTCTTCAAACCTAGAATCTCCCGTGATTTTGGTAGGTCTCTCTGGTTCATTATATCATGGAATCTTTGGAAGCACCGCAACAAGAAGATTTTTCGAGATGAAACTGATGATGGGGATATTTTAATTGCTAGTATCAATTTTTGTTGGTTTCTTTTTCATTCCTATAAGCGCAATGTTAGCCTTTCGGTTTCTGATTTGTTTAAAAACCCGAGGATTCTTATTATGTAACTTTGATGTACTTTTGGTTCTTGTTTCGAGAACCATTATTAATAAAAGCGGGGTGGGTGTTTTATAGGTAAGCAGAGGAACCAACCTAGTTGGGTACTCTGCCCCAAAATTTTCACCCACACCAATCTTTTAGCCGTTGGAGAGATACACTGTCTCTCTAAGGGTTTTTAAAAAAAAAAACCAAATAGTGTAATATTTTCCAAACTACTCAACTCACTCCCTTAATTTCTCTCAAACTCTTTTTGTAGGAAATGCTCTACAAAAGAAAAATCAATTTTTGCTTGGATGAATTTGGATTGTGGGAATCCCTATTTATTGGCACAAAAAGTTGCATCAAGTTTCCAATTGGCAATTAATGTGCCAATTACTAACTACCATCTTGCCACCTTATTTGTTGGCAATTAATTAGCCTCGAAATTGGTTAAATTAATTAGCCTCCAAATTTAGTTTGGACTTAACACTTTAAATGTATTTGCAAGCAACATAAAGAAGAAAAGTTATGTGGAAAGGAGATCTGCTAATCCAGTTGAAACAATTGATGGAATCGATTTCATGGTTTCTCAAAATTGTATTCATCTAGAGAATGTTGTTGAAATTGATGATATACCAACTTCAGATCAAAATGACAAGGAGGGTGATCATGCACAAGAAGACTCAGTTTCACGTAAAGCTAAAAAAAGTAAGAAGTCAGTTATTCATGAAACTGTGATAAGTTCGTCCCAATCATTTAAGTAAGTGGCTCATGCTATAACAACATCTAGAGACAAGTTGGCAAATGCTATAGAATCTAAAAAAATGAGTCCAAATTATGATGCATTTGGTTTACTTGAAGAAATGGGAGTTGAGCAAGAAATTATGCCCGATGCTTATATTTTTCTCTCAAAAAATCCACTGATGTTGGAGTATTTGGTTAAGTGTTGAGTTGATCTACGCAAAATTCTTTAGATGAAATTCATGAATCAAGCATCATGATGTACACAGTGGAGCATATTTTTTGGATTCACCAAGGCATATTTTTGTTGTTGATTCCAAGAGCCTCTTTTTGGATTCCCACTTTTGGATTTTGGATATAATTATGTTTTAATCAACTATGTATGCCTCAAAGTCATATTCATGACTTATTTTGCAACTAGCTTAACATGAAAGGTTTTAGAACCAATGGTTGTAATAGATTATGAAATTGGTTATATTGAACCAAAACATTTCATTATTTTGTAATGCTTATGACATTAAACCTGATATATGTAATTATTAAATTATTAGTTGATGTGGTTTTATTATGTCCATGTCTATCTATCGAGTTTGAATTGCAGGATTCTTTAAGACTCCTTCTAAAAGACCTCTAAAGTTGCCTAATTTAGCTCTTGCCAAAGCCATAGCTGATGTACGGGAGTATCAGGTATATTTATAAAGTCATTACATATCTTTTTCTCTTTCACTATTGCCCTTTGACTGGTATATTGGCTACTTTCTCTTGTTTTTCTGCAAGTGATTAATATGAATTTATATTTTCAAATTGATTCTGTTTCCTGAACTTTTCCGTTCTTTTGGGTTTTATTCTCATTGGGTTTTTAATTAATTCAATTGTACTTGTGAATGAATGAATGAATGTAATGAGTTCTCATTTGTTTTAGCAACAAGGTGGAATCAGGTCTTTTACAATGCCTCTTATAAGCAGATTTCTACAAATACGAGCATTAATAATGGAAGGGCACATATGTAAATGAGTCATGAACTTTATTCATAAAATAATTGGTTTCCTTTAAAAATCCATCCATTCCTTCCAAACATAAAAAAATTTAAAATTCTTCACATCCCTTCAATTTCTACCCTTTCTTTTATACTCCTTTCCTTTCCCTTCCTTTAAAAACCCCAATCCTTTGCTCCCAAGCAAAGCCTTGGAAGTTTAGATATATGGATTTCGGTTACTCATTTCTTTGGCAATTTTTAATTAAATTTAGGCTCGAGCATAGATAAACCCATGTCTACTTTATAGTAAGGGTTCTTACACAATTGCCACAAAAATCTAAAATAATTTTGGCCTACCATTACCAAAAAACGAAAATAGGAGAAACTAATTACATGAATACGGTGTACATATAAAATCTCAACACTTCCCTTCCTTCACACATGTACATGTGTTTGACATGTTTAATTATAATTTCTTTTGCCTTATTTTGAATTTATCTCTCAAACGGTTTTTTTTGACATATGCTGCTCTATAGTTTTCTGTTCATCTCTTTTTTATCTTCAAAGCGACATCCACTGTGATATTAGGCCACTAACGTGCTGTAGTACAATTTACAAGTGTATTGCTAAGCTCTTGTGTGATAGAATGAATGTGGTTCTACCTTATATCATCAACAACAACCAGGGTGCATTTGTTAAAGGTAGATCCCTTGCACATAATGTCCTCATTAACCAAGATTTACATAGAGTCTATGGTAGAGCAAATGTCTCCCCTAGATGTATGATGAAAATTGACTTGAGTAAACCTTATGACACGGTCTCTTGGTGATTTATGGATAACCTACTCAATGCTTCACATTTTTCGGCTAAGTTTGTGAAATGGGTTATGTCCTGTCTCTCCAGCACTCACTATAGTTTGCTAATCAATGGTCGTATTCAAGGTGATTTTGAGGGAATGAAGGGCTTGAGACAAGGAGACCCAATTGTTGGAGAATTTCGGTAGAATAAAGCCTGGATAATTCTAAAAAAATGTCTCACAATCCTTGTTGAAGAAATTTGATAAAATGATGTATGGATACTTCTGAAGTCATGACGAACACTTTCAGATTGAATCTTATTTGGCGGTTCTACCAAATAGATCAATCGGATAAAATTAGAAACGACAAGAACTTAGATTGAATTTTGTTGTGAAGAAAAGCGAACTAAAAATTGCCGAAATCGTTGCAAAAAACTCTTTCTATAAGTGTTGCCAATGCCATGTTTTATAGACCTGATACGAACAGTCGCAACTCTTCATAATAGAAATGTTGCGAAAAGACAAGTCCATTCGAGCAGCTGCAATAGTTCATAACAGAAGTGTTGCGAGAGGTAGCTCCTGGACCCTCTTAAGCTAAGCATCGTAATAGAACTCGAACAAGCGTGCACTCCGCACTCTCCTAACTTGTTCGATGAAATATTACGACTGCATTGGTCAACTAGTTGATCCAATTACACTAAAATACCAACATTCCTCCTCCATTTTACTGTAATACATGATTAACTAAACAAAATCACAATAAATAACAAACTTATGCATAAATGAAATATCGTGACGATCGAATTTCATCTTAGTATATTACACATTCCAAATATTTGAATACCAAAGGTGTCACTATGGATTGAACCTTGGCTATCCATCTTGAATACTCGAAGATAATATACGCATAAGTTAACATTCTAACATGTTCTTACTTGACACTATCTTTTACTAGCCTTGTGCCCTTATCCTTCATAAGCATATCAGAGCTAAGTCCAAGCTTCTTGAAGTAGCTAGACTTCATGCTTATCTAGGTAGCCTTTTTACTCTTGCACCTGTGTATGCAATTTTTCAAAAAGGCTATCAAGAAGTTAAACTTCAACCTCCTTTACTTGCAGGTCTGAACACACACCTTGGGATGTTTTAATTAGTGTGTTCCAATCTCTAGATGTTAAGCTTTCCTCATTGAATTCAGCACCTATCGTCATATTAGGTGGGAATTGAGTATCTTAACATGAAAGATTTCAAATGGACTTTAATTTCATCCCCATTGCCGACTTTTGCACAAGATCTTTCCTTAACCCATTGGTTATATGATCAGCTAAATTATGCTCAGTTTTTACAAACTTAGATTCCATTGTCGAATCACTCACACAAGTTTGTTTTTTAGACACCCAAGAAGTAGCACCTCCCCCAAGAAGAAACACTCATCCACTTGCGGAAGAACTATACTCCTCATAAGAAAAATAACTTGTATCGGACTAACCTTCCAAAGCCGAAGGAAGCCGTTAAAAATGCGCCATGTGGCATTATGTTAACCCGTCAACTTTGACTTTTGGCTGACACGTGTAAGTCAACCATTGACATGTCAACCCCAAAAGTTAAACCAATGCCACATTAGATGATGGTTAAAGTTGGATAAGGACAAGTTTCTGGCGACGCTTAATTTCACAAAAGTGTTGCCAAAACTGCTCCACTTACATTCTTTCTTGCGACACAAAAAAAAAAATTCCGGCAACGGTATGAAAATCGTTACCATATCAACCAGTAGCAATGTTTCTGGCAACACTTCTAAAAGCGTCGCAATAGATCACAAAAGCGTTGCCAAAACAACTACACGAAGCATCGCCACAGATCATGAACCGTCACAAACGGTTGTCACAAAAAATGACCGTCTTGACTTTTCATTTTGTGATGGAATTTCTGACGGACGTAGAATCCCTCACAAACCGTTACAATGAACCATGAACTGCCGCGAAAAACAGTTGTCACAAATGAACCATCGCAACTTTTCATTCTGCAACAAAATTTGCAACGGATTCGTAATCCATTGCAGACTGCAGAAAAATGAATTCAGATTTTAAATCATTTCAAAATCGATTCCGGCCACCGACAAAACCCCTGCTAAGGTTTTTCGATGTCCCAAATCCAATGGTTCTATTCTTTTTAAAAAAAATTAACCTAAAAACGTTGTTTACACAAAATGACTTGAGAATCAAGATTTTTTTCGAGAAAAAGAACGTTTATACCGCCATGAACAACCAAAAATGGAAATGACCATCAAACATAATTCAACATAACATCAATAATTAAGAAATTTAAATCCTAAATTTTAAAGTATCAAACTTCAATTAAAACACAATAAAATCAACATTCATATTTTTCAGAATTTTCCAGATTTCATGACCTGACTTCCCCTGCATTTTTCTATATTAAAAGATCATCGAATCGAAAAGTTTTCTTCTAAACATAATTAGCCACATGTCTCAGATTTCCAAATCCACCCGAACCACAGAAATCCAAATTGTATAACCAAAGTTATGATCAAAACACTAAACAGTGTACAAAGCTGATATTTCCCAAAAACAGATTTCACGACTCAACTTCAAACGAAAATTTCACATTGAAAACGAACGAAATTAAATAAGGTTTCTTCTAAACATATATTTCTTAGATTCTGTAGATATCAATAGAATCAAGAATCATTTAAATCGGACTTATATAACGAGAGAAAACATCAAAATAAAACAGGGGCAAAATCTAGAAGTTTTTCAAAAAATCGAGAAATCAAAATTAGAGACACAAACAATCATCGCAAGATAACGGATCGAATTCGTACCTTTTTGGTGAAAAGCTCAGGCTTCAAGCGACAAAATAAGATTTAATCTTTGTTGGGAAATTTCGGTAGAATGAAGCCTGGATAATTCTGAAAAAAACGTCTCACAATCCTTGTTGAAGAAATTTGATAAAATGATCCATGGATACTTCTGAAGTAGTGACGAACACTTTCAGATTGAATGTTATTTGGCGGTTCTACCAAATTGATCAATCGGATAAAATCAGAAACAACAAGAACTTAGAATGAATTTTGTTGTGAAGAAAAGCGAACCAAAAATTGTAGAAATCGTTGCAAAAAACTCTTTCTGTAAGTGTTGCCAATGCCATGTTTTATAGACCTGATACGAACAGTCGCAACTCTTCAGAACAGAAGTGTTGCGAAAAGACATGTCCATTCGAGCAGCTGCAACAGTTCATAATAGAGGTGTTGCGAGAGGAAGCTCCCGGACCCTCGTAAGCTAAGCATCGTAATAGAACTCGAACTAGCGTGCAGTCGCACTCTTCTAACTTGTTCGATGAAATATTACGACTGCATTGGTCAACTAGTTGATCCAATTACACTAAAATACCAACACCAACGTCCCTTCTCCTATTTGTCTTGGTTATGGAGTGTTTAACTAAAATTCTTCATTGGTTTGCTCGTCACACGAATCTGAAATGCTGTATGTTTCGCGGACGACCTTATCTTACTTTGCAAAGCTAATGTGGAAACGGTTAGGGCATTGCTTGAAGGATTTCAACTTTTCTCAAACTCCTCTGATTTGGTTGTTAGTAATCATAAATCCAACATCTATTTTTGTGGCATTTCACAGTTGGTAAAGCAAAATTGAAAGACTAGTTCATATATATATATATATATATATATATATATATATATATATATAGACACACACACACTTTCTACCAATTGCCCTTGGTACAATTGGTATAGTCACTAGTTGTGGGTCGGAATATACATACACACACAAACTTTCTTTTAGTGTTTTTATTACAAACTAATCGTTATTCTCAAATTCTAATTTGCAATATTATGAACCCCTTAGGCGCCTCTAATGGCCATAAACACCAAACAGCATGAAAATTTTACTCAACTTTGATTCATTCTGGTTCAAGTTGGTGTGATATGGCAATGTTTGAAGGTTAGATTTATTATTCAAATTTAATTTGATTTTGTTTGTGAAGCTTTGAATATATATTAGAAAAAAAGCCTTTGTTAGCTTTCAATTAAATTTATACAACTTATTTCATAAACTTGGTCTAGTGTATGATCTTCTTAAATAAAAGAATTTCCAACAAATTGTCATGTTCTATTTGAAGCTTTCCTTTTATCTTATAAAATCTTCTATTTCTGTTTGTTTGGAAGGACAAAAGTCATCTCTTTTCTCTAGAGACAACAATTGTCCTTTTGTTTAAGACAAATAATTGTTCTCCAAAGAAGGGCTGAAAGTTGTCGCCTTTGTGTAGGGACAAAAATTGTCTTTTTTTTTGGGACAAATAATTGTCATGTATTATAAGGAAAAATGTTGTTCCCTTTCCATTGGGATGATATTTGTCACTACATTTTGGACGACATTTGTAACTATTCGTAGGGATGAGAATCGTCTCCAAATATAGGGACAACAACTTGTTTTTCGTCCTCTATAAAAGAAAAGAAGCTTCATTTTTTGGAATCAGTTATTACAGATATTCTTATGAAACTAGAAATGAAGCTAACTGTTCAAATAAGAGAATAACTTATAAAAATATCAGAAGAAAATTGAGAATTTGGACAGCCAATAATTGAATTTATTTTTTCTTTAGAATGTTGAACACCAAAAGAGTATTCAAACGAAACCAGCCTCCAAAGAAAGGCCAATATTGAGTTAGCATATATGGTAATATTATTAACAGGTTCTTACACAATTGCCACAAAAATCCAAGATAATTTGGGCTACCATTAACAATCTACAAAAAAGCAAATACAGAGGAAACTAATTACATGAATGGGGGTGTACATATAAAATCTTAACATTTCCCTCCCTCCACCATGTTTAATTATAATTTCTTTTGCCTTATTTTGCATTTATCTATCAAAAGGTTTATTTTTTGACATGCCGCTTTAGAGCTTTTTGTTCGCCTCTTTTTTGATCTTCGAAACGACATCCACTGTGATATTTTTTTTTCAAATTTTTTTCCGAACTATCAGGTATCTAGTAGTTACTTGGTAAATATCTAGTAATAGTCTATTAGTTATCCAGTAAATCATAACTCCAAATAGATTTCTAACATAATTTATAACAAATTCAAATATATTTTTAACGACGATACATACCTACTAGGTGTCTACTATATATCCATTAGATGTTATATTTTATAAAATATTCCATAAAAACTATCAAAATCAAGATCTACTAGATATCTAGCACATATATACTAGACGTCTACTAGATGTTATATTACATAAAATAATCATCGTAAAAAAGATACTGATCTATTTATAATTTATGAACTCATTATGTATACTTCTATTATATATGTATGAATTATATGTTAGATGTCATTAAATTCCACAAAAAAACTGTTAATATTAAGTTATACTAGATATCTACTAGATATCCAACTGTGATCTATTAGATATTTACTAGATATCTACCAGATGTGTTATATTATATAAAATAGTCATCATAAAAAAGATATATATATATTTATAATTTATGGAATCGCCATATACACATACGTTATGTATCTATTAAATATACGTTGGATGTCACTAGATTCCATAAAAAATTATTAAAATTAAGATATACTAGAAATGTACTAGATATCTAACTGTGAACTACTGGATACCTACTAAATTAATAATAGATAAAGAATTTTGAAAATGTCACAGTGGATATCATTTTAAAGATAAAAATAAGAAGAACAAAAAATTCTGAAGCAGCATGTCGAAAAAATAAACAGTTTGAGAGATAAATGAAAAAGTAGAAAGAAAATTAAAAGAAAAGGGGAGAAAGAGAAACTCGTTGGGATGAACTTATATGAATGTCATTTCTGTAAATTGATTAAGAGAAAATGTAGATATGTAATTAATTTTAAAGATATGTAATTAGTTTGACCTTCATTGTGAGTTTGTAAATATTTTAGGCTTAAAGCATTAATTGCCCCCTAAACTTGACACGTTTTGTTACATGGCACCCTCAACTTTCAAGTGAATCACTTTACCCCCTAAAGTTGGCAAAACTGATACAGTTTGCCCCCTCAAAGCCACGTGTCAACTTCTGATTGGAGGGAGAAAAATCTAAAAGATGACATTTTTGAAAAGTCAAACCAACCAAAAACTGACATATAGCACTGAGAGGGGGAGGGGGACAAACTGTATCAATTTTGCCAACTTTAGGGGGTAAATTGATTCACTTGAAAGTTGGGGGTCGCATGTGACAAAACATGCCAAGTTTGAGAGGCAACAGATGCGTTTGACCAATATTTTATTATGACATGTATGTTCTTGATAATTTCCTTGTTACTGTTAGGTATATAAATGTAGAAAAAAGTCAAGGCCCAAATTATTCCGTAAGCCATGGGCTTTTTCTCTTTAATTTACGAAACAAAAAAGAAACCCTTTTCTAGGTTCACTCCTCACTTCATCTTCTTCAAACCAGAAAGCTTATATGGAGTTCATTTTTTTCTAGGAATTATGGGGGGTCACTTGACCCTCCATGACCCCTGGGATCCGCCCCTAGTTATTAGGCACTAACTTGTACAATTTGATTCAACTATGCACTCCAAAAAATTTCAGAAAAAGAATGCACATGTGAATATTGTTTTAGTAAGAAACAACTGGTTAAATTGGAATGTTGAAAAGGTGTATGACTTGAGAGACAAATCAAAACCTAATGTTTGTGTTAGAGGATGAAGATCTCTAGAAGAAGAATGGAATGAAAGTCATAGATTGTCATATGCCACATTAGCAAATTAGTTACAAATTGATACTACCTCCGTTTTTTTAATAAGTGCAACTTTTGGATGTGAATTTTTTTAAATGTCACTTTTCAGGTGTAATAGTATTTTTTATTGCCCTACATAATATAGCATTGGTATACGAGAAAGAGCCAAAAGTGACACTTATTTAAAAATGAAGGGAGTAACTTATTACTAAGAGCAAGTCCAACCATATTTCCTATTTAATTCCCTAAAACTTTATTTTAAAGGATCTATAATGTTTTTACTCCAACTATCTTTCCTATTTTTCATTCCCTATATTTCATTCCCCAAAAATAATAATATTATGTTATTATTATTTTAATTCTTTTACATCATTTCTATTTTAATCAACCAATAAAACGATTAAAAAAACAAAAGCCTAGTTTAGGAATATACCATAGGAAATGGTGGGATTCAACCATTCCCTATATCCATTCCTTATTTTATAGACTTGTTGAATATCTAACAAACTTACAGACTTAGAGCAAATCCAACCATTCCCTATTTTAGGGTATAGGGAATGGTTGGATTTGCTCTAAGTGGATATTCTGCAAGTCTAGCATATATAGAGTTGAGTTGAGATCAATAAAACTCTCTGAATTGAAGCATGACCACTTTTATCAATAGACTTTGCTATAATAAAAAAACTTGAAAATTTGAGTTTTGTTTTGCAAAATTTGGATTTTTAAATGCTTTTACAACTAAAATGGCGTACAAGTAAAAATGATCAAACAATAGTACTTTAGTGGAATGTATTTTATGTTGTCGAGGCTTTTGGAATTCGACACTTGTGCTGATGACAAAAATTTTAATTAAAATTATTGTTGTACAGTTATTTACTTTTTTCCTTAATAATATGATGACCTCAGCCTTTTATCACCAACACCCTCAAAGTTTCGGCCACTATATTTTCCCTTCTACTCATTTATAGCCACCACACTAACACTTTTCCATAAATCTCAACATAACTAGAAATCGGTTCCAATAGCTAAAGATCGCTAAAACTAAGGTAAATATTCCATTAGTGAATTTGATTTGCACTATAAACTGTTATTTCTTTTCATTGATTTTATTGTTCAATTAATATTTTATATCAGTGATTTTTAGGATCCTTATGTCCGAAAGCATGAATCATATATTTAGTGTTTGTCAAAACTAACGTTTCCGAGCTATGTATTACTTGTTGATACAGATAATTCTATATGATTTGGCATCTTACAAAAGGAGGATGAGGATGAGGATGAGGCATTTGCTAATTTTTTTTTGTAATTTTAGCATGAGTGGTTTAGGAAAAGGTATCCCTCAAGTTCTTGGGTTATTGTATCTTGGGACCGGTAGTGTGTGGATCTTTGTCTTTAGCCCTATCCCAATCTGTATTTTCAAGCTTCTCGACGAGTTGGGTTATTGCCGATGGCGATCTCCTTTCCCTTCAGCCATTTCTATGTACCCCTTTCAACCTAATATCAGGCATTTAACGCGAGCTTCACAATGCATAATCATGTACAACTTCTCTTTTTTCTTCTTTGGGGATGAGCTCGAAGGGTTTAGTCACATTCCGACCAAAAAGGTCTATGAAGGCATAATAGTCAACAGCCCGATCACGATCACGATCACGTGGGCCGGCGAAAGATGCACCCATGCACACATGTTTTGTAACCCTTTATGTGACATGCCGCAAATGACAACTTCTTCATTATTACCTTGCAAGCTGTTTCGGTTTGTCCGGGTATGTTCAACCAAGTAATCTTCACTTGTTAACAAAAACTCATCCTTCCTCCCTTGTCTAAAAAGACATCTTGGGACCAGCAGTGTGTGGCTCTTCGTCAAGGCTATCTTTAGCCCTATCCCGATCTCTACTTTCCAGCTTCTCTTGCTTTTGGAAATTACCATCACTAATAAATAAATAAATGAGATAGATGTGTTAAGAGAGTTAATTGGTTGGATTAATCTTTTATTAGAAGAAACTCAAGGGTTGCATTGAGAAATAAATACAATAATTAACTGTTATTTTTTTCCTAATAAGTAAAAACGAAAGGCATGAATTTCGCCCTTGTAGTTTAATTTTTACTTTAGGCCCCCCGAAACGAAGTCGTTTTGGTGGTCTCCTTTTTATAAACATAAGTCGTCTTCTACCCTGAAACAAGAAACCATGGTTGTTCAACCATAAATCTCAATTTTTTCAACACCGCAATATTTCTGGTCACCAGGAACTGGGGCCCTTTCAGCATTTGGAGGCCTTGAGCGGTCGCTCACCTTACTCCTATTAATAGCCGGCTCTGTCAAACAGGCGTCCAGAACATTGCTTCCGATTTCAGTTTCACCTCTTTCACTTTTTGTTGAAGTGACTCGTCTGTCAAATACAATGAACCGACTCTAATTTCATCTTCTCATGAAAATTGCATGTATCACCTTGTAGATGCTGAAATCAAGTTCATAGATGAAGATAGTTCAGGGGATTCAAATTCCTGCATCTCTAGAGTTTAACTTGATATTCCTCTTTAGCACACATATTTGCTTTACAACTTACAACATTGTGAGAGTATGTAATTTTTTTTTCAAAAACAAGTTAAAGTTCCAAGGCCTTAACCGTGGAAGTAAAAATGTTCCCAAGAAATATGATTCACACACACTCCTCCAATTACTTGATAAGAAAAACCAAATCACATTAATTTCTAAATATGAAAAATTTCTAATATGGAAAGGCAATGAGAAAGCGTTGGAAGAAAATACTAGCATTATTTGTTGAGATAAAAGATGTATGGCGGCATAGGTAATAAAAGATGTATATATAGTGGTTGAAAAAGGGCTGATGTCATTTTTTCAATATAACTTATATTGCATATACAGTTTTCATTTTAAATTTTTCAGATAAAAAATTAATGTTTAATGGATTAGGTGATCCAAAACTTGGGACAAAATTTTTTATATTCAAATCTACAATTGACTTTGGAAAAAGCACCTTATTGAGCTTTGTTATACACCTCATTTGTACATTTTGTTTCACATGATCATATAAAGTATCCAGAACTGATGGATTTGCTTCTAATGTTCACGATTTATTGCAGATAGAAATACTGTTATTCTATTCTTGATTCCTGTCTCACTAAATTCAATGTTCAGTTCATTGTATATTCCTAGGTGTTAATTTTGGACTTGCCGTCCGACTTTTCATTCCTCGGGTGCTGTCAGAAACTTGGTCGATTTATCGCTTCCTAGACACTGCTTAATCCGATTTTTCCGCCTAGGCAGCGCATAAACTCAATTTTTGAAAAAACTAATATTTATAATAATTATAATTTATTTTTTTTCTACCCACAACAAGTGGCTTGCTTACCTGGTAAAACTTGAATTGATCTCACAACAGAACTGCCATTTTGAGTCTCAAACCGAGAAACAATGTGTTCTACGCCACAAATAAGGAGGTCTTACCGTTCGACTGACATCTAGCAGTTTTTAAAACACTGTCAAATTATGTCTTTAATATTTTATAATATCATATTTTTTTATGTATTAGTAAATAGTGAAACTAAAAAAATATCAATCTGCCTAGGCTCCGTCCAAGTCCCGCCTAGATTTCGAAAGCCCCAAGTAACGTGTAGCGCTTTTTATATAATTCCAAAGTTCACAATAAATAGTAAGAAATAAAAATAAAAACTAGTGTTAAAGTTGTCGAAATAATATTATACTATAGACAAAAAAAAATTGGCCTCGTGTCTTGGGCCTAGTAAGAGTTGGCAATACTCCTACAATATTGTGAAAAATATCATATGTTATTGAAATGTTTATAAAATTCACCATTCACCATATATATATATGAGCAATTTATAAATTAACAAAAATAACAGAAAATAATTATATAAATATCATGTAGTAGTTATATGTAATACCGATCTACTAGATATCTACTACATATCTAATACCGATCTACTAGGTGTTTACTACATATTTACTGCATATCTAATACTGATCTATTATATGTTTACTAGATAACTAGTAGACGATTACTAAATATTTTACCAGATAAACATTTCTGCTGTTTTTGTTAATTTGTAAATAGTTTATGACATATTTAAATTATTTTAGTTTTTTTGAACATTTGTGTAAGAAGCCCTTAATACAAGTATGCACTCAGAAAAAAAAATTAACAATAAGAAAACACATGTGAATCGTTATGTTTCAATAAGAACCAACTAACTTGTTAAATTGGAACGTAGAAAAGGTGCATAGTTTGAGAAATAAATGAAAATCTAACGTTTGTGTTAGAGGATGAAGATCAGTGAAGGAAAAATGGAAGAATTAAATATTTTTTTGGGTCATGTTTTATAACTCAATGTCATTTTGGTCTATGATCTATAGAAATTGCATATTCGGTGTCTGACGTATGTACTCTTCGCCTATTTAGTACATGGTCCTTAATATTAGTCTATTCAGTGCATGAGATATTCAGTACATTAAGCGGCCATCATACAACACTAAAACCGTGATATATATATATATATATATATATATATATATATATATATATATATATATATATATATATATATATATATATATATATATATATATATATATATATATATATATATATATATATGGCTGAAAATGCATAGAATTGTCAAGCCTTTTGTGGTACGTTACGTTGTCTATCAGTGCATATCATTTATAACATCCATACATGCATCCCATCTTAACATGTGCATAAAATACCTGAGCAAGGAGCGACTGTCCAATGAGTGTATCCCGGAGAATAAAATTGTTCTCTACGAGCTGCTCCACATGACTCTGCGCCACCTGGAAATTCCAAAAGGCAAATCCTTAGACACCCGCATCCAAGGCTTGATGAGAATAATTATTAGGCCTTACGTAAGTAGTATTTTCAGGCATGAAAATCAGAGCTTGCCGGCTCGAGCCAATATTCCTATGAGAGAATTCGCCTCGGGAGTTTATCAGCAGGAAGGTGGTTTCCAAGGGGTTGACTAAGTGCCCCTCCATAAAGTTTATGCCCTCTGGCACACCATAGTGCTGGGTCCCACTTTGGTTATCCAGGCCTCTCTTTCTCGCGGGTTCCTGAAAAACATGAAAGCCACACGTCAACAATGTTCCTAAACGACTTCAAAATCATACACACAAGCATAATCATACCTTAAAAGAACGTTGCTCCCCTTGGGACATTGGCACGCTCCCGCCAGCTACGTCCGCACCTACCTCATCCTCCCCCTCGGGGTCGACTGCAACATCCCCTTCAAGCGCCTCATCCTCATCATCCTCTTCCTCATCAACGTCCATAACGCCTTTGAGACGCCTCTTCTCATCCTCCAACCGTTGCTCGTTGTGATACTCAATCATATCGTTTCTATAGATGCCAGGACACACAGGGAGTAGACGCTGTAGAAGCTGCTCGTAGTGGCCAGGAACACTAGGGATCACTCGGCCATTCCCCTTAATATAATTAGCTTTGTCAGCCTCCAAAGAGATCACCAAATGGGGCCACCATAAGCCCCTGAGAGGATCGATAGGGACCGGTCTAGCAGCCACCGGGACGGACCTCTAGCACCGAACGCGCTTGCCTAGATACCACTGCTGGGATAGAGGGCACCCAATCACGAGCTGGCGGTCATCCATCTCTCTCCGGACCCTTGCGACCTTGGCCAAATTCTACACCCCATCAAATGGATCCAAGATGAGCTACATCAAAACAACCAATATAAGTCCATAAGCGATTTTTGTTTCATCTAAACGTAAAAAACAAAGACTAAATCAAAAATTGCTTACCGAGCTCAACCGCACGCTCCTTAGGACCTCCCTATACTTTGTAGGGTACTTGGCCTTCCCATCGATGCCCCAGCACCAGCGAGCGAGGAAATGAGAGCCTGGCGACACAACCTACTTAAACTCCACCGGCGGGAGGATCTGATGCTCGAAGGCTCAGGCCTATATAAATGACGACCAATTAATTCAAAAAGCGTTATACAATAAATGAGAACGCGTGCTATCAAGAAAAATATTTCAAAAAGTTATACCTGCAGTAGCAGGTGGCAAAGGCGAAGGGCTTTCTCCTTCTTCCGGGGTCCTACGTCCAGCTCGTGGTACAACTGGGCCAAGATGGCCCTCGGCCAATTCTTCCTCCTGATTCCCGGCACGTCTTCCACTGCGGTTATAAGCATATAATTGATCTTACTTCCCGAGATTGGGAAGAACAGAACAGTGAGTAGAGAAATCATAAAGGACCAGACACACGCCTCCCTCTCCTTCTCAGGCGCTACATCCTCCCGGGTCCAGTGATGGTATAACTCTCTATAGGACAGCCACCCAGAAATGGGCTTCAGACCAAAAAACTCCTTCACCCGCCTCACCACGGGCCTCTCAACATGGTACTTGCCTATGTAAACATCAAAATGTATGACCTCGTCCGCCCAAGGGAGGCCGGTCATGGCTACTACGTCAGAGGGGGTAATTGTAGCTTCCTCAAAAGAGAAGTGGAAGGTATGAGTGGTCTCGGACCACCTCTCAGTTAGGGCCATTACTGCTGAGTGAGAAAGTTTAGGCATCAGCATTATTATTATCTGCGCCAGGTCCCTAAACCCTGTCTCATTAATTGCAAGCGCGAGCTCGGGGTCGTTCTCCGAGATATGGTGCCACCATTCACCGATAGTGCCCACTCCCCCTATGTAAGTCAGTTCATATGGCTATAAAATTAGGAACAAAATGGATCAGCCTGCTTATTTTTCATCAGAAGAGCTACTAATGTCGCTTCTGCTAAAAGCGATGTAGCCGACGGCATCAATCCATACCGCCAGTAGCATGGATGATGTCACTGGTGACATCACTTTAAAACAAAAGCGACATCAGACTGCCATAGGTCCTTTCGCAAGGACTGATGTGGCCAGCAATATCACTATGTACGGGCAGAACCAGTTTTCTCCCAGAATCGCACCCATCGTGCCAAAACCACAAAAATCGCAATCAATCGAACAATAAGCCCAAAAAGGTAAATATCGATCCTAAAGCATGTAATATGACCAATCTATTTCATATTTAAACTCCTATCATGGCACGATTTTAAATCTAAAGCCAAATCAAATCGATCCCGAAAAGAAGAGATTCAGGTTTTATGAGATTTCCTGGACATAGCAGAGGTGCTTCTCCTTCTTCGGGATTAGATTGGTGATGAGAGAGTTAATGCCATAGCCATACATTTTGGCTGCCTCCTTCAGGCCATATGCAGTAGGAACGGAGAGGATTTTCAATCCCTCAACGGAAGAATCGGGCAGGCTCTCCCTAGCCTTGGATTTGCCCCTGAAAGCCTTGGTGATTCTCTTCATGATTTTGAAGACAATGGTAAAAAAATCAAGAAACTTTGGAGAAGAGAAGGTGAGGGGGGTGCGATTTCTGGATAAATGGGGAAGAAAGAGTTTCAATTCCTTTTTAAACTACCATGCGGAATTCGTGGAGTTTTAATTTATGTGAAACTGTCCGTCCATGCCGCTGGCGGCATCAATCCATACCGCCAGCGACATCACTCATGTTGCTGGTGACATCGCCTCTTTTAGTTCAAATTTTGAAATTATCTAACCAGTCCAAGCTACCACGTAGCACTCATACCGCAGGCGTTATCAATCCATGCTGTTAGCGACATCATTCATACCGCCGGCGACATCGCTCCTCCAAATCAGTTTTTACACAAGCCCGATCGAAGGGCAATCTCTTCAAAATGAAAGTCCGACCAAAGGACAATAACTATACATAACACAAGCCCGACCGAAGGGCAATCTCTTCAAAATGAAGGTCTAACCAAAGGACAATAACTATACAAAACACAAGCCCGACCGAAGGGCAATCTACAAAGTGTAGGCTCGACCGAAGGGCAAACTCTCCATAAACAGAAACCGACCAAGGGACAATTTCCCTACAAAGCATAAGTCCGACCAAAGGGCAACCAATCCATAAAACACAAAACCCGACTATGAGACAATTCCTCCGCAAAGCACAAGTCCGACCAAAGGGCGTCCTTTACACAAAGCTCAAACCCGACCAAGGGATAATTCCTCCATAAAGCTCAAGCCTGACCAAGAGGCAACCGCTCTATGAAGCACAAAGTTCGACCAAAGGGTGACCAATTTACCAAACACGAAACCGACTAAGGGACAATTTCTCCGCGAAGCATAAGTCTGACCAAAGGGCAACCAATCCACAAAACACAAAACCCGACCAAGGGATAATTCCTCTACAAAGCATAAGTCTGACCAAAGGGCGTCCTTTACATAAAGCTCAAACCCGACCAAGAGGCAACCGCTCTACAAAGCACAAGGTCCGACCAAGGGTCGAACCAGTCACCCATCAGGTTTCATTCCTATCCCTTGCTCTTTTGTATGATCATATTGACCTGTGGAAGCAGTAATCTCCTGAGGGGCAGCCTATGAGCACGGGATTTTACAGTCCCTCTCGCGAGATGATGACGACGTGTACCCGATTTTAATGTCTCAAATTAAAAATTCTCCTTGAAATTTTTATTACCAAAATAATATTCCTCGCAAATTTTTATTTGGTAGAATACAGTTCGGCGTGGTCGATAATGCGTCCGGTGGAAGCTTGAACCAATGATTGGCACCCAAATAATAAATACCCTTTTAAATATTGTTAAAAGTCAAAAAGATGCCTTTTAACCCACTATTAAACAACTTTTCCTGACTTTTTTTAGCTTTTTGGCCCATTAGCTGTCGGTATGCTGGAGACTGATGCCGCTAGAGGCGTCATCCATGCAGCCAACGGCATCACCATACCGCCGGTGACATTAGCCATACCGCCGGAGGCATCACCATGTCGCCGGTGGTATGGCCCCAAATGGGTCCCTCCACAGACAGCCTTTCGGCTACTTTCGGCCGAATAAGTCAAAAAGGCCTCGAAGAAACACCCCAATTTGCCTATAAAAAGGCACCTTAAGCTACAAAATGAAAAGGGGAGAGGGAATTGAGAAGTGAATATTTTAATGTGAGAATAGATTCTAGTGAGACAAGAACTAGATAAAACAGAAAAAAGGATTTCGATCCATTTTTCCTAGTTTTTCTTCATTGAATTCTCTGATTGTGAGTTTGGAATTAGAAAGTCTCTAAGTTAAAATCAACTTGGTTGAATTTAGAAACCATAAGCACTTAAATTTGCCGCTAAATCGTCGTAACAAGCTCCCCGGAGGTGTTTCTTTTGGTTCACGAAGAGGTGGATTCACAACCTCGAGGTAAAAATCCTGAGTCTCATAGCTCTTTGGCATTAATATTACTAACTTGTGTTAATTTTTGTCAATTTATATTCATTTTTAGATTTTCGGTCATTTTTACTACCACCATTGCTGCCTATAAGCTGATACCGCCGGTGACATAACTGATACCGCCGGCGGCATCAACCATGTTGCTGGCGGCATCAGACACGTCGCCAGCGGCATCAGTTATATCGTCGGCAATGTGACCTTCTGGATAGTAGTTTTATTTTCATTTATAATCCGGTTAAAACAATGATTGAGCCTAAAAATTACTTAAAAATGGAATTTCCTCAAAAACACCGTTCCAATCCCATATTAGCCATTTGACCGAGCTTTATTATATTGTAAATAAAGTATGCTATATCTGTACTAACAATCTTCTGTAGGCGGACGTACATCGAATATTTAGGTACTTTATTGCATAGAAAAATGTATAGGGCTTGAAAGGCTTGTAATAATTTTACTTTCTGCACTTATTTTTTTTTCTTTGTTGCTGTGAATATTTTATTTATTACTTTCATTGCTTGATAAACGTGAAAACAATAAAATAACTGAAAATACAAATAAATAGGATGGATTAAACCGATTAAGAAAGAGTGAAGTATCTTAACTTGGCCCAATGAAAAATAGATAACATCATCCGAACTTGGAATCTCTACTTAAGGTACGGTCCAACCACACGGTGGGAAAATCGTACTAAAATTTTTTCGGTTGAATTGAACCAGGTGGCGACTCTATTTTAAGTGCGGGATTTTGATCTCGTATCTTTTGAGCATTAAAATATGAAAAACCATTTTCCAAACACATCATACTCATCTCCCCGACCGGGCCCAGCCCCGCTGCCGCCGCGTGAAATGTCGTCCGCTCATAATTACATTTTAATCACTGATGATGGGGAGCCTGAAAGCTTTCAAGATGTGCAATCTTCTAAAGATAAAGATTCTGGGATGAAGCCCATGCAGGAGGAGATGAATTCTTTAAAGAAGAATGACACGTACTAGCTGGTGAAACTTCCTAAAGGGAAGAGAACACTCAAGAACAAATGGGAGTACAAGCTGAAGAAAGATGATGGAAACCTAGTGAGATTCAAAGCTCGATTGGTTGTCAAAGGCTTTGCTCAAAAGAAAGGTATCGACTTTGACGAGATTTTTTCACCCATTGTGAAAATGAGTTCCATTCGAGTTATGCTAGGTCTTGTAGCCAGCTTGAATCTTGAGTTAGAATAGCTTGATGTAAAGACTGCATTCTTGCATGGGGATTAATAGAAGAAATTTATATGGAACAACCAGAAGGTTTCAAGGTTAAGGGAAAGGAGGACATGATTTGTCGCCTGAAGAAAAGTTTGTATGTGTTAAAACAAGCCCCGCGACAATGGTAAAAAAAGTTTGATTCCTTTATGGTGAATCAAGGATAAATAGGACATAAGCTGATCCATGTGTATATGTCCAGAAATTCTCTGATGGAAAATTTATCATTCTTCTTTTATATGTTGATGATATGCTAATCGTTGGGCTAGATGCCAAAATGATTAGTAAGTTGAAGGGTGATTTGTCTAAGGTGTTTGACATGAAGGATTTGGGACCGGCAAGGCGAATTCTTGGAATGAAGATTACCCGAGATTGACGGTCCAGCAGGCTGTGGATATCACAAGAAAAATATATTGACGGGTACTAGAAAGGTTCAATATGAAGAATGCTAAACCAGTTAGCACTGCACTTACCGCTCATTTCAAGTTGAGTAAGAAATCCTTCCCTTCAACAGAGAAAAATAAAGAAGATATGTCAAATGTTCCATATTCATCAGCGGTCGGGAGTTTAATGTATGCAATGGTGTGTAAAAGACCAGACATCGCTCATGCAATTGGAGTTGTGAGTAGATTCTTGTCAAATCCTTAGAAGACACATGTTGACCTTGATGAAAGAAAGTTTACATCAGGTTACTTATTTACATTTTCAGGGGGAGCTATTTCATGGCAGTCACAGTTATGAAAGTGTGTTTCATTATCAACAACTGAAGCAGAGTACGTTGCAGCAACAGAAGCAGGAAAGGAAAAGCTTTGGTTAAAGCGATTCTTTGAAGAATTGGGAGTGCAACAAGAAGACTACATAGTTTATTATGATAGTCTAAGTGCACTAGACTTGAGCAAAAATACTATGTATCTTGCACGGACGAAACATATTGATGTAAGATATCATTGACTCAGACTTGCCATTGAAGAAAAAGAGTTCAAGTTGCAGAAGATTCATACAAACAATAATGCTACTGATATGCTGACAAAGGTCATTCCAAAAGTAAAGTTCGATCAGTGCATCAAAGTAACTGGGATGGAGAGACCCACAATGTAGTCGGGAGGGGGAGATTTGTTGTGTGGTGTCCCTCCATTCTTATGGGACTCACAATTTTAAATTATAAATAAAAAAAGCAAAAAGAGGCAGGTCGGCAGAACATTTTTTCAAAAAGTGCACAGTAATATTACTGTGTACAATTTGGCCATACGCGCTTGTATTTCCTATGAATAGAGAGGCTTATGCCTCAACTGAGAGCAGGAGAGAAAGAGAAAAACACAGATTAAGAATATTATCTGTGTAGAGAAACTTCGGAAAAGGGTTCCTAAGAGTTGGATAAGAGAGAAAATAGTGAGGTTTTGGGAAACACTTGAGTGTCACTATTTTGTAATCTCTTGGTGTACCTACTATTATTTTATAGTGGAAAATTATTCGGAGTTTGTCCCGTGGTTTTTCCCTAATTTATTTGGGGTTTCCACGTAAAAATCTTTGTATCTTTTTATTCTCCTGCTATTATCTTTTCTCGTAATCTATTATTGGGCCTAACAGTTGAAGTGTCGAGTTTGCAGCAAGTGGTAGCAGATACCGTGGTTGAAGATGTTCAATGTATGCACCATGGAAAAACTTGCCTATCGCTCTTTAATTATTGATAAGTACATTCAGTATGTTTAATTATAAGTGCAAGATGTTTTTATAATATTGTAGAAAAAATAGTAATTCGAACTTACGATATATTCAGCTTCTATAAGCTTCACTATTGTGTACTTTATGAGTACACTGATCATTATATGATTTGATCTTGTCTCTGTTCAAATGATCTCCAATTTGCAAATTGATTATTTAAATTTTTTTATATTTTTGCGTATATTATTTTAGCATATCGTGTTTTCTTCCTCTAATGTCTTGCTAGTATAAGCTTTCATGGTTTCCATTAACTTAATGGTATGTTTAATCTGTTTGTGAAATAACCAACAAGGTGTAGCTCAACTGGCTAAGCAGGCTGAGGAAGTTGGAGGAGAACAAGGTTCAAATTCCACTAAATACACTTGGTGGGAGGGGTGAGGAGCCTTAACTATTACTAAACCCAGATAAGATTATCTCAACGAAGATACTTGTAAATATTTAAAAAAATATGTTTGTGAAATAATATGTTAAAAAAGCTCTTCAGGCAGTTTGTGATTGCTTTTCCAGTCTGCTTTTTCCGAAAAGCTCAATTTTCAAGCTTTTCCAAACTGTTGTCCCGAAAAAAAGCTCTGATAATAATCCCAAATAAGCTATTAATTATCATAACTTTTATGACATTTTTAGTTTATAGAATAATTCCAAATGATTCAAATACAAATAATTGGAAGAATCCCAGATACCATTGACTACTTGGTTTGGATCAGTCATAGGTATTTCAAACTCTTCACCCAAATTGAAGCTATTCCAAGACAACAGGATACAAATTCTTTCATTTCACCAAGGTTTAATGTATCTCAAGTTATTCGAATTTATTTAAAAAAATTTATTGTATCCCTGAACTTTTAAAGTGATCCTATAGTTTCCTCTCAACTTTTAAAAAGTGCTCCGCTTAATTCCTTGAACGCCACACGTCAACTTCTGATAGGTTTGACTTTTCAAATATATTATTTTTCTAATTTTTTTCTCTCCAATCAGGATCTGATACGTGACATTCAAAGAGCTAAGTGGAGCACTTTTTAAAAGTTGAGGGGGCTATGAGGTCATTTTGAAAGTTCATGGGGGTAGTAAATTTTTTACAATAAATTCAAGTAGGTAGATATGCATTGAGCCTTTCACCAATAATAGCAATTCTATAAGGTGAAATAGTTAGGAATTTTTTTTGGTAATTTTGAAATAGTTAGGAATATTATGGTACATTTAATACAAATATTACATTATATTTCATATTTTTTTTAATTCATTTTAATTTTATTTATATGGAATATAGCTATCATGCGAAGCAAGCGTCATCAATAATAGCTATTTTGTAGTATATGATTCAACAAGCACTTTTCGTTGTGTCGCTCCACATTTTGTCTAATTTATTTTTTCCTAATGTATTAAAAAAATTAAGTCCGAATGCTTTCTAATATCTCTCAACTTGCGCACTTTTATTTTAGACATAACCAAACTTTAAAGTGGATCTCCGAGGTACCTAAACTTGTAAAAAGTGGGCCTTCGTGCTACCTCAATCCCACTTGTCCAGTCGCAGTCAGAAGAGTGTATCACACTCGCTGCTAAGGTGAGAAATTTGGAAAAGTCAAACTAATGGGTGAGCGATACGTGATATATGCTATCAAAATTGCAAAAAATGCATTGACAAAGCTTTTTTTAAATCCATGTAATTTTAATTCAATAAAAAAAATACTAAAAATTTGAAAAAGTCAAACCAATGGCATAACGACATGTGGCATAAACTAATAAAATTTCAAAAAAATATAACTAAGCTTCTTTTAAGTTCCTCAAATTTTAATTCAACCAAAAACACCATCTTCTACAATTGATTTCAAAAAAACATTGATAAAATTTATTTAAGTCCCTATAACTTTTATTATATAAAGAAAATAAATTTGGTTCATGAATTATTTAGAAAATGTTTATGGAAGGGTTTGAAAATGTGAAAATACGTTTCAGGGCACGGTTTCGTAAAAAAATTAAAAAATTCCAAAAAATTATGAAATGTCCGGAAAATAAAGAAAATAAATTTGGTGCAAGAATATTTCAAAGAATGTTTATGGAAGGGTCCAAAAATATGAAAATACGTTTTGGGGTCCGGTTTCGTAAAACATCGAACAATCCCAAAAAATTATGAAATAGTCCGGAACATAAACAAGTCAGACAATTCCTAACTAATTAGTATGAATGACCAAAATGTGTTGTTCAAAGCCATAATATCTATACAAAGTTTGCGAGAGTAACTTATTTTGACAGTAACTTAATAAGCAGTACCAAACTGACCCTGAATTGTGAGAGCAAAGTACCACACACAACACACGAAAAAACTATCAAAACCATAAATTAAACCACCAATAAAATCCCATCTCGGGGATCAATGACCTGGCATGAAACTATCAAATCCGCCTAATGTACCAAAAAAAGAAAAGAAATTCAAAGATCACATAGCACTTTCATATCTTACCTTTTCTTATATCCTCTATATATTATATTAGTTCACCTTCAAACCCTAGCCCCAATCGGTTTGTTGCGTTCCTCTATTCCGATCAAATTTCTTTTCTGTTGATTTATTTACTGTGTTTGTGACTGATGTGGTGTTAATTGTGCAGGCTTCGCCATTCAGGTAGGAAATTCATTTTAAGGCAACTCGAAAACCAAGAGCAACGAGTGAGTTGTTAAAACATTCTCATTTTTTTTTATATTACAAGTGTCTTTCTTATATTTTTCCATTGATTTGATTGTTGAATTAAAAATTATGTGAGAGTAGATGAATAATTAGAGTTAGTCAAAACTAATTGTTCGAAACTCTGAATTACTCATTGATACAGATCAAATCTATATAATTTGCCATCTTACAAAAGGAGGGGCTTATGCATTTGATATGTTAAGCAATGATACTTTTGCCTCTGATTCTCTCTGGTATTCCAGGCCACGCTTGTTAAGAGTTGAAAGCATTAATTCCATCATCTGATTCTCTTTGAACTCCGTTTCCATGAATATCATCCAGCGCAACTGTTGATAATCTTCTGAGGCACCCTCAACTGCTACTTTCATCCTCACTTTGTCTTTGAGAATGAAAGTAACTTTGGCTACATGTAGTTATAAATAAATTTGAAAGATCACTAACTCTTTCCTCATTCTTCTCACAGCAAACTGTTGGATGTGGCAATGATGGCAATGATTGGATCTGTAGAGTCGATTAATATTGTACCTTATGTACCTGTTGGATTTTTCAAATTCACAAACATATTCAGCTTCAAGCTTTAAAAAAGCTATAACAATTTTTAAAGACAATGGCCTCCCAATGGAATCTGTATATCCATTTTGTGCATTTGGTCATTGAAGGTACATTGTCAAACATTTCTAAAAAATACAGAAACTGATACGGGAAAGAAGAGAAATCACTCTCGACTTTATCCGGGATCTTATTGATCGAAATGACAAGAACGAGAACAATGGCAAGACACACAAAGATTTCATTAAGTTTCTTAAAAAATATTGGAAGAAAGTTCTCTATCCTTTTGAACTGACAGAGGGGCACATTATCGCTGCTCGGACCTGGGGTCCGTTTGATATTGCAGATAGCTCCATTTGCAGGGCCAGTTCACTAGAATCTTGTGAGTCTTTCACCTCTTTTTAGGGATTGAATGTCAAGCAACCCAGACGATGAGATGTATGTCTCTGGAATGATTACCTTAACCCTTATAATTTGGGGCTTTTTTAGGTGTATGTGGTCATTACTTTCATTTTCATTGCATCAGCAGGTGACTGCTACAACCATATTGTTGATTCTAATTTCAATGATTACAACAAGTAAACAAAATAGACAAAGCACCAGTATACTTTATAAATTCATACAAATACTTAATTGTGATCAAATATCTGTTAGGCCCAATAATAGATTACGATAAAAGATAATAGTAGCAGAATAAAAAGACATAAAGATTTATACGTGGAAATCCAAAATTAATTAGGGAAAAACCACGGGACTAACTCCGAATAATTCTCCACTATAAAATAAAAGTAGGTACACCAAGAGATTATAAAATAGTGGCACACAAGTGTTTCCCAAAACCTCACTATTTTCTCTCTTACCCAACTCTTAGGAACCCCTTTCCTAAGTTTATATACACAGATTATATTCTTATATATGTGTTTTTTCAATCTGTGGCCGTAAAATGAGGCAGAATGCTCTCTATTTATAGGAATTGAAAGACGCGTGAAATGACTGTCTTTCAATTCCTTTAATTGCGCCACCAATCATCACCGAAATTCGGTTTGTATTTTTCTTCTTTCCCTTTCTCTTTTTCTTTTTTTTATTAAAATTATTCAGTGGGTCCCACACATAAAGGGACACCATTCAACAAATCTCCCCCTCCCGACTACATTGTGGGACTCCCCATCCCGGTTGCTTTGACACACTGATCAAACTTTTCTTTTAGAACGACCTTTGTCAGCGTATCGACAGCATTGTTGTTTGTATGAATCTTCTGCAACTTGAACTCTTTTCCTTCAATGGCAAGTCTGAGCCAATGATACCTTACGTCAATATGTTTTGTCCGCGCATGATACATAGTATTCTTGCTCAAGTCTAGTACATTTTGACTATCACAATAAACTATGTAGTCTTGTTCTTGGACACCCAATTCTTGAAAGAATCGCTTTAACCAAAGCATTTCCTTTCCTGCTTCTGTTGCTGCAACGTACTCTGCTTCAGTTGTTGATAATGAAACACACTATTGTAACCGTGACTGCAATAGCTTCCCCTCAGAATGTAAATAAGTAACCGGATGTAAATTTTCTTTCATCATGGTCACCAGCCATATCCGCATCTGTGTAACCAACAAGTGCTGGCTTTCCACCTCCAAAGGTTAAACAAAACTTTGAAGTTCCTCTCAGGTATCTAAAGATCCATTTAACTGCTTCCCAATGTGTCTTCTGGAGATTTGACAGAAATCTACTCACAACGCCAATATCATGACCGATGTCTTGTCTTGTACACTCCATTGCATACATTAAACTACCGACCGCTGAAGAATATAGAACATTTGACATATCTTCTCTATTTTTCTCTATTAAAGGGTAGGATTTCTTACTCAACTTGAAATGAGCGGCAAGTGGAGTGCTAACTAGTTTAGCATTCTTCATATTGAACCTTTCTAGTACTTGTTCAATATATTTTTCCTGCGATAACCACAGCCTGCTGGACCTCCGATATCGGATAATCTCCATTCCAAGAATTTGCCTTGCCGGTCCCAAATCCTTCATGTCAAATGCCTTAGACAAATCACACTTCAACTTACTAATCATTTTGGCATCTAGCCCAACGACTAGCATATCATCAACATATAGGAGAAGAATGATAAATTTTCCATCAGGGAATTTCTGGACATATACACATAGATCAGCTTCTGTCCTCTTGTATCCTTGATTCACTATGAAGGAATCAAACTTTTTATACTATTGCCGCGGGGCTTGTTTTAGCCCATACAAACTTTTCTTCAGGCGACACACTGTGTCCTCCTTTCCCTTGACCTTGAAACCTTCTGGTTGTTCTATATAAATTTCTTCTTCTAAATCCCCATGCAAGAATACGGTCTTTACATCAAGCTGTTCTAACTCAAGGTTCAAGCTGGCTACAAGACCTAGCACAACTTCAATGGAAATCACTTTCACAACTGGTGAAAAAATCTCGTCAAAGTCGATACCTATATTTTGAGTAAAGCCTTTGACAACCAATTGAGCTTTGAATCTCACTAGGTTTCCATCATCTTTCTTTAGCTTGTACACCCTTTTGTTCATAAGTGCTCTCTTCCCTTTTGGGAGTTTTACCAGCTCGTATGTGGCATTCTTCTTTAAAGAATTATCTCCTCCTGGATGGCCTTCATCCAACAATCTTTATCATTACAAGATTGCACGTCTTGGAAGCTTTCAGGCTCCCCCTCGTCAGTGATTAAAATATAATCAGAATTGGAGTATTTTGTCAATGGTTGGTGTTCTCTAACTGACCTCCTTAATTGAGATTCTTCTTCTGGTAGAATGGGGTTCTCTGGCTCCCCCTGCTCAATACCCTCTTCATTCGTATCTTCATATACAATCGCATCTTGATCCCTCACAACTGGCTCTTCTTCTCCATCTTGTTCTGATTGATGCATTCTTCTTTTTGTGGCATCATCTGATAGAATGCTCTTTGGTGTTATATCGATAACGTCGTCACTTGTAGATCTTTCACCGATGATATCATTCTCATGAAATACAACATCTCGGCTCCGTACAATTTTATTTTTAACTGGATCCCATAATCTATAGTCGAACTTTTCATCGCCGTAACCGACAAAAGTGCGAGGAACTGATTTATCATCAAGCTTTAGCCTTTGCTCGTTAGGAACCTGCATAAATGCCTTGCAGCCAAATACCCTCAAGTGAGAGTATGTGATATTTCTACCTGTCCAAACCCTCTCTGGAATATCAAAATCCAAAGGTGCTAAAGGTAGTCGGTTGATAAGATAGACAGCAGTATTGACAGCTTCTCCCCAAAATGACTTAGGTAAGGTAGCCATTTTGAGCATGGATCTAACTCTTTTGATAATGGTACGATTCATTCATTCAGCAACGCCATTGTATTGAGGTGTACCAGGAACTGTCTTTTTATGCCTGATACCATGTTGACTACAGTAATCCTTGAACTCCTTAGAGATATACTCGCCACCATTATCTATGCGTAAACACTTCAATGGCACTCCAGTCTCCCTTTCTACCATTGCATGGAATTGCTGAAAGTGCTTGAATACTTCATCCTTTATGCGCAGCAAATAAATCCATGTCTTCCTTGAAAAATCATTAGTGAAGGTAAGAAAGTTTCTTCTTCCTCCAATGGATTCTGTATCTATGGGACCACAAACGTCAGAGTGTACCAGCTCTAACTTATTATTTCTCCTTCTAGAGCTTTTGTGAAATGAAACTCGATGTTGCTTCCCAAATAAACAGTGATCAAACGGGTTAATTTTTCCTTTCGCTAATGGGATGAGGGACTTCTTAGCTAGTATATTCAACACTTTCTCACTAACATGCGCCAATCGCCTATGCCATAAATTTGGTGAATCATCATCTCCAACTGTATTCAGTTGACCCGCACATATTGTTGCGTGCGTTTTGTATAGCGAGCAACACAATCTTCCTTTCACCACCACCAATGATCCTTTGGTGAGTTTCCAATTTTCATTGCCTGTATGATTGTGATAACCTTCCTTGTCGAATACACTAACAGACAATAGGTTCAACCGAAGATCTGGAATGTGTCGCACATTTTTAAGTGTTAATGTGCCTTCGACACTTGTCTTTATGTAGATATCACCGATTCCCACCATTTGCGAGACACTATTGTTTCCCATTTTAATATTTCTATAATTGCCTGCTTTATATGTTGAGAAGTATTCCTTTTTGGAACACAGTGGTATGAGGCAACAGAATCTACAATCCACTCGGAATCTACATCTCCAACATGATAACAATCTACATCATGAGATACTAAAGCCACCTCTCCATCTTCTTTTTTGACTGTAGCAGATGTATTTTTGTCATTATCATGACTTCGGTTTGCATTCTCTTATTTAAAGAAACGGTAGTTCCTTTTGAGATGGCCCTGCTTTCCACAGTGGTAGCATGACCTCTTCTCCCGGGACTTGGATCTATCTTTCGATTTTCCATTCCCATGACCTCTACTCTTGCTTCAACCCCTATTTTCTGTGATAAGGGCTTGTGAACTGGTACTGGCAACGTCTCTTCTACGAAGTTCTTCATTAAGTAGGCTATTATTTACCATAGACATTGTTATAATACCATTTGGAGCTGAGTTACTCAGTGATACAACAAGAGTATCCCAGTTATCTGGTAGAGTTCCCATCAAAAGACATGCTTGCATCTCATCATCCAAGGACATACCGGTGACTGCTAACTCACTTATGAATCCTTCAAAGTCGTTCAGATGTTGTGTGATTGATCGTCCCTCTGTCAGTTTCAAGTTCATAACTTTGCGAATCATTAACACTTTTCCTTGAGCATTTTTAGCCTCGTACATATCCTCTAGCTTCTTCTAGAGAACTTTGGGAGCTGTTTCGTTCCTCACGTGGTTGTACAGGCTAGTACTGTGCCCAATGTCTACTTCTTTAAATTTATCCACTACTGATCTTTCATATCCTTCGGCTTTGCGTCGTCACCCACGATTGGATCATACAAATCTTTATAATTCAGTAAGTCCTCCATTATGGATTTCTACATTGAATAATTTGTATCCGTCAATTTGATCATTACACCGTCATTCGCCATGTCGAAAATTTAAGAATGGCTAAATTTTACTATTCAAGAATTTCACTATTCATATAAATAGTGACGGTATATGTGAATAGTAGTGTATACCCAAATAATACTTGTTTATTGGAATAGTAACAGTATACCTCCCGTATACTTAAATAATACTATTCATAAAAGATGGCCGAATATGAATAGTATTATATATGAATACTATTACTCAAGTTACTATTTTACTATTCACTCAAATTGCGTATCTGCGACAGTTTTTTGAAAGGATTGCGCCACCGGATTTATCGTAATTTTCTCGTCGTCGTGGTATATTTATTTTTGAAAAATATATCCACAGATTTTACTGATAAAATAACCTTCGGCTCTGATACCACTTATTAGGCCCAATAATAGATTACGATAAAAGATAATAGTAGTAGAATAAAAAGACACAAAGATTTTTACGTGGAAATCCAAAATGAATTAGGGAAAAACTACGGGACCAACTCCGAATAATTCTCCACTATAAAATAATAGTAGGTACACCAAGAGATTACAAAATAGTGGCACACAAGTGTTTCCCAAAACCTCACTATTTTCTCTCTTACCCAACTCTTAGGAACCCCTTTCCTAAGTTTATATACACAGATTATATTCTTATATCCGTGTTTTTTCAATCTGTGGCTGTAAAATGCGGCAGAATACCTCTCTAATTATAGGAATTGAAAGACGCGTGAAATGGTTGTCTTTCAATTCCTTTAATTGTGCCACCAATCACCACCAAAATTCGGTTTGTATTTTTCTTCTTTTCCTTTCTCTTTTTCTTTTTTTTATTGTAAATTATTCAATGGGTCCCACATTTAAAGGGACACCACTCAACAATATCAAAGTACATCTTAGAAGAAGTTACAGAGGAGAAAGTTACAGAAGAAGGTATTATCTTATTTTTATGAAAAACATGATACAGTTCCAGCCATAACATTTTTGGGGTCCTAGGCAAAATAATATATGAAGAAAATAAATTAGACCCTTTTGATTTTAAAAAAGTTCAATTGTATTTTTTTAATATAAAAAATTGTGGGATAATTATTTTTATAATTTCGAATCATTATAATTAAGACATGATTTTTTATAAGGGTGAAACTTTCAACCTTTAGAGTTTAATTAAACATTATACCATTAGAAAAAAATACTCTTAAAATCTAATTATGAAATATAATAAATATATTTTGATAACAAACTAAAATGAAAATTAATTATATCCAGTTGTTTTGAGAAAAATGAAACTAAATAACTAAATGAATAAATCAATTGAAACACTAAATTTAATTTATGCTAATATATTATAGTCCATTGAAAAAATAATTAGAGTTTTTTTTAATTAAAAACAACAACACAAGGTAGCATCTTATTTTTATGGAAATAAAATGAAAATGAATGCACATTCCAAGAAAAACAAGATGAATTCAACGGTCATATTCCACTGTCATCATCTATGTTTTGCAAGTGCCATATTTTCCAACGGTTATTTTCTTGTACCGGTATAAAAGGCAGTCAGTTCAAACTTGAAGACTTGGAAGATTTAAAGTAAAAATCACATTATGCACGTTTTAAATTGATTTGTCTTCCCTGCAATTGTTAAGTGCATTCAGATTTTAGAGAGAATAGCTTCTTCAGTGCACTTATAAACACAAATTCAATATTGCAATCAAGAATTTAAGGATTTGTTGTTCAGCCCGAAAAAATAACAGGTTGTAAGGTTTTGATAGTTGATCCCGCAAAAAGTACTGGGTTAGTTCTGAGCCTGAAAAAGAACTTATAAGGTTTGATACCTGACACCGCAAAAAGTATCTTCAAGCTTTTTATCTGCCCATTCCATTAGTTTACTGTGCTCTTATAATAATTCAAAGAATGTGCTAGTAGATCCAAAATGTTACAAAACTACCATTACATATCACTTCTGACGCTCTCCTTGTAAAAGCCAATATACTAAGGTCATGATCTCTTGTTATTCTGTAAGCTAAGCTGAATTGAAGGTATTTCTGTATAAATTTATAAAATGTAGAGATTAAATTGAACTAAATTGATTTTAAGTCCAAGAAAACAAATCTGAAGTACTAGTTTTGAAAAGATTTAAACCCTATTGGGATTACACATGTGTGCATAGGGATGCCAACGTGCCGTATTCGGACTGGGTCTAGCTTGGACTCGATCCCGATCCATTTCTACTTACTGGACCCGGATCCGCCTCGAATTTGTCGGGTCCATAATCTTAATATCCAGATCCAGCAGATATGGGTCAAAGCGGGTCATGCGTAAACACTACAAAGACTAGTGTTTTAAAAAGCGTTAGGCGCTAGTCGGGCGGTCAGGGCTCCAAATGGTTTAGGCGGGGCCTGAACGGGGACTAGGCGGGGCTTGGCAATGGCCTAGGCAGATTTGTATTTTTTTTAATTTTTTATTATTTTATACATAAAAATATAATTTCAAATAAAAAATAAATTACAAAATATTTTAAAAAATAATTTAGAGCATGTTTTAAAATTGAAAATGAGACTTTCATTGTGAGAACACTTTTATGTACTTTCATTTTACCAACTAAGCTATTTTTAGTAGGTTAAAAATATCAAACTATAATTCTTATAAATATCGATATCTTAAAAATTTGAATTCAGGCGTCGTCTAGGCGGAAAAAATCGGACTAGGCGGTGCCTAGGCGGTAATAAATTGGTTAAGGCCTGACAACGCAGTGGGAACAGAAAGTCGGGCGGCAAGCTCTAAAATAGGGCATAAGCGGGACTAGGCGGGGATTTTTAAAACAAAGACAAAGACTATAGGTAGATTTTAATTTCAAATTTAAAACACAAAAATTACTCAAAGGCACATAAACTAAAGGGTAAATTTGAAAAACAAAATTGTGGTTTCAGCTATTTTCAAAAAGATGATTATAAAATTTTTTATTTTCGAAACGAGGATTATGGTTTCAAAAATTAGCAAAGGAAAAAAATTACAAAATGTCTATTTTCTAATGTTACAAATGGTATTGTACTTAATTTAACAACAATATTTTTGAATTATATATATAAGTTTCAAAATTTTTCATTTTGTTATGATTTTTCAAAATTATTATCATCTTTTAATTAAAAAAATACTTAAACTTATCAAAAATTTTCAACATTTATCACTAAGGTGTATTATATTTTTATTAACTAACCTGCAAAATTTCAGTTCAAAATGGACAAGATTACCCTTTTCGTGTCATATTTTCAAATTAAGTATCTTTTTTTGTAATTTATTTGCTAATTTTTGAAACCATAGTCCTCGTTTCGAAAATCAAAATTTTTTGATCCGCTTTTTGAAAATTGCCGAAACCACATAATATGTTTTTAAAATTTACCATAAACTAAATATGATTAGCAAAAAGTTATTAAAAAAACGTCACTAAAACAAATAAGGCATTTTGGAAAGCTCAATAATAGTCCCTTAATAAGCTGAACAATAGTATGAGAATGGGTCGAGAGGTAGAAGAGGATTAGGTGCAGTGAAGTAGCGAACAAAGATAGAGGCGTGGGGTGGGATTTGGGAATAGAGGGATTAGGGTTTTATTTATATATTCATAATTATATACGGATTCGGGTCCGGGTCAGTACCGAATCTGTATTTGTATTGCGGACGCGAATTTGGATTTGACTGATTTGAAAAATTAGGATGTGTAAACAGATCTAGATCCACGGGTCCGGTTCAGGTTTAGGATCCATCGCCATCTCTCTATATGCATATGCATATGTATTGTTTTTAGTTAGTATCTATCAAGACTAGTAATAGTTGGTAAAATATTTACAAATTCACCATCAAGTCAAACTAATCTTAAATCTATATTCTCTTCAATTTTATTTGGATTTGGATTCTCTTAAGTTTAGGGATGATGAATTTGTACATTTCAGTCAATCTCAACCATCCATTAAGTTTTAATTGTTGAGATTTAATTTTAGTGGTTTGTGGGGTCCATAGTCTAATTAAATATCAACCATTAAAATTTAGTGGATGGTTGAAATTAACTGAAATGTACAACTTTAGAGAATCCAAATCCATTTTATTTACATACCATCCATCCACTTGTTTCTCCCATTTTTCTTTTGATTTAATTTCTTATTTTTTATTTATCTCTCATACAATTTATTTTTTCGACATGCTACTGTAGAGTTTTTCGTCGTCTGATTTTTTTTATCTTCGAATGATATCCACTACAAATTTTCAAAATTTTAAAACCAATACACATATGGATCTAGTGCTTTTTGAGTTTCGGGTGTGAGATTTTACTCTATTTGTTGCTCAAATTGATTTGTTTTGATTGTCGTTCTACATTTGGGTATTCCATGTTTAGCTCTAAATTTTCTACAGATGAAGATTCTGCACTAATCCTTGATATATTGAAGTAAACCAATTATAGAATATCATATAATTAATATCGGTGTATATTTATTTGGGAATTTGACAATTCAAGCCGTAGCCGATTGGGCATCTACCGAATATTTAATGGACATCTACCAAATGACTACCAGACTTCTATTTAGAAAAGCTAATTTGAAGTTGATATTAGGCATATGAATATTAATGTAAATATTTGATAAAATCATATATATACAGTGATAATATATTTTGATAAATTAAAATGAATACAATAATGTATGTTATGAATGAATCCCACATAGCTCCCGGAGGATCCACTAAGCTTGTATATAAACAACGCCCTAAAGGCCTTATCTTATACGACACATTTAAAGCCGTGAGGTTGGCCGTAAATTGCGCCAAAGCAATATCGTTCAAGTTGTTTATAACACGTTATCAGCACGATCGCGATGAGGGGGTGTGTTAGAAATTAATCCTACATCGCTCTCGGAGAATCTACTCGGCTTATATATAAACAGGGCACTGAATGCCTTAACTTGTACGATGCATTTTCAAGCCGTGAGATTAGCTGTAAATGACGCCAAAACGGATAATGTCGTTCAAGTTGTTTATAACAATGAATTGATTGTCGCCAATACATTTTGTGACTCCTTACAAAAATATTTGTGAAGTAGAAGCTACAAGTACGAAGAACTGAAAATTCGCCAATTGTCTGCTATAAATTGAGGAAGATAACTTTTTTTTGCAAAGTCCCTCACCCAAAAAGAAGTACACAAACTCTATCTAATCTATTAATAGGTACAGCCATCCGCCTAAATTTGAGGAACATATCATCTAATCTTAAGAAAACTGATGTTTCAAACAACTTTGAAAACTACATTTTAAACTTCAAATAACGGAAGTTTCTAATTTTTTTTAATTAAAGGTTGAGCTCGGCGAAAACCGGCTCTATTTTTTTTATAGTGGATGTTTCAAATATGTAAGCATGTTGAGAATATTCCTATTTCATTATTGAATTATACCTATATTAGGAATAATATCATTGATTAGGAATAATATATGATAATTAGGAAGATAATTTATAATTAACTCTATTTATGTGGATTTATTTATTTCCCTTCATCATAGGTTTTGTACACTATAAATATATGTACGTATAATTGATTATATGCAACTCAATATAATACAATTTATAGTTTATCAAATCATCATTTTCTGCTCTAATTTATTTTTTACATGGTACTAGAGCAGTGATCTTGGTATTTTAAAAGTCTAATCTATTGCATATACTACCATGACGAATAACTCCGGGAAAGGTAAATCATTTGCAAGTGCATCAGGTATGTTAGCTCCTAATGGCTCAATCTCTGCTTTCACAAAACCTTGGATCTTGGATAGCGGAGCCACCTATCATATATCATCTAATTCACATCTATTTTCTGACACATCACATTCCCCGATTCCGCTCGTAAATTTACCTACAGGCTCAACTGCACCGATCACTTCCACAAGCACAATCAATTTTAATAATGATATCACACTAAAAAGTATTCTTTGTGTTCCATCTTTCAATTTAAACCTCGTTTCTGTTAGTAAATTAGCTAACTAATTTAATTGTTGCGTTGTCCTTTTCCCAAATGGTTGTATTGTAGGACTTGACTACGGGGAGGATGATTGGCTCGGGTGAACAACGCGATGGTCTGTATTACATGTCTCCATTAAAACACCCGCCAAAATCATTCCAAGCATTGCAAATCCCTGATTTATGGCAAATGTGTCTCGGACACCCGTCTCATAAGGTTCTTAAGCTTATCTCATCATTGCTACATTTAAATAAAAATTCTTTTTATGATCATAATAATTATCATGTCTGTCCTAGAGCAAAACAAACAAGATTGCCTTTTCCATTAAGCACAATATAATCACATTCTCCTTTTGACTTGTTACATTATGATATTTGGGGTCCACACAAAGTTCCAACACATTCAAGCACACGTTTCTTTTTTACCATAGTAGACGATTTTACTAGGTGCACATGGTTATTCCTCATGAATCAAAAATCTAAAACACAACATTTGTTAGAGTTATTCATCACTTTTGCAAAAACTTAATTTCATGCCTTAGTGAAAACAATTCGAGTTGACAATGGCTTGGAATTCCTTTCCGTGCAAGCCTTCTTTCACAATAATGGCATCAAATGTCAACGTACGTATATCTACCCAACACAACAAAACAGGGTTGAAGAACACAAACACAGACACATTCTTAACACTGCACAAGCATTATTGTTCCAATCACATTTGTAACTAGAATTTTGGAGTGAATGTGTTTTGACCGCAACATATATAATTAATCATTTACCTTCACCTCTATTAAAAAATAAATCCCCATTTGAACTCCTATATAATCGACCCCCATCTCTCTCTCATATGAAGGTATTCGGTTGTTTATGTTATGCAACCATTGTTTCACCTAAACAAAAATTTGATTCTCGAGCTCGATATTGCATCTTTCTTGGATATCCAAGTAAGCAAAAAGGGTATAAATTGTTTGATATGGAAAATGACACATTCCTTGTTAGTCGAGATGTTACATTCCATGAAAATATCTTTCCATTTCTTAATAAATCCACAACAACATCCTCACCCGATCCACACACTGTCTTAACAATTTTAGCTCTTGATTTACCACACCCAGCTTCACCAATCAATCTTTCTATATCAGAAAATTCAGATATCGTGAACTCTCCTCCTCCATCCATACTAGAAAATCCACCATCAAACACACCTACAACACTAGAATCTCCTTCCATTCGTCGCTCCGACAGAAAGGCCCCTACATAGCATCAAGACTACGTGATAGGATCTTAAGCCAATCTTTCTGACTCTAGTCAACAACTATCAAAATCAACCAGGTATCCCCTTCAAAACAGTCTTCCTTATTCTTGTTTTACTCCCACACATCGTACATTTCTTGCTAACATCACAGACACTAAAGAACCCACCTCATATGCTCAAGCTATCCTTGATCCGAAATGGAAGCACACAATGGAAGAAGAGTTAATGACCTTACAACTCAACAAAACATGGACAATAACGCCACTCCTAATAGGTCAAAAACCCATCTATTACAAATGGGTCTACAAAATCAAATATCGATCTGATGGCACCTTTGAACGATATAAAGCACGCCTTATAGCAAAAGGGTACACAAAAGTTGAAGGGATTGATTATGGAGAGACTTTTTCACCCACAGTGAAACTTACAACTCTCAGATGACTTCTCACTGTAGCAGCCGCGATAGACTAATTTATTCATTAATTGGATGAACAAAATGCATTCCATGAAGTTGTCTACATAGACTTGCCACCTGGACATCATTGATAGGGGGAGAATGTTGTATGGTGACTCAACAAATCATTATATGGCCTCAAACGAGCCTCCCGTAATTGGTTCTCTATTTTTTCTGATGTGATTCAAACAGCATGTTACCAACAGTCCAAAGTAGATTATTATTTGGTCACATAGCATCAAGGGTCCTCATTCACTGTCATTCTAATATATGTAGATGATATCCTTTTGACTGGGAATGACCTCAAAGAAATGTAGCACCTCAAAGAATGCTTACTTCAATGTCTTCACATTAAAGATCTTGGTGATTTAGAATATTTCTTAGGGATTGAGTTTTCTCATTCCAATTCTGGAATTTACATGTCCCAAAGAAAATATGCACTTGATATTTTGCAGGATACATGGCTTATACAAAGCTATTGGGGAAAGATTAATTCTTAACATTGCGACACAAGTTGGGAGTCCAAGATATTCACTCTCCAACTTGAGGGGGAGTGTTGAGAATGTTCCTATTTCATTATTGATTTATTCCTATATTAGTCTACATTAGGAATAATATCATTGATTAGGAATAATGATAATTAGGAAGATAATTTATAATTAGTGTATTTGTTTATTTCCCTTATCATAGGTTTTGTACACTATATATATATGTACGTATAGTTGATTATATACAACTAAATAATATAATTTATAGTTTATCTATTCATCATTTTCTGTTCTTATTTTTTTTACAAAGCAAGTCAGTTTTAAATTTACAAATGGGAGATTTACAACAATTCACAATAGTACACTCATATAAGCTTTATGTATTCTAGTCTTCCAAACAATTATTCAAAGTGATACCAAAAATTTAAAGAAAGCTTTACTCCTTTATTGGATAATCTCGCATAAGGTTGTATGAAATGAGTTTTTTTTTCTTTGTAAATAATAAAAAACTCTTTGTAGGGTAAAATCACATAGGGAAATCGTGTATCTTTCAATTATAGTGTCATCTTTCTTTTAATGATGAATATAAGTGATAACTTACCAGATTCATCTCGCTCTTCTCAGACCATAAGACCGGGTCAATAAGAGCCGTTTGACTCTCTCACAGTTAAGGTCAGGAAAGCCAAATGAACCTGACCCACGAAGCCGGCTGAAATCTTAATCAAGCTAGAGGAAGTACAAACCTGATTACTGCGCTAGCACCTTAACCGGTTATGATCTTGAGACGGTCCACAACCGGCTCGAAGGTGTCCTACAAGAAAGGAGAATCCTAATCTGACTCTAATTCCTATGTTCTCCCATCCGACCTTATCCTACTCTAGTTATAAGCTCATCTCAATTAGGACTTCCTATACCATGAGAAGTAGAACAGATCATGCGCCTATAAATAGGCCCTTAGGTCAGTTCAACAGGTACATTCACATTCTGATACTATTTATTGTTTCCTTAAAACCCTTTACTGACTTAAGCATCAGAGGGCCGTCCACGAGTTAACCACCACTCGCCCCCAAGTTCTTCTACTGTTCTGTAGGAATATGTTCGTAGATTCAAGATGGTTCATAGTAAATCAATTCTGAAATATCAGATTCAAGTACAATATTTTCAATAAGTTAAATAATTAAAAAATTTACATTTCTTTCAAATGGTAACAACTTTTGATTTATAATTATTTTAAAGAGGCTTAGCGAAGCCTGATAAATTTCTTTAGGGTTTGCTTGGGAGGGGGATTTGATTGTAAAGTAAAGGAGAGTAAGTGAAGTCCCATGCTTGGGACCAAGAAGCATGAACAGTGACGTGGAATATGATGGGAGCCATCTCTTCTCATTTCCTCTTATTATCCCTCTCTTGTGTTCCACTAATTTGGTTAGATTTGACTGAAACATATTTTCCTTTTCCTAATTTAACCCTTCTTTTATTTATATTACCAATTGTGTCTCACTTGTAATATAAAAGGTTAGCTGTGTTCCATTTTCAACGAAGTTCAACCCTAGCCATTCCCATCTGGTTTCTTGTTCGAGCTTGTGCTTCAACTTGTGGTTTCAAGGTATTAATTTCGAATTATAGTTGATTTTTGTGCTCAATCTTTACAATTTCTATCTTGGGGTACTTGTTCTATGCTTTAACTTTTTTCAATGTTTGAGAAATTAGATTTTGCACAAATGTAAGTTATGTAACTGAGATACTGAGACCATAAAACCTCAGGGGAAACATTTATCATACATTACAACCTCTATTATTGTCACTTTTCCATATCTCTTTCAATTGCCTCCTCGGTGGTTTCGGGTTTTGATTTGTCACTGGTTTATTTCACTCTACCTTATTGTGGTTTTAATTGAGTTTTGGGGTTTCGGTTTTTTTAGATATGTATAGCTATTATTGCTTCTGATCTGCCTTACTTGTCCAATTAGTTTTTTCAACATATATATACACACACACACGCACGCACACACACACACACACAGAGTAATTTCTTCTTTGAAAAACCTTTACTAATCTATTAACTATACTTTATTGTCGTCAGGTTGCTTTCCACACAATATGGTATTATTGTTTTGTCCTTATCTTCACATTGATATGTAATTAAGATAATATAATCAACTGAGAACAAAATAAAAACTTTTTATCTATGAAATGCTAGGCGGATGATGTATATGCTGTTAAAGTTGATTTCAAATTGCCTGTAGTTTTGAACTTCAATTAGCCAACAATTGAAGCCATCCAAATGATGTCGGAAAATGTGAATTTGTTTCTTCAAATACCCAACTCTTGATTACCCCACTTTACATGTCGGCAAGGTTAATTATCTCCACAAATTCAACATGTATTTGACCAATGTTAAATACATTTCACATTACTTTATTTATGCTATATATAGCATGCACTCCTGCATGTTTTAAAAAAATTCAATTCCAGTAGAAGAATAAGCAAAGTAATTTGCTCTTTTGTGTGATATATTCCTTTAGGAATATTTCTGAGTTTTTGGTGTATTTGGGTTAACGGTTTGAGTGTTTTATTTCTCCATTTCTTTTGTACCACTTTTCGTATAATTAGTGGAATATTTGTTTTCTCCTTTCGCCAATTTATTTCTCCTATTTTGTTGTTGCTATAAATACCCAAAATAAATATTTTATTCCGCTGGGAGTCCTAATTCTCTAACAAATTCATATCAAAGCTAATCAATATTTATTTTCGGATTTTAAAAATTTACTATGGAGACAACAAAATTCGATATCGAGAAATTTGATCATAATATGAGCTTTGCCTTATGGTAAGTTAAGATGAAAGCGATTCTGACGCAAAATGAATTATATAAGGCGATGATGAAAGAGTTACCTGCAACGGTGACAAAGGAGAAGAAATAAGATCTGGAGGATAAAGCTCTTACTACCATTTAGTTATATTTATCGAACGAGGTTCTGCAAGAAGTCATCCATGAGAAGACTGCTAAAGATTTATAGGAGAAATTGCAATCTCTCTACATGTCCAAAAACCTCACCAGTAAGCTTGTGGTGAAGCATCGTCTCCATATGCTCCACATGGCAGAAGGCACATCCCTTAAGGCGCACCATGATGATTTCAGTTCCATTCTTTTGGATCTAGAAAATTTGGATATCAAATATGAAGAAGAAGATAAAGCTCTTATATTGTTGCGGTCTCTCCCTCCGTCGTTTAAGAATTTCCGCGAGACCCTTATCTATAGTAAAACCACTTTAACCATGGAGGAGGTTAAAGAATGTTTGTTCTCTAAAGATCTTATTCATAAAGAGCTTTCTAGTGATAGAAATAGTCCTGGAGAAGGTCTGGTCATTCGAGGGAGATCTAGTATAAGAGATCCCAGTAGCAGCAGCAACAACAATCGATCCAAATCTAAATCTAGATCTCGTTATAGTAATTTGATGTATAATTACTACATGAAGAAATGGCATATTAAAGCTGAATGTTTCCAGCTCCAACAGAAGAATAAAGATAAAAGTCATAGAGAAGACAGTTCTGTCGAAGCCAGTGTTGTAGAAGATCAAGTAGATGCTGAAGTATATGCCGTATTCGATGATGGTGCCAGATCTGGACAAGGATGGATCTTGGACTCTGCTTGCTCATTTCATATTTGTTTCCACAGAGATTGGTTCTCCTCTTATGAACCACTAGATAGAGGAGTTGTATTGATGGGCAATGATCATCCTTGTAAAGTTGTTGGAATCGGTACTGTAAAAATCAAGATGCATAATGTTCTAGGCTTTTCTTCTTGTAAGAAGTTCGACTAACTCATATGTGTTGTTTTTCTGCAAGGAATTCATCTTATCTTGCATTGCCTCCAGCTATGATTCTTTATCTGCATGAGTTAGAACTTCCTAAAAATTCTCTGGCTCCGCCTCATCAGTAAGGAGAATATACTTAAAACAAGGATACTTTGATGTTAGTTGGCGATCCCTGGTAGATCTTCTATGCTTTTTTCAGCCTCAGCTTACTAGGTGGGTTGCTCCCCCTGCTCATCAACATCTTCTTGCTCATGATCCTCCATTAGCTCTGGAATTTCATCATTGTTCTAAACTTGTTCCTCATCTCCACTAATGGTACTATTTGGCAATGAAGGAACATGGCTGGGATCGATGTCATTTGCAAGTCCTGACTTGCCATTCTTCTTCAAGCTTTCGATGGTCTCATTTTCTCGAAAGACGACATCTCTACTTTTAATGGTCTTCTTCATCTCTAGGTCTCACAGTTTGTACCCGAACTCTTCATATCTATATCCAAGGAAGATACATACACTTGCTTTATCATCAAGCTTTGACCATTGCTCCTTAGGCATATGCACAAATGCCTTATAGCCGAACACTTTTAGATGAGAGTATTGAACATCTTTTCTAGTCCATACTCTTTCTAGAATATTAGAATCTAGAGCAGCAGATGGTGACCTGTTAAGGGTATAGCAGGTTGTGCGTGCTGCTTTTCCCTAAAACTAGTTTGGCAAGTTAGCCATTTTGAGCATACATCTGACCTTCTCTACAATAGTGCGATTCATCCTTTCTGTTACACCGTTGTGCTGTAGGGTTCTAGGTATAGTCTTTTCATGTCCGAAATAGTAGTTCTCAAACTTGTGTGATGTGTATTCACCACCATGGTCAGATCGGAGACATTTTAATTTCTTATTTGTCTCTCTTTCCACCATAACATGAAATTTCTAGAATGACTGAAATACCTGATCTTTTATTCTTAGGAAATACATCCACAGCTTCCGTAATGCATTATCGATGAAAGTAACAAAATACTTGTCACATCCCAAGGTCTCATATTCAAAGGGAAAACATACATCTGAGTGCACCAAGTTAAGAACACTTGACTTTCTACTTGATGACATGCTGAATGACACTCTATGTTGCTTGCTGAATACGCAGTAGTCATTTGGAGATAGTGGTGTGCCATTAGCCAAAGGTACAAGTGCCTTCTTTGCTAGAATCTGCAACCATTTTTGACTGATGTGAGCCAATCTTCTATGCCACAAATCTGGTGAAGACTCTTCTTCAATAGCATGCAATCCATCTTCACAAATGACTGCATTTGTTTTGTACAGTGTACAACACATGGCACCTTTTGCAATCACCAAGGAATTCCTGGTAAGCTTCCATTTCCTACTCCCAAAGAAATTCTCGAAACCTTCATGATCTAGGACACTATAAGATATTAAGTTAAGCCTCAAATCAGGAACATGTCTAACTTCTTTGGGGATGAGTGTGCAGCTAGTGTTCGTCTTAATACGAATGTCCCCGATTCCAATGATTTTAGAATGGCCATTATTGGCCATCTTCACCATACAAAAATTTCCTCCACTGTATGTAGTGAAGAAGTCCTTATTGGGAGTGGCATGATAAGATGCTGCATTGTTAATCACCCATTCCATATCATCTTGACTTGAGACTTGCAGACATTGTTCTTCATGACTGAAGGAAAGAACAACAATCTCCTCAGTTGCTACAGTGGTGTTCTTGTCTTCCTCCTGGTTATTGCCATCCTTCTGTTCTCCCTTTAGCTTTCGACAGTTCCTCTTCAGATGGCCTTCTAGTCTATAATGGTAGCATTTGACTCTACCCCTGGACTTAGATTTACCTCTGAACTTGTCTCCTCCTTTGGATTTGTCAGGATTGTTGGGACCTCAATTTTTGCTCTGACCTCTGTGTTTTATGATAAGAACTTGGCTTCTTTTGACAATCATAACTTTCCTCCTCGTCTCCTCATTAAGCAAAGTGCTAACAACGTGGTTTAAGGATAATTTTCTATCTAGAGCCGAATTAGTAACAGACACCACCAAGGTATCCTAACTTTTCGGTAGAGAGCTAAGCAACAATAAGGATTGGACTTCATCTTCAAGTGTTGTTTGCATGGAAGATGATTGATTAATAGCACTTTAAAATTCATTCAAAAATTCAACAACAGAAGTTCCCTCCTTGTATTTTATGTTGACAAGCTTCCTTATTAGGAATAACTTGTTTCCAGCAGTTTTTCGATCATAAAGATCTTACAGATTCTTCTATAGTTCATGGACAAGCGTTTCTTCCGAGATGTGGCCGAACACGCTGAAATCTAGCCACTGGCGAATGGTACCGATGGCCTTTCTATTCAACTTGCTCCAATCTGGATCTTCCATGTCTTTCAGCATTGCTGTGTCTCCTTCGATTGCTTCATGTATATCTTTGCAGTACAATATATCCTCCAACATGGGCTTCCAAATTGCACAATTCAAATCATTCAGTTTGATCATGGATGTTGAAGAACCTTCCATTTTAATTAACACAACCACCTTTATAGAACCAATAGCTCTAATACCACTTGTTGGGTCTCGTATAGCAATTCGGTAGCAAGGTGATTTGTATTAACTAAAGTAGATGTTGCAACAATGAGTATAAAAATAAATAGAGCAATAAAGAAACACAAAGATTTACGTGGAAACCCTTTCAAAGTGAAAAACCACGGGGCGGAAAAAATATCTCCACTAATAAATAATAGGAATACAACAATAAAGCCTCTCTACAGTATACCCAAACTTGAGGTATAAAATAATTTTAGGAGAAAGTTGGAATGCCCAAAAAAAAGGATTAACCCTTACACCCAAATAGTATAATATTTACCAAACTACTTAACTCACTCCCCTAATTTCTCTCAAACTCTTTTTGTAGCAAATGCTCTATAAAAGAAAAATCAATTTTTGCTTGGATGAATTTGGATTATGGGAATGCCTATTTATAGGTACAAAAAGTTGCATCAACTTTCCAATTGGCAATTAATGTGCTAATTACTAACTACCATCTTGCCACCTTATTTGTTGGCAATTAATTAGCCTCCAAATTGGTTGAATTAATTAGCCTCCAAATTTGGTTTGGACTTAACACTTTAAATGTATTTGCAAGCAACATAAAGAAGAAAAGTGATGTGGAAAGGAGATCTGCTAATCTAGTTGAAATAATTGATGGAATCGATTTCATGGTTTCTCAAAATTGTATTCATCTAGAGAATGTTGTTTAAATTGATGATATACCAACTTCAGATCAAAGTGAAAAGGAGAGTGATCGTGCACAAGAAGACTCAGTTTCACGTAAAGCTAAAAAAAGTAAGAAGTCAGTTATTCATGAAACTGTGGTAAGTTCGTCCCAATCATTTAAGGAAGTGGCTCATGCTATAACAACATCCAGAGACAAGATGGCAAATGCTATAGAATCTAAAAAAATGAGTCCAAATTATGATGCATTTGGTTTACTTGAAGAAATGGGAGTTGAGCAGGAAATTATGCCTGATGCTTATATTTTTCTCTCAAAAAATCCACTGATGTTGGAGTATTTGGTTAAGTGTTGAGTGGATCTACGCAAAATTCTTTTGATGAAATTCATGAATCAAGCATCATGATGTACACAGTGGAGCATATTTTTTGGATTCACCAAGGCATATTTTTAATGTTGATTCCAAGATCCTCTTTTTGGATTCCACTTTTGGATTTTGGATATAATTATGTTTGGATCAACTATGTATGCCTCAAAGTCATATTCATGACTTATTTTGCAACTAGCTTAACATGAAAGGTTTTAGAACCAATGGTTGTAATAGATTATGAAATTGGTTATATAGAACCAAAACATTTCATTATTTTGTAATGCTTATGACATTAAACCTGATATATGTAATTATTAAATTATTAGTTGATGTGGTTTTTTTATGTCCATGTCTATCTGTCGAGTTTGAATTATAGGATTCTTTATGACTCCTTCTAAAAGACCTCTAAAGTTGCCGAATTTAGCTCTTGCCAAAGCCATAGCTGATGTATGGGAGTATCATGTATATTTATGAACTCATTACATATCTTTTTCTCTTTCACTATTGCCCTTTGACTGGTATATTGGCTACTTTCTCTTGTTTTTCTGCAAGTGATGAATATGAATTTATATTTTCAAATTGATTCTGTTTCCTGAACTTTTTCATTCTTTTGGGTTTTATTCTCATTGGGTTTATTAACTCAATTGTACTTGTGAATGAATGAATGAATGTAATGAGTTCTCATTTGTTGTAGCAACAAGGTGGAATCAGGTCTTTTACAATGCCTCTCATAAGCAGATTTCTACAAATACAAGCATTAATAATGGAAGGTCACATATGTAAATGAGTCATGAACTTTATTCATGAAATAATTGGTTTCCTTTAAAAATCCATCCACTCCTTTCCTTTCCCTTCCTTTAAAAACCCCAATCCTTTGCTCCCAAGCAAAGCCTTAGAAGTTTAGATTTATGGATTTTGGTTACTCATTTCTTTCGCAATTTTTAATTAAATTTAGGCTCGAGCACAGATAAACCCATGTCTATTTTATAGTAAGGGTTCTTACACAATTGCCATAAAAATCTAAAATAATTTTGGCCTACCATAAACAATCTACCAAAAAACAAAAACAGGTACAAATAAAATCTCAACACTTTCCTTCCTTCACACGTATACATGTGTCTAACATGTTTAATTATAATTTCTTTTGCCTTATTTTGAATTTATTTCTCAAATGGTTTTTTTTGACATATGCTGCTCTATAGTTTTCTGTTCGTCTCTTTTTTATCATCAAAGCGACATCCACTATGATATTAGGCCACTAACGTGCTGTAGTATAATTTACAAGTGTATTGCTAAGCTCTTGTGTAATAGAATGAATGCGGTTCTACCTGATATCATCAACAATATCCAGGGTGCATTTGTTAAAGGTAGATCCCTTGCACACAATGTCCTCATTATCCAAGATTTACTTAGAGTCTATGGTAGAGCAAATGTCTCCCCTAGATGTATGATGAAAACTGACTTGAGTAAACCTTATGACGCGGTCTCTTGGTGATTTATGGATAACCTACTCAATGTTTTACATTTTTCGGCTAAGTTTGTGAAATGGGTTATGTCCTGTCTCTCCAGCGCTCGTTATAGTTTGCTTATCAATGGTCGTATTCAAGGCGATTTTGAGGGAATGAAGGGCTTAAGACAAGGAGGCCCAATTGTTGGGGAATTTTAGTAGAATGAAGCCTGGATAATTCTGAAAAAAAAGTCTCACAACCCTTGTTGAAGAAATTTGTTAAAATGATGTATGGATACTTCTGAAGTCGTGACGAACACTTTCAGATTGAATCTTATTTGGCGGTTCTTCCAAATATATCAATCGGATAAAATCAGAAACGACAAAAACTTAGAATGAATTTTGTTATGAAGAAAAGCCAACAAAAAATTGCAGAAATCATTGCAAAAAACTCTTTCTGTAAGTGTTGCCAATGCCCTATTTTACAGACCTGGTACGAACAGTCGCAACTCTTTAGAATAGAAGTGTTGCGAAAAGACATGTCCATTCGAGTAGCTGTAATAGTTCATAACAGAAGTGTTGCGAGAGGTAGCTCCCAGACCCTCGTAAGCTAAGCATCGTAATAGAACTCAAACAAGCATACACTCCGCACTCTCCTAACTTGTTCGATGAAATATACGACTACATTGGTCAACTAGTTGATCCAATTACACTAAAATACCAACATTCCTCCCCCATTTTAATGTAATACATGATTAACTAAACAAAATCACAACAAATAACAAACTTATGCATAAATGAAATATCATGACGATTGAATTTCATCTTAGTATATTACACATTCCAAATATTTGAATACCAAAGGTGTCACTATGGATTGAACCTTGGCTATCCATCTTGAATACTTGAAGATAATATACGCATAAGTTAAACATTCTAACATGTTCTTACTTGACACTATCTTTTACTAGCCTTGTGTCCTTATCCTTCATAAGCATATCAGAGCCAAGTCCAAGCTTCTTGAAGGGCTAAACTTCATGCTTATCTAGGTAGCCTTTTTACTCTTGCACCTGCGTATGCACTTTTTTAAAAAGGCTATTAAGAAGTTAAACTTTAACCTCCTTTACTTGCAGGTTTGAACACACACCTTGGGATGTTTTAATCAGTGTGTTCCAATCTCTAGACGTTAAGCTTTCCTCATTGAATTCAGTACCTATCATCATATTAGGTGGGAATTGGGTATCTTAACATGAAAGATTTCAAATGGACTTTAATTTCATCCCCATAGCCAACTTTTGCACAAGATCTTTCCTTAACCCTTTGGTTATATGATCGGCTAAATTATGCTCAGTTTTTACAAACTTAGATTCCATTGTCGAATCACTCACACAAGTTTGTTTTTCAGACACCCAAGAAGTAGCACCTCCCCCAAGAAGAAACACTCATCCGCTTGCAGAAGAACTATACTCCTTATAAGAAAAATAACTTGTATCCGACTAACCTTCCAAAACCGAAGGAAGCCGTTAGAAATGCGCCGTGTGGCATTATGTTGACCGATCAACTTTGACTTTTGACTAACACGTGTTGGTCAACCATTGACATGTCAACCCCAAAAGTTAAACCAATGCCACATTAGATGATAGTTAAAGTTGGATAATGACAAGTTTCTGGCGACGGTTAATTTCACTAAAGTGTTGCCAAAACTGCTCCACTTACATTCTTTCTTATGACACAAAAAAAATATTCCGGCAATGCTATGAAAATCGTTACCATATCAACCAGTAGCAATGTTTCTAGCATCACTTCTAAAAGCATCGCAATAGATCACAAAAGCGTTGCTAAAACAACTACACGAAGCATCGCCACAGATAATAAACCGTCACAAATGGTTGTCATAAAAACTAACCGTCCTGATTTTTCATTTTATGACAGAATTTCTGACGGATGCAGAATCCCTCACAAACCATTACAATGAACCATGAACTGCCGCGAAAAGCAGTTGTCGCAAATGAACCATCGCAACTTTTCATTCTACAACGAAATTTGCAACGGATTCAGAATCCCTTGCAAACTGTAGAAAACCGAATACAGATTTTAAATCATTTCAAAATCGATTCCGGCCATCGACAAAACCCATCCTAAGGTTTTTCGATGTCCCGAATCCAATGGTTCTATTCTTTTTACGAAAAAATTAACCTAAACACATTGTTTACACAAAATGACTTGAGAATCAAGATTTTTTCCCTAAAAAAGATCGTTTATACCGCCATGAACAACCAAAAAGGGAAATGGCCATCAAACATAATTCAACATAACATCAATAATTAAGAAATTTAAATGCTAAATTTCAAAGTATCAAACTTCAATTAAAACACAATAAAATCAACATTCATATTTTCAGCATTTTCCAGATTTTATGACCTAACTTCCCCTGCATTTTTCTCCATTAAAACATCATCAAATCAAAAAGTTTTCTTCTAAACATAATTACCCACATGTCTTAGCTTTCCAAATCCACCCGAACCACAGAATCAAAATTGTATAACCAAAGTTATGATCAAAACACTAAACAGTGTACAAAGCTGATATTTTCCAAAAACAGATTTCACGACTCAACTTCAAACAAAAATTTCACACTGAAAACGAACGAAATTAAATAAGGTTTCTTCTGAACATATATTTCTTAGATTATGTAGATATGAATAGAATCAATAATCATTCAAATCGGACTTATATAACGAGAGAAAACATCAAAATAACATAGGGGCAAAATCTAGAAGTTTTTTGAAAAATTGAGAAATCGAAATTAGAGACACAAACAATCATCGCAAGAGGACTGATCGAATTCGTACATTTTTGGTGAAAAACTCTGGCTTCAAGTGACAAAATAAGATTCAATCTTTGTTGGGGAATTTCGGTAGAATGAAGCCTGGATAATTCTGAAAAAAATGTCTCACAATCCTTGTTGAAGAAATATGATAAAATGATGCATGGATACTTCTAAAGTCCTGACGAACACTTTTAGATTGAATGTTATTTGGCGGATCTACCAAATAGATCAATCGAATAAAATCAGAAATGACAAGAACTCAGAATGAATTTTGTTGTGAAGAAAAGCGAACCACAGATTGCAGAAATCGTTGTAAAAAACTCTTTCTGTAAGGGTTGCCAATGCCATTTTTATAGACCTGATACGAACAGTCGCAACTCTTCAGAGTAGAAGTGTTGCGAAAAGACATGTCCATTCGAGCAGCTGCAACAGTTCATAATAGAAGTGTTGCGAGAGGTAGCTCCCGAACCCTCGTAAGCTAGGCATCGTAATAGAACTCGAACTAGCGTGCACTCGCACTCTCCTAACCTGTTCGATGAAATATTACGACTGCATTGGTCAACTAGTTGATCCAATTACACTAAAATACCACCACCAATGTCCCTTCTCCTATTTGTCTTGGTTATGGAGTGTTTAACTAGAATTCTTCATTGGTTTGCTCGTCGCACGAATCTGAAATTTCACCCGGGTTGTAAGAGCATTAGGCTAAATGCCTTATGTTTCGCGGATGACCTTATCTTACTTTGCAAAGCTAATGTGGAAACGGTTAGGGCATTGCTTGAAGGATTTCAACTTTTCTCAAACTCCTCTGATTTGGTTGTTAATAATCATAAATCCAACATCTATTTTTGTGGCATTTCACAGTTGGTAAAGAAAAATTGAAAGACTAGTTCATATATATATATATATATGTATACACACACACTTTCTACCAGTTGAATTTAAAAGGAGCCAATTTATGAAGAAAATGAAGAAAAGAAGCTTCATTTTTTGGAATCAGTTATTACAGATATTCTTATGAAACTAGAAATGAAGCTAACTTTTCAAATAAGAGAATAACTTAAAAAAATATCAGAAGAAAATTGAGAATTTGGACAGCCAATAATTGAATTTATTTTTTCTTTAGAATGTTGAACACCAAAAGAGTATTCAAACGAAACCAGCCTCCAAAGAAAGGCCAATATTGAGTTAGCATATATGGTAATATTATTACCAGGTTCTTACACAATTGCCACGAAAATCCAAGATAATTTGGGCTACCATTAACAATCTACAAAAAATAAAGCAAATACAGCGGAAACTAATTAAATGAACGGGGTGTACATATAAAATCTTAACATTTCCCTCCCTCTACCATGTTTAATTATAATTTCTATTGCCTTATTTTGTATTTATCTATCAAAAGGTTCATTTTTTGACATGCCGCTTTAGAGCTTTTTGTTCGCCTCTTTTTTTATCTTCGAAACGACATCCACTGTGATATTTTTTTTCCAAATTTTTTTCCGAACTATCAAATATCTAGTAGTTACTTGGTAAATATCCAGTAATAGTGTATTAGTTATACAGTAAATCATAACTCCAAATAGATTTCTAACATAATTTATAACAAATTCAAATATATTTTTTTACGACGATACATACCTACTAGGTGTCTACTATATATCCATTAGATGTTATATTTTATAAAATATTCCATAAAAACTATCAAATTCAAGATCTACTAGATATCTAGCACATTCATACTAGATGTCTACTAGATGTTATATTATATAAAATAATCATCGTAAAAAAGATACGGATCTATTTGTAATTTATGAAATCATTATATATACTTCAATTATATATGTATGAAATATATGTTAGATCTCATCAAATTCCACAAAAAAAACTTTTAATATTAAGTTATACTAGATATCGATTAGATATCCAACAGTGATCTATTAGATATTTACTAGATATCTACTAGATGTGTTATATTATATAAAATAGTCATCATAAAAAAGATATAGATATATTTATAATTTATGGAATCGCCATATACACATACGTTATATATCTATTAAATATACATTGGATGTCATTAGATTCCATAAAAAATTATTAAAATTAAGATATACTAGAAATCTACTAGATATCTAACAGTGAACTACTGGATACCTACTAAATTAATAATAGATAAAGAATTTTTAAAATATCACAGTGGATATCATTTTAAAGATAAAAATAAGAACAAAAAATTCTGAAGCAGCATGTAGAAAAAATAAACAGTTTGAGAGATAAATGAAAAATAAAAAAGAAAATTAAAAGAAAAGGGGAGAAAGAGAAACACGTTGGGATGGACTTATATGAATGACATTTCTGTAAATTGATTAAGAGAAAATGTAGATATGTAATTAATTTTAAAGATATGTAATTAGTTTGACCTTCATTGTGAGTTTGTAAATATTTTAGGCTTAAAGCATTAATTGCCCCCCAAACATGACACGTTTTGTCACATGGCACCCTCAACTTTCAAGTGAATCACTTTACCCCTAAAGTTGGTAAAACTGATACAGTTTCCCTTTCATAGCCACGTGTCAACTTCTGATTGGAGGGAGAAAAATCTAAAAAATGACATTTTTGAAAAGTCAAACCAACCAAAAACTGACGCATGGCACTGAGAGGGGGAGGGGGGCAAACTGTATCAATTTTGCCAACTTTGGGGGGTAAATTGATTCACTTGAAAGTTGGGGGTTGCATGTGACAAAACGTGCCAAGCTTGGGGGGCAACAGATGCGTTTGACCAATATTTAATTTTGACATGTATGTTCTTGACAATTTCCCTATTACTATTAGGTATATAAATGTAGAAAAAAGTCAAGGCCCAAATTATGCCGTAAGCGTTTTCTCTTCAATTTACGAAACAAAAAAGAAACCCTTTTCTAGGTTCACTCCTCACTTCATCTTCTTCAAACCAGAAGGCTTATATGGAGTTCATTTTTTTCCAGGAATTATGGGGTGTCACTTGACCCTCCATAACCCCTGGGATCCGCCCCCAGTTATTAGGCACTAACTTGTACAATTTGATTCAACTATGCACTCCAAAAAATTTCAGAAAAAGAATGCACATGTGAATATTGTTTCAGTAAGAAACAACTGGTTAAATTGGAATGTTGAAAAGGTGTACGACTTGAGAGACAAATCAAAACCTAACGTTTGTGTTAGAGGATGAAGATCTCTAGAAGAAGAATGGAATGAAAGTCATAGATTGTCATATGCCACATCAGCAAATTAGTTACAAATTGATACTACCTCCGTTTTTTTAATAAGTGCAACTTTTGGATGTGAATTTTTTTAAATGTCACTTTTCGGGTATAATAGTATTTTTTATTGCCCTACATAATATAGCATTGGTATACGAGAAAGAGCGAAAAGTGACACTTATTTAACAATGAAGGGAGTAACTTATTACTAAGAGCAAGTCCAACCATATTCCCTATTTAATTCCCTAAAACTATATTTTAAAGGATATACAGTGTTTTTACTCCAACTATCTTCCATATTTTTCATTCCCTATATTTCATTCTCCAAAAATCGTTGGATTTGCTCTAAGTGGATATTCTGCAAGTCTAGCATAGTGGTAGTTATATGTATATATATATATATATATATATATATATATATATATATATATATATATATAAGCAATTTACAAATTAACAAAAATAACAGAAAATAATTACATAAATACCATGTAGTAGTTATATGTAATACCGATCTACTAGATATCTACTACATATCTAATACCGATCTACTAGGTGTTTACTACATATTTACTGCATATCTAATACTGATCTATTAGATGTTTAATAGATAACTAGTAGACGATTACTAAATATTTTACCAGATAAATATTTCTGTTGTTTTTGTTAATTTGTAAATAGTTTATGACATATTCAAATTATTTTAGTTTTTTTCAGCATTTGTGTAAGAAGCCCTTGATACAAATATGCACTCAGAAAAAAATTTCACAACAAAAACACACATGTGAATCGTTATGTTTCAATAAGAACGAACTAACTTGTTAAATTGGAACGTAGAAAAGGTGTATAGTTTGAGAAATAAATGAAAATCTAACGTTTGTGTTAGAGGATGAAGATCAGGGAAGGAAAAATGGAAGAATTAAATAATTTTTTGGATCATGTTTTATAACTCAGTGTCATTTTGTTCTATGATCTACAGAAATTGCATATTCGATATCTGACGTACGTACTCTTCGCCTATTTAGTACATGGTCCTTAATATTAGTCTATTCAGTGCATGAGATATTCAGTACATTAAGCGGCCATCATACAACACTAAAACCGTGATATATATATATATATATATATATGGCTGAAAATGCATAGAATTGTCAAGCCTTTTATGGTACGTTACGTTGTCTATCAGTGCATATCATTTATAACATCCATACATGCATCCCATCTTAACATGTGCATAAAATACCTGAGCAAGTAGTGACTGTCCAATGAGTGTATCCCAAAGAATAAAATTGTTCTCTTCGAGCTACTCCATATGACTCTACGCCACCTGGAAAATCCAAAAGGCAAATCCTTAGACACCCGCATCCAAGGCTTGATGAGAAAATAATTATTAGGCCTTACGTAAGTAGTATTTTCAGGCATAAAAATCAGAGCTTGCCGGCTCGAGCCAATATTCCTATAGGAGAATTCGCCTCGGGAGTTTATCAGCAGGAAGGTGGTTTCCAACGGGTTGACCAAATGCCCCTCCACAAAGTTTATGCCCCCGCACCAGCGAGCGAGGAAATGAGAGCCCGATGGCACAACCTTCTTAAACTCCAACTGCGGGAGGATCTGATGCTCGAAGGCTCAGGCCTGCACAAATGACGACCAATCAATTCAAAAAGCTTCATACAATAAATGAGAACGCATGCTATCAAGAAAAATATTTTAAAAAAGTTATACCTGCAGTAGCATGTGGCAGAGGCGAAGGGCTTTCTCCTTCTTCCAGGCTCCCACGTCCAGCTCGTGGTACAACTGGGCCAAGATGGCCCTCGACCAATTCTTCCTCCTGATTCCCGGCACGTCTTCCACTGCGGTTATAAGCACATAATTGATCTTACTTCCCGAGATTGGGAAGAACAGCACAGTGAGCGGAGAAATCACGAAGGGCCAGACACAAGCCTCCCTCTCCTTCTTGGGCACTACGTCCACCCGGGTCCAGTGATGGTACAACTCTTCATAGGACAGCCGCCCAGAAATGGGCTTCAGACCAAATAACTCCTTCACCCGCCTCACCACGGGCCTCTCAACGTGGTACTTGCCCATGTAAACATCAAAATGTATGACCTCGTCCATCCAAGGGAGGCCGGTCATGGCTACTACGTCAGAGGGGGTAATTGTAGCTTCCCTAAAAGAGAAGTGAAAGGTATGGGTGGTCTCGGACCACCTCTCAGTTAGGGACATTACTGCTGAGTGAGAAAGTTTAGGCATCATCATTAGCATTATCCGCGCTAGGTCCCCAAACCCTGTCTCATTAATTGTAAGCGCGAGCTCGGGGTCGTTCTCCGAGATATGGTGCCACCATTCACCGACAGTGCCTATTCCCCCTGTGTAAGTCAGTTCATATGGTTATAAAATTAGAAACAAAATGGATCAGTCCTGCTTATTTTTCATCAGAAGAGCTACTGATGTCGCTTCTGCTAAAAGTGATGTAACCGACGACATCAATCCATACCGCCAGCAGCATGGAAGATGTCACCAGTGACATCACTTTTAAATAGAAGTGACATCAGAGTGCCATAGGTCCTTTCGCAAGGACTGATGTGGCCAGTGACATCACTATATGCGGGCAGAACCAATTTTCTCCTAAAATCGCACCCATCATGCCAAAATCACAAAAATCGCAATCAATCGAACAATAAGCCTAAAAATGGTAAATATCGATCCTAAAGCATGTAATATGACCAATCTATTTCACATTTAAACTCCTATCATGGCACGATTTCAAATCTAAAGCCAAATTAAATTGAACCCGAAAAGAAGAGATTCGGGTTTTGTGAGACTACCTGGACATAACAGAGGTGCTTCTCCTTCTTCGGGATTAGATTGGTGATGAGAGAGTTAATGCCATAGCCAGACATTTTGGCTATCTCCTTCAGGCTATATGCAGTAGGAATGGAGAGGATTTTCAATCCCTCAACGAAAGAATCGGGCAGGCTCTCCCTAGCCTTGGATTTGCCCCTGAAAGCCTTGGTGATTCTCTTCATGATTTTGAAGACGAAGGTAAAAAAATCAAGAAACTTTAGAGAAGAGAAGGTGAGGGGGGTGCGATTTCTAGATAAATGGGGAAGAAAGAGTTTCAATTCCTTTTTGAACTACCGTGCGGAATTTGGGGAGTTTTAATTTATCTGAAACTGTCCGTCCATGCCGTTGGAGGCATCAATCCATGCCGCCAGCGACATTACTCATGTTGCCGGTGACATCGCCTCTTTTAGTTCAAATTTTGAAATTATCTGACCAGTCAAAGCTACCCCGTGGCACTCATACCACCGGTGTTATCAATCCATGCTGTCAGCGACATCATTCATGCCGTCGGCGACATCGTTCGTCCAAATCAGTTTTTACGCAAGCCCGACCGAAGGGCAATCTTGTCAAAATAAAAGTCCGATAAAAGGACAATAACTATACATAACACAAGCCCGACCGAAGGGCAATCTCTTCAAAATGAAGGTGTGACCAAAGGACAATAACTATACAAAATACAAGCCCGATCGAAGGGCAATCTACAAAGCGTAGGCTTGACCGAAGGGCAAACTCTCCACAAACTGAAACCCGACCAAGCGATAATTTCTCTGCAAAGCATAAGTCCGACCAAAGGGCAACCAATCCATAAAACGCAAAACCCGACCAAGAGACAATTCGTCCGCAAAGCACAAGTCCGACCAAAGGGCGTCCTTTACACAAAGCTGAAACCCGACCAAAGGATAATTCCTCCATAAAGCTCAAGCCTGACCAAGAGGCAATCGCTCTATAAAGCATAAAGTCCGACCAAAGGGTGACCAATCTACCAAACATGAAACCGACTAAGGGATAAATTCTCCACGAAGCATAAGTCTGACCAAAGGGCAAACAATCCACAAAACCCAAAACCCGACCAAGGGATAATTCCTCTGCAAAGCATAAGTCCGACCAAAGGGCGTCCTTTACACAAAGCTCAAACCTGACCAAGAGGCAACCGCTCCACGAAGCATAAGGTCCGACCAAGGGTTAAACTGGTCACCCATCAGGTATCATTCCTATCCTTTGCTCTTTTGTGTGATCATACTTACCTGTGGCAGCAGTAATCTCCTGAGGGGCAGCCTGTGAGCACGGGATTTTGCAGTCCCTCTCACGAGATGATGATGACGTGTACCCGATTTTATTGCCTCAAATTAAAAATTCTCCTTGGGATTTTTATTACCAAAATAATATTCCTCGCGAATTTTTATTTGGTAGAATACAGTTCGGCGTGGCCGATAACGCGTCCGGTGGAAGCTTGAACCAATGATTCGCACCCAAGTAATAAATACCCTTTAAAATATTATTAAAAGTAAAAAAGATGCCTTTTAACCCACTATTAAACCACTTTTCCTGACTTTCTTGGCTTTTTGGCCTATTAGCTGTCGGTATGCTGGAGACAGATGCCGCTAGAGGCATCATCCATGCCGCCAACGGCATCACCATACCGTCGGCGACATCAGCCATACCGCCGGAGGCATCACCCTGTCGCCGGTGGCATGGCCCCAAATGGGTCCCTCCACAGACAACCTTTCGGTCACTTTCGGCGGAATAAGTCAAAAAGGCCTAAAAAACCCCAATTTGCCTACAAAAAGGCACCTTAAGCTGCAAAATGAAAGGGGGAGAGGGAATTGAGAAGTGAAGATTTTAATATGAGAATAGATTCTAGTGAGACAAGAACTAGATAAAACAGAAAAAAGGATTTCGATCTGTTTTTCCGGGTTTTTCTTCTTTGAATTCTCTGATTGTGAGTTAGGAATTAGAAAGTCTCTAATTTAAAATCAACTTGGTTGAATTTAGAAACCAAAAGCACTTAAATTTGCCGCTAAATCGTCGTAACAAGCTCCCCGGAGGTGTTTCTTTTGGTTCACAAAGACGTGGATTCACAACCTCGAGGTAAAAATCCTGAGTCTCATAGCTCTTTGGCATTAATATTACTGACTTGTGTTAATTTTTGTCAATTTATATTCATTTTTAGATTTTCGGTCATTCTTACTACCACCACTACTGCCTATAAGCTGATACAGTCGGTGACATAACTATTACCGCCGGCGGCATCAGCCATGTCGCTAGCGGCATCAGACACATCGCCAGCCGCATCAATTATATCGTCGGTAATATGACCTTCTGGATAGTTGTTTTATTTTCATTTATAATCCGGTTAAAACAATGATTGAGCCTAAAAATTACTTAAAAATGGAATTTCCTCAAAAACGCCGTTCAAATCCCATATTAGCCATTCGACCGAGCTTTATAATACTGTAAATAAAGTATGCTATATCTGTGCTAACAATCTTCTGCAGGCGGACGTATATCGAATATTTAGGTACTTTATTGCATAGAAAAATGTATAGGACTTGAAAGCCTTGTAATAATTTTACTTTCTGCACTTTTTTATCTTTATTGCTGTGAATATTTTATTTATTGCTTCCATTGCTTGATAAATGCGAAAACAATAAAATAACTGAAAATGCAAATAAATAGGATGGATTAAACCGATTAAGAAAGAGTGAAGTATCTTAACTTGGCCCAATGAAAAATAGATAACATCATCCGAACTCGGAATCTCTACTTAAGGTACGGTCCAACCACCCGGTGGGAAAATCGTACCAAAAATTTCCTGGTTGAGTTGAACCGGGTGGCGACTCTATTTTAAGTGCGGGATTTTGATCTCATATCTTTTGAGCATTAAAATATGCAAAATCATTTTCCAAACACATCATACTCATCTCCCCGACCGGGCCCGGCCCTGCTGCCGCCGCGTGAATTGTCGTCCGCTCATAATTACATTTTAATCACCGATGATGGGGAGCCTGAAAGCTTCCAAGATGTGCAATCTTGTAAAGGTAAAGATTCTGGGATGAAGGCCATGCAGGAGGAGATGAATTCTTTAAAGAAGAATGACATGTACGAGCTGGTGAAACTTCCTAAAGGGAAGAGAACACTCAAGAACAAATGGGTGTACAAGCTGAAGAAAGATGATGGAAACCTAGTGAGATTCAAAGCTCGATTGGTTGTCAAAGGCTTTACTCAAAAGAAAGGTATCGACTTTGACGAGATTTTTTCACCCGTTGTGAAAATGAGTTCCATTCAAGTTGTGCTAGGTCTTGTAGCCAGCTTGAATCTTGAGTTAGAATAGCTTGATGTAAAGACTGCATTCTTGCATGGGGATTAATAGAAGAAATTTATACGGAACAACCAGAAGGTTTCAAGGTTAAGGGAAAGGAGGACATGGTTTGTCGCCTGAAGAAAAGTTTGTATGTGTTAAAATAAGCCCCGCGACAATGGTATAAAAAGTTTGATTCCTTCATGGTTAATCAAGGATAAAGAGGACAGAAGCTGATCCATGTGTATATGTCCAGAAATTCTCTGATGGAAAATTTATCATTCTTCTTTTATATGTTGATGATATGCTAATCGTTGGGCTAGATGCCAAAATGATTAGTAAGTTGAAGGGTGATTTGTCTAAGGCATTTGACATGAAGTATTTGGGACCGGCAAGGCGAATTCTTGGAATGAAGATTACCTGAGATCAACGGTCCAGCAGGTTGTGGATATCGCAAGAAAAATATATTGAACGGGTACTAGAAAGGTTCAATGTGAAGAATGCTAAACCTGTTAGCACTGCACTTGCCGCTCATTTCAAGTTGAGTAAGAAATCCTTCCCTTCAACAGAGAAAAATAAAGAAGATATGTCAAATGTTCCATATTCTTCAGCGGTCCGGAGTTTAATGTATGCAATGGTGTGTAAAAGACCACACATCGCTCATGCAGTTGGAGTTGTGAGTAGATTCCTGTCAAATCCTTAGAAGACACATGATGACCTTGACGAAAGAAAGTTTACATCAGGTTACTAATTTACATTTTCTGGGGGAGCTATTTCATGGCAGTCACGATTACGAAAGTGTGTTTCATTATCAACAACTGAAGTAGAGTACGTTGCAGCAACAGAAGCAGGAAAGGAAATGCTTTGGTTAAAGCGATTCTTTGAAGAATTGGGTGTGCAACAAGAAGACTACATAGTTTATTGTGATAGTCAAACTGCACTAGACTTGAGCAAAAATACTATGTATCTTGCACGGACGAAACATATTGATGTAAGATATCATTGGCTCAGACTTGCCATTGAAGAAAAAGAGTTCAAGTTGCATAAGATTCATACAAACAATAATGCTGCTGATATGCTGACAAAGGTCATTCCAAAAGAAAAGTTCGATCAGTGCATCAAAGTAACCGGGATGGAGAGTCCCACAATGTAGTCGGGAGGGGGAGATTTGTTGTATGATGTCCTTCCATTCTTGTGGGATTCACAATTTTAAATTATAAAAAAAAGCAAAAAGAGGCAGGTCGGCAGAACATTTTTTCAAAAAGTGCACAGTAATATTACTGTGCACAATTTGGCCATACGCGTTTATATTTCCTATAAATAGAGAGGCTTCTGCCTCAACTGAGAGCAGGAGAGAAAGAGAAAAACACATATTAACAATATTATCTGTGTAGAGAAACTTAGGAAAATGGTTCCTAAGAGTTGTATAAGAGAGAAAATAGTGAAATTTTGGGAAACACTTGAGTGTCACTATTTTGTAATCTCTTGGTGTACCTACTATTATTTTATAGTGGAAAATTATTCGGAGTTTGTCCCGTGGTTTTTCCCTAATTTATTTGGGATTTCCACGTAAAAACCTTTGTGTCTTTTTATTCTCCTGCTATTATCTTTTCTCGTAATCTATTATTGGGCCTAATAGCTGAAGTGTCGAGTTTGCAGCAAGTGCTAGCAGATACCGTGGTTGAAGATGTTCAAAGTATGCACCATGGAAAAACTTGCCTATCGCTCTTTAATTATTGATAAGTACATTCACTATGTTTAATTATAAATGCAAGATGTTTTTATAATATTGTAGAAAAAATAGTAATTCGAACTTATGATATATTCAGCTTCTATAAGCTTCACTATTGTGTACTTTATGAGTACACTGATCATTATATGATTTGATCTTGTCTCTGTTCAAATGATCTCCAATTTGCAAATTGATTATTTAAATTTTTTTATTATTTTAGCATATCGTGTTTTCTTCCTCTAATGTCTTGCTAGTATAAGCTTTCATGGTTTCCATTAACTTAATGGTATGTTTAATCTGTTTGTGAAATAACCAACAAGGTGTAGCTCAACTGGCTAAGCAGGCTGAGGAAGTTGGAGGAGAACAAGGTTTAAATTCCATTAAATACACTTGGTGGGAGGGGTGAGGAGCCTTAACTATTACTAAACCCGAATAAGATTATCTCAACGAAGATACTTGTAAATATTAAAAAAAATATGTTTGTGAAATGATATGTTAAAAAAGCACTTCAGGCAGTTTGTGATTGCTTTTCCAGTCAGCTTTTCCGAAAAGCTCAATTTTCAAGCTTTTCTAAACTGTTGTCCCGAAAAGTCTTAGAAATCAATACTAAACAGTTCTTAATTAATTAGCATTAAGAGTCAAAGTCTTTTATCCAATGTCAAAATCTATTATTCTATTATAAGTTTTGAATTGTAGCCTTTTATAACAACAGCTCCGATAATAATCCTAAATAGACTATTAATTATCATAACTTTTATGACATTTTTAGTTTATAGAATAATTCCAAATGATTCAAATACAAATGATTGGAAGAATGCCAGATACCATTGACTACTTGGTTTGGATCAGTCATAGGTATTTCAAACTCTTCACCCAAATTGAAGCTATTCCATGACAACCGGATACAAATTCTTTCATTTCACCGAGGTTTAATGTATCTCAAGTTATTTGAATTTATTTAAAAAAAATTTACTGCATACCTGAACTTTTAAAGTGATCCCATAATTTTCTTAACTTTTAAAAAGTGCTCTGCTTAGCTCCTTGAACGCCACACGTCAACTTCTAATATGTTTGACTTTTCAAAGATATTATTTTTTTAATTCTTTTCTCTCCAATCAGGATCTGATACGTGACATTCAAAGAGCTAAGTGGAACACTTTTTAAAAGTTGAGGGAGCTATGAGGTCATTTTAAAAGTTTAGGGGGCAGTAAATTTTTTACGATAAATTCAAGTAGGTAGATAAGCATTGAGCCTTTCACCAATAATAGCTATTCTATAAGGTGAAATAGTAAGGAATTTTTTTTGGTAATTTTGAAATAGTTAGGAATATTATGGTACATTTAATACAAATATTATATTATATTTCATATTTTTTTAATTCATTTTAATTTTGTTTATATGGAATATAGCTATCATGCCAAGCAAGCGTCATCAATAATAGCTATTTTGTAATATATGATTCAACAAGGACTTTTCGTTATGTAGCTCCATATTTTGTCTATTTTATTTTTTCCCAATGTACTAAAAAAATTAAGGCCGAATGCTTTCTAATAGCCCTCAATTTGCGCACTTTTATCTTAGACATATCCAAACTTTAAAGTGGACCTCTGAGGTACCTAAACTTGTAAAAAGTGGGCCTTCGTGCTACCTCAATCTCACTTGCCCAGTCGCAGCCAGAAGAGTGTATCACACTCGCTCCCAAGGTGAGAAATTTGGAAAAGTCAAACTCATGGGTGAGCGATACGTGGTATATGCTATCAAAATTTCAAAATATACCTTGACAAAACTTTTTTTGAGTCCATGTAATTTTAATTCAACAGAAAAATACCAAAAATTTGGAAAAGTCAAACCAATGGCATGATATGTGGCATAAACTAATAAAATTTCAAAAAAATATAACTAAACTTCTTTTAAGTTTGTGTAATTTTAATTCAACTAAAAACACCATCTTCTACAATTGATTTCAAAAAAACCTTGATAAAATTTATTTAAGTCCCTATAACTTTTATTATATAAAGAAAATAAATTTGGTGCATGAATTATTTAGAAAATGTTTATGGAAGGGTTTAAAAATGTGAAAATACGTTTCGGAGCACGGTTTCGTAAAAATATTGAAAAATTCCAAAAACTTATGAAATATCTGGAAAATAAAGAAAATAATTTGGTGCAAGAATATTTCAAAAAAAGTTTATGGAAGGGTCCGAAAATATGAAAATACGTTTTGGGGCCCGATTTCGTAAAACATCGAATAATCCCAAAAAATTATGAAATAGTCCGGAACATAAACAAGTCAGACAATTCCTAACTAATTAGTATGAATGACCAAAATGTGTTGTTCAAAGCCATAATATCTATACAAAGTTTGCGAGAGCAACTTATTTTGACAATAACTTAATAAGTAATACCAAACTGACCCTGAATTATGAGAGCAAAGTACCAGATATAACACAAAAATAAAAACTATCAAAACCATAAATTAAACCACCAATAAAATCCCATCTCGGGGATCAATGACCTGGCATGAAACTATCAAATACGCCTAATGTACCAAAAAAAAAAAAAGAAATTCAAAGATCACATAGCACTTTCATATCTTACCTTTTCTTATATCCTCTATATATTATATTACTTCACCTTCAAACCCTAACCCCAATCGGTATGTTGCGTTCCTCTATTCCGATCAAATTTCTTTTCTGTTGATTTATTTACTGTGTTTGTGACTGATGTAGTGTTAATTGTGCAGGCTTCGCCATTCAAGTAGGAAATTCATTTTGAGGGAACTCGAAAACCAAGAGCAACAAGTGAGTTGTTAAAACATTCTCATTTTTTAATATATTACAAGTATCTTTCTTATATTTTTCCATTGATTTGATTGTTGAATTAAAAATTATGTGAGAGTAGGTGAATAATTAGAGTTAGTCAAAACTAATTGTTCGAAACTATGAATTACTCATTGATACAGATCAAATCTATATAATTTGCCATCTGACAAAAGGAGGGGCTTATGCATTTGATATGTTAAGCAATGATACTTTTGCCTCTGATTCTCTCTGGTATTCCAGGCCACGCTTGTTAAGAGTTGAAAGCATTAATTCAATCATCTGATTCTCTTTGAACTCCGTTTCCATGAATATCATCCAGCGCAACTGTTGATAATCTTCTGAGGCACCCTCAACTGCAACTTTCATCCTCACTTTGTCTTTGAGAATGAAAGTAACTTTGGCTACATGTAGATATAAATAAATTTGAAAGATCACTAACTCTTTTCTCATTCTTCTCATAGCAAACTGTTGGATGTGGCAACGATGGCAATGATTGGATCTGTAGAGTCGATTAATATTGTACCTTATGTACCTGTTGGATTTTTCAAATTCACAAACATATTCAGCTTCAAGCTTTAAAAAAGCCATAACAATTTTTAAAGACAATGGCCTCCCAATGGAATCTGTATATCCATTTTGTGCATTTGGTCATTGAAGGTACATTGTCAAACATTTCTATAGAACTACAGAAACTGATACGGGAAAGAAGAGAAATCACTTTCGACTTTAACCGGGATCTTATTGATCGAAATGACAAGAACGAGAACAATGGCAAGACACACAAAGATCTCATTAAGTTTCTTAAAAAATATTGGAAGAAAGTTCTCTATCATTTTGAACTGACAGAGGGGCACATTATCGCTGCTCGGACCTGGTGTCCGTTTGATATTGCAGATAGCTCCATTTGCAGGGCCAGTTTACTAGAATCTTGTGAGTCTTTCGCCTCTTTTTAGGGATTGAATGTCAAGCAACCCAGACGATGAGATGTATGTCTCTGGAATGATTACCTTAACCCTTATAATTTGGGGCTTTTTTAGGTGTATGTGGTCATTACTTTCATTTTCATTGAATCAGCAGGTGACTGCTACAACCATATTGTTGATTCTAATTTCAATGATTACAACAAGTAAACAAAATAGACAAAGCACCAATATACTTTATAAATTCATACAAATACTCAATTGTGATCAAATATCTGTTAGGCCCAATAAAAGATTACGATAAAAGATCATAGTAGTAGAATAAAAAGAAACAAAGATTTTTACGTGGAAATCCCAAATGAATTAGGGAAAACCACGGGACCAACTCCGAATAATTCTCTACTATAAAATAATAGTAGGTACACCAAGAGATTACAAAATAGTGGCACACAAGTGTTTCCCAAAACCACACTATTTTCTCTCTTACCCAACTCTTAGGAACCCCTTACCTAAGTTTATATACACAGATTATATTCTTATATCTGTGTTTTTTCAATCTGTGGCTGTAAAATGAGGCAGAATGCCTCTCTATTTATATGAATTGAAAGACGCGTGAAATGACTGTCTTTCAATTCCTTTATTTGCGCCACCAATCATCACCGAAATTCGGTTCGTATTTTTCTTCTTTCCCTTTCTCTTTTTCTTTTTTTTATTAAAATTATTCAGTGGGTCCCACACTTAAAGGGACACCACTCAACAAATCTCCCCCTCCCGACTACATTGTGGGACTCTCCATCCCGGTTGCTTTGACACACTGATCAAACTTTTCTTTTGGAACGACCTATGTCAGCATATCGGCAGCATTGTTGTTTGTATGAATCTTCTGCAACTTGAACTCTTTTCCTTGAATGGCAAGTCTGAGCCAATGATACCTTACGTCAATATGTTTTGTCCGCGCATGATACATAGTATTCTTGCTCAAGTCTAGTACACTTTGACTATCACAATAAACTATGTAGTCTTCTTCTTGGACACCCAATTCTTGAAAGAATCGCTTTAACCAAAGCATTTCTTTTCCTGCTTCTGTTGCTGCAACGTACTCTGCTTCAGTTGTTGATAATGAAACACACTTCTGTAACCGTGACTGCAATAGCTCCTCCTGAGAATGTAAATAAGTAACCGGATGTAGATTTTCTTTCATCAAGGTCACCAGCCATATCCGCATCTGTGTAACCAACAAGTGCTGGCTTTCCACCTCCAAAGGTTAAACATAACTTTAAAGTTCCTCTCACGTATCTAAAGATCCATTTAACTGCTTCCCAACGTGTCTTCTGGGGATTTGACAGAATTCTACTCACAACGCCAACAGCATGAGCGATGTCTGGTCTTGTACACACCATTGCATACATTAAACTGCCGACCGCTGAAGAATATGGAACATTTGACATATCTTCTCTATTTTTCTCTGTTGAAGGGTAGGATTTCTTACTCAACTTGAAATGAGCGGCAAGTGGAGTGCTAACTAGTTTAGCATTCTTCATATTGAACCTTTCTAGTACCCGTTCAATATATTTTTCTTGCGATAACCACAGACTGCTGGACCTCCGATCTCGGATAATCTCCATTCCAAGTATTCGCCTTGCCGGTCCCAAATCCTTCGTGTCAAATGCCTTAGACAAATCACACTTCAACTTACTAATCATTTTGGCATCTAGCCCAACGACTAGCATATCATCAACATATAGGGGAAGAATGATAAATTTTCCATCAGGGAATTTCTGGACATATACACATGGATCAGCTTCTGTCCTCTTGTATCCTTGATTCACTATAAAGGAATCAAACATTTTATACCATTGCCGCGGGGCTTGTTTTAGCCCATACAAACTTTTCTTCAGGCGACACACCATGTCCACCTTTCCCTTGACCTTGAAACCTTCTGGTTGTTCCACATAAATTTCTTCTTGTAAATCCCCATGCAAGAATGCGGTCTTTAAATCAAGCTATTCTAACTCAAGGTTCAGGCTGGCTACAAGACCTAGCACAACTTGAATGGAAATCATTTTCACAACTGGTGAAAAAATCTCGTCAAAGTCGATACCTTTATTTTGAGTAAAGCCTTTGACAACCAATCGAGCTTCGAATCTCACTAGGTTTCCATCATCTTTCTTCAGCTTGTACACCCATTTGTTCATAAGTGTTCTCTTCCCTTTTGGGAGTTTTACCAGCTCGTACGTGTCATTCTTCTTTAAAGAATTCATCTCCTCCTGCATGGCCTTCATCCAACAATCTTTATCATTACAAGATTGCACGTCTTGGAAGCTTTCTGGCTCCCCCTCATCAGTGATTAAAATATAATCAGAACTGGAGTATTATGTAGATGGTTGGCGTTCTCTAACTGACCTCCTTAATTGAGGTTCTTCTTCTGGTAGAATGGGGTTCTCTGGCACCCCCTGCTCAATACCCTCTTCATTCGTATCTTCATCTACAATCACATCTTAATCCCTCACAACTGGCTCTTCTTCTCCATCTTGTTCTGATTGATGCATTGTTCTTTTTGTGGCATCATCTGATAGAATGGTCTTTGGTGTTATATCGATAACATCGTCACTTGCAGATCTTTCACCGATGATATCATTCTCATGAAATACAACATCTCGGCTCCGTACAATTTTTTTTTTCACTAGATCCCATAATCTGTAGTCGAACTCTTCATCTCCATAACCGACAAAAGTGCAAGGAACTGATTTATCATCAAGCTTTAGCCTTTGCTCTTTAGGAACATGCATAAATGCCTTGCAGCAAAATACCCTCAAGTGAGAGTATGAGATATTTCTACCTCTCCAGACCCTCTCTGGAATATCAAAATCCAAAGGTGCTAAAGGTAGTCGGTTGATAAGATAGACAGCAGTATTAACAGCTTCTCCCCAAAATGACTTAGGTAAGGTAGCCATTTTGAGCATGCATCTAACTCTTTCGACAATGGTATGATTCATTTGTTCAGCAACGCCATTGTGTTGAGGTGTACCAGGAACAGTCTTTTCATGCCTGATACCATGTTGACTACAGTAATCCTTCAACTCCTTGGAGATATACTCGCCACCATTATCTGTGCATAAACACATCAATGGCACTCCAGTCTCCCTTCTACCATTGTATGGAATTGCTGAAAGTGCTTGAATACTTCATCCTTTGTACGCAGCAAATAAATCCATGTCTTCCTTGAAAAATTATCCATGAAGGTAAGAAAGTATCTTCTTCCTCCAATGGATTCTGTATCTATGGGACCACAAACGTCAGAGTGTACCTGCTCTAACTTATTATTTCTCCTTCTAAACCTTTTCTGAAATGAAACTCGATGTTGCTTCCCAAATAAACAGTGATCACACGGGTTAATTGTTCCTTTGGCTAATGGGTGAGGGACTTCTTAGCTAGTATATTCAACACTTTCTCACTAACATGCGCCAATCGTCTACGCTACAAATTTGGTGAATCATCATCTCCAACTGTATTTAGTTGACCCGTACATATTGTTGCTTGCGTTTTGTATAGCGAACAACACAATCTTCCTTTTGCCACCACCAACGATCCTTTGGTGAGTTTCAAATTTCCATTGCCTGTATGATTGTGATAACCTTCCTTGTCCAATACACTAACAGATAATAGGTTCAACTGAAGATCTGGAATGTGTCATACAATTTTAAGTGTTAATGTGCATCCGACACTTGTCTTTACGTAGATATCGCCGATTTCCACCATTTGCGAGACACTATTATTTCCCATTTCAATATTACCATAATCGCCTGCTTTATATGTTGAGAAGTATTCCTTTTTTGGAACACAGTGGTATGAGGCACCAGAATCTACAATCCACTCGGAATCTACATCTCCAACATGATAACAATCTGCATCATGAGATACTAAAGCCACCTCTCCATCTTCTTTTATGACTGTAGCAGACGTATTTTTATCATTATAATGACTTCGGTTTGCATTCTCTTATTTAAAGAAACGGCAGTTCCTTTTGAGATAGCCCTGCTTTCTACAGTGGTAGCATGACCTCTTCTCCCGGGACTTGGATCTATCTTTCGATTTTCCATTCCCAAGACCTTTACTTTTGCTTCAACCCCTATTTTCTATGATAAGGGCTTATGAACTGGTACTGGCAACGTCTCTTCTACGAAGTTCTTCATTAAGTAGGCTATTCTTTACCATAGACGTTGTTACCACACCATTTGGAGCTGAGTTACTCAGTGATACAACAAGAGTATCCCAGTTATCTACTAGATTTCCCATCAAAAGACATGCTTGCATCTCATCATCCATGGACATACCGATGACTGCTAACTCACTTATGAATCCTTCAAAGTCGTTCAGGTGTTGTGTGATTGATCGTCCCTCTGTCAGTTTCAAGTTCATGACTTTGCGAATCATGAACACTTTTCCTTGAGCATTTTTAGCCTCGCACATATCCTCTAGCTTCTTCCAGAGAACTTTGGGATCTGTTTCGTTGCTCACGTGGTTGTACAGGCTAGCATCTATCCATTGGCGTACTGTACCCAATGTCTGCTTCTTCAAATTTATCCACTGCTGATCTTTCATATCCTTCGGCTTTGCGTCGTCACCCACGATTGGATCATACAAATCTTTACAATTGAGTTAGTCCTCCATTCTGGATTTCTACATTGAATAATTTGTATCAGTCAATTTGATCATTACACCGTCATTCGCCATGTCAAAAATTTAAGAATGGCAAAAATTTACTATTCATGAATTTCACTATTCACATAAATAGTGACTGTATATGTGAATAGTAGTGTATACCCAAATAATACTTGTATATTGGAATAGTAACAGTATACCTCCCGTATACTTAAATAATACTATTCATAAAAGATGGCCGAATATGAATAGTATTATACATGAATACTATTACTCAAGTTACTATTTTACTATTCACTCAAATTGCGTATCTGCGACAGTTTTTCAAAAGGATTGCGCCACCGGATTTATCGTAATTTTCTCGTCGTCCTGGTATATTTATTTTTGAAAAATATATCCACAGATTTTACTGATAAAATAGCTTTCGGCTCTGATACCACTTGTTAGGCCCAATAATAGATTACGATAAAAGATAATTGTAGCAGAATAAAAAGACACAAAGATTTTTACGTGGAAATCCAAAATGAATTAGGGAAAAATCACGGGACCAACTCCGAATAATTCTCCACTATAAAATAATAGTAGGTACACCAAGAGATTACAAAATAGTGGCACATAAGTGTTTCCCAAAACCTCACTATTTTCTCTCTTATCCAACTCTTAGGAACCCCTTTCCTAAGTTTATATACACAGATTATATTCTTATATCTGTGTTTTTTCAATCTATGGCTGTAAAATGAGGCAGAATGCCTCTCTATTTATAGGAATTGAAAGACGCGTGAAATGACTGTCTTTCAATTCCTTTAATTGCGCCACCAATCACCACCAAAATTCAGTTTGTATTTTTCTTCTTTTCCTTTCTCTTTTTCTTTTTTTATTGTAAATTATTCAGTGGGTCTCACATTCAAAGGGACACCACTCAACAATATCAAAGTACACCTTAGAAGAAGTTACAGAGGAGAAAGTTACTGAAGAAAGTATTATCTTATTTTTATGAAAAACATGATACAGTTCCAGCGATAACATTTTTGGGGTCCTAGGCAAAATAATATATGAAGAAAATAAATTGGACACTTTTGATTTTAAAAAAGTTCAATTGTATTTTTTTTATATAAAAAAATTGTGGGATAATTGTTTTTATAATTTCGAATCATTATAATTAAGACAAGATTTTTTGTAAGGGTCAAACTTTCAACCTCTAGAGTTTAATTAATCATTATACCATTAGAAAAAAATACTCTTAAAATCTAATTATGAAATATAATAAATATATTTTAATAACAAACTAAAACGAAAATTAATTATATCCAGTTGTTTTGAGAAAAATGAAACTAAATAACTAAATGAATAAATCAATTGAAACACTAAATTTAATTTATGCTATTATATTATAGTCCATTGAAAAAATAATTAGAGTTTTTTTATTAAAAACAACAACACAATTTACTTTTATTTTTTATACACAAAATTTTAAAAAAAATTTGGGCCCCTTTCAGTTATGGGCCCTGGGCGGTGACACCCGTTGCACTACCCCAGGACCGGCCCTGACATGATAACATTTAATGTAATAAAAACAAGGTAGCATCTTATTTTTAGGGAAATAAAATGAAAATGAACGCACATTCCAAGAAAAACAAGATGAATTCAACGGTCATATTCCACTGTCATCATCTATGTTTTGCAAGTGCCATATTTTCCAACGGTTATTTTCCTGTACCAGTATAAAAGGGAGTCAGTTCAAACTTGAAGACTTGGAAGATTTAAAGCAAAAATCACATTATGCACGTTTTAAATAGATTTGTCTTCCCTGCAATTCTTAAGTGTATTCAGATTTTAGAGAGAATAGCTTCTTCAGCGCACTTATAAACACAAATTCAATATTTCAATCAAGAATTTAAGGATTTGTTGTTGAGCCCGAAAAAATAACAGGTTGTAAGGTTTTGATAGTTGATCCCGCAAAAAGTAATGGATTAGTTCTGAGCCTGAAAAAGAAATTATAAGGTTTAATACCTGACACCGCAAAAAGTATCATCATGCTTTTTATCTGCCCATTCCATTAGTTTACTGTGCTCTTATAATAATTCAAAGAATGTGCTAGTAGATCCAAAATGTTACAAAACTACCATTACATATCACTTCTGACGCTCTCCTTGTAAAAGCCAATATACTAAGGTCATGATCTCTTGTTATTCTATAAGCTAAGCTGAATTGAAGGTATTTCAGTATAAATTTATAAAATGTAGAGATTAAATTGAACTAAATTGATTTTGAGTCCAAGAAAATAAATCTGAAGTACTAGTTTTGAAGAGATTTAAACCCTATTGCGATTACACATGTGTGCATAGGGATGCCAACGAGCTGTATCCGGACTGGGTCTAGCTTGGACTCGATCCCGATCCATTTCTACTTACTGGACCCGGATCCGCCTCGGATTCGTCGGGTCCATAATCTTAATATCCAGATCCAGCAGATCCGGGTCAAAACGGGTCATGCGTAAACACTACAAAGACTAGTGTTTTAAAAAGCGTTAGGCGCTAGTCGGGCGGTCAGGGCTCCAAATGGTTTAGGCGGGGCCTGAACGGGGACTAGGCGGGGCTTGGCGATGGCCTAGGCAGATTTGTATTTTTTTAATTTTTTATTATTTTATATATAAAAATATAATTTCAAATAAAATATAAATTATAAAATATTAAAAAAAAAAATTTAGAGCATGTTTTAAAATTGAAAATGAGACTTTTATTGTGAGAACACTTTTATGTACATTCATTTTACCAACTAAGCTTTTTTTAGTAGGTTAAAAATATCAAACTATAATTCTTATAAATATCGATATCTTAAAAATTTGAATTCAGGCGTCGTCTAGGCCGAAAAAATCGGACTAGGCGGTACCTAGGTGGCAATAAATCGGTTAAGGCCTGACAACGCCATGGGAACGGAAAGTCGGACGGCAAGCTCTAAAATGGGCCATAAGCGGGACTAGGCGGGGATTTTTAAAACAAAGACAAAGACTATAGGTAGATTTTAATTACAAATTTAAAGCACAAAAATTAATCAAAGGCACATAAACTAAAAGGTAAATTTGAAAAACAAAATTGTGGTTTCAGCCATTTTCAAAAAGATGATCATAAAATTTTTTGTTTTCAAAACGAGGACTATGGTTTCAAAAATTAGCAAAGGAAAAAAATTACAAAATGTCTATTTTCTAATGTTACAAATGGTATTTTACTTAATTTAACCACATTATTTTTGAATTATATATATAAGTTTCAAAATTTTTCACTTTGTTATGATTTTTTAAAATTATTGTCATCTTTTAATTAAAAAATACTTAAACTTATCAAAAAATTTCAACATTCATCACTAAGGTGTATTGTATTTTTATTAACTAACCTGCAAAATTTCAGTTCAAAATGGACAAGATTACCCTTTTCGTGTCATATTTTCAAATTAAGGATCTTTTTTTGTAATTTGTTTGGTAATTTTTGAAACCATAGTCCTCGTTTCGAAATTAAAAATTTTTTGATCCGCTTTTTGAGAATTGCCGAAACCACACGGTATGTTTTTAAAATTTACCCTAAACTAAATATGATTAGCAAAAAGTTTTTAAAAAAACATCACTAAAACAAATAAGGCATTTTGGAAAGCTCAATAATAGTCCCTTAATAAGCTGAACAATAGTATGAGAATGGGTTGAGAGGTAGAAGAGGATTAGGTGCAGTGAAGTAGCGAACAAAGATAGAGGCGTGGGGTGGGATTTGGGAATAGAGGGATTAGGGTTTTATTTATATATTCATAATTATATACGGATTCGGGTCCGGGTCAGTACCGAATCCGTATTTGTATTGCGGACTCGCATTTGGATTTGACAGATTTGAAAAATTAGGAAGTGTAAACAGATCCAGATCCACGGGTCCGGATCAAGTTTAGGATCCATTGCCATCTCTCTGTATGCATATGCATATGTATTGTTTTTATTTAGTATCTATCAAGACTAGTCATAGTTGGTAAAATATTTACAAATTCACTATCAAGTCAAACTAATCTTAAATCTATATTCTCTTCAATTTTATTTGGATTTGGATTCTCTTAAGTTAAGGGATAATGAAGTTGTACATTTCAGTCAATCTCAACCATCCATTGAGTTTTAATTGTTGAGATTTAGTTTTAGTGGTTTTGTGGGGTCCATAGTGTAATTAAATATCAACCATTAAAATTCAAGGGATGGTTGAAATTAACTGAAATGTACAACTTTAGAGAATCCAAATCCATTTTATTTACATACCATCCATCCACTTGTTTCTCCCATTTTTCTTTTGATTTAATTTCTTATTTTTTTATTTATCTCTTAAACAATTTATTTTTTCGACATGCTGCTGTAGAGTTTTTCGTTCGTCTTGTTTTTTTTATCTTCGAATGATATCCACTACAAATTTTCAAAATTTTAAAACTAATACACATATGGATCTAGTGATTTTTGAGTTTCGGGTGTGAGATTTTACTCTGTTTGTTGCTCAAATTGATTTGTTTTGATTGTCGTTCTACATTTGGGTATTCCAAGTTTAGCTCTAAATCTTCTACAGATGAAGATTCTGCAATAATCCTTGATATATTGAAGTAAACCAATTATAGAAGATGATATAATTAATATCGGTGTATATTTATTTGGGAATTTGACAATTCAAGCGGCATCTACCAAATATTTAATGGAAATCTATCAAATAACTACCAGACTTCTATTTAGAAAATCTAATTTGAAGTTAATATTAAGCATATGAATATTAATGTAAATATTTGATAAATTCATATATATACAGTGATGATATATTTTGATAGATTAAAATAAATACAATAACGTATGTTACGAATGAATCCCACATAGCTCCCGGAGGATCCACTAAGCTTGTATATAAACAACGCCCTAAAGGCCTTAACTTATACGATACATTTAAAGCCGTGAGGTTGGCCGTAAACGGCGCCAAAGCAATATCGTTCAAGTTGTTTATAACACGTTATCAGCACGATCGCGATGAGGGGGTGTGTTAGGAATTAATCCTACATCGCTCTCGGAGAATCTACTCAGCTTATATATAAACAGGGCACTGAATGCCTTAACTTTTATGATGCATTTTCAAGCCGTGAGGTTGGCCGTAAATGACGCTAAAGCGGATAATGTCGTTCAAGTTGTTTATAACAATGAATTGATTGTTGTCAATACATTTTCTGACTCCTTACAAAAATATTTGTGAAGTAGAAGCTACAAGTACGAAGAACTGAAAATTCGCCAATTGTCTGCTATAAATTGAGGAAGATAACTTTTTTTTGCAAAGTCCCTCACCCAAAAAGAAGTACACAAACTCTATGTAATCTATTATTAGGTACAGCCATCCGCCTAAATTTGAGGAACATATCATCTAATCTTAAGAAAACTGATGATTCAAACAACTTTGACAACTACATTTTGAACTTCAAATAACGGAAGTTTCTAATTTTTTTTTTAATTAAAGGTTGAGCTCGGTGAAAACCGGCTCTCTTTTTTTTATAATGGATGTTTCAAATATGTAAGCATGTTGAGAATATTCCTATTTCATCATTGAATTATACCTATATTAGGAATAATATCATTGATTAGGAATAATATATGATAATTCGGAAGATAATTTATAATTAACTCTATTTATGTGCATTTATTTATTTCCCTTATTATAGGTTTTGTACACTATAAATACATGTACGTATACTTGATTATATGCAACTCAATATAATACAATTTACAGTTTATCAAATCATCATTTTCTGCTCTAATTTATTTTTTACATTATACCAGAGCAGTGATCTTGGTGTTTCAAAAGTCTAATCTATTGCATATACTACCATGGCAAATAATTCCGGGAAAGGTAAATCATTTGCAAGTGCATCAGGTATGTTAACTCCTAATGGCTCAATCTCTGCTTTCACAAAACCTTGGATCTTGGATAGCAGAGCCACCTATCATATATCATCTAATTCACATCTATTTTCTAACACATCACATTCCCCGATTCCGCTCTTAAATTTACCGACAGGCTCAACTGCACCGATCACTTCCACAAGCACAATCAATTTTAATAATGATATCACACTAAAAAATGTTCTTTGTATTCCATCTTTCAATTTAAACCTCATTTCTGTTAGTAAATTAACTAACTAATTTAATTGTTGCGTTGTCCTTTTCCAAAATGGTTGTATTTTGTAGTACATGACTACGGGAAGGATGATTGGCTCGGGTGAACAACGCGATGGTCTGTATTACATGTCTCCATTAAAACACCCGCCAAAATCATCGATGGTCTGTATTACATGTCTCCATTAAAACACCCGCCAAAATCATTCCAAGCATTGCAAATCCCTGATTTATGGCAAATGTGTCTCGGACACCCGTCTCATAAGGTTCTTAAGCTTATCTCATCATTGCTACATTTAAATAAAAATTATTTTTATGATCATAATAATTATCATGTCTGTCCTAGAGCAAAACAAACAAGATTGCCATTTCCATTAAGCACAACATAATCACATTCTCCTTTTGACTTGTTACATTGCGATATTTGGGGTCCACACAAAGTTCCAACACATTCAAGCGCACGTTTCTTTTTTACCATAGTAGACGATTTTACTAGGTGCATAGGGTTATTTCTCATGAATCAAAAATCTAAAACACAACATTTGTTAGAGTTATTCATCACTTTTGCAAAAACTTAATTTCATGCTTTAGCGAAAACAATTCGAGTTGACAATGGCTTGGTATTCCTTTCCGTGCAAGCCTTCTTTCACAATAATGGCATCGAATGTCAACGTACGTGTATCTACACAACACAATAAAACAGGGTTGAAGAACACAAACACAGACACATTCTTAACACTGCACGAGCATTATTGTTCCAATCACATTTGTGACTAGAATTTTGGAGTGAATGTGTTTTGACCGCAACATATATAATTAATCATTTACCTTCACCTCTATTAAAAAATAAATCCCCATTTGAACTCCTATATAATCGACCCCCATCTCTCTCTCAAACGAAGGTATTCGGTTGTTTATGTTATGCAACCATTGTTTCACATAAACAAAAATTTGATTCTCGAGCTCGGTATTGCATCTTTCTTGGATATCCAAGTAGGCAAAAAGGGTATAAATTATTTGATATGGAAAATGACACATTCCTTACTAGTCGAGTTGTTACATTCCATGAAAATATCTTTCCATTTCTTAATAAATCCACAACAACATCCTCACCCAATTCACACACTGTCTTACTAATTTTAGCTCTTGATTTACCACACCTAGCTCCACCAATCAATCTTTCTATATCAGAAAATTCAGATATCGTGAATTATCCTCCTCCATCCATACTAGAAAATCCACCATCAAACACACCTACAACACTAGAATCTCCTTCCGTTCGTCGCTCCGACAGACAGGCCCCTACATAGCATCAAGACTACGTGATAGGATCTTAAGCCAATCTTTCTGACTCTAGTTAACAACTATCAAAATCAACCAGGTATCCCCTTCAAAACTGTCTTCCTTATTCTCATTTTACTCCTACACATCGTACATTTCTAGCTAACATCACAGGCACTAAAGAACCCACCTCGTATGCTCAAGCTATCCTTGATCCGAAATGGAAGCATGCAATGGAAGAAGAGTTAACAACCTTACAACTCAACAAAACATGGACAATAGCGCCACTCCCAATAGGTCAAAAACCCATCGATTGCAAATGGGTCTACAAAATCAAATATCGATCTGATGGCACCATTGAATGACATAAAGCACGCCTTATAGCAAAAGGGTACACACAAGTTGAAGGGATTGATTATGGAGAGACTTTTTCACCCACAGTGAAACTTACAACTCTCAGATGACTACTCACTGTAGCAGCCGTGATAGACTAATTTATTCATCAATTGGATGTACAAAATGCATTCTATGAAGTTGTCTACATGGACTTGCCACCTGGACATCGTCGATAGGGGGAGAATGTTGTATGTTGACTCAACAAATCATTATATGGCCTCAAACGAGCCTCCCGTAATTGGTTGTCTATTTTTTCTGATGTGATTCAAACAGCAGGTTACCAACAGTCCAAAGTAGACTAATCTTTGTTCACGTAGGATCAAGGGTCCTCATTCACTGTCATTCTAATGTATGTAGATGATATCCTTTTGACTGGGAATGACCTCAAAGAAATGTAGCACCTCAAAGAATGCTTACTTCAATGTTTTCACATTAAAGATCTTGGTGATTTAGAATATTTCTTAGGGATTGAGTTTTCTCGCTCCAATTCTGGAATTTACATGTCCCAAAGAAAATATGCACTTGATATTTTACAGGATACATGGCTTATACAAAGCTATTGGGGAAAGATCAATTCTTAACATTGCGACACAAGTTGGGAGTCCAAGATATTCACTCTCCAACTTGAGGGGAAGTGTTGAGAATGTTCCTATTTCATTATTGATTTATTTCTATATTAGTCTACATTAGGAATAATATCATTGATTAGGAATAATGCTAATTAGGAAGATAATTTATAATTAGTGTATTTATTTATTTCCCTTATCATAGGTTTTGTACACTATAAATACATGTACGTATAGTTGATTATATACAACTCAATAATATAATTTACAGTTTATCAATTCATCATTTTCTGTTCTTATTTTTTTTACAAAGCAAGTCAGTTTTAAATTTACAAATGGGAGATTTACAACAATTCACAACAGTACACTCATATAAGCTTTATGTATTCTAGTCTTCCAAACAATTATTCAAAGTGATACCAAATTTAAAGAAAGCTTTAATGCTTTATTAGGTAATATCGCATAAGGTTGTATGAAATAAGTTTTTTTTTCTTTGTAAATAATAAAAAACTCTTTGAAGGGTAAAATCACATAGGCAAATAGTGTATCTTTCAATTATAGTGTCATCTTTCTTTTAATGATGAATATAAGTGATAACTTACCAGATTCATCTCCCCCGTCTCGGACCACGAGACCGGGTCAATAAGAGTCATTTGACTAATCTCACAATTAAGGTCAGGAAAGCCAAATGAACCTGACCCACGAAGCCGGCTGAAATCTTAATCCAGCTAGAGGAAGTACAAACCTGATTACTGCATCAGCACCTTAGCCGGTTATGATCTTGAGACGGTCCACAACCGGCTCGAAGGTGTCCTACAAGAAAGGAGAATCCTAATCTGACTCTAATTCCTATGTTCTCCCATCCGACCTTATCCTACTCTAGTTATAAGCTCATCTCAATTAGGACTTCCTATTCCATGAGAAGTAGAACAGATCATGCGCCTATAAATAGGCCCTTAGGTCAGTTCAACAGGTACGTTCACATTCTGATACTACTCTTTATTATTTTCTCAAAACCCTTTACTAACTTAAGCATCAGATGGGCCCCCCACGAGTTAACCACCACTTGCCCCCAAGTTCATCTATTGTTCTATAGGAATATGTTCGTAGATTCAAGATAGTTCATAGTAAATCAATTCTGAAATATCAGATTCAGGTACAATATTTTCAATAAGTTAAATAATTAAAAAATTTACATTTCTTTCAAATGGTAATAATTATTTTAAAGAGGCTTAGCGAAGCCTGATAAATTTCTTTAGGGTTTGCTTGGGAGGGGGAATTTGATTGTAAAGTAAAGGAGAGTAAGTGAAGTCCCATGCTTGGGACCAAGAAGCATGAACAGTGACGTGGAATATGATGGGAGCCATCTCTTCTCATTTCCTCTCATTATCCCTCTCTTGTGTTCCACCAATTTGGTTAGATTTGACTGAAACATATTTTCCTTTTCCTAATTTAACCCTTCTTTTATTTATATTACCAATTGTGTCTCACTTGTAATATAAAAGGTTAGTTGTGTTCCATTTTCAATGAAGTTCAACCCTAGCCATTCCCATCTGGTTTCTTGTTCGAGCTTGTGCTTCAACTTGTGGTTTCAAGGTACTAATTTTGAATTATAGTTGATTTTTGTGCTCAATCTTTACAATTTCTATCTTGGGGTACTTGTTCTATGCTTTAACTTTTTTCAATGTTTGAGAAATTAGATTTTGCACAAACGTAAGTTATGTAACTGAGATAGTGAGACCATAAAACCTCAGGGGAAACATTTATCATACATTACAACCTCTATTATTGTCACTTTTCCATATCTCTTTCAATTGCCTCCTCGGTGGTTTTGGGTTTTGATTTGTCACTGGTTTATTTCACTCTGCCTTATTGTGGTTTTGATTGAGTTTTGGGGTTTCGGTTTTTTTAGATATGTATAGCTATTATTGCTTCTGATCTGCCTTACTTGTCCAATTAGTTTTTTCAACATATATATATATATATATATATATATATATATATATATATATATATATATATATATATATATGCACCCACACCCACACACAGAGTAATTTCTTCTTTGAAAATCCTTTACTAATCTATTAACTGTACTTTATTCTCGTCAGGTTGCTTTCCACATAATATGGTATTATTGTTTTGTCCTTATCTTCACATTAATATGTAATTAAGATAACACAATCAACTGAGAACAAAATAAAAACTTTTTATTCATGAAATGCTAGGCGGATGTTGTATATGCTGTTAAAGTTGATTTCAAATTGCCTGTAGTTTTGAACTTCAATTAGCCAACAATTGAAGCCATCCAAATGATGTCGGAAAATGTGAATTTGTTTCTTCAAATACCCAACTCTTGATTACCCCACTTTACATGTCAGCAAGGTTAATTATCTCCACAAATACAACATGTATTTGACCAATGTTAAATACGTTTCACATTACTTCATTTATGCTATATATAGCATGCACTCCTGCATGTTTTAAACAAATTCAATTCCAGTAGAATAATAAGCAAAGTAATTTGCTTTTTTGTATGATATATTCCTTTAGGAATATTTCTGAGTTTTGGGTATATTTGGGTTAAGGGTTTGAGTGTTTTATTTCTCTATTTCTTTTGTACCACTTTTTGTATAATTAGTGGATTATTTGTTTTCTCCTTTTGCCAATTTATTTCTCCTATTTTGTTGTTGCTATAAATACCCAAAATAAATATTTTGTTCCACAGGGAGTCCTAATTCTCTAACAAATTCGTATCAAAGCTAATCAATATTTATTTTGGGATTTTAAAAATTTACTATAGCGACAATAAAATTCGATATCGAGAAATTTGATCACAATATGAGCTTTGCCTTATGGCATGTTAAGATGAAAGCGATTTTGACGCAAAATGAATTATATAAGGTGATGATGGAAGAGTTACCTGAAACGGTGACAAAGGAGAAGAAACAAGATCTGGAGGATAAAGCTCTTGCTACCATTCAGTTATATTTATCAAATGAGGTTCTGCAAGAAGTCATCCATGAGAAGACTGCCAAAGATTTATAGGAGAAATTACAATCTCTCTACATGTCCAAAAACCTCACCAGTAAGCTTGTGGTGAAGCATCGTCTCCATATGCTCCACATGGCAGAAGGCACATCCCTTAAGGCGCACTATGATGATTTCAGTTCCATTCTTTTGGATCTAGAAAATTTGGATATCTAATACGAAGAAGAAGATAAAGCTCTTATGTTGTTGCGGTCTCTCCCTCCGTCGTTTAAGAATTTTCGCGAGACCCTTATCTATAGTAAAACCACTTTAACCATGGAGGAGGTTAAAGAATGTTTGTTCTCTAAAGATCTTATTGATAAAGAGCTCTCTGGTGATAGAAATAGTCCTAGAGAAGGTCTGGTCATTCGAGGGAGGTCTAGTATAAGAGATCCCAGTAGCAGCAGCAACAATAATTGATCCAGATCTAAATCAAGATCTCGTTATAGTAATTTGACGTATAATTACTACAAGAAGAAATGGCATATTAAAGCTGAATGTTTCCAGCTCCAACGGAAGAATGAAGACAAAAGTCATAGAGATGACAGTTCTGTCGAAGCCAGTGTTGCAGAAGATTAAGTAGATGCTCAAGTATATGCCGTATCCGATGATGGTGCCAGATCTGGACAAGGATGGATCTTGGACTTTGCTTGCTCATTTCATATTTGTTTCCACGGAGATTGGTTCTCCTCTTATGAATCAATAGATAGAGGAGTTGCATTAATGGGCAATGATCATCCTTGTAAAGTTGTTGGAATCGATATTGTCGAAATCAAGATGCATGATGTTCAAGGATTTTCTTCTTGTAAGAAGTTCGACTAACTCTTATGTGCTGTTTTTCTGCAAGGAATCCATCTTATCTTGCATTGCCTCCAGCTAAGATTCTTTATCTGCATGAGTTAGAACTTCCTGAAAATTCTCTAGCTCCCCCTTATTAGTAAGGAGAATATACTCAAAACTAGGATACTTTGATGTTGGTTGGGGATCCCTGGTGGATCTTCTATGCTGTTGTTCAGCCTCAGCTTACTGGGTGGGTTGCTCCCCCTACTCATCAACATCTTCTTGCTCATGATCCTCCATTACCTCTATAATTTCATCATTGTTCTAAACTTGTTCCTCATCTCCACCAATGGTACTATTTAGTAATAAAGGAACATGGCTGGGAATGATGTCATTTACAAGTCCTGACTTGCCATTCTTCTTCAAGCTTTCAATGGTCTCATTTTCTCGAAAGACAACATCTCTTCTTCTAATGGTCTTCTTCTTCTCTAGGTCCCACAGTTCGTACCCGAACTCTTCATCTCCATATCCGAGGAAGATACACAGACTTGCTTTGTCATTAAGCTTTGACCATTGCTCCTTAGGCATATGCGCAAATGCCTTATAGCCGAACACTTTCAGATGAGAGTATTGAACGTCTTTTTTAGTCCACACTCTTTCTGGAATATTAGAATCTAGAGCAGCAGATGGTGACCTGTTGAGGACATAGCAGGCTGTGCGTGCTGCTTTTCCCTAAACTGACTTTGGCAAGTTAGCCATTTTAAGCATACATCTGACCTTCTCTACAATAGTGCAATTCATCCTTCCTGCTACACCATTGTGCTGTGGGGTTCTAGGTATAGTCTTTTTATGTCCGGAATAGTAGTTCTCAAACTTGTGTGATGTGTATTCACCTCCATTGTTAGATCGGAGACATTTTAATTTCTTATTCGTCTCTCTTTCCACCATAACATGGAATTTCTAGAATGACTGAAAAACCTGATCTTTTATTCTTAGGAATACATCTACAGCTTCCGTGATGCATTATCGATGAAAGTAACACAATACTTGTTACATCCCAAGGTCTCATATTTAAAGGGGCCACATACATCTGAGTGCGCCAAGTTAAGAACACTTGCTCTCTACTTGATGACTTGCTGAATGACACTCTATGTTGCTTGCCGAATACGCAGTAGTCATATGGAGATAGTGGTGTACCATTAGCCGAAGGTACAAGTGCCTTCTTTGCTAGAATTTGCAACCATTTCTGACTGATGTGAGCCAATCTTCTACACCATAAATCTGGTGAAGACTCTTCTTCAATAGCATGCAATCCATCTTTACAAATGACTGCATTTGTTTTATATAGTGTACAACACATGGCACCTTTTGCAATCACCAAGAAATTCCTGGTAAGCTTCCATTTCCTACTCCCAAAGAAATTCTCGAGACCATCACGATCTAGGACACCATAAGATATTAAGTTAAGCCTCAAATCAGGAACATGTCTAACTTCTTTGAGGATGAGTGTGCAGCTAGTGTTCGTCTTCATATAAATGTCACCAATTCCATTGATTTTAGAATGGCCATTATTGCCCATCTTCACCACACCAAAATTTCCTCCTCTGTATGTGGTGAAGAACTCCTTGTTAGGAGTGGCGTGATAAGATGCTGCAGTGTCAATCTCCCATTCCATATTGTCTTGACTTGAGACTTGCAGACATTGTTCTTCATGACTGAAGGAAAGAACAATAATCTCCTCAGTTGCTACAGTGGTGTTCTTATCTTCCTCCTGGTTATTGCCATCCTTCTGTTCTCTCTTTAGCTTTCGAAAGTTCCTATTCAGATGGCCTTCTAGTCCACAATGGTAGCATTTGACTCTACCCCTGGACTTAGATTTGCCTCTAAACTTGTCTCCTCCTTTGGATTTGTCAGGATTGTTGGGACCTCAATTTTTGCTCTGACCTCTGTGTTTTATGATAAGAGCTTGGCTACTTTTGATAATCATAACTTTCCTCCTTGTCTCCTCATTGAGCAAAGTGCTAACAATGTGGTTTAAGGATAATTTTCTATCTAGAGCCGAATTAGTAACAAACTCCACCAAGGTATCCCAACTTTCCTATAGAGACCTGAGCAACAATAAGGATTGGACTTCATCTTCAAGTGTTGTTTGCATGAAAGATAATTGATTAATAGCACTTCAAAATTCATTCAAAAATTCAGCAACAGAAGTTCCCTCCTTGTATTTTATGTTGACAAGCTTCCTTATCAGGAATAACTTATTTCTAGCAGTTTTCCGATCATAAAGATCTTCCAGCTTCTTCCATAGTTCATGGACAGGCGTTTCTTCCGAGATATGGCCAAACACGCTGAAATCTAGCCACTGGCGAATGGTCCCATGGCCTTTCTATTCAACTTGCTCCAATCTGGATCTTCCATGTCTTTCGGCTTTGCAGTGTCTCCTTCAATTGCTTCATGCATATCTTTGTAGTACAATATATCCTCCATCATGGGCTTCCAAATTAACCAATTCAAATCGTTCAATTTGATCATGGATGTTGAAGAACCTTCTATTTTAATTAACACAACCACCTTTATGGAACCAACAGCTCTAATACCACTTATTGGGTCTCATATATCAATTCGATAGCAAGGTGATATGTATTAACCAAAGTAGATGTTACAACAACGAGTATAAAAATAAATAGAGCAATAAAGAAACACAAAGATTTACGTGAAAACCCTTTAAAAGGGAAAAACCACGGGGCAGCAAAAATATCTCCACTAATAAATAATGGGAATACAACAATAAAGCCTCTCTCAAGTATACCCAAACTTGAGGTATAAAATAATTTTAGGAGAAAGTTGGAATGCCCAAAAAAAAGGATTAACCCTTACACCCAAATAGTGTAATATTTCCCAAACTACTCAACTCACTCCCCTAATTTCTCTCAAACTCTTTTTGTAGCAAATGCTCTACAAAAGAAAAATCAATTTTTTCTTGGATGAATTTGGATTATAGGAATGCCTATTTATAGGCACAAAAAGTTGCATCAACTTTCCAATTGGCAATTAATGTGCCAATTACTAACTACCATCTTGCCACCTTATTTGTTGGCAATTAATTAGCCTCCAAATTGGTTGAATTAATTAGCCTCCAAATTTGGTTTGGACTTAACACTTTAAATGTATTTGCAAGCAACATAAAGAAGAAAAGTGATGTGGAAAGGAGATATGCTAATCCAGTTGAAACAATTGATGGAATCGATTTCATGGTTTCTCAAAATTGTATTCATCTAGAGAATGTTGTTGAAATTGATGATATGCCAACTTCAAATCAAAATGATAAGGAGAGTGATCATGCACAAGAAGACTCAGTTTCACGTAAAGCTAAAAAAAGTAAGAAGTCAGTTATTCATGAAACTGTGGTAAGTTCGTCACAATAATTTAAGGAAGTGGCTCATGCTATAACAACATCCAGAGACAAGATGGCAAATGCTATAGAATCTAAAAAAATGAGTCCAAATTATGATGCATTTGGTTTACTTGAGAAAATGGGAGTTGAGCAGGAAATTATGCCTGATGCTTATATTTTTCTCTCAAAAAATCCACTGATGTTGGAGTATTTGGTTAAGTGTTGAGTGGATCTACGCAAAATTGTTTTGACAAAATTCATGAATCAAGCATCATGATGTACACAGTGGAGCATATTTTTGGGATTCACCAAGGCATATTTTTGTTGTTGATTCCGAGAGCCTCTTTTTAGATTCCCACTTTTGGATTTTGGATATAATTATGTTTGGATCAACTATGTATGCCTCAAAGTCATATTCATGACTTATTTTGCAACTAGCTTAACATGAAAGGTTTTAGAACCAATGGTTGTAATAGACTATGAAATTGGTTATATAGAACCAAAACATTTCATTATTTTGTAATGCTTATGACATTAAACCTGATATATGTAATTATTAAATTATTAGTTGATGTGGTTTTTTTATGTCCATGTCTATCTGTCGAGTTTGAATTATAGGATTCTTTATGACTCCTTCTAAAAGACCTCTAAAGTTGCCGAATTTAGCTCTTGCCAAAGCCATAGCTGATGTATGGGAGTATCATGTATATTTATGAACTCATTACATATCTTTTTCTCTTTCACTATTGCCCTTTGACTGGTATATTGGCTACTTTCTCTTGTTTTTCTGCAAGTGATGAATATGAATTTATATTTTCAAATTGATTCTGTTTCCTGAACTTTTTCATTCTTTTGGGTTTTATTCTCATTGGGTTTTTTTATTAATTCAATTGTACTTTTGAATGAATGAATGAATGTAATGAGTTCTCATTTGTTGTAGCAACAAGGTGGAATCAGGTCTTTTACAATGCCTCTCATAAGCAGATTTCTACAAATACAAGCATTAATAATGGAGGGTCACATATGTAAATGAGTCATGAACTTTATTCATAAAATAATTGGTTTCCTTTAAAAATCCATCCATTCCTTCCAAACTTAAAAAAATTTAAAATTCTCCACATCCCTTCTATTTCTACCCTTTCTTTTACACTCCTTTCGTTTCCTTTCCTTCAAAAACCCCAATCCTTTGCTCCCAAGCAAAGCCTTAGAAGTTTAGATATATGGATTTCGGTTACTCATTTCTTTTGCAATTTTTAATTAAATTTAGGCTCGAGCATAGATAAACCCATGTCTATTTTGTAGTAAGGGATCTTACACAATTGCCACAAAAATCTAAAATAATTTTGGCCTACCATAAAAAATCTACCAAAAAACAAAAACAGGGGAAACTAATTACATAAATACGGTATACAAATAAAATCTCAACACTTCCCTTCCTTCACACGTGTACATGTGTCTAACATGTTTAATTATAATTTCTTTTGCCTTATTTTGAATTTATCTCTCAAACGGTTTTTTTGACATATGCTGCTCTATAGTTTTCTGTTCGCCTTTTTTTATCTTCAAAGCGACATCCACTGTGATATTAGGCCACTAACGTGCTCTAGTACAATTTGCATGTGTATTGCTAAGCTCTTGCGTAATAGAATGAATGTGGTTCTACCTGATATCATCAACAACATCCAGGGTGCATTTGTTAAAGGTAGATCCCTTGCACACAATGTCCTCATTATCCAAGATTTACTTAGAGTCTATGGTAGAGCAAATGTCGCCCCTAGATGTATGATGAAAATTGACTTGAGTAAACCTTATGATACGGTCTCTTGGTGATTTGTGGATAACCTACTCAATGCTTTACATTTTTTGGCTAAGTTTGTGAAATGGGTTATGTCTTGTGTCTCCAGCGCTTACTATAGTTTGCTAATCAATGGTCGTATTCAAGGTGATTTTGAGGGAATGAAGTGCTTGAGACAAGGAGACCCAATTGTTGGGGAATTTTGGTAGAATGAAGCCTGGATAATTCTAAAAAAAAAGTCTCACAATCCTTGTTGAAGAAATTTGATAAAATGATGTAAGGATACTTCTGAAGTCATGACGAACACTTTCAGAATGAATCTTGTTTGGCGGTTCTACCAAATAGATCAATCGAATAAAACCAGAAACGACAAGAACTTAGAACGAATTTTGTTATGAAGAAAAGCGAACCAAAAACTGAAGAAATCATTGCAAAAAAGTCTTTCTGTAAGTGTTGCCAATGCCATATTTTACAGACCTAATACGAACAGTCGCAACTCTTCAGAATAGAAGTCTTGCGAAAAGACATGTCCATTCAAGCAGCTGCAACAGTTCATAATAGAAGTGTTGCGAGAGGTAGCTCCCGGACCCTCGTAAGCTAAGCATCGTAATAGAACTCAAACAAGCGTGCACTCCGCACTCTCCTAACTTGTTCGATGAAATATTACGACTACATTGGTCAACTAGTCGATCCAATTACACTAAAATACCAACATTCCTCCCCCATTTTACTAGAATACATGATTAACTAAACAAAATCACAACAAATAACAAACTTATGCATAAATGAAATATCGTGACGATTGAATTTCATCTTAGTATATTACACATTCCAAATATTTGAATACCAAAGGTGTCACTATGGATTGAACTTTGGCTATCCATCTTGAATACTCGAAGATAATATACGCAGAAGTTAACATTCTAACATGTTCTTACTTGTCACTATCTTTTACTAGCCTTGTGTCCTTGTCCTTCATAAGTATATCAGAGCCAAGTCCAAGCTTCTTGAAGCGGCTAAACTTCATGCTTATCTAGGTAGCCTTTTTACTCTTGCACCTGCGTATGCAATTTTTCAAAAAGGCCATTAAGTAGTTAAACTTCAACCTCCTTTGCTTGCAGGTCTGAACACACACCTTGGGATGTTTTAATCAGTGTGTTCCAATCTCTAGATGTTAAGCTTTCCTCATTGAATTCAGTACCTATCGTCATATTAGGTGGGAATTGGGTATCTTAACATGAAAGATTTCAAATGGACTTTAATTTCATCCCCATAGCCGACTTTCGCACAAGATCTTTCCTTAACCCTTTGGTTATATGATCGGCTAAATTATGCTCAGTTTTTACAAACTTAGATTCCATTGTTGAATCACTCACACAAGTTTGTTTTTTAGACACCTAAGAAGTAGCACCTCCCCCAAGAAGAAACACTCATCCACTTGCGGAAGAACTATACTCCTCATAAGAAAAATAACTTGTATCTGACTAACCTTCCAAAACCGAAGGAAGCCATTAGAAATGCGCCATGTGGCATTATGTTGATCGGTCAACTTTGACTTTTGACTGACACGTGTTAGTCAACCATTGACATGTCAACCCTAAAAGTTAAACTAATGCCACATTAGATGATGGTTAAAGTTGGATAAGGACAAGTTTCTGGCGACGGTTAATTTCACTAAAGTGTTGCCAAAACTGCTCCACTTACATTCTTTCTTGCGACACAAAAAAAATATTCCGGCAATGCTATAAAAATCGTTACCATATCAACTAGTAGCAATGTTTCTGGCAACACTTCTAAAAGCGTCATAATAGATCATAAAAGCGTTGCCAAAACAACTACACGAAGCATCGCCATAGATCATGAACCGTCACGAACGGTTGTCATAAAAACTGACCGTCCTGACTTTTCATTTTATGACGGAATTTCTGACGGACGCAGAATCCCTCACAAACCGTTACAATGAACCATTAACTGCCGCGAAAAGCAGTTGTCGCAAATGAACCATCGCAACTTTTCATTCTACAACGAAATTTGCAACGGATTCAGAATCCCTTGCAAACTACAGAAAAATGAATTCAGATTTTAAATCATTTCAAAATCGATTCCGGCCATCGACAAAACCCCTCCTACGGTTTTTTGATGTCCCGAATCCAATGGTTCTATTCTTTTTACGAAAAATTTAACCTAAACACATTATTTACACAAAATGACTTGAGAATCAAGATTTTTCTGAGAAAAAGATCGTTTATACCGCCATGAACAACCAAAAAGGGAAATGGCCATCAAACATAATTCAACATAACATCAATAATTAAGAAATTTAAATCCCAAATTTTAAAGTATCAAACTTCAATTAAAACACAATAAAAACAACATTCATATTTTTCAGCATTTTCCAGATTTCATGACCTGACTTCCCCTGCATTTTTCTCCATTAAAACATCATCAAATCGAAAAGTTTTCTTCTAAACATAATTAGCCACATGTCTCAGCTTTCCAAATCCACCCGAACCATAGAATCAAAATTGTATAACCAAAGTTATGATCAAAACACTAAACAGTGTACAAAGCTGATATTTTCCAAAAACCGATTTCATGACTCAACTTCAAACAAAAATTTCACACTGAAAACGAACAAAATTAAATAAGGTTTCTTCTGAACGTATTTTTCTTAGATTATGTAGATATCAATAGAATCAAGAATCATTCAAATCGGACTTATATAACGAGAGAAAACATCAAAATAAAACAGGGGCAAAATCTGGAAGTTTTTCAAAAAATTGAGAAATCGAAATTAGAGACACAAACAATCATCGCAAGAGAACGGATCAAATTCGTACCTTTTTGGTGAATAACTCAGGCTTCTAGTGACAAAATAAGATTCAATCTTTGTTGGGGAATTTCGGTAGAATGAAGCCTGGATAATTCTGAAAAAAACGGCTTACAATCCTTGTTGAAGAAATATGATAAAATGATGCATGGATACTTCTGAAGTTGTGACGAACACTTTCAGATTGAATGTTATTTGGCGGTTCTACCAAATAGATCAATCGGATAAAATCAGAAATGACAAGAGCTCAGAATGAATTTTGTTATGAAGAAAAGCGAACCAAAAATTGCAAAAATCGTTGCAAAAAACTCTTTCTGTTAGTGTTGCCAATGCCATGTTTTATAGACCTGATACGAACAGTCGCAACTCTTCAAAAGAGAACTGTTGCGAAAAGACATGTCCATTCGAGCAGCTGCAACAGTTCATAACAGGAGTGTTGCGAGAGGTAGCTCCCGGACCCTCGTAAGCTAAGCATCGTAATAGAACTCGAACTAGCGTGCACTCGCACTCTCCTAACTTGTTCGATGAAATATTATGACTGCATTGGTCAACTAGTGGATCCAATTGCACTAAAATACCACCACCAATGTCCCTTCTCCTATTTTTCTTGATTATGGAGTGTTTAACTAGAATTGTTCATTGGTTTGCTCGTCACACGAATCTGAAATTTCACCCGGGTTGTAAGAGCATTAGGCTAAATGCCTTATGTTTCGCGGACGACCTTATCTTACTTTGCAAAGCTAATGTGGAAACGGTTAGGGCATTGCCTGAAGGATTTCAACTTTTCTCAAACTCCTCTGATTTGGTTGTTAATAATCATAAATCCAGCATCTATTTTTGTTGCATTTCACAGTTGGTAAAGAAAAATTGAAAGACTAGTTCATATATATATATATATATATATATATATATATATATATATATATATATATATATATATATGTATACACACACACTTTCTACCAATTCCCCTTGGTACAATTGGTATATTCACAAGTTGTGGGTCGGAATGACCAGGGATCAATTTCTGGCTCCTACGAAAACTCTTAATATTTCAAATATATATATATATATATATATATATATTTGAAACTAATCGTTATTCTCAAATTCTAATTTGCAATATTATGAACCCCTTAGGCGCCTCTAATGGCCATAAACACCAAACAGCATGAAAATTTTACTCAACTTTGATTCATTCTGGTTCAAGTTGGTGTGATATGGCAATGTTTGAAGGTTAGATTTATTATTCAAATTTAATTTGATTTTGTTTGTGAAGCTTTGAATATATATTAGAAAAAAAGCCTTTGTTAGCTTTCAATTAAATTTATACAACTTATTTCATAAACTTGGTCTAGTGTATGATCTTCTTAAATAAAAGAATTTCCAACAAATTGTCATGTTCTATTTGAAGCTTTCCTTTTATCTTATAAAATCTTCTATTTCTGTTTGTTTGGAAGGACAAAAGTCATCTCTTTTCTCTAGAGACAACAATTGTCCTTTTGTTTAAGACAAATAATTGTTCTCCAAAGTAGGGCTGAAAGTTGTCGCCTTAGTGTAGAGACAAAAATTGTCTTTTTATGGGGACAAATAATTGTCATGTATTATAAGGAAAAATGTTGTTCCCTTTCCATTGGGATGATATTTGTCACTACATTTTGGACGACATTTGTAACTATTCGTAGGGATGAGAATCGTCTCCAAATATAGGGGTGTATGGGGTTTTTCGTCCTGGCCTGAAGTGGATGGGGTTTTTAGAGTCAAAGGGGTGTACGCCTTTTTGCAAAATTCGAGGGACTCCGTTCCTTGGTATAACTTCATTTGGAAAGCGTTTTTGCCTCCGTCGCGTTCAACTTTATGTTGGCGGGTAATTCATGGTCGAATTTCTACGGATGATAAACTCCGTAGGAAAGGAATTCTTGTTGTCTCAGTTTGTTCGTTGTGTGGGAATAGGGACGAAAATTTGGAACATCTTTTTCTTCACTGCCCATTTACTAGTGCTATTTGGAATGCTTTGGTAAATTTTTTCGGGCGATCTGTCGATACATGCAATGGAGTAAAGGGTTTGATCGAGAAGGCTCAAGAACATTGGTGTGGCTCACAATTGTTTGCCGTTTGGAATGTGGCAATTGTTACAGTGTTTTGGATTGTTTGGCACACTCGTAATAGTTCTCGTTTTCGCAATATAACTCCTAACATTGGAACGTGTTTGCGACTTTTGTTGAAATCTATGAAAGAGGTGGAATTCTTCAGGAGAGGTTCAACAAAGAGTTTCTCCGATTTTAGAATACTTAAAAAATTGGGTTTCCAAATATTGCCGAATAAAAAGGAGAAAATAATCCTGGTAGCATGGGTTCCGCCTCCACCATCTTACATGAAGGTTAACATTGACGGTTCTGCCTTCGGTTCCCCAGGTGCTGCAGGTTATGGCGGGCTATTTCGTAACGGCAGGGGCTTCCCTCATGGAGCTTTCACTGGCATAATTTTTTCCGGTTATGCGTTTGAGGCTGAACTAAGGTCTGCCTTAGTTGCAATTGGCAAAGCTTTTCGGAAAGGATGGAACCATTTATGGATTGAGACAGATTCCAGCTACGTGGTTCGGGTCTTCAAAACAAAAGGATTGACAATACCTTGGTCTTTGCTTTTTCTTTGGCATGAATCATTACAGCACCTCAGGCATATGTCTTTATTGGTGACTCATGCCTATCGCGAAGGAAATGGAGCGGCCGACGCTTTAGCGAGGCATGGAGTCCATAACGGAGAGAGATGGTGGGATTCACATCCTGATTTTATTAATTCGTTTATAGCTTCCGATTTTTGTTTCTAGGCCGAATTATCGGTTTGTTTCATAAACTTTGTAAGAACTTCAATTTTAATTTATTTTAATAAAATAGGGGTGGGTGTTGTGTAGGCAAGCGGAGACATCAACCTAGTTGGGACCTCCGCCCCGACAATCTCACCCATCCCAACCTTTCTAAAAAAAAAACTTGTTTTTCGTCCTCTATAAAATCAGGGACGGAGGAATTTGCACCGGTTACTGAAGACGAAAAAATCGTCCAATAAAGTATCGAGGACGATTTTTCATACTTCTGGGGACGAATTTGGATGTCTCCAAAACTTAATTTTTTTTGTAGTATTGAAATTTCAATAATCCACATAACATAAATAAATCAATTAGGAAAAGATAACAAAAAATTTCTTTAAAGTTGAATTTAAAAGAAGCCAATTTATGAAGAAAATGAAGAAAAGAAGCTTCATTTTTTGGAATCAGTTATTACAGATATTCTTAAAAAAATATCAGAAGAAAATTGAGAATTTGGACAGCCAATAATTGAATTTATTTTTTCTTTAGAATGTTGAACACCAAAAGAGTATTCAAACGAAACCAGCCTCCAAAGAAAGGCCAATATTGAGTTAGCATATATGGTAATATTATTACCAGGTTCTTACACAATTGCCACAAAAATCCAAGATAATTTGGGCTACCATTAACAATCTACAAAAAAAAAGCAAATACAGAGAAAACTAATTACGTGAATGGGGTGTACATATAAAATCTTAACATTTCCCTCCCTCTATCATGTTTAATTGTAATTTCTTCTGCCTTATTTTGCATTTATCTATCAAAAGGTTCATTTTTTGACATGCCGCTTTAGAGCTTTTTGTTCGCCTCTTTTTTTATCTTCGAAACGACATCCACTCTGATATTTTTTTTCCAAATTTTTTTCCGAACTATCAAATATCTAGTAGTTACTTGGTAAATATCTAGTAATAGTCTATTAGTTATCCAGTAAATCATAACTCCAAATAGATTTCTAACATAATCTATAACAAATTCAAATATATTTTTTACGACAATACATACCTACTAGGTGTCTACTATATATCCATTAGATGTTATATTTTATAAAATATTCCATAAAAACTATCAAATTCAAGATCTACTAGATATCTAGCACATTCATACTAGATGTCTACTAGATGTTATATTATATAAAATAATCATCGTAAAAAAGATACGGATCTATTTATAATTTATGAAATCATTATATATACTTCTATTATATATGTATGAAATATATGTTAGATGTCATCAAATTCCACAAAAAAATTGTTAATATTAAGTTATACTATATATCTATTAGATATCCAACAGTAATCTATTAGATATTTACTAGATATCTACTAGATGTGTTATATTATATTAAATAGTCATCATAAAAAAGATATAGATATATTTATAATTTATGGAATCGTCATATACACATCTGTTATATATCTATTAAATATACATTGGATGTCATTAGATTCCATAAAAAATTATTAAAATTAAGATATACTAGAAATCTACTAGATATCTAACAGTGAACTACTGGATACCTACTAAATTAATAATAGATAAAGAATTTTGAAAATGTCACAGTGGATATCATTCAAAAGATAAAAATAAGAAGAACAAAAAATTCTGAAGCAGCATGTCGAAAAAATAAACAGTTTGAGAGATAAATGAAAAATAAGAAAGAAAATTAAAAGAAAAGGGGAGAAAGAGAAACACGTTGGGACGGACTTATATGAATGACATTTCTGTAAATTGGTTAAGAGAAAATGTAGATATGTAATTAATTTTAAAGATATGTAATTAGTTTGACCTTCATTGTGAGTTTGTAAATATTTTAGGCTTAAAGCATTAATTGCCCCCAAACTTGACACGTTTTGTCACATGGCACCCTCAACTTTCAAGTGAATCACTTTACCCCCTGAAGTTGGCAAAACTGATACAGTTTGCCCCCTCATAGCCACGTGTCAACTTCTGATTGGACGAAGAAAAATTTAAAAAATGACATTTTTGAAAAGTCAAACCAACCAAAAACTGACACATGGCACTGAGAGGGGGAGGGGGGTAAACTGTATCAATTTTGCCAACTTTGGGGGGTAAATTGATTCACTTGAAAGTTGGGGGTCGCATGTGACAAAACGTGCCAAGTTTAGGGGGCAACAGATGCGTTTGACCAATATTTTATTATGACATGTATGTTCTTGATAATTTCCCTGTTACTGTTAGGTATATAAATGTAGAAAAAAGTCAAGGCCCAAAATATGCCGTAAGCTTTTTCTCTTTAATTTACGAAACAAAAAAGAAATCATTTTCCATGTTCACTCCTCACTTCATCTTCTTCAAACCAGAAAGCTTATATGGAGTTCATTTTTTTCCAGGAATTATGGGGTGTCACTTGACCCTCCATGACCCCCTGGGATCCGCCCCTAGTTATTAGGCACTAACTTGTACAATTTGATTCAACTATGCACTCCAAAAAATTTCAGAAAAAGAATGCACATGTGAATATTGTTTCAGTAAGAAACAACTGGTTAAATTGGAATGTTGAAAAGGTGTACGACTTGAGAGACAAATCAAAACCTAATGTTTGTGTTAGAGGATGAAGATCTCTAGAAGAAGAATGGAATGAAAGTCATAGATTGTCATATGCCACATCAGCAAATTAGTTTCAAATTGATACTACCTCCGTTTTTTTAATAAGTGCAACTTTTGGATGTGAATTTTTTTAAATGTCACTTTTCGGGTATAATTGTATTTTTTATTGCCCTACATAATATAGCATTGGTATACGAGAAAGAGCCAAAATTGACACTTATTTAAAAATGAAGGGAGTAACTTATTACTAAGAGCAAGTGCAACCATATTCCCTATTTAATTCCCTAAAACTCTATTTTAAAGGATCTACAGTGTTTTTACTCCAACTATCTTTCCTATTTTTCATTCCCTATATTTCATTCCCCAAAAATAATAATATTACGTTATTATTATATTAATTCTTTTACATCATTTCTATTCTAATCAACCAATAAAACGATTAAAAAAACAAAACCCTAATTTAGGAATATACCATAGGAAATGGTTGGATTCAACCATTCCCTATATCCACTCCTTATTTTATAGACTTGCTGAATGTCTAACAAACTTACTGACTTCGTAAATAACAAATAGTAAACACTTCAAAGTTACAAAAGATAGGGATTGATAAAAGGGAAATCGCAGGGAATGTAGGGTTTGACATAAAGATTTACCTCTTTACCCCCTCCTTTTATAAATAACTATTTGGTTACTCTTTCAACTTTTGCTTTTCAAATCATACGTTCCTCATTTTTTCCTATTTGGCTTTTTCTTCTTTGATTCAACCTTCTTCCGGTGATTGAAATCAACTTGATTTCGTTCTTCTCAGTCGTCTTTTTCTCTTTCTCTTTCTTCATGCTTTGATTTTGCATTTCTAATCGGTTTGATTTCATTTTTGTTGGTCGATTTTTCTCTCTATTTTCATTCTTCTTTTGATTTTGTGATTCTATCTACGAATTTTGAGTGAGATCAATGGAAGACATTTCTGTATCAGTTCATTACAATGGATCTTGGACTTTATACCAACAAAATATTAGGTGCAATGAAGATAACCAATAAACTTGCATTTTATGAAAGAAATCATCCAAAAACCGCCTCATACCAGCAAAATACCAGTTCTGGAAAATTGAAACTAAACATAAGCATGTTTTTATGAAAGAAATCATACAAAAATCAGTTTATACCAGCAGAATACTAGGTGTGAAGAAAAAACTAATAAACATGCATTTTATGAAAGAAATCAAATAAAATCAACTCATACCAGCAAACTACCAGTTCGGGAAAACTGAAACTAAACATAAGCATGTTTTTATGAAAGAAATCATACAAAAACCAGTTTATACCAGCAAAATACTAGGTGTGAAGAAATAAATTAATAAGCATGCATTTTATGAAAGAAATCAAATAAAAGCCAGCAAAATACCAGTTCTGAAAAATTAAAACCAAACATAAGCATGTTTTTATGAAAGAAATCTTACAAAAATTAGTTTATATCAGTAAAATATTAGGTGTGAAGAAATAAACTAATAAACATGCATTTTATGAAAGAAATCAAGCAAAAACCACCTTATACCAGCAAAATACCAATTCTGGAAAATTGAAACGAAACATAATCATGTTTTAATGAAAAAATATATAAAAACAAGTTTATACCAGCAAACTACCAGATTTTCACACCTTTTATAATACCAGCAAAATACTAGCAAAATACAAACAAATACCAGCATTTTACCAGGTGACGAAATGTTTGGAAAAAGTATATCACAATGGATGGAGTTTCGAAGATCAAAATGAGACGAACAAAAAAGTCTAAAGCGGCATATCAAAAAAAAATAAACGGTTTGTGAGATAAATGCAAAATAAAAAAAAGAAAATAAAAAAAATGTCTTGCACATGAGATGTTGGAGAAGAACGTATTTATGTTGTTGAGGCTTGTGGAACGTATTTTATGTTGTCGAGGCCTGTGGAATTGGACACTTGTGATGTTGACCAAACTTTTAATTGAAATTATTGTTGGACTTTGTTACAGTCATTTACTTTTTTCCTTAATAATATGATGACCTCAGCCTTTTATCACCAACACCCTCAAAGTTTCGGCCACTATATTTTCACTTCTACTCATTTATAGCCGCCACAATAACACTTTTCCATAAGTCTCAACATGACTAGAAATCGGTTCCAATAGCTAAAGATCGCTAAAACTAAGGTAAATATTCCATTAGTGAATTTGATTTCCACTATAAACTGTTATTTCTTTTCATTGATTTTATTGTTCAATTAATATTTTATATCAGTGATTTTTAGGATCCTTATGTCCGAAAGCATGAATCATATATTTAGTGTTTGTCAAAACTAACGTTTCCGAGCTATGTATTACTTGTTGATACATATAATTCTATATGATTTGGCATCTTACAGAAGGAGGATCAGAATGAGGATGAGGATGATGCATTTGCTAATTTTTTTTGTAATTTTAGCATGAGTGGTTTAGGAAAAGGTATCCCTCAAGTTCTTGTGTTATTGTATCTTGGGACCGGTAGTGTGTGGATCTTTGTCTTTAGCCCTATCCCAATCTGTATTTTCAAGCTTCTCGATGAGTTGGGTTATTGCTGATGGCGATCTCCTTTCCCTTCAGCAATTTCTATGTACCCCTTTCAACCTAATATCAGGCATTTAATGCGAGCTTCACAATGCATAATCATGGACAACTTCTCTTTTTTCTTCTTTGGGGACGAGCTCGAAGGGTTTAGTCACATTCCGACCAAAAAGGTCTATGAAGGCATAATAGTCAACAGCCCGATCACGATCACGTGGGCCGGCGAAAGATGCACCCATGCACACATGTTTTGTAACCCTTTATGTGACATGTCGCAAATGACAACTTCTTCATTATTACCTTGCAACCTGTTTCGGTTTGTCCTGGTATGTTCAACCAAGTAATCTTCACCTGTTAACAAAAACTTATTCTTCCTCCCTTGTCTAAAAAGACATCTTGGGACCAGCAGTGTGTGGCTCTTCATCAAGGCTATCTTTAGCCCTATCCCGATCTCTACTTTCCAGCTTCTCTTACTTTAGGAAATTACCATCACTAATAAATAAATAAATGAGCTAGATGTGTTAAGGGAGTTAATTGGTTGGATTAATCTTTTATTAGAAGAAACTCAAGGGTTGCATTGAGAAATAAATACAATAATTAACTGTTATATTTTTGCTAATAAGTAAAAACGAAAGGCATGAATTTCGCCCTTGTAGTTTAATTTTTACTTTAGCCCCCCCGAAACGAAGTCGTTTTGGTGGTCTCCTTTTTATAAACGTAAGTCGTCTTCCACCCTGAAACAAGAAACCATGGTTGTTCAACCATAAATCTCAATTTTTTCAACACCGCAATATTTCTGGTCACCGGGAACTGGGGCCCTTTCAGCATTTGGAGGCCCTGAGCGGTCGCTCACCTTGCTCCTACTAATAGTCGGCTCTGTCAAACAGGCGTCCAGAACATTGCTTCCGATTTCAGTTTCACCTCTTTCACCTTTTGTGGAAGTGACTCGTCTGTCAAATACAATGAACCGACTCTAATTTCATCTTCTCAGGAAAATTGCATGTATCACCATGTAGATGCTGAAATCATGTTCATAGATGAAGATAGTTCAGGGGATTCAAATACAATGAACCGACTCTAATTTCACCTCTTTCACTTTTTTTATATTCAAATCTACAATTCACTTTGGAAAAAGCACCTTATTGATCTTTGTTATACACCTCATTTGTACATTTTGTTTAACATGATCATATAAAGTATCCGGAACTGATGGATTTGCTTCTAATGTTCACGATTTATTGCAGATAGAAATACTGTTATTCTATTCTTGATTCCTGTCTCACTAAATTCAATGTTCAGTTCATTGTTTATTCGTAGGTGTTAATTTTGGGCTTGCCGTCCGACTTTTCATTCCTAGGGTGCTGTCAGAAACTTGGTCGATTTATCGCTGCCTAGACACTGCATAATCCGATTTTTCCGCCTAGGCAGCGCATAAACTCAATTTTTGAAAAAACCAATATTTATAACAATTATAATTTGTTTTTTTTCTCTACCCACAACAAGTTGCTTGCTTACCTGGTAAAACTTGAAGTGATCTCACAACAGAACTGCCATTTTGAGTCTCAAACCGAGAAATAATGTGCTCTAAGCTACAAATAAGGAGGTCTTACCTTTCGACTAACGTCTAGCAGTTTTCAAAACACTGTCAAATTATGTCTTTAATATTTTATAATATTATATTTTTTTATGTATTAGTAAATAGTGAAACAAAAAAAATATCAGTCTGCCTAGGCTCCGTTCAAGTCCCGCCTAGACTTCGAAAGCCCCGAGTAACGTGTAGCGCTTTTTATATAATTCCAAAGTTCATAATGAATAGTAAGAAATAAAAATAAAAACTAGTGTTGAAGTTGTCGAAATAATATTATACTATAGACAAAAAAAGGGCCTCGTGTCTTGGGCCTGGTAAGTGTTGGCAATACTCCTATAATATTGTGAAAAATATCATATCTTACTGAAATATTTACAAAATTTACCATTAAGTCAAATTAATTATATATATATATATATAAAATATAAGTAATTTACAAATTAACAAAAACAACAGAAAATAATTACATAAATACTATGTAGTAGTTATATGTAATACCGATCTACTAGATATCTACTAGATATCTAATACCGATCTACTAGGTGTTTACTACATATTTACTGCATATCTAATACTGATCTATTTGATGTTTACTAGATAACTAGTAGATTATTACTAAATATTTTACCAGATAAATATTTCTATTGTTTTTGTTAATTTGTAAATAGTTTATGACATATTCAAATTATTTTGGTTTTTTTAGCATTTGTGTAAGAAGCCATTGATACAAATATGCACTCAGAAAAAAATTTCACAATAAGAACACACATGTGAATCGATATGTTTCAATAAGAACCAACTAACTTGTTAAATTGGAACGTAGAAAAGGTGTATAGTTTGAGAAATAAATGAAAATCTAACGTTTGTGTTAGAGGATGAAGATCAGTGAAGGTAAAATGGAAGAATTAAATATTTTTTTGGATCATGTTTTATAACTCAATGTCATTTTGGTCTATGATCTATAGAAATTGCATATTTGGTGTCTGACGTATGTACTCTTCGCCTATTTAGTACATAGTCCTTAATATTAGTCTATTCAGTGCATGAGATATTCAGTACATTAAGCGGCCATCATACAACACTAAAACCGTGATATATATATATTTATATATATATATATATATATATATATATATATGGCTGAAAATGCATAGAATTGTCAAGCCTTTTGTGGTACGTTACGTTGTCTAACTAAAATTGGATGTATGGAGTACCAAATAGGAGAAAATAAATATGCTAGATATTAAATAGGCAATTTCAATGAATCAACACTAAAAAGGCATTTGAGTTATAGAAGAAGACCCGGTATTAAAGAAAGTCACATATTATCATTAGGCCCGACCCCCTAAGGCCCATAGTCGGAAGGGGCCCAACAATATTTTTTTGTTTATAGATTTAGTTATTATTTAAAAGATAATAGTTGATGCAAATTAATGCTACTAGAGTTGGTAAAGCACTTATCATAGTTGTCAGATGGCAAAAGTTCAATTTATAGTTTTTACAAAAAAAATATGTTTTTAATACATTATTTTTTTTTGTTGAGAGCCCCATACTACAACTGTAAATATTAATTTGACTAGGCCCTCAAATTATTAGGACCGGGCCTGATTATCAGCTAAGTGGCTAAGCCACATTAGCAAGTAAGTTACAAGTTGTTAGCTTGTTAGTTAGTCTATCGAATTGGAAGATTCGCCAGATGATAAATTTGGTAACGGATGATAGATTCTTTGGTTATGGTGATGGGAAGGCGGCGATGATAGAACTATGGCCCTTCTGAGACATACGGTCTTACAATTCAGGGCCACAGTTCTCAATTCTCACAATTGTCGGTTTATTAGCATCCACCCTTGTGCCTGTGGCTGCAAACCAGATAGCTCTCACGCCCTCATGGTTCTAGAAAAACCAAACAATATCTTCCATATTAGACCAAATAGTTCAATAAAGAGTAACTAAAAAACAATGACCATTGATTGATCTCTACGAACCTCATTAGCGGTTTTATTTTGAATCGTTAGCTGGATATGCCAGCCCACAAGACCTCTAAGTGCCAATCTTAAGGGGATTAATAATGTCCCGAAAATAATATGACAATAATGAAAAGTCAGGAGGGAAGTTTAAAAATATCGCCTAGGAATAAACAATGAATTGAAGACTAAATTTAGTTGAACTACGGGTCTCACTAATAGGAATTAGGAATAGAGTAACAACTCTTTCAAAATTAATTCAATTATAAAAAAATGTTTTAAAAACATAAAGTGAATGAGCACAGTGATCTCGGAATAAGCACAGTGCTCTCAACAGTTTTGGGAGTTTCTGTTGTCCCTCCTCCAATTCCACCGCCACCTCTGATTTCGTCGATTCCTACTTCTCCTCCACTCAACGCGGTGTCATCGGAGCCTAGTTCTTCAACAATGGTCTTGGCTTTTCCTAATTAAGAGAAGTTACCAATGCGATTGAGGAAATAGCTTCAGCTTTCCACTTTTCGGGCGATGATGATTGGCGTCAAGTAGAAGCTCACCGGTGCCTCTTGGTAGTAGGATCTGGCGTTAAAATCCCATTTGGCTTCATATTTAAAGTGTATTATGGAAATCTAACTGGATTCTCCGATCTGAAGCGATATTTAGAACGCGCAAGTCTTACAATAGGAACTTTGATTGGCCACCGCGTTTCACTAGGAAAAACAGAGCTCCAACTGAGACAAGAGACAAGAGCTAAAGGAATGAGTGTTATACAGAAAAAAGAGATTGGTTTATTGCTCATATTGAAAGAAATCTGTGGTGCTTCCGGCAAAAGAATTTAAGGCGGTGCTTCTACCAAAAAGACTAGCGGCGGTGGTCTCAACAACAGAAGCGGCGGTGCCGGCGATGGTTCCGGCATAGAACTAGTAGATTGATCGGAACTCATTCCTGGAGAGAGATTTTGTTGTTCTTCCAGATTTGTAATTGGTGACAGATTTTTCATAAAATATTGGAAATCATCAAAATCATCAGAAGAAGAAGTTGGTTAAAAAAAACAGAGCCGCCTACCACCATCGATCTGCCACCTTTGCTGCCGCCATCAATTGCTGCCTTCACCTCCAATTTAGTCATAGAGAGCTGCCACCACCTTCTCTTTTCCTTCCATTGGCTTCCAGGTAGAACTAAAAGTCAGTACGCCATCAGTAGTGCATTCCCGGCGTATGATTTCAGCAACGGAGGGTTTAGCCTCGGCCTTATATTCACTGCAAATAGAATTCTCGACTCCCTCTCTAGATCTAACTAGCCGTCTCTATATGACAGTGCTTTGCATCTCTAGACGTGAGGTGCTACGCCATTGAACCCGAAGACACAGCCTCCGGCGTCGGATTTGGCTCTCTCTTTCAGATCGGCGATCTCGGCGGAGGTTAGTCGGAATAATTTCAAGTTTCTTCGGTGAGGTCGAACACATTTGATACAGGAGTGGTGAGCTTGAGTAGCTTGGGGTAGTCGAAGGTACCGCGTGGCCAAGATCGGGCGGCTAGGAGTTGACGGTCGTATTATTTTCCGGTTTATTTGTTTTCTCGTTCGCATACTTTACCACCGGTCCCTTCGCATTCTCTCCGTCACTTCATCCATAAATTGGTTGAAATTAGGTCTTGAACGACAATTGTGAGAGAGTAGGAATAGAGTTCTGGAGTTAGGTCTGGCTGGCAAATTGAGTGGCAGTCGATCTCGCCGGTGATTGCATCTCGCTTCCTCATGAACTTCATCATTATTGGTTCATTTTTGATTGGTTTTTTCCTTTTCTATTGTGCAATTTGACATTTAATTTGTGCCATGGTTCATCCAAGAAATTACCGGGATAGGCAAGATCATTATCGCCTATTTAGTATTAGGATTTACTTCGAAAATTTCCCAAATAGCCATGATGTAGCAGCTTTAAAGAGCATTTTTTTTGAAATATGGAGTTCCAGGAGAGGTTTTTGTTACAAGGCAAAAAAATATGAAGAATCTGAATTTTAGTTTTGTCTCTATCGATGGGTCTATCCCTATACACGATGCTCTTTACAGATTGAATGCAGTTATGATTGGTTATATCAGGATGTGCGCCTTCAAAGCCAAATATCATTCACCAGGTAAACAGGCTATGCCTCATCAATGCCCCCCTCATGCTCAAGCCAAGCCAAGACCGATTTTTAGGGATTTGTCTAGGGATAATAGATCCTACACGACAGTGGTAGCTCCAGCCACGTTTTTGAATCAGTCTAGGACTGTTAGTGATTTTCCATTATCGATTTGGGCTAGATTTGCTTGTCTACTCTGTGTAAAGGATATTTCGGTTATTCCAGACTTGAGGGAGATAGTGTCAAACAGAAATTTTGCTTTTGATTTTATTGCTCCAGCTGGTGGTAATTAAGTGGTTATGTCTTTCCTTTCGTCTGATGAAAGGATAGCTTTTCTTGAGGGGGATTGGAGTCATCTTCAGGATATCTTTTCAGAATGTGTAGATTTCCTAGTTAATTTTGTTCCAACCGAATATCTATTTTATGTGGACTTTCTGGGGATTCCTCCCACTTTGATTACTGAACAAATAATCAACAAGCTTACGGCTGAGTTTGGATCACATGTGACACTTGATTTTAACTACCTTTACCCTAATCGTTTGGATACGGTATCTTGTATAGTATTTGCGCCTGTTGATAGCTCTAGCCGAAAGATCTTGTTACTGTAGGGAGATAAGGAATACATGGTAACTATTAATTTTAGACAGGCTATTGCACGTGATAGGAATTCATCTTTAGACTCATCTAGGAGTGGACGGCTGCCCTTTGAGATAAACTCTACATGAGAAAAAGGTTTTAGGTTGACTGGCAGTGTCCCCGGCTCTCATCCTCCCTCTATAAAGGATGATGCAAAAAATTTTATTGAGCACCAAGCTAGAATGCTCATTGGGTTGACTGACAGTGTCCCCAGCTCCAACAAAGTTGGAGCTGAAATTTCTATACAAAATTATGGTCTGGGTTCTATCGGGTTGACTGACAGTATCCCCAGCTCTTTTCCACACAAAAAGATAGAGCTAAAATTTCTGTCCAACACTATAATCTTACTTATATTGGGTTGATTGATAGTGTCCCCAGTTCTGATCCTCAGAAGGTCGACGGAGCTGAAATTTCTGTCCAACAGCATGGGCCAGGTCCTATTAGGTTGACTGATAGTGTCCCTAGCTCCTTACCTCCTAGTGATGATGGAGTTAAAATTTCTGTCTTGAATTAGGGTGGTGGTTTAATCGGTTGACTGACAGTGCCCCCAACATTCCTCCCGTAGGGGTGGGGAAGCAGGCTAAAATTTTTGTCCATGGAGTCCAAAACACGGGCTCTAGAATTGGGGAAAATGGGTTAACTGACAGTATCCCCAGCAATCCTTCTCTGGGAATTTTGGCTTGGCGAGTCTCTAGCTCAGATTCACGGACTTTAGTTTTGAAGGGAGTTACTAAAATTTCTGTCCTACAAAGATCCGTATCTTCTCAGGGTAACCAGGGTATTCTGCTAGGAAATAAGAACTCACTGGGTCATCCACAGAATGCTATCTCGAGTGCGTCTAATAATAATTCAGATTGTAGTGGGGGTATGGAGAATCGGGTAAATTATACACACCGGTATTTACCTGCGAATGTGTTTAGACACGTTGGTGCAATGGTCAAGCATGGACAACTTCAAGAATGACTTTGAGTTCGGACACCTCGGGACTCGATATAGGTAGCAGAAATAGAGTTATTACCCAATCAAAACCGAGACCATCGAGCATATCGAAAATAGGGAGACCTTTGAGGTAGGGAAGAAATTGGAGGTTTTTTAAGACAAGCATGCCAAGGTTATTTTACAGGCTTTGGCATCACGCAAGGCTTAAACGGTCACGATGAAAGGTATTTTTATGATTAATGTCATTTAATTTTTTGAGTTGGAATTATCGATGGGGCCTCCATAATGGGGGGAAAGAGGTGTTAGTAAAATCTTTGGCTAGAAAATGGAAATTGCATGCATTTGTTTTATTAGAAACGAACTCTGTGGGGGTGTCGGACCAGGTAATTAGGCAATTCTGGGGGCATAATGATTTCATATCTCATTGTGTATCAGCCATTGGCCTTTCAGGGGGAAATATAGTCTCATGGAATTCTGTATTATTTCAAAGCCTAGTTATACAGGAGTTTGAGAGATGGGTTGTCATTCAGTTGAGCTCATCTCAGATTGAATTCCATCTTATTTATGTTTATGCTTATAATGATCAGGAAAATAGAAGACAATTATGGCAGGATTTAGCTGATAGTATCATAGGCTTGAGATCGATTATTTTGTATGGGGACTTTAATGAGGTTTTGCATGCTTCTGAGAGGTTTGGGGTAAATTCAACGAACTCGATGACGGAATTTTGAGATTTTGTAGATAATTGTGCTCTCTATGATCTACCTCTTAATGAGAGAGATTACACGAGGGCGAATTCTCTATCTTTTTTGAGAATAGATCGGGTTCTTGTTTCATGTGTGATATTAGATCTCTGGCCGTATATGCACATCTCCACCGTGGATTCAACACTTTCAGATCACTTTCCTATCATTTTCACATCATATCTAGCTGGAGTTAGGAGGAGGAGACTATTCCGTTCTCTCAATGTGGTGGGATAATATTGCCTTCTTGCAGTTCTTAAGACAAAAATAGGCCCTGCTTAGCTCGAATTTTCGAGACCATGACATTCACTTCAAATTATGTAAGTCGAAAAACTTCATTTGGCCATGGCACATTGATAATTTCAGATGACTAGAAGAAATAATTTGGGAACTTGAGGGACGTGTAATTAGTCTTGCATTGAGTTTGGCTAGTCGGCCAGTGGATAGGGTAATAGGATCGGATCTTCAAGTTGCAAGGGCTGATTTTCGCACCATGAGGAAGAATTTGGAGAACGTTAAACATCAGCAATTGAGAGTATCATGGGTATTATTGGGAGATGAAAACACAAGATATTTTCATAGGTTAGCTTTGGCAAGAGCTAGAAATAATGTTATAACTCAAGTTAAAGTGGATGGGGAATTGGTTTGCGACCCAGTAGTGATCGTTAATAAAATTAGGGGCTTTTATTTGGATTTATTTAGTGAACAGAAGGTGGTACCATTTTCATTGAGATCATTGAACTTTAGATCAGTGGATATTACCTCAAACAATCGTTTGACGGTGAGTTTTTCATAACGAGAAATTTGGGTGCGCTTTATTCTTGTGATGACAGCAAGGCTCTGGGTCTAGAGGGGTTTAGCTTTTATTTTTATAAGAGGTTTTGGGCTGATCTTAGAAGGGATATATTGCGGTTATTTGAGAATTTTTACACGTCGGACAGGCTGCCTAAAGCTATTAAGATGTCGTACACGGTGCTAATCCCAAAAGTATCCGGGTCGTGTTCTTTATCTAATTATCGGTCGATTGCACTGATCCATGGGATTTATAAACTTGTAGCAAAAGTGCTAGCTAACGGATTACAACCCTATTTGTCAGAACTTATTTTGAAATCACAATTTGGTTTCATCAAGGGATGGAACATTCATGAGTGCTCATGTATTGCCTCAGAAGTGCTACACATAATTCATTATCGGAGGCAATCTTGCTTGTTTTGAAACTAGACTTTCACAAAGCTTATGATAGTGTATCTTGGACTTATATTGATGAGGTATTGAAAAAAATGAGGTTCGATGCTAAGTGGATTTCGTGGCTGAGGAATTGCGAAAGACAATCATCTACTCCGATTCTTGTTAATGGGATGCCGACTGATCAAATTAGTATTCGGAGAGGAGTTAAACAAGGAGACCCATTGTCTCCCTTTATCTTTTTATTGCCTGTTGAGGGAATGAAACAGTTGCTAGATGCGAGTGTTAGGGACGGCCTACTGCCTGGGTTCAGGGTTGACGGCTCTTTAAGGGATATTTTGGTATTGCAATTTGTCGATGATACTATATGTTTCTTGCCTTCTGACGCGGATATTTTGCTTGTGTTCATTAGAGTACTTTGATGCTTTGAAATAATTTTGGGTCTAAGGATTAATTATGGTAAGAGTTTGATAATAGGGGTCAATGTCTAGGATTACGTATTACAGGCATATCCTGATTTTGTTGGATGTAAAGATGAGAAGTTTCTGATCACATATCTGGGAGCCCCTATAAGTTGGAAGAGATTACCGGTCTCATCTTAGAATCCTTTAGTGGTGAAATTACAGAACAGACTAGCTGGTTGGAAGGGGAACTGCTTATTGTATGGAGGCTGACTTGTGTTGATTAAATCAGTGTTATCATCGCTTCCAATTTATCTTCTGGCCTTACATAAAATACCGAGATCTATCATCGATAGGCTGAATTGTTTAATAAGGAACTTCCTATGGAAGGGAGATGCGTATATAAGAGGCATGTGTAAGGTTGCTTGGAGCACGATTGTGTTGCCTAATGAATTAGGAGGCTTATATATTAGGGACTTGAGGCTCGTTAATTGCAGTTTGTTATTGAAGTGGCTTTGGGGACTACGAGAGTTGAACCAATACTCGTTATGGTACGACGCTATGGTTTTGACTCCTGGATGGCTTTTGAAAGGGCTGAATTGCGAAATCTACCCCCTATTTGGAAATGTGTGTATTCGGTGTGCGTGAAGGAGGGATCATTTTGGACCTCTTAAAAAATAACTCAAGGGTCGTTATTGGCAACGGTACTTTGACATCCTTTTGGCATGATAACTGAACCTCGGATCATCCCCTTTACGTTCTTTTTTCGGATATCTATTCTCTTTATAATAGGAAGTCTTGCACGGTGCAACAAGGTTGTGAGTGCTTGCTAGGGGCAGATCCTTTTGGTAGACCGTTTTAGAAAAGGATTCTACGAATCATAGATAGGGATCGTTGTCGGCAGCTTAGAACGTGGATCTATGAGGCGTGTCCATCTCTTTTCTGAGTGATTGGTTCGAGTTCAATGGGAGATATCAGCTTGGCGTGTAATTTTCCATGGGTTACGAACAGACTAACATGGGTGTGTGAGACCAATAATGGTTATTCAGCGAGATCCTTTTGTCGTGCGTATTATCGCTTACCAAGGTGGGATGCACCCCCTCCTAAATTTAGAAGAATTTGTGAATCTATCATCATACCGAAGATTCAATTTTTTGGTTGGCTATTGTTCCATAATAGCTTACCAATAAAAACAATGTTGCGTTTGAGGGGAAGTAGGGCTGTGGAGAATGATGTATGTCCATTTTGCACGGATAGCAAGATGATAGCACATGCTATATTCTTTTGTCCGCAAAGCCTTAGTATTTGGCACCAGCTTTTTCGTTTATTCGAGATTCCGCTACCTATTCCGTCTTCGCCATGGGAGTTTTTGGAACTATAGAGTTAGTATTTTGTTGCGGGTCCGAAACGTGAATTTGCTATAGCACTATGGTTCGTGATCTCATGGTCTATTTAGAAACGACGGAACAAGATGGTATTTGAGGGTGTCGACACATCGAAGGATATACTTGTTACAAGTATCTATTATAACTGGTTTTTATTTACTTGTAAGCGGCGTAAGATGTATTTACTTATTTCGGATGTATTTACTTACTCGCAATTGCTAATCTCATGTACTTGATTTGGTTGATCACATCTTGTGATTAGCATTATTTATTTAATAAACGCCCGGACCAGCAGCATTGGCTGCGTTCAGGGTGTATTCATTCAAAAAAAAGGAATAGAATAACAATATTTCTCACTGCCATAAATCGTTAACATTAGAAGCAATCCATCAGTTCTCGATTCTTAATGATAGATCGTGTTAAACTAAATGTACAAATGAGTAAAACAAAGCTTAATAAGGTGCTTTTACCAAAGCGAATTGTAGATTTGAATAAAAATGCATTTTTGTCCCAAGTTTTGGATAACTTAATAATCTATTAAACATTAATTGTATATTGTGAAAAATTTAAAAGAAAATTGTATCTGAAAAATAAGTTACCAAATCATTATTAACAATTATTAAAAGAAAAATCTATACCCTACCTGTGGAATCGAACATGTGATCTCTAAGATCACAGCTTCAAGGCTTAATTATTAGGCTAAACCTTTGCCACGACTCAAAAGAAACACTTAGCGTGTGTTTGGAACCCTAGAACGAATGATTTCAATTCAATTCATTTCATTTTTTATACAAAATGTACATACAAAATAAAATGAATTGAATTTCTTCATATTTTAGATTTCAAACGAGGGGTCAAAGTATTACAGAGTCACAATAATAACATACAAACTCATGAGATACCTTTTCCTACATCATTCATCCCAAGAAGTACTTAAAATAGCCGGTGCATCATCCTCATCCTCCGTCTGTAAAATGCAAATCATATAGAATAATCAATCTGTCTCAACGAGTAATACATTTCGAAACATTAGTTTTGACAAACACTGATAATGTGATTCATCATTTAGGACATAAGGTTAGTAAAAATCAGTGATATATAAAATTTTAATTGAACGATAAAACCAATGGAAAGAAATCACAAATTATACTGGAAATCAAATTCACTTATGGAATATTTACCTTAGCTAAAGAGATCTGTAGAAATTGGAACCGATTTCTAGTTATGTTGAGATTTATGGCAAAGTACTGAGAGTGGCGGCTACAGTTGAGTAGAAATGGAATTTATATTATGGCCGAAACTTTGTGGGTGTTGGTAATGAAAGGGCTGAAGTCATCATAATATAAATTGTTAAAAAAATCACTATGGAGAGAAACCCTAGACGCCACCCCCCACCCACCGCCGCCTCCGCACCGATCATCACCACCACCACCGTCCCCTCTCCTCCGATCACCGAAACCGCCATCACTCACCCTTTAGCCGACATCACCTTTCCCCTCCACCCTCTAACCCTCACGCTATCCCTACCCTAACCGACCCACAAACCCGCAAAACCCTACCCCTACCAAAATCTACTTCGAAAACTTCCCAAACACCTATGGAGCTGATTCGATGAGCAGTGTTTTCAAGCGATTTGGGATCACTGGAAGCGTATATGTAGCAAGGAAAAAGAATGCAAGGAATTTAAATTTCGGGTTCTTAACCATAGATGGTTCTTTATCATTCCGTGAGACCTTGTACAGGTTAAACATAGTGAGCATCGGTGTCATTCGCTTGCGTGCTTATCAGACTAGGTACTGGAAGCCTGATTATCACTCAAAGGAACAACGTTTTTAGAAAAATCCGATGCCCAATTAGACTGCTACCAAACCGAGACAACATAGGATTTTTCAAAATTCTCCGAGAGGAGAGAGATCATATGCTGGAGTTGTTTCTGGTGTCAAGGTCACGAATGATGTTTCAAACGATGCCCATAACTCTATTGTGCAGGCAACTCACCAGGATTCTTCCTCTAGGGGCCATGATCTCATTGTTGAACTGGCCCCTTGGAAAGCTAAGTCTTGCATTGCTTCTTTGATTAATATCGCAAATATTAATTATACCTTTGAACTTGTTCGAGATCATGGTTTTGATGTCGTTTTTGCTGCCCCTTCAAGGGGTGACACTATTATTATCTATTTTAATTCAGTAAATGCGATGAACAAATTTATAGGTGGAGAATGAAAGGTAATGCAGCATATCTTCAAGTCGGTGAATCCCATATCAACTGATTTCACCCCAAACAAATGGATTATTTACCAGGATTTCATAGGGATCCCTCCGGTGCTCATCTGTGAGACTTTGATCAGATAATAGGCGACTACATTTGGCCGAATTATCTCCTTGGATTTCAATTTTGAGATGCCAGAATGTCTCGACGTCGTCTCATGCCTTATCTCGGTACCCATTGGGACATCTAGTCGATCCTTCAAAATTCTTACAGGCTCGTTAGAACGGATTATTCACATGACTTACAGGCAGGGAATCGGATGCCAACACTACACTGATTTCGAATTGAGCTTGCCTTGTGACTCTAGTGTTGCATTTGAGGAATCTATCTTGGTATTTTCTTCAAACTCGGAGCAAAGTAATAGCACTTCGCATAATTCAAGATCACTACTTAGACAGTTGGACCTCTCAAATTCAAGTTTAAGCGTGATTCCTGATACTAATGACACTCCAATCAGAATGCTTCCCGCTACAACCCAAACCCCCCTTAAGAAGAAATGCACGCGATAGCCTCTAATCAATAGGTGGATTCGATCTCTTCAGGACCAGATATCCCAAACATGAATCACATTATAATTCTATCTCAATCGAGAAGTGCGCTGGAATGGGAAAAACAATTATCCTTTGACATGGGCACCAAATTGGGGCTATTCAAAGAACGATATAAACCGATCATCTTGAAACCTAAGGACAAGATGGTGTTATAAGGTACTATTAAGTTCTGATATCTAGGTATTTTACATGTTCTTATGTCTCTAGCTTTCTTAAGTTGGAATTGCCGAGGTGGTCTCACGAACGGGGCTAAGCAACAATTTGTGTCTTCTTGCATTCGTACCCACAGGTTGAATTTTTTTGTATTGATGGAAATGAAAGTTGCTAGAATTTCTAATAACTCGGTTCGTCGTTTCTGGGGCTATAACGACTTTTCTTATCATTTTCCCCGTCTAATGGTCTTTCAGGGGGTATTCTAATTTCTTGGAATAATTCAATTCTTAAAGGGGCAATCATCCGTTCTTCAAGTAGATGGATTTTGGGTAAATTCTCATCGTCAGTTCTGGAATTTCATATTCTTTGGCTTTATGCCCCTACCAATCATCTTGAAAGGAATGAGTTGTGGGAGGAACTACAGCCTATCATTGCTGGTTTACAAAGGATTATTCTTTGTGGTGATTTCAATGAGATTTTAAATGCATCGGAAAGATTGGGAAGTAGAAGTTATCAATCAGTGGAAGCATTTCAGGACTTCGTCTTACAAGGCAAACTACACGACCTCCCCCTCCATGGCCGTGACTACGCCTGGCACAATAGGATTTGCTTTTTGCGCATTGACAGAGTCCTTGTTTCTCAGGACATTATTGATCAATGGTCGTCTATGACCATTTCGATACTAGATACTTCATTATCTGATCATTTTCCTATTTTATTTCGATCAAACACTCCCACACCCATGGGTTCGAAGTCTTTTAGATCTCTCAACTTTTGGTGGGACAGATCAGATTTCTTAGCATTCATTACCCCCGCCTGGCAAGCCCTTTGCTCGTCCCATTTGAATAAGGACATCTCCTTCAAATTGCCAAAAATTAGTATGGCTATTCGTCCATGGCATCGTAATAATTTTGGTAATTTGGAAAAGAGTATCAAGGACCTAGAAGTTCATATTTTAGCACAAATAAGCAGCAATGTCCCGCACCCACTCACCGCGCAACAAAACTTGGAGTTAAATGATTCCCGAACCTTGCTCCAAGACCGAAGAAATTATTTTGAAAAACTGTGACACCAGCAGCCAAGGGTTTCATGGACACTATTAGGTGATAACAATAGTACATTTTTTCGTTGAACCGCATCGGGCCGCTCTCATAACAACCGCATCTCCCAATTAGAAATTGATGGCGAACTGACCTCGGATATACAAGTTATAACAAAATCAATCCGAACATTCTATGTGGATCTCTTTATGGTAAATCCTGGGATCCCATTCTCGCTCAGGAAGCTAGACTGTCAAACCATTAGTATGGAGCAGAACGCAGCCTTGATTGCACCATTCACAGTTGACGAGATTTGGAGTAGTATTTCTACATGTGGGGAAAATAAGGCCCTAGGACCAGATGGTTTCAACTTCTTTTTCTACAAATGTTTCTGGCAGGCTCTGAAGGTAGAACTTATGGGCATTCTTAATCGGTTTCAAGCCATATCATGGTTACCTTCCTCGATAAAAACATCACATACCGTATTGATTCCCAAAATCCCAGGCTCGAGCACGCTCAATAATTTTAGACTAATATCACTAATACATGGTGTGTATAAGGTCATTACTAAACTATTATCCATTCGACTTCAGGCAGTTCTTCCTTCTCTTGTGTCTGGGAATCAGTTTGCCTTTGTCAAAGGTAGAAGTATACATGAGTGTTCTTTCTTAGCATCTGAGATCATCCACGACTTGCACTCCCCGAAGAAAATCTTGTCTGGTTCTGAAATTAGATTTCCACAAAGCTTTCGACAGTATCTCTTGGAGTTACATTGACTCGGTCCTCGTAAAAAGGGCTTTCATAATAAATGGATTTCTTGGCTTCCAAACTGTAGGAAAAATTCCACGACGTCAATTTTGGTTAATGGTATTCCCCGTGCTCCAATTCGCATTCGTAAAGGTGTAAAATAGGGTGACCCCCTATCACCGTTTATCTTTGTCCTAGCCATTGAAGGCCTGAAACAACTTATGGATTATTGTATTAGAGAGGGTATTTTATCGGGATTTCGCTTGGATGAATCTCTACCCGATGTTTCTCTACTCCAATTTGCAGATGACATCTTATGCTTTCTCCTAGCGGAGGAATCCTATATTCCTACTTTCATTCGTGTCCTGAGATGTTTTGAATTAATATCAAGCCTTCGTATTAATTATAGCAAGAGCGCTTTGATGGGAGTTCATGTTTTGGAAAATTTGATTACATCGTATGCAAACTTATTGGGTTATCGGGTTGAGAAATTCCCAGTTAAATACTTAGGGGTTCCGCTTACGGTCATACAGCCTCCGATCACAGCCTGGGACCCTCTAATTGTGAAATTTATATTCTGTCTGGTGAATTGGAAAGGCAGTTATCTCTCTTATGCGGGGTGTTGTATGCTTATCAAATCGATACTTTCTTCACTCCCTATCTATTTACTATCTTTATTCAGAATGCCCAACTTAGTGATGTCTACTCTTAATCGTCTTATGCAAAACTTTTTGTGGCGAGGTGATTCTAATGTGAATGGCATATGTAAAGTAAGCTGGAATACCATAAACCTACCACGTCATCTGGGTGGCCTATTCATTCAAGATTTCCAGGTTGCTAATTCAAGTCTGCTTTTCAAATGGATTTGGAAGTTGAATATTCCCAATCAGGATTCCTTGTAGTTCACACATTGCGTCCATCATTGCGGTACACACTCTTAGCTTGAATTCATACTCCTCGACTCTAAGGTAATCTCCCCTATTTGGCGAGGCATAGTCAAATGCTGCTTTAGTAATGCGGATCATTGGAAACTTTTCTCATCTCTTGTACGTATTCGTGTGGGTAATAGAATGGTTGGTTCCTTTTGGTATGATAATTGGGCTGGTAACACACCACTCAAATCTTTGTTCTCGAATCTTTTTAAGATTTGCGATAAGAAACACCCTTCCATTCCTGAAGGATGTAACTCTATATTTCAAAATCACATACAAGGGAGTCCTTTTTTGAAAAGAAGGTTGAGGATCACGGGGCAACAACGCTGCACGGAATTGAAAAATTGGATTTCTTCCTCCTGTTCATTCCCATTCGAAAATTCTGACAGGGGACAACCGACTTTCTTAGCTAGTAAGGATAAAGCTACTTAGGAGATTGGTAAACACAAGGGTTATTTGGCAGTATCATTCTATCATGGCTATTATCAATAACCTAGATGGACACTCTCGGCCAAAAACTTCACCTTAATGTGGGATTCTTACTTAATTCCAAAGATTAAATTCTTTGGTTGGATGTTGTTTCATGACCGACTCCCTACTCGAGACTTCTTATTTCGACATGGATGCAATGCAATTGAAGACAACAGCTGTCCGGTCTGCCAAGAAACCGAAACCTTAGAGCATTGTCTGTTCTTTTGCCAGTCGAGTTACAGGTTTTGGAGAGAAGCATTTTCATGGCCGGGCATTTCCATTGCCATGCCACAAACGGGTTATTCATTTCTCCAATTATGGCAATCTTTCTTTAAGAGTGGCATTGGTCGTGAATTTGGGACATCTCTATAGTTCACTATCGCATGGAATATTTGGAGAAGACGCAACAATCATATCTTTGAAAACTCGACTTCTAGGCTAGACGACATCCTTGGCTCTAGCATTTATTTATGTTGGTTCATTTTTAAGCTTAGGAATCGTGATGTTAGCCTAGTCGCATCTGATGTATTTATGTTCCCAAATTTGCTACTCTCATGTAATTAATTTGCTCTTGGTCCCATCTTAAGACCTTGGGTAAATTTTATTTTTAATCAAAGAGGGGTAGGTGTTTTGTAGGTAAGTGAGGAAACCAACATGACTGGGGACTTCACCCCAAAATTTTTACCTGCTCCAAACTTTTAGCAGTTGGAGGGATACACTGTCCCTCCGAGGGTTTTTCAAAAAAATATTATAAATTGTTAATAATGAATTACTGATTGTGTGTCTGTATATATATATATATATATATATATATATATATATATATATATATATATATATATATATATATATATATATATATATAGACCTTTTTGGTGTTTACAATTTATTACTTATGTGAGGTCTCAAGGAAAGTATACAAATATAAGGCTGTAAATGAGTCGAGCCGTTGACGAATAATTCGGTGTTCGGCTCTATAAGAGCTCGACTCGATCTATAAATGAATAGTTCGTGAACATGATTTTGGGCTCGAATAATAAATGAGCTGAATCGAACAAGTTATACCTCGGCTCGAAAACTCGCGAACAAACTCGATTGGTGGCTCACGATCAAGTTCATGAACATGCTCGATAAAAGCTCGTGAATTAACTCAAATACAATTTTTACGTAATAAAATATGTACAAAACTATAGTTAAACATCTTTTTTTTAAGATTATAGATTTTAAAGAGGCTAGGTATTGAACCTAGGACCTCCCACCACTTATAGTGAGTGGTGTACCAATTGAGATACACCCATAAACCAATTTATGGTCCATATTAACAATACTCGCATGCCTATTTTATACCTGATGAAATAATTTATGGTATAAATACTCACTTTTTTATATTTTCTTATTAATTTTGTTCGTGAACAAAAATAAATGAGTTTGTTCTACGAACTATTCATAAATAAAATACATGAGTTGTTTGTGAACAGCCCGTGAATAAATGAGCTCGTAAATCAGCCGAACACGGACAAGATTTTGAGCTCGGGTCGACCGGTATTTGATTGAAAATTGAATAAGTTGAACACAAAAATGTCATAACTCAGCTCGACTAGGCTCATTTACGGCCCGAGTAATATCTAAATTTTATTAGTGCATAAATCTTTCGTTTAAGCATATTTTAAGATATCATCATAATATTAGTGCATAAAATTTATTATAGTTTCGTTCCTTTCACGTAATCTTTTGTTCTGTTTATTGAATGAAACGAAAAAATTAGCAAGATGTGTAGTTCAATAGAAATAATCTATTGATTATCTTATTTATAATTTGCATTATTAAAATTAAATTTTCTGACTTTTCTTTTCGAAAGATTGCTTTTATACAAACATTTTTTGAAAACCCCCCGGAGAAATATTGTGTTTCCCCAGAAGGAAAAAGATCGAGATAGGTGAAAATTTCGGGGCGGGCGTCCCAACTAGATTGATGCCCCCGCTTACCTACAAAACACCTACCTCTCTTTATTAATGTAATCCAAAGACCGCTCACAAGATGAGAGCGTCAGTGAACAAAGATACAGCCTAAAGGTGATACAGATATGAAATCCGATCCCGAGGTATGACTATACAATAAATAGACCAAATGATGCCACCTAACTAGTTACAGCTTAGAAATAAATCTGGACAGTTAAATACATCAGAAACAACAAAATTTAGATTTCGTCTTCGATACTTGAAAAAGAACCAGCATAGATGAATGCTTGCCCCCAAGAGATCATCTGCGCTTAAGACACCCTCGAACACGAACTTATTCCGCCTTTTCCAAATAGCCCACGCTATCATAAACCATAAAGCCGTACCAAACTCCTGTCCAATCCCTGAGGAAAAATGCGCTCGCCATACTACAAGAAAATCAGCCCCCTTGAATGGCATTGTTACCGAAATCCCTAGTAACAAAAAAGCTTGAACCCATATACGATAACTACCGAAACAGTGAAACAAAGCATGATCAATTGTTTCGGATTCATCACAAAACGGACACTTGTCATTCAATACAGCTTGGCACCCGCGAAAAACCAAAAAGACTCTCATTGGGAGGCGTCTATGTAACAATAACCAGCCAAAAATTTGACTTTAGGAATAAGACACGCATTCCAAACCACCATATAATCCGTTTCCGGCATAGTCCTTTGAGGTGACCTATAGGACCTTAAACAAAACGATGCAGCTGAAAATACCTTATTAGCTTCCAGATCCCATTCAAATCTATCTGCCATCACCTGAAACTCAACGTGTGGCTGCTGCCCCCTGTTACCGACAGCCCCGTTCCCCCCAAAAACAGCGGGCCAGAATTGGGAAATCCAATTCCGCATCTGGGAGCACCTCTCCCTACTAGTAATCCTTAGACTACGTTCCCAAAAAGGCCTAGATAATGCTGCTCCCTCAGAAATTGACAGACACCCATCCCGAATCGAACAGCTTTTTCTATTACATAATAGATACAGATCAGTGAAAAGAACAGATAATGACACATTTGCAGTCCAGTTATCATGCCAAAAAGATCCGCTCGCCCCGTTCCCCACTTTTACTCTCCCATTCGATTTAAACAACTCCCAGAAGGTTGAGTTCTTTACACAACAAGATATAATGCCTTGCCAAACATACGAAATGCGGGATCTATTAACATTTTCAAACGAGTTCCATGACTCGAAGCCATATCGACGGACACACAGCTCATACCACAATAATTCCTGCCCATCTGTTCTAGACCTCCATATCCATTTCAGCAATAAACTACAATTGACTAGTCTTAGATCCCTAACATATAGGCCACCTAAATTTTTTGGTAGCATAATTGTCTCCCAACTCACTTTACAAATCCCGCTAGAGTCCGCTATACCTTTCCACAAGAAATTACGCATCAGTTGAACATGCTTATTATTAATAGAGGCCGGCATCTTATTCAATGATAACAAATAAATCGGGATAGATGAGAGAACCGATTTTATAAGGACCACCCTGCCAGCATACGATAAACATTGACCTTTCCAACTTGCCAGCCTATTTTGGAACTTACTAATCAACCCGTTCCAATAAGACACCGGGATGCGTCTCGTACTGAGAGGGGCGCCTAGATAAGTAATGGGAAATCTTTCGATCTTACAACCCATTGTCTCCGCACACCGATTCAACAAGTCTTCCTGCACGTTGATACCCATAATTGAGCTCTTAACAAAATTTATTCGTAGGCCTGAAATCAACTCAAAATAATGTAATAAACGGATAAAAGTAGGTAAGAGTGACTCATCTGCAGGTAAGAAGCACATCGTATCATCCGCAAACTGAAGAATAGATATATCCTTCTCTGACCCATGAATACGAAACCCAGGTAAAATACCCTTACGGACACTTGCGTCTATGAGCTGTTTAAGACCTTCCACTGCTAAGACAAAAAGAAATGGAGAAATGGGGTCACCTTGTTTAACCCCTCTACCCAAATAGATCGGATCTGTAGGACTACCATTGAAAAGAATAGATGTTGCGAGTTCGCTCTGCAGGTCCCCATCCATCTAATCCACTTATCTGAGAACCCCATCCTCTTTAACACTGAGTCAATATAAGTCCAAGAAACACTATCATATGCTTTATGGAAATCAAGCTTGAGAGCCACAGAAGACTGACCACTGCGGTGGATTGATTGGATCACTTCTAAGGCTATAAATGAGCATTCATGAATATTACGGCCTTTAACAAAAGCAAACTGGTTGTCAGAAATCAGCTGAGGCAACACAGCCTGTAATCTTTTCGCAAGAACTTTCGACACAATTTTATATATACCATGAATAAGGGCAATCGGTCTATAGTTCCCCAATGACGACGACCCCGGGACTTTAGGAATCAATACGGTAAAAGATGACTTGATAGAGTTTGGCAGCTGATCATGCCTATAAAATTCGCCAAACAGAGCTAGCACATCCGATTTCATGTCCTCCCAGAAACGTTTATAGAAGAAGAAATTAAATCCGTCCGGCCCCGGCGCCTTGCCTTCTTGACAAGCACACACTGCGTCCCACACTTCAGCCTCAGAAAAAGATTCAACAAGACGCGCATTGTCCATCGCATCAATCATACGGAATTGTAGTTCGCCCAAGGAAAACGGCACCACCACATGTTTCGAAAACAGCCTGGAATAAAAATTCCGTATCGTGGATTTAATAAGTACCGGGTTAGAAGATACAACTCCATCAATTTCCAGCTGTGAAATCCGATTCCCCCTAGCCCTCGCCGATGCCATTCTATGAAAAAAACTTGTATTATCATCACCCAATAAAGTCCAGTTAACACGTGATTGTTGGTGACGAATTTGTTCAAGGTTCCGCCTACAGGTAAGTAATTCCGATCTCACGCACTGAAGCTCCGATCTACTTCCCTCGTCCAAAGGTCGGACCATCGAACTGGATGTCAAAAATATAATACAAGCCTCTAGCTTCTTTATTCTTCCCTCTAACCCGCCAAAATTAGATAGATGCCAAGGCCGGATAAAACTCCTTAATCGGCATAATTTAAAATCAATGTCGCGCCCCGGATCCGCCAATTCTATGGCCTCCCACTTCAATCTTAGAAAAGGTAGAAACCCGTCCTTTTCCCACCAACAGTTCAATGATCGAAACACCTTTTTGCCATCCGATACCAATGCATGGGACCGGTATATAATCGGAAAGTGATCTGATAGCGTTGAATCAATCGTCATCAAATTCTGACCCGGCCACCTATCAAGAATATTGCACGACACCAAGACTCGATCAATCCTAGAGAAGGATAGACTATTAGACCACGTATAGTCACGCCCATGTAATGGCAAATCAAATAGAGCACATTCATTAACAAATTCCTGGAACCTAATCATCGAACTCGCCCCCGTATTCCCACTTCTACCTCGCTCAGAACTATGTAACACTTCGTTAAAATCACCACATATCACCAAGTTATCAATGTTTTGAATATGGGGCAGCAGATCACTCCAAAATTGATTCCTATCCCTGGGAATAGGGGGACCATATAAGCATAGTAAACTTACCTCATGTTGACTAGACACAATATGAAGCAGACACCATCTATCTGTAAAAGCAGTGATCGAGCCAAGAATTAAATTAGAATTCCATGAGACCAATAGACCGCCTACCAAGCAATGTGACGAGATACAATGAAAATGAAAATCGTTATGGCCCCAAAACTTCCTCACAACCTGATCTATAACCGATAGGGCCTTTGTCTCAACTAGAACAAAAACCTGAAGATGCCACTTACGAACACATGACCGCACCAGAAACTGTTTGGCCCCATTCAATAAGCCCCCGCGATAATTCCAACTCATAAAACTCAACGACATGATAAAACTCACAACATCCCAGTTCGGCCAGCAGCACTCTCAATGCCGCTGCCCTTCTAGTGCCTCTATAATCAAGCCCATATTTTGTTCGTTAAACAACTCAAGCTTCTCTCCGATTCGGAAAGTCATTAATTCCTCACTGACAGTTGGCTCATTTTCTTCCCTGCGAATGATAATTCTATTCATATTTGGGATGTTTGGGCCCGAAGAACTCGAATTCTCCATACCCGGATCCACCACCTTATTTGCCTCAATTAACGGGCTGTCGCCAGAAGGGTGGGTACTACTCGGACTTGTGTTGTTGCTATCCGCGACAATCTCATCATCCTCGTCTGATCTAATTTCATCTTCGTTCCCCGATGATTCACTACTACACCTGTCCGAAGGTTCCTCCTCTGGTTCGCTCCATTCTTCCGACCCGTATTCGTACTCTTGACTATGTTGGCTGCCAATTCCCTGTCTAAGGTTCGTGTATATCATTATTTCTCTATCCCCTACTGCCAACGTCAAATTCCTACTGGCTGTCCCAAGCGGTACCGAAACAAGGCACGATACTACATCCAACCGATCCGGTTTTTCGAAATTATAGTCTACCAAAACAACTCGTCCAAATCTCGCTGCCAGTTCCCGCACTACAGGTTCACAAACAAGAGCTGGTGGAATTCCGGTGAGATCCAGATACATAATACATTCCGTCGGCACGAAATCTACTGGAAATGCACAAACTGTCTCCACAATGTGATCCATAACTTTCCAATCCTCATTCATAAAGTCCATAAGAACCACTTCTGATCTAAATGAAACAATCACATAAAATCCACCAACAGGAGCAGCAAATACAAATTCAAAACCGTGATCGCTCAACAGATCATGTATATTACGGATGTGAGAAATATTATTAAGTTTAACCAAACAAGATTTTGATTTCCAAGGGACAGATTTAACCACTACCTCACTTTTCAGAATAGATGCAGCAGGTGCACTAGGAGAGGATGTCACCTGGATCGGGTTAATGGTCGACTCTTCTCGTGGGGATTGATTCGCCACAACATCCGCAAAGGACCGATGATCTCGAGGGGAGTCTCTGAATATCGGCTTCTGAACTGATACCACGGGATTAGATCGTGCTTTGGGGGTTGTTTTCGATTTGTCATACCTAGCTTTGAAAGCTTTGAGTCTAATCGCACCAATCGCTATCATATTCAGCGCTTCCAACGCTTCCTTTATCCGCATAGATCCATCGAGTGTGATGAACCCAAAATTAAGGTTCTTCGCATTCCTTTTCCGGGCAATATAGACCCAGCCATACACCCCATACCTATTGAACATTCTTTTCATAGCCGCTGCATCAAAGTGGTTTGGGAAATTCTCAAAGTAAATTTTTGGGGGGTTAGGGATTTGGTAAGGGCGATTTTGGGGGGGCATAGGGTTTCGGTATTGTGGCTGGCGATGGGTGCTCATAGATCGGTTCAGGGTTGACGGTCGGTGGTGTAGACGGCGGCTGGGGAAGGGTGCGGGTAGGGTGCGGCCGCGGAAGGGTGCGGGTAGAGTGCGGCTGCGGGTAGAGTGCGGCTGCGGGCAGTGTGCGGCTGGGGAAGGGTTCGGCTAGGGTTTGCCATTTGTTTTAATGATGCTTTTATACAAACATCTTTAAAAATTTAAGTGGCAGAGGCTTTGTTTAGTGGTTGAGCCTTGAAGCTGTGATCTTGGAGGTCGCAGGTTCGAGTCCACACTTGGGCGGGGTGGGATAAGGTTTTTATTTATTATTATTATCTAAGTATATATGAGGCAATTTTTTTTTTAAAAAAAAGACCGTTTAAAAATTTATCTAATTTTATCAAAAGCTTGTTTGAAGTATATCACCAACACAAATCCAAATTACGAAGGCAGTGCGAGGAAAATAAACCTAATGACATTAAATCCTAGAAAAAAAATTAACACGTTCATAAATTCTTCAATCATTATCATATTTTAAATAAAAAATTTCTCCACGTAGCTAGCAAATCTAAAGATAAAGGCAGGAAAGTTAGATGTCTAATCAGCCCATTAATTTTAGGTCAGATTTTTTCTTGGGAGCTGTATATAACTTATTCTTATATTACTTTAACCTTAATTTCCTTTCTCTCTGTTCTCGCCATGGATTACTGAACGTTGTTGCAGTTTATGCTTATAGAATGATGAGTTTGGCTTCTGTTCTTCATCAATATGAGAAAATATGAGATATTATTTGTAACGCCCCCCTCTAGGGAGCGCCACGGTAACAATAAACACCCAATAAATAACTCTACTCCATTATATAGAGTTCAATACCTATAGATTTAATACGTACAAATACCAATATAATGTTTTAAACTCCAAATTATTCTCCAAATATTTCTCAATGCCACTTTACATTTCTCTCTCTAGTACATGCCATTATTCTACAAACCATAATATTGCATTAAAATACATATCCACCTTGAGTCCTTCCTTATTTGCTCTTTAAGTTGATCCACCTGTACCACTTTGGTCCAAGCTATCTACAAGTTCTCCACCTACGCGTAGAAAATCAACTACACGCTAAGCAATTTGCTTAGTGGTGTCCATAAAAAAAATAACAACTTTGAATATTTTTAAAATAGAAACAAAGTATATTTATAAGTCAAAAATAAATTATCCAACTTTATGGAACCAAATCACAAAACTTATATAGTCATCCTTTCAAAGTATAATCAAATTTATATCCAATTTTTCCAAATACTTTAACCACATATTGCCCAAAGTAAACAAGTCCTGAATAACGGTAAAATGGATACGGGAGCGGACAAGCCCGAAGCCAAAGCTTCAAAATCAATATATCGGTCAAGCCCGAAGCCGAAGCTTCAAAAATCAATATATCGGTCAAGCCCGAAGCCGAAGCTTCAAAAATCAATATATCGGTCAAGCCCGAAGCCGAAGCTTCAATATCAATATATTTATATATATATATATATCATAATATCGGCCAAAGCCCGAAGCCAAAGCTTCAATTGTTTGTACAGTACTGTACCCCCCTTTATTGGCGCCAATCTACCCTGACCCGTATTCTACTCGTTTAATAAGGGCAATAAATCAAAGTAACATCTTAAAAATTCCAGTATAAACCATCAATTATAATTCAACATAACTTCAGTAATTAAGAAATCCAAATACCAAATTTTTAAGCATCAAACTTCAATTAAAACTCAAAAAAAATCAATATCATGCTTTCCAGAATTTTTCCAGGTTTCGTAACCTGACTTCCCCTGCATTTTTCACTATGAAAACATCACCCAATCGAAGAACTTTCTTCTAAACATAAATAGCCACATGTCTCAGCTTTCCAAAACCACCAGAATCACAGAAATCCAAATTTGATAACCAAAGTTATGATCAAAATACTAAACAGTATACAAAGCTGAGATTTTCCGAAAACAGATTTCATGACTCAACTTCAAACGAAAATTTTACATTGAAAACGAACGAAATTCAACAAGATTTCTTCTGAACATATGTTCCTTACTTTCTGCAGATATCAATAGAATCAAGAATCATTCAAATCGGATTTATATAACGAGAGAAAACATTAAAACAAAACAGGTATATAATCTGGAAAATTTCCCGAAAAACCGAGAAATCGAAATTCGGGACACAAACCTTTTTCTATGCTCTTTCTAGCTCTCTTCTACCCCTTTTGCCTTTGATTTACTTGCAATAGCTTCCTCTACAACAGCCATATATAATTCTATCAAGATATTGCATAAATAAACTTCCTTATACCATAAATATGCTTAATCTACCATAAATTCTACTAATTAAGCTTTAATTTCACCAAAAATCACTCACCTCAAACTCGGGTTACTATTCATCCGAATCTTAATTTCTGAAATCCTCCTCTTCTAGTCTTGATTGACTGAAATTGATGATGATAGAGGGCTTAAGGATCGATTTCTAATAAGAATTCGAAGTTGAATCGAAGAAATCGGAAGTTTTTGGATTAGGGAGAATTTGATAAGGAAAGGAAGAAATAGAAGAGAAGAAAAATGGTGGAGGTGAAGAGTGGTAAGAGAAGATGCTGGACATCATGTATGCATTTTCTCTTTTTCTTTTATTTTATTTTATTTTTTTTTTAAATTTCCAATATTGCCCTTGGACAAATAATTAAATGTCCAATTCATCCTTCTTACTATAATTAGCTCTTATTTCCTCATGCCTTATATCCAATAACAACAATAACAATAAAAATAATTTCTATGATATTTTTAATACCATAGTAATTTATTATAAGCAAATTTTAGAAATTTCGGTTCGTTACAATTCTCCCCCTCTTATGAATTTTCGTCCCGAAAATTTCCTGAAAACAATTGCGGATATTGAGTTTTCATTGTATCCTCCGGTTCCCAAGTTGCTTCTTCAACCTTATGATTCCTTCAAAGTACTTTTACCAAAGGAATAGACTTGTTTCTCAATTGTTTAACCTCTCTCGCCAAGATTTGTATCGGTTCCTCTTCATACGTCAGGTCGGGTTCGATTTCTACGACATCAGGAGATAAGATATGTGATGGATCTGATCTGTATCTCCTTAACATTGATACATGGAACACATTATGAATTTTGTCGAGTGTTGGTGGTAGTGCCAACCGATAAGCTACCGGTCCAACCTTCTCTATAACCTCATATGGGCCAATGAATCTCGGATTGAGCTTGCCTTTCTGGCCAAATCGCAGGACTTTCTTCCAAGGAGATACTTTGAGAAACACTTTATCTCCCACTTCATAACTAATGTCTTTTCTTTTTAGATCAGCATAAGATTTTTGTCTATCCGATGCAGCCTTCAATCTTTCTTGAATAAGTTTTACCTTCTCTTTTGTCTCCTGAATCAAATCCACTCCCACAATCTTGTTTTCACTAAGTTCGGTCCAATATAATGGAGTTCGACATTTTCTTCCATACAATGCTTCATATGGCGCCATTTATATGCTTGACTGATAGCTGTTATTATAAGCAAACTCCATGAGGGACAAATACTTATCCCAACTTCCTTCAAATTCAATGATACAACTTCTCATCATGTCTTGCAACACCTGAATTACTCTTGCAGATTGACCATCTGTTTGAGGATGAAATGAAGTACTGAAATGAAGTTTGCTACCTAAGGCCTCTTGCAACTTCTTCCAAAATCTCGAAGTAAATCTTGGATCTCGGTCAGAAATGATTGAAATAGGCACTCCGTGTAGCCTTACTATCTCATCTACATATAACTGAGCCAACCTATCAAGTGAATAATCCATCCTAACTGGAAGAAAGTGGGCAGACTTTGTCAATCTATCTACAACAACCCACACTGCATCATGTTTCTTCTGTGTAAGTGGTAAAGACGTCACGAAGTCCATTGTGATTCTTTCCCATTTCCATTCTGGAATTGTTATAGGTTGCAACAATCCAGAAGGAACTTGATGTTCTGCTTTCACCTGTTGACAAGTTAGACATTGAGCAACATAGTTAGTAATGTCTTTCTTCATCCCATTCCACCAATAATGGCTCTTCAAATTTTGGTACATCTTGTTTGCTCCAGGATGCATCGCATAAGGACTATTATGCCCCTCTTGTAAGATATTCTTCTTTAATTCTTCATTGTTTGGCACACATAGTCTATCTTTAAAATATAGACACCCATCTTCTCGAACCATATAGTCGTCTACGATACCCACTTGTGTCCGTGCTCGAATAATCTTTAAGTCACCATCTTCATTTTGTGCTTGCTTAACCTGTTGTAGTAGTACAGGTTGAATCTTCAATTCTGCAATTAAGGCTCCACTACTGGTAAGAGCTAACCCCGTATTCATAGCCCTTAGTGCCATCATTGTCTTTCTACTAAGAGCATCTGCCACTACATTAGCCTTTCCTGGATGGTAATCAATAAGACAATCGTAATCTTTAATGAATTCCATCCACCTTCTTTGCCTTAAATTCAACTCTTTCTGTGTTGGCAAATATTTCAAACTTTTATGATCTGTATAAATATAACATTTTTCTCCATAAAGATAATGTCGCCAAATTTTCAAGGCAAAGACTATTGCAGCCATTTCCAAATCATGAGTAGGATAATTCCTTTCATGATTCTTCAATTGCCTGGAAGCATAGGCAATCACTTTTCCTTCTTGCATCAAAACACACCCAAGACCACTATGTGAAGCATCACTATAGATTACAAAATCTTTTCCAGGTTCTGGTTGGGTAAGGATGGGTGCTTTTGTTAACATCGCTTTCAATTTCTCAAAACTTTCTTGACACTTGTGATTCCACTCAAATTTTGCGTTCTTTTGAAGTAGTTTCGTCAGTGGGGCAGCAATGACTGAAAATCCTTTCACAAATCTTCTATAATACCCTGCTAAGCCAAGGAAACTTCTGACTTCCGTAGGGTTCTTTGGTGGTTTCCATTCGACAATTGCTTCTATCTTTTTAGGATCCACTTTAATTCCTTCGGCAGAAACAACATGGCCTAAGAAAGAAACTTCTTCAAGCCAAAATCTCACATTTGCTAAGTTTGGCATATAATTTATTTTCCCTCAAAGTGTGGAAGACTGTCCGCAAATGTTGATCATGCTCTTCTCGTGACTTAGAATACACCAAAATGTCATCAATGAAGACCACTACAAACCTGTCTAAATATAAGTAAAAGACACGGTTCATAAGGTCCATAAATGCTGCTGGTGCATTAGTTACACCAAATGGCATCACCAAAAATTCATAGTGCCCATATCTAGTTCGGAAAGCCGTCTTTGCAATATCATCATCTTTCACTCTCATCTGATAGTAGCCCGATCTCAAATCAATCTTGGAGAAGTATTTGGCACCCTTGAGTTGATCAAATAAGTCTTCAATCCTCGGTAATGGATACTTATTCTTGATTGTCAATTTATTCAACTCGCGGTAATCAATACATAATCGGAGTGACCCATCTTTCTTCTTAACAAACAACACTGGTGCACCCCACGGGGATATACTCGGGCGTATGAATCCTTTATCTAACAATTCTTGCAATTGGATCTTCAACTCTTTCAGTTCAGCAGGCGCCATTCTGTATGGTGCTTTGGATACTAGTGCGGTACCCGGCAATACATCAATTGCAAATTCTACCTCTCTTTTTGGTGGCAAACCCGGTAGTTCTTCTGGAAATACATCTGAAAAATCACATATCGTGGGAATATTCTGCAATTCTAACTCACCTTTCTTCAATTCTAGAGCGAAGATTAGGTAGGCCTGACATCCCTTCCTAACTAATCTTTTAGTCTTCATAAAGGAAATTATGTTACAAAGATAATCTGATCTTTCCCCCACGATAACTATTTCATCTCCATCAGAAACTTGAAGTGACATTCTTTTATTTTTGCAATCCACCATAGCTCGATGTTCCGATAACCAATCCATTCCCAAGATAACAACATAATCTCGGAAAGGTAACTCAATTAAATTTGCATGGAAAAGTTGATGTTGAATCATAATAGGGCAATTCATATACACTTTGCTTACTATCACACTGTGTCCTAAAGGATTAGTCACTTCAATATTTTCTCCTAATTCTTCTACATGCAACCCTTTCTCTTGTGCTAATGCAGTACATATATATGAATGAGATGAACCAGGATCTATCAAAGCAAAAACATCATGATTAAAGAATGAAAATTTACCGACAATAACTTCGGTAGATTCTCTAGTCTCAGGCCCTCTGATTGCATAACTTCGCGCCATTCCTCCCGGTCTACCACTCTGCGGTGCTTGTTGAGCCACATCATGCCCACTTGAACCACTAGCATTTCCTCTTCCCCTTCCTCTTCCACCTTGCATTGTAGGAGTAGGAACTACTGTAGGTGCAGATGTACTTATCTGTCTTTAAGGATAATTTGCAATCAAATGTTCCCTTGAGCCACATTTAAAGCAGACTCTACCTTTTCCCCAACATTCCCCTGTATGCATCCTTCCACAATTAGAACATTGTGGAATATTTCCTCTGCCTCTACCTGAAGGTACACTTGCCGCTGACCCCGTACTTATGATTTGTCTCGGTGAAAACCCTCTAAAATGAGATTGTGTTTGTTCTGATGTTCCCTTCTGTTTCTTACTTGGAGATTCTGAACTAGCTGGACCCTATGATCCCTTTTGAAATCCAGACCTTTTAGCCATTCTTTGTTGTCTATCTGAATTAATCTTCTCAATGCCCGTAGCAGCATCAACCAAGTCATTGAACACTCTTATTCTTTGTGCAAGTAAATGCACTCTAATTTCATCATTTAGCCCATCTTCGAATCTCTTGCATCGCCTCACTTCACTATCAATGATATCACGAGCATACCTCTCGAGTTTGAGGAATTGAACTTCATATTCTGATACAGTCATTCGTCCCTGTCTCAAAGACAAGAACAATTTCCTCTGCTCATCCTTGAATCGTTCACTAACATACTTTTTGTCAAATTGTTCCAAGAAAAGGCCCCAGGTGATTTCTCCGGGTCGTCTTTCTCTCATAATATTATCCCACCACCTCCTAGCTTGTTCTTTGAGTAGACCTTGAACACAGTCTAATCTTTCTTCATCTGTAAAATGAAGCCTAGTCATACACCATTTAGTATGATCAAGCCAATCTTCTACAATTGCAGGATTCACTGTATCCCCTTTGAAATCATCAGCTGGAAGCTTCTTGATTCTTTCTAGAGGAGTTCTCTCCTCTCTTCTTTCGATGTGAGGTACAACAGGAACTTGGGGGATTTGTATGTTTCGTAGTACTTGTGTGATTACTTCAGTAGTCATATGCTGAAGTAAAGCAGCTTGTGCCGGAGTAGGTTGTTCAGGAAACCCATGAACTGGTGGTGGTTCATGTCTTTGTTCATCCCCTTGTCTGATTCGGACCGTACTCTCAGCATCCTCTTCCTCACTCTGGTTGTGACTACTACTAGCCATGACTTATTCCTGAAAATTGGACCAAAGTGGATCAAACAACTAACATAACATATTTATATCCTAAATGGCATGTACATACTAGTCCTAGAATCGCCTAAACCTCAGCTCTGATACCAACAAATGTAACGCCCCCCCTCTAGGGAGCGCCACGGTAACAAGAAACACCCAATAAACAACTCTACTCCATTATATAGAGTTCAATACCTATAGATTTAATACGTACAAATACCAATTTAATGTTTTAAACTCCAAATTATTCTCCAAATATTTCTCAATGCCACTTTACATTTCTCTCTCTAGTACATGCCATTATTCTACAAACCATAATATTACATTAAAATACATATCCACCTTGAGTCCTTCCTTATTTGCTCTTTAAGTTGATCCACCTGTACCACTTTGGTCCAAGCTATCTACAAGTTCTCCACCTACGCGTAGAAAATCAACTACACGCTAAGCAATTTGCTTAGTGGTGTCCATAAAAAAAATAACAACTTTGAATATTTTTAAAATAGAAACAAAGTACATTTATAAGTCAAAAATAAATTATCCAACTTTATGGAACCAAATCACAAAACTTATATAGTCATCCTTTCAAAGTATAATCAAATTTATATCCAATTTTTCCAAATACTTTAACCACATATTGCCCAAAGTAAACAAGTCCTGAATAACGGTAAAATGGATACGGGAGCGGACAAGCCCGAAGCCAAAGCTTCAAAATCAATATATCGGTCAAGCCCGAAGCCGAAGCTTTAAAAATCAATATATCGGTCAAGCCCGAAGCCGAAGCTTCAAAAATCAATATATCGGTCAAGCCCGAAGCCGAAGCTTCAATATCAATATATTTATATATATATATCATAATATCGGCCAAAGCCCGAAGCCAAAGCTTCAATTGTTTGTACAGTACTGTACCCCCCTTTATTGGCGCCAATCTACCCTGACCCGTATTCTACTCGTTTAATAAGGGCAATAAATCAAAGTAACATCTTAAAAATTCCAGTATAAACCATCAATTATAATTCAACATAACTTCAGTAATTAAGAAATCCAAATACCAAATTTTTAAGCATCAAACTTCAATTAAAACTAAAAAAAAATCAATATCATGCTTTCCAGAATTTTTCCAGGTTTCGTAACCTGACTTCCCCTGCATTTTTCACTATGAAAACATCACCCAATCGAAGAACTTTCTTCTAAACATAAATAGCCACATGTCTCAGCTTTCCAAAACCACCAGAATCACAGAAATCCAAATTTGATAACCAAAGTTATGATCAAAATACTAAACAGTATACAAAGCTGAGATTTTCCGAAAACAGATTTCATGACTCAACTTCAAACGAAAATTTTACATTGAAAACGAACGAAATTCAACAAGATTTCTTCTGAACATATGTTCCTTACTTTCTGCAGATATCAATAGAATCAAGAATCATTCAAATCGGATTTATATAACGAGAGAAAACATTAAAACAAAACAGGTATATAATCTGGAAAATTTCCCGAAAAACCGAGAAATCGAAATTCGGGACACAAACCTTTTTCTATGCTCTTTCTAGCTCTCTTCTACCCCTTTTGCCTTTGATTTACTTGCAATAGCTTCCTCTACAACAGCCATATATAATTCTATCAAGATATTGCATAAATAAACTTCCTTATACCATAAATATGCTTAATCTACCATAAATTCTACTAATTAAGCTTTAATTTCACCAAAAATCACTCACCTCAAACTCGGGTTACTATTCATCCGAATCTTAATTTCTGAAATCCTCCTCTTCTAGTCTTGATTGACTGAAATTGATGATGATAGAGGGCTTAAGGATCGATTTCTAATAAGAATTCGAAGTTGAATCGAAGAAATCGGAAGTTTTTGGATTAGGGAGAATTTGATAAGGAAAGGAAGAAATAGAAGAGAAGAAAAATGGTGGAGGTGAAGAGTGGTAAGAGAAGATGCTGGACATCATGTATGCATTTTCTCTTTTTCTTTTATTTTATTTTATTTTTTTTTTAAATTTCCAATATTGCCCTTGGACAAATAATTAAATGTCCAATTCATCCTTCTTACTATAATTAGCTCTTATTTCCTCATGCCTTATATCCAATAACAACAATAACAATAAAAATAATTTCTATGATATTTTTAATACCATAGTAATTTATTATAAGCAAATTTTGGAAATTTCGGTTCGTTACATTATTGTTTAAGGCCTAACACACATCTCTCGTAATTGAAAAGGATGAGAGATGCATTTGCCATGCTACATGATGGGGTATTTCTTCAATATTTGGCATGGATGGTGTAGGAAAAATTATCAGGTAAATATTCATGTTATTGTATTTTTCCAATTATGAAGTGTTTCTGATTTGTGGTTTAGGCCTCAATCGCCATTCTGGAGTGCAATTGGCATTAGCAAGACTGAACTCGGCTCCTGCCGAATAGCTTTGATGATGAAAATCAAATGATATCTCAAGGAGCAACAAACAGTAGCACGACTAATCGGTGCTCCTCCAAGATGAGTATTGTTTTATCAGTTAATTATTTGGTATGTTATTTTTCGTTAAGTTCACTTGAGACTCATAGATAAATATAAGCCAAAAATAGATGAAAACTAGTCAAATGAACCTGATGATTTCTTCATCAGTTTTCTACATCCTTGAATTTTGTAAACATAACACTTGACACGGAATCAAATTTGTCAGGTCTTATTTTGTGGTAGTCTATATGCAGTGGCGTAGCCAGGATTTCACATCCGGTTACGTCACAATTGTGTATAAAAATTTAAATTTGACTTAGAATAAATTATCAACTTCACAATTAATATAGTGGAGTCTTCTTTCTCCTTTAGATTAGGGTTCTTTAGCTGAAAATCGCAGCCGCCTCTGCGACACTCTTCAAAAAACTCAGACTGAAGACATGGGGGTAGGGGGAGAGTTCCGGCGCCGGTGGGTCACGTGACCCACCTCCCCCCTCTGTCTACGCCACTGTCTGTATGTGGACTTGCAAGAGGGTGCGCTGCAAGGGAACATCCTTCTTGGCAGCATATATGTAAAATATTTCACATGTTCTTTGGGAGCAATGTTTCTTGAATTAGTATGTTATTGACATTTTTATAACCTTTGCGAGTTCAGTCTTGCCAATGCCAATTGGGACCTAAGAATAGGAATGATCCAACAGGCTGTTGAGACCTACCAAGTCCAGCCCTTGATCTAAGCATAGCCTCTACCACAACATCAACTTCTTGAGGGTAGTTTGGTATTTGGTTATTAAGCTGCTGTCAAAATAAGTTGCTCTCACAAACTGTGAATAGAATTACATATTTTGGTTTTGAACAACACATTTTGGTCATTCATACTTATTGAGTAAGAATTGCCTCACTTGTTTTTTCCAAAATCAAATCCGCTGCTTATAGGAAAAGCTTGAAAATGAAGCTTTCAAAATAAACAGTTTGGGAAAGTAATCCCAAACTGGCCCTTGGTCTTGCCCCACCACCCTCTGAATTAACCTTTCAGCAAGCCCAATTAGCCTTTCTTGGTCGTTTTGATGGAGCCTTGTGACTTGAATGCAGTCCAACAACTCGCGACTTTAGCTACATGTTCAGGTCTAACAGATTCTGCTAGCATCAAGTTATCGTCAGTATAACATGCATGTCATAAACAAATAATGTGTCAAAAACACGAAACATAAAGACATTTTATTTGGAGACTAAACCACCAATCTGAAATAATTTAAAATTAGAAAAATACAATAACATGAATATTTACCCAATAATTTTTCCTACACCATCCATGCCAAATATTGAAGAAATGCCTCGTCATTTACCTTAGCAAATGCATATCTCATCCTTTTCAATTACTAGAGATGTATGTTACGCCTTAAACATTAATAATTCATATTTTCTTAGGATTGATGAAGAACAGAGACCAAACTAATCATTCAAAGCATAAACTGCAAAAGATTAACGACCACAACAACTTTCAGTAATCCATGTCAAGAACAGAGAGAAAGGAAATTAGGGTTAAAATAATATAAGAATGAGTTTTTTTTTTGAAAAACCCTTGGAGAGACAGTGTATCTCTCCAACGGCTAAAAGATTGGAATGGGTGAAAATTTCGGGGCAGAGTACCCAACTAGGTTGGTTCCTCTGCTTACCTACAAAACACCCACCCCGCTTTTATTAATAATGGTTCTCGAAACAAGAACCAAAAGTACATCAAGGTTACATAATAAGAATCCTCGGGTTCGTAAACAAATCAGAAACCGAAAAGCTAACATTGCGCTTATAGGAATGAAAAAGAAACCAACAAAAATTGATACTCGCAATTAAAATATCCCCGTCGTCAGTTTCATCTCGAAAAATCTTCTTGTTGCGGCGCTTCCAGAGATTCCATGATATAATGAACCAGAGAGACCTACCAAATTCACGGGAGATTCCAGGTTTGAAGAATGTGCACCATAACAAAAGGAAGTTGTAACTATCATTCGGCATCACAACCTGAATGTCCAGCCACCGGAATGCATCTCTCCAAATCTGATAGTTCGCGTGACATAAAAAGAGGCTATGTTCCAAGGATTCGGGTAGTGGACAGAACGGACAACCGGCGCTAGTTAACATACGATATCCCCTCTGGAAAAGGAACTCACGTGTCGGTAACCTATTGTGAAAGACCAACCAGCCAAAAAATTTTATCTTGGGGAGCATGTGGGAGGACCAAATGAGTGTAAAGTCTCTCAATGGATTCGGCCATAATCGTTGTTGATAATATCCATGATAAAAGGACGCTGCTGAATATTTTTTCTGAACTCCAATGTCCCATAGGAAGCAATCTCTTCTCGGGAAGAAGGTGGGGCTGTTTACGGTTTCCTGGTCTTGGAAGAGCGTTGGGCATGAAATTGATATCCAGGTTTTCAGTTCATTGCATCGTTGTTGGTTCGTAATGCGGAGGCTTCTTTTCCAAAAGGGGCGGGTTTGGGAATGATTGGAAAAAATATGACTGCACCCTTCGAAAATGGTTGAGAATTTCCTGTTGCAAATCACAAATAAGTCGGGGAAGAGTGATTTGATTGGAGTGTTCGAGGTCCAATTATCGTGCCAGAACAACCCATTTTGACCATCTCCCACTTGAACATGCACCTGTGATGAGAAGAAGGACCAAATTCTCTCCTTTTTAAAGCAACATTTTATAATTCCACGCCATAATGGAGAAACAAGCTTGGAGTCGAGAAGAGTCATTTCATGCCACGAACTAATCCCGTAACGCCGAACACAGTACATTGACCACAAGGAGTCATCATTGCGGTCTCCCATTTTCCAAATCCATTTAAAGAGTAGGCTGGAGTTAACAAGATTTAGATCCCGAATTGCCAATCCCCCAAGGTGATATGGTAAATTGATCGTAACCCAGCTTACTTTGCATATGCCATTGATCGAAGAGTCGCCTCGCCACAAAAAATTGCGCATTAATTGATTTAGTGTAGAAGATACAGAGCAAGGCATGTAGAAGATTGACATTAAATAAATGGGAAGGGAAGAAAGTACCGTTTTGATAAGCATGGTGCGTCCAGCATATGATAGACAATTTCCTTTCCAATTTGCCAAACGAGACTTGAACTTGGCGATCAAAGGATCCCAATCGGAGATATGTGGCTGTTTAATACATAGTGGTGTACCTAAGTATTTTATCGGAAAGTTGTCCACTCGGCATCCCAATTGAGCTGCATAGGAGGCCAAGGAGGCTTCATTGACGTGGATTCCCATAATCGCACTCTTGTGGTAGTTGATACGCAATCCTGAGATTAGTTCGAAACACCTTAGGATCCGAATGAAATTGGGAATTATGGATTCTTCTGCTGGAAGGAAGCAAATCGTATCATCAGCGAACTGTAACAAAGAGATATCTGGAAGGGATTCCTCCAAACGAAATCCAGGTAGAACGCCTATTTGAATGCTACGATCTATAAGCTGTTTTAGGCCCTCCACTGCTAACACAAAAATAAATGGCGATAAGGGGTCTCCTTGTTTGACCCCCCTTCGGATGTGAATAGGAGGGCTTGGTGAGCCATTAATTAGAATCGAAGTAGTGGATTTTTTCCTGCTATTTGACAACCATGAAATCCATTTCTGATCAAAACCCATCCTTTGGAGAACCGAGTCAATATAGGTCCAAGAAATGCTATCAAAAGCTTTGTGAAAGTCTAGTTTCAGCACCACACATGGTTTCCTTTTAATGTGGAGGTCATGAATTACCTCGGAAGCCACAAAAGAACATTCATGAATGCTTCTACCTTTGATGAAAGCAAACTGGTTGTTTGAGATAAGAGACGGTAGAACAGCCTGAAGACGAATCGATAGCAATTTCGCAACAATTTTATAGATACCATGGATGAGCGAGATAGGTCTAAAGTTGTTCAGAGAACAAGAACCTGGGATTTTAGGTATTAGCACCGTGAAGGATGTCTTGACCGAATCAGGTAGCTGAGATGTAGCATAAAAACGATCCAAAACTTGCAGTAATTCGGGTTTTAAGTCATCCCAGAACCTTTTGTAGAAGAAAAAATTGAAGCCATCTGGTCCCGGTGCTTTATTCTCCCCACACGCACATATACTGTTCCAAATTTCCTCATCCCGAAAAGGGGCGATAAGAGCTGCATTTTGTTGCAAAGTAACAGTGTTGAAACGTAACTTTCTAAGAGAGAATGGCGTTATAGGGGCAGCCTTGAATAATTGGGCGTAATAGCTGCAAATAGTATCTGAAATGACCTTCAAGTCCGTAACAATTACTCCCTCGATGTCCAGTTGCGATATACGGTTGTTGCGAGATCGGGCTGAAGCGGTACGGTGGAAAAACGATGTATTATTATCACCCAATAGCGTCCAATTCACCCTTGATTGTTGGTGCCGTAATTTTTCCAAAGAAGCCCTCTTTTCCTGAAGGAGGGAGCGATTACGATTTAGTACTGAATTTTGAGTTGAGGTGAGCGGTCGAGGAACACTACTTGATGTAAGGGCCAATATAGTTTCCTCTAAATCACCAATCTTTCTCTGTAGATTTCCAAAATTTTCCGAGTGCCAAGGCCTGATTGCACGACCCAACTTTGTCAATTTATAAGATAAGTCTTTGTGAGCATAGGATTGACAAATGAGGTGCCATTTATTACGAATGAAAGGCAAAAAATCTGCCATATCCCACCACATGTTTAACGATCTAAAGGGTCTTGGGCCGGCTGAGTGAGCAACGAAGGAGCGTAATAAAATCGGTAAATGATCGGATAGGGTGGTGTCCACCGTTGATATAGATAAGTTAGGCCATAACTGCAGTAACCCATTCGAGGCTAGAACACGATCAATACGAGAGAATGAAACTCTATTAGACCAAGTATAATCACGGCCGTGTAGGGGTAGATCATGTAGTTCAGATTGCAATACAAAGTCTTGAAAAGCCGACATGGAAGGGTAGGAGCGATCGTTTGCCCTTTCCGACACATGTAATACCTCATTAAAATCACCACAAATCAAGATCATCTGAAAGTCTCGAATAATCGGGATAAGTTCCTGCCATAAATCATATCTATCCATATGATTTGTTGGGGCGTATAGACTAAGAACGTGCAAATCTTGCTGCTGAAGGGGAAATTTAACTAACACCCATCGGGAAGTAGACTGGAGAACCGAAACCGAAAGCAACGAGGAGTTCCAAGAAAATAGGATGCCACCCGAAAGACCATTAGAGGGGATATGGTGATAAGCAAAGTCATTGTGCCCCCAGAACCGTTTTACCACTTGCTCAGAGATACTTTCTATCTTTGTTTCTAACATGACAAAAAATTGGAGATTGTGTTTACGAATGCAAGAAGAGACAAATTGCTGCTTTGCCCTGTTATTAACACCTCCTCTACAATTCCAACATAAAAAATCCATCGACATAATAGAAGAAAATAAATACCTTGATGAATGTGAACTAATCAGTTCACCAAATTATCCATAGCTGTCAGAACAGCTTGCTTATTTTTCTCCGAGAATATTCCTAGTTTTTTCCCCATTTCCATAGTCAGCTCTTTTTCGAGGGTCGGAGATGTCCTTGACTGAGATAAAATGATCACCCGATTCATATTAGAAATGTCAGGTCCTGACGAAGCTGAAGTAACAGGCTGGTTGGCTTCCGACTGTGGTAGCCTTACAGGTTGTTCGGCCTCCATTAAAACTTCATGTATAGCTGGGTTTGATTCCGGGACAACACTCAAATTATCATTTGATTGATTTGGGAGGGGGATAATTCGGAGATCCGGGCTAATATAATCTGCAGTTTCCACTTCCTGGCAGCCGGAGCTACGCGAGTCGTTGGAAGTGTCAAAAGAAGCATCGGATGGGATATCGGACGGGGCATCGGAAATTTCGGAATCATCATCTTGGTAATGTTCACAGCCAACACCTTGTCTTAGATTAGTGTGAATGAGCACTTCTTTAGTATTCACCAACAGTTTGAAGGAGCGATTGGTTGTCCCAAAGGGGACCGAAACCAGACAGGAAACCACATCCAGACGATCCGGGAAATCAAAATTGAAGTCGACAGAAATAACATTGCCAAAGGAGCTCGCTAAGTGTCTGATCAGCTCCTCTCGAATCAGAGTGGGGGGAATTCCCATAAAGTCCAGGTACATGATGCATTCTGTCGGTATAAAATCAGCCGGCAACAACTGTACATCCTTAAAAATATGCAACAAGACCTTCCATTCACCACCTACAAAATTTTTCATAGCCAGTATTGAATTAAACGAGACAATAACATTATCCTTGCCTACAGGGGCAGCAAAAGAAACATCAAAACCACGTTCATGCAATAAATCAAAGGTGAGCCGAATATTCGAGATATTGAGTAGAGTGACTAAGCATGACTTATCTTTCCAAGGGGCCACATTTGTAATAAAATCATGGCCCCTGGGTGAGTTCGCTGAGATTGAATTATGAGTGGCAAAAGAAGCCTCGTTTGGAACTTGTGATTCTGCCACAACTTTTGCATACGATCTGTCTCCACGTAGTGATTCCCGGAAATTAACCCGTCGTTTAGGTATTTGGCCTGCTGATTTCTTGGGCTGATATTGTCGAGATTTTGGAGCTGCAGCCGAGTTCGTGAACTTGGCCTTGAAAGCGCGCACACGAATAATTCCAATGCTCACTGAGTTCAACCTGTGGAGTATTTCCTGAACAGACAGAGAGTCATCTACCGTAATGAAGCCGAAGTTAAGGTTCCTGACATTCTTTTTCCTAGCTACATAAACACGTCCCGAAATTCCATGCTTCTTGAAGACCCTGCTCATAGAATCTGCTCCATAGGAATTTGGGAAATTTTCAAAATAGAATCTGGTGGGGGCGGGTTCGGGGTTGGGGTTAGAGCGGTGATTGAGAGCAGCCGCGTTGGGGTTAGGATTAAGGTTATAGTTTCGGCGGTGAGTCGCCGCGGGCTGGCGACTATGACGGTGGACAGCAGCCAGGCGATGGTGGCGGTAGGGTATGGAGAGGTTGGCTTGGCGAGGTTCAGCAGTCCGATGGGTACGGTTGGCGGGGTTGGATCGGTTGTAGTGATGGCTGTCGGCGAAGGGGGGTTTGAAATGGTTGTAGTGATGGCGGTGGCTGTCGGCGAAGGGGGGGTTGGATCGGTTGTAGTGGCGGCTGAGGTGATTTGCGGTGTAGGAGGGGGTGCGGCGGTGGAGGCTATGGTTTTTCTCCATAGGGCTGCGGCTGTAATCTGATTGCTGGAGATGATCGGAGCGGCCGTAGGAAGCGCCAGCGATGAGCAGAACGGCGACAAAGGGTGCGCAGAAACAACCACAATCTGATCGCAGTGGTAGTGGAGAGGATTAGCGGCGATGAGAGGTGGGAGGCTGCTCCGGCATGATGGTGGCTGGGAGGCGGCAGGCGGCTGGAGAAGGATGATCGTTTAATATAAGAATGAGTTATATACGACTCCCCAAAAAATATAGGGAAATTATTGAAAATGGCCCATTTGCCAAAATATTTTCGGGCTAACTTTAGCCAAATTACTTAAAGGTCATTTCAGGTTTTACCAATAACCTCCATACGCCCTCCCTAACTTTTATATACTCATTATCTATTTCCAATTTCTCCCCCACCTTCTAAAGACACGATCAAATTATTTCTCTTCATGCTCTTCGATTTAATTTCTTCCATTAAAGCTGCATTTTCTCTCCAAAAAGCATTATTCGAACTCATTTTTATATCACATTTCAACACAACTCTTCGTTTCTTACTGATATTTCCGATTCCTTCATTTTGTATATCAGAATTCAAGCTTGAAGTTGTTTCATTAATCCATGAATTCTTGAAATAATACATGTAATTCCATTCTTAGCTCTTCTGTATCAGAGTGTCTGAAATGTTTGGCTAATTAACAAGTCTGTTATATGTCTCATACACATGTGATACAAATATGTTATATATGTGATATATATGTGATACAAATATATTATATATGTGATACAAATCTGTTATGTGATACAATTGCAGAAGAAAGCAAAAGAGAACTCCTGCAATGGCTATTAATGACTATAAACATAACTATAACTAACTGTAATGGCTATAACCATAACTATAACCACAACTATAACAAACTCTATAACTATAACTAACTTATAACAGATTTGTAGTAGATATATAACATACTTGTATTGATATATGACATATTTGGTATGCGATACAAATCTGTTATATATGTGATATATATGTGATACAAGTTTGATGGGTTGTATTTTCAGCATGTATTTGTGCTTATTTCTATATCATAAAGACCATGCTTTTAGTCTTTTTGGCCGCTATTACTTCCTTTTCTATCTTTTCAGGTTTTCAAGGTAATTTGGAGAAAAGATGCATTTTTGGGCAGATAACGAGCAATTAAGAAGACTCTCGATGGACACACCAAGACTAGTCTGGTCCTGGTCACCTGGAAGCCTTCTAGAACGTAAGAAGAAATGAAAAGAGGAAGTCTCGCTGAAAAGTTACCAGTCACCGAGATCATGGTGTGTTCACCACGACTAACGAGGTCCCGATGATATGGCAACATTTAGGAGCAAAAATCAAAAGTCAAATCTGATCAGATCCTAATTGAGAAAGTGGCATGAATTATGTTGATTAATTCCTTTCCTTGTCTTAAAGAGAAATCCTTGTCACTCAAGGACTTCCTAAAGAGCCTTTCACCGAGGTCCTGATGTAGACAGCAGGAGTGATAGCTAGTCCCGGTGACTCTAGAGCATTCCGGAACGACCAAGATGACATTAATACCAAGGCACGCAAATTTCCAAATCTGGGAGACACTTATTTTGGACAAAATCCTATTCAGGAAGAGCCCAATTTAAGGAAGAAGTTTAATCTCTTTCCTAATTCTATAAGGGGATAGATTTTACTACCATTTGAAGATGCAGACTAAAAGGAAGATAAAACTTGTTCAAGAGATAATAGCAAAGAGTCATATTCAACTCTAAAGTAGAAGAAAGAGGCAAGACTCACTATAAATACAAAGGCCAGTGCATTCATCCACACATCCACTACCTACGATTAGTTTAGATTTAGTTCATTGTTCTTTAGATTAAGTTTGTTTCATTTTCAAATACTGTTTTTAATCGCAATTTACTTTACTAGTCTTTTTACTCTTCGCATGCTTTACCTTAAGTCTCTTTACATTTCTACACATTTAAATTCAATCATATCTTGCTAAATTCTTTATGACTTGGCCAAGTAAGGGTCAAGGCTGAGTTTGAATGGCTTGAGGACTGCAATCGAATACAAAAGTTCACAAGGAAACCTATTTACCAATCTCGGTACTTTAAAGGTTTGATGGTAAGATCATCACTTAGTCTCGCTGTGTGGTTTGGCCAATCATTTGGTAAGTCTCTGTGATTATTGTTAATCTTTATTCTTGCATTCATAATTGTAACTAAAGAGGGGTAAAGTAACGACAGTCTCTATCGAGACTGGAGAAAGGTAATCTTACGCCTGTTGGGAGTGCTTCACTACATGTCGGTAAGGATTTAGGATTTTCTAATATTTATTGCTACTAATGGGAGTGCCCTTTGGTGCGAAGTCGAGGGTCACAGTGAGTAAGAGGGAGGTCGTGGAGCGAAGTCCCATCTCCACACACAGTAAGGAAAAGTTGCTTGTACTATATGGTGCATGTAGATTAGTATAACTAAATCTAGGTTTCGTTGTAATTAATTTCTTATCCCATGATCACCATGACATTCAGTCTTGTTCTATTTTGGTAGAGCCATTGTTTCTTATTATTTCACTACTTGCTTTTTTTAGGTTTAATCCGCAAATTCCCATCAAGAGTACTTCTAGGTCACGCTGTGTGTTGTCTTCTAAGAATAACATTATCAAATACCGTTCCTTATGGATTTGACCCCCGCTTACTATTAACTACCAGTTTTTTTTTCATAGAGATTTATTTTTTATGGTCTCGACACCCATCAAAGTCTGTTATATGTATGATGTATACGTGAATACAAATCTGTTATACAGGTGATATATATACAATGGCTGTTAATGACTATTAACTAACTGTAATGGCTATAACCATAACTATAACCACAACTCTAACAAACTCTATAACTATAACTAACTAATAACAAATTTGTAGTAGATATGTAACATATTTGTAGTTGATATATAACAGATTTGGTATGTGATACAAATCTGTTATATATCTGATATATATGTTATACAAGTCTGTTATATGTATGATGTATATGTGAATACAAATCTGTTATATAGGTGATATATATGTGATACATTTCTGTTATCATTATGATATATATATGATACAAATTGATTAACCATTAAAGACATTGAAAATGGAGGATGTATTTGGTAAAGTTACAACATTTAACCAATCTCAACCATCTATTGAATTTAAAGGCTTAATGCATCAACAACATCCTCAATTTGTCCCCCAAAACCCGTTGCCTCCTTAAACTTTAGGAGTGTTCTCGCAGCTACCTCAACTTTTAAAAAGTGCACCATTTAACTACCCCATCTCATATGGCATTTGACGTGGCATGTGTTGAAAATCAGTGCCTGTTGTTGACTGGAATGATTTAAAAAAACAAAAAAGTAAGACATATATGATTTTGCAAAAGTGAGTCAAGAGTGAGTCTCCTTTGAGTGACTCAGTTTTGAACCTGGCTGTTGACTCAGTCCCTACCTGCTCCGATTATGCTCAGGTGGGTTTGCTATCTCTGCTGATTTCATTTCATTATTTTACAAATCCAATTAACCATATGTAAGATTATAATGAATAATTTTTTTATTATAGTGAATCCCATTTTGAAAAATAATGAACCAGGGATTAGAGCTTTTCAATGGCAGAACTCCCGTTGGGAATCCTAACTCTTTCACTAGTTCTATGGAGTGGCGATAACAATTTTGGCTCCATATACAATTGATGCTCCTCCTCTTTGATCACTTTTGAAGACCCGAATTAGGTTTGGGAAAAATCTCACACACAAACCATGTTGAGTTGTGTAATATTAATAGGTGTTTCTTTATAGTATAGGAAAGTTATTGTATAGGAACACAAATCTATATACAAATAGGAAAATGAAACTAATCCTATTTTATTTACATTGCTATATCTATCACCCCCCATAAGTTGGGTGAGGCTGCTAACCACGGCCAACTTGTCACGTAACAATAAGAATCGATGCCGAGTTAATGGTTTGGTGAAGATATCAGCAGCTTGGTCTTCAGTTGGAATGTGATGAACCACTAGTGCTTTGGATGCTACTCTTTCACGAACGAAATGAAAGTTGAGTTTCAAGTGTTTTCGTTCATGAATGAAAAATTGGATTGGCCATGAGATATATCGTGCTCAAATTATCACACCATAAGGTAGGCCGGCAAATAATTGGAAAGCCGATTTCTCACAATAAAAGTTCAATCCATGCCAATTTCGAAGTTGTAGTAGCCACAGCCCGATATTCAGCTTCAGTGGAAGAACGGGATACCGTACATTGTTTCTTTGAAGTCCAAGAGATCAATTAGTTCCATTAAAATTCCCATATCCCATTGCGATTTGTAGAGTCACCACCCTAGCCCGAGTCAGAAAAAACCTTATGAACGAACACTAGACTGTGGACAATATTGTAATCCATGGTCAATTGTTCCCTGCAGGTACCACAATATGCGCTTCAAAGCCTGTAAACCAGAAAAAGTAGGTGAATCCATGGATTGGGCTACTTTAGTAACTGTGTAAGCCACATCCGATCGAGTAATAGTAAGATATTGAAGACCCCCAACTAAACTGCGGAAATGGGTGATATCAGTGTAAGGACCCAAGGCAAGAGATTGTTGCACAGGCACGGCGGGAGTCAAAATAGACTTTGCAATTGCCATGTTTGCTCGAGTTAATAAATCCTGTGTGTACTTCCATTGAGACAAAAATAACTAACCATTTTATCGAAGGAATTCAATCCCCAAAAAATAATTAACTGGGCCTAAATCTTTAATTGTAAAATGTGATTGCAAAAAGGAAATCAACTATGAAGCCTGAAGATGATCATTGCTAAGAATAAGTAAATCATCAACATAAATCAAGTAGAACAAGACACAATTACCTCGACGGTAATATTAAAGAGATACATTAGCCCATGAACATTGTAAACCATAGGATTGTAGTGACTGAGTCAGCTTTTAATGCCACATATGTGGCGACAGATTAAGGCCATAGAGTGATTTCCATAACCGACAGACATGAGTAGGCCAACTCAAATCAGTGAAACCAGGTGGTTGAACTATATATATCGAAGTATCAAGATCGCCATGTAAGAATGCATTCAAAACATCCAAGTGAGTTATAAACCAAGAATTACTCACAACTAAAGAAAGAAGTAGTCGAATCATAACAGGCTTAATAATAGGACTAAAAGTGTCTGTGAAATCCATACCAGGGCGCTGATGGAAGCCCTTAGCAACTAAGCAAGCTTTATAATGGTTAACTGAATCATATAGGTTGAGTTTGGTTTTGAAAACCCATTTGCATCCAATAAAATTTCTTGCTTCAGATTAGGGAACAACTTCCCAAGTTCCAATACGGATGAGTGCGGAGAAATCGTTAGACATAGTGGTTCACTAGTGTGCATATTAAATAGCCTCGAAATGACAAGTAGGATCAACCACAGAAGTGCAATCGTAATTAGCTCGGCATCCTTGATGTCGTAACTGTGCTCGAAATACACGGTGTAATGTATCAGAAACTCACGAGTCCAAGTGAATACCCCGACTTTGGAGGTTAGCCACAAGGGAGAGTCTAAGAGAGGCAGATTTGGGTTTGGGCATAAAGTTGTGTTAATGTCTTATTTTCACGAGGAGGTCTAGAAGATGGTGAAGGGATTTGAGCATCGATAATGAAGAAGGAGGTGGCGGTGAATCTGTTCTAGGGATAAGAGTGGCTGATTCGGTTTAGGCTGGTCTGGGAGTATAGGTGACGGGCAGCTGTGAAGAAGGCTATTTCAGGTTGTTTGAATATGATGGAGGGTAATGATGGATTGGAAGATGGATCAAGAATGGCGGGCTTCACAAGATCTGAATAAAGGAACACCTGTTCATCAAACAAGACATGGCGTGAGATAAAACATTTATTAGAAAGGGGATCAAAACGACGATAGCCTTTATGAACATGGCTATAACCAATAAAGACACAATGATGAGAACGATAATCTAGTTTGTTAGACGCAACCAAGGATAACATAAGCAACCAAACACTCGTAGGTAAGAATAATCAGGAGACTCATGAAATAACCGATGATAAGGAAAATCAAACCGAATGACACTAGAAGCCATACTATTAATTAGAAACATAGTTGTATCAAATGCATAAGACCAAAACTGCATTGGTAATTTGGCACGATGAAGTAACGCAAGACCTGTTTCAACCATATGACGATGTTTTCTTTCAGCATTACCTTTTTGCACAGGGGTATAAGGACATGACATACGCTTTTGAATGCCATTTTGTTTGAGGTATTTATGAATTGATGTGAATTCCCCTCCCCCATCAAATTGAAAGCATTTAATGGACCGATTAAAATATTTCTCAACTATAGTACGAAACTGAATAAAAATTGAAAGGGCATCTAATTTGTGCTGCATAAAATAAACCAAACTATATTTGCTCAAATGGCCATAAAATAAAATGTAATAAGAAAAACCGTCATGCAATTGAATTGGGGTAGGTCCCCACACATCTGAACAAATTAAATCTAAAGGTCCTAAAACAACAAACTCTGAAATGGAAAAAGTAAACGATGACTCTTACTAACAGAACAATCCAGACACAATTGACTCTTAGACGACTGATCTAGACACTTAATATTATTCTAACGAAGAACTCGGCTAACAATAGGTAGAGAAGAATGTCCAAACCGCTGGTGCCACGTAGCCAATGATGTAGCTTGAAACCGAAGTGGAGAACGAGACGAAGGCGCTACTGCGTAGAGACCATCCGTATTCTGTCCGCGGAGGATCACCTATTTGGAAAGAAGGTCCTTCACAACAAAGAAATCATTAAAAAACTCAACAGAAACATCGTTAGCTTTTGTTAGAGCATCAACCGAAATTAAATTAGAATTTGAATGAGGAACATGTAACACTTGATTTAATCTTAACGATGTATTAGGAACACAAGATGACCCAATATGATACTTTGAAAGTTTAGAACCGATACCTAATTGGACTTCCTCATGTCCGGAGTACTCAGAATGAAGATGCAGGTTTCCCAACTTTAAGGTAAGATGGTGTGTAGCACCGCTATCCATGATCCTTGATTGGTCTGAATGATGAATGGTAGTAAATTTGGAACTTGGTGAAGGGCGGTTGGTATTAAGGCGGGGTGAGGGGCATTGTGTGGAATAGTGGCCAACTCCCTTACAGTTATGACAAACCAAAGACGAGACATCCATTGGAGCTTGTTGAGTGGAAGGCATATGTGTCAGCGGTAGAGGAAGTAACCCATGTTCATAGTTCAGCAAAAAACGTGTCTGCTAGCTTAGGCTGCTGCCCGTATGTGTTTTGGCCATGGTTCTGCTGGCCGAGAGTCCATTGCTGTCTCTGGGCTCTAAATTTTCAGTTGATAATTTGCAATGTTGTGAATGTGATGGATTTTAGGGTTTCATTTATATTAAGAGAGAAAGAATAGGCTTGTTGGTTGGTGAACAACAGAGAATTAGGAAGCAGAGATTCACCCTCTAATTTCATTTGTTTCTGGGAAAATTCATGAATTTTCTAGGAAATGTATGAATTTTCTCGAGAAGTACGAGAAGTACAAAAATTTCTGGAAACTTCATCATTTCCCTTTATTTTTTTCTCAACAAAACAATAAACAAAAGGATCCAAATCTTGGTAAAATTTATTTATACTAATTCTTTAAAATCGTGTATGTTTGATGGTGAATTTTTTTTCTGATTTGGATTTGAAATTTTTTTTTGAGAAGAATGGATTGAAGAAGATGGTATAAATGCAAATATAGAAAATGAAAGGGTTATAATGAAATTATTTTAGGGACTTTTATGCATATTTTACAATTAGTGTCACACTTCATGTTATTATTGGGTTGACTTTTCAAAGGTTGACTTAAATTTTCTGCATGGAAGGCACGTAAGTGCGCGTGTAATACACGCACTATGTTGAGACTTGTTTAGTGCATAAGAGGGAGTTGTACACTTTCAAAATTCAGGGAGGCACCGAGATATTTGGGACAAGTTGAGGATGTTATTGATGCATTAGGCTGAATTTAAATGATTGAGATTTAGTGTATTGAATACTCTACAAACATCCAAATTAAGGGATTAAGAATTTCTAAAGTTGAAAAAAACTTTTGAGAATATTTGAGCAATATCCAACCATTCATGACATTTTGAATGGGTAAGATTTTTTTTTCAACAATTTTGAAACTTAGTCAACTAAAAATAAATAATATGTTGCATTGTCAATGAAATATTGACCTTGCCAAGAAAACAAACTACTTGCTTGAATTGGTTGACCTTGTCTCAATCAGGTTCCAAAAGATCTGCTGGCAGAAGTCAAAATTGCGGTAATGAAATACCGACATAATTCAGTGTTGGCCACCTATTCAGGAAAGAAGATTCCGACTTGAAAATCTATATCGCCTCAGGATTCATCAATTGAAGATCACAACTCCTCGTGAAATTTAGAAATTTGAATGGGTAAGATGATTACACAACACCCAAAGAAATTCTTCTCTCGCTTTTTTTCTCTCCATCTCTCTCTAACATTAATCTAAAGTTACTTTTGAGAATCCTTACCCAAATTTAAGTATCAAACATTGATATCAACTTTACCATAAACTTTACTTCAGAAAATTCAAATCCATAGTATGACCATGAACTTGATTTAAGCAACCATGGTCGTTGTTGTTGTTTGTGGAAAATTTGCTCTTTATACTGGTTAGTTCTGGAGGATGATTGGTAAGTTTCGGACGATGACTGATAAGTTCCGGAGGCACTGGTTGGATTCGGAGGATTACTGGTTAAATCTGGTTCAGGCGCAACACTCTGAAACTGTTGCAGAAGCTCAGAAACTAGATCAAAGGCAACGCTTCCCTGGTTAGAATCTGTTGCAGAAGCTTAGAAGCTGGACCAAAGGCAACGCTTTTATCTGAAGTAGTTGCTTGAAGACTAAAAATCTGGGTAGCGGGTTCAACATCAAATAAGTTGAATTTGAATGTTCCCCAAAGCTATTTGAAGCTGTGTTGAACAACACTTTGAAAGCAAATATTAGAATAAGTTGAGTCGTGTTTAAGACATTGTGCTTAAAGGATACTTGGTAGTTCCTCCTAGGATTAAACAATTTCTTCACTCTTGATTGAGAATGGCGACATGAATCAGAAACGCTTTATTATATCTAGAAAAGAGAAAGAAGAGAGTATGTTAAAAATTAGTCTCTCCAAGAGAAAAACCTGACAACCTTTTTATAGGTAAGAAAAGAGTTTTTGTAAGACAATAAGTATAGTGCCTTTAAAACCGCAACCGCAAGAAGTTACAAACATTTACTCAAAATATAGCCGTTATAGAATTAATCAAAATTAAAACTCTCTTTTATGAATGAGTTAAAACTAATAACGGTCACAATTAAATATTTTGACTAAAGATATTTTCTTAATAAAAATATCATAAAACTATTTCTTTGAAAGTTATAAAATCTCTTATTTTTCCAAAAATCCCCCACAAGTATCAAAAGAAGTTTTATGAAATGGATTTTCAGGATATCTCGAGTTTGACATAGGATGCATGGAATTGGCGTCTTCTGGACTATGAACCAGAAGTTGATAGATGAAATTTAACTTACAAAATATTTGGTGAAACATATAGTTTCCATGAACCAAATAAGCACTATTGTAAGATATACCAAGTACATTTCTGTTCAACGCAGTTTTGCAAGTATAGGTCGTGCGCTTGTCTAGTCTTTCGTAAGTGCTCTGGAGATAGCGCCAATATTATATCTCATAGAAGCAGCCCCACTTCACATTCACATAGGTGATTTCATCAAGTGTATATTGCACTTTATACACCACTCATAAGAGCTACGAAATTCATTAAGAGTCCTTTTAACTCAACCTCTCCTGATACGCAACATAGCACTTTTCTCAAATGTAGGATTGGCATAATATTTTATAGTGCTAGCAGAAGTAACGAAACGCTTGTTAGTACCCATATGAACCTATTCCGTAGGATCTCCACTGATGTAGGTTGGGTTTCACTTTTCATTAATTTTAAATTGGCTTAAGTCCCATCCTCTCGAATATTCCACCTATCTCGGATCAACTTTAGTTTAGGAACTTGGAGAAATACAGTCTCACTGCGCCTATAAAGAACTTTTAGCGTGAAAATTCTTAGCAGAATTTTTCAGAGCTGCAAAATTTTTTTATTTAAAGTTTGAGTGCCGGAACTCGGCCTCTATTTATTAAATGGAAAAAATAAAAATACAAAAAGAAAGAAAAAATAAAGAAAAAAAAGAAAAAAAAGAAAGATCTCCAAAATAGGTGCTTAGTATCCGAGCTTATGGCCACGCTGAACTTGCTCCCTAGTAGCAATCACTAGTCCTTTCTTTTTCTTGACTGAAAATGGTTTCCCACTAAAACCCGTGCTATTGGAGGCACTATCAACCGGAGAACCCGCGCTATTGGAGGCGCTATCAATAGGGGAGACATTAGGCTACTTTTGAAGAGTTTTAACATGTTGTAAACATACTTTCAAGTTAATACCATCAAAATTAAGACCATCCTAGGTTTGAAAGACATTTGTTGTTGTAACTATTGTATCATTTTTATTCCTTTCCTCCAAATCTCATTATCTCTGTTTGCTTCATAGGAGGAGTGCCAAATTAGGCTGGTTATGTAGAATAAGTGCATCCATATTATTATTTTTAGAATCTTCGTCGCTTTCTTCACAATCGTCCGCCCAAGAGATGGTCTTATTTTCCCTTCTTAGCGGGCTTTCCTCAGCTTAAATTTCTCTATCTTTCGGGCAATCAAACACCTCATTAGCCACATCCTCAATCACCATAGTAGCTACAGCCTCAATCACCTCAGTAACCACCTCGTTAATCTCTAAACTGACTTCACAATTGCCGGTTGGTAAAACTAACTTAGATCTCTCGGAATTGCCATTGGTATGAGATGTTTCCTTTGGAATAGAGTTGTATTTTTTTTCTATTCCAAACATTCATTATCTGAGTTGAACCTGGATAAGGTCGTTCTGAGTTTTCATGATTAGATTAAGCACCCTTCTGTATTGCCCCAACCTTGGGAACGCTCCTTCGATTTCCAGGTTGCTTTTCCTGAAACTGTTTCCTTCTGCAATTAGCTATAGTGTGACTAATAGATTGGCATGTCAAATAAAAATCTGGAATGTTTTTATACTCCACCGACACACAGAAATTTTTTTTCACTATATCAACCCTAACCTGCTCCATCATAGGTTTTGAATGATCAATATCCACCAATATATGGGCATAATGGCCAAATTCCCCTTCGATTGTGTTATGATCAAAACAAATTGGAACCCCGATAGTTTGTGCAACACTCGAAAGTAATTATCGATCCCAGAATCCCCCTGGAAGATTATGTAATCGAATCCATACCTGTGAAGATGTCTGTTTATGTATTGTACGGTCAAAACCCGCCTACCAAACCGAGAACCTTATGATTCCAGGTTTTAGGTTTAAGTTGCCTATAGACCAAATCTTCTGTAGAGCTTCCGCTGAGGGCATAATTATATGATAAAAGATCTCATTCAAAGAAAAATATATCAAATATCTGGAGTTTCCTTTCCCCAATAATATTAATTTCCAATCCATCTTCTGACTCCAGATTGAGTTAAGTTTGAGCTTAAGATCAGCTTGTTTCCATGGTGAATCACCTTTCACAAGCGTTAATCTACCAATAGCAGAATGTTGATAGGCTGAAATTCGGTCTTTATAGAATTCTTCAGGGATTTTGATGGCCTTGTACCCATCCCCGTCGTCCAAGATGATGGCTAAGACCCTCTTGTTAGTTGTTTTTTTGATAGAGCATGAAGTATCATGGTTGAGAACTACCGCATAAGAAAGAGGACTCTTTTGTAGATTAGCGTTTGGATTTTTGAGTTCCAAAATAGCTAGTTGTTTGATGGCCGGGATCTTATCCTTGGTATTGCAATAGAATGAAAGGTATGAAGCATGCATAGCAAAGAGCAATGGAACGGCGGCTAGAGCACGATGGTGATAGCAGATTTTAAGGCGGAGAAATTCGGCCTCTAGGGTTATAGTTGTCTCCCATCACTCTCTGTCCTGCAAACTTCAGGTGTTTGGAGCTGTCGAATATCATTAAGGATCAAGTGTTAAATATTCACCCCCATGATGATTCGGACACTTGCTTATGGCATTCGGGAAGTATAGGAATTTTCTCAGTAAATCTATTTTATCAATGGCTTGCCGGGGAATTGATGCAATCTCAAACTTTCAAATTTGTTTGGAGCCAGTTCATTCCACCTTCTCATTCGTTCTTATATTGGAGAGCGCTTCATGGATATCTGCATACTCATGATGTGCTCTCTAAGAAAGGGATGGTCATTATCTCTAAATGTGTTTTGTGCAATAATTCTACGGAATCGTTGCATCGTCTTTTTTTGAATTGTGCTTTTATAAAATAATTATGAATGGGAATTGATTGTCTTTTTCACAAGGACATCATCGAGGATGATAACTTAGGGGCTTGTTTCGAATGAGCGGCTAAGCAGCGGTTTTCTTCACAAATTATTACTCTTTGGCAGAGCGCGTGGGTAAACCTTTGTTGGATCATTTGGCACACTAGGAACGAGTACATTTTCGAGGATAGGCGTCCTAATATTCACCTTTGTTTGCAGAATTTATGGACTCTAGTGTGTGAGTCCAACAGATTTGGAAAGGGGTTCAATAGAAACTCTGTAGTGGAGTAGTCCATTCTTAAGAATTTGAATATTACGCCTCGTCGTCCTAGAGAACCGTTCATACTGTCATGTCTAGGAATTGATGGGTTCCATGGCAAATTTATTGACACTAGAATTATTGCTTGCGCAATATTCAGAACATGCAGATCAAAGTGTCGCACATCTTCTGGGAAGGCAATTTTGTGGCTGATATTTTAGCAAATTATGGTAGAGAGAATGTTGATTTTAGATGGTGGGATCTTGTCCCCACCTTTTGCTTTGCTGCTTATTTTCATAATATGAGTGGCCGAAGCTTGTTTCGATTTACCTAACTCTTTATGTATTTTCTTTTTTTTATTTAATAAAAGAGGGGTAGGGATTTTGTAGGCAAGCGGAAGGGCTAACCTAATTGGGACTTCCGCCCCGAAATTTTCCCCTGCCCCTACCTTTTTACCTTTGGAGAAACACGATGTTTGTTTTTCAAAAAAAAGTACCTATAAATATAGATATTATTCCATTCATGAAATAATTATAAAAGTTATTGCATAACACATTATTTTTTCAGCTACGCATCTAATTGGAGGGAGTATGAGAAATGAAAATATACGGTAGTTTAAAGAATACCTGAATAAGCACAAGTGGAGAATTAAGAAACTCGCTAGAGCCCGGGACATCGAAAAGTAGTTGATCCAAGCATGGAAATGGAGGTGCGAGTGGATATCCGAATTGGTGAAGAGAAACATCACCATCGGCCTCAATAAATAAAATACCTTCACCGGTGCATTCAACTATAAACTTGCCTAAATGATCTTCTCTAAGCCAACTAACAATGGATAATAATGCATAAGTGTTTCAGCAATTGCATTTCCTATAATGCTAATAGGGTCTACCCCATTCATGGAGGGATTGTGAGTATAAAACACTAAGCTGGGAGCCTGTAATCGAAAACATTCTAGGTTATCAATGTCCGATAATGGCTTCAATTCATGAGGGGTGGGCTTTGCAGGGGTGACAAATACAGGTGTGCGCCTCTCAACCTTAAACATTAGGGAGGTAGGAGATTTTGCTTGTGGCATTGCTAAAAAACTAAAAACTTTGTTTGCTAAATAAATAGCTTGAAAATTGTGATTATTGTTGTTTGAAACGATCAACTCCTATATATATACAAAATTATTGAAACATGGATGTGGGCCTTAACAATTTAAACAACACACGCAATTTCACAAGTTATAATCGAAAACAGTATTAAGAAATAAATATAGCCATTGCTTAAAGAGGAGGCCATTGTTGATTTTTGACATTGTCCAGCTAAGTCGATCTCAATTTGTTTTACTTGAAAGAAAAAAATAATCAAAAGAAGAAATTTAGAGAGAATTAAGATAAAATGCAAGAGTTCTTATTCTGTTTTGTTTCGAACCCACTTGTTGAATTTCCATTAATAATGCTCACTATTTATACATAATTTCATTTATGAATAAAATTCATAAATAAAATACATGAATTTACAAAGTACATGAATAAACGTAATACATGTACCATCTAAATCCATTTTTTTTGAAAACCCCCCAAAGAAACATTGTGTTTCCCCAGAAGGAAAAAGATCGAGATAGGTGAAAATTTCGGGGCGGGCGTCCCAACTAGGTTGATGCCCCCGCTTACCTACAAAACACCTACCTCTCTTTATTAATGTAATCCAAAGACCGCTCACAAGATGAGAGCGTCAGTGAACAAAGATACAGCCTAAAGGTGATACAGATATGAAATCGAATCCCGAGGTATGACTATACAATGAATAGACCAAATGATGCCACCTAACTAGTTACAGCTTAGAAATAAATCTGGACAGTTAAATACATCAGAAACAACAAAATTTAGATTCCGTCTTCGATACTTGAAAAAGAACCAGCATAGATGAATGCTTGCCCCCAAGAGATCATCTGTGCTTAAGACACCCTCGAACATGAACTTATTCCGCCTTTTCCAAATAGCCCACGCTATCGTAAACCATAAAGCCGTACCAAACTCCTGTCCAATCCCTGAGGAAAAATGCGCTCGCCATACTACAAGAAAATCAGCCCCCTTGAATGGCATTGTTACCGAAATCCCTAGTAATAAAAAAGCTTGAACCCATATACGATAACTACCGAAACAGTGAAACAAAGCATGATCAATTGTTTCGGATTCATCACAAAACGGACACTTGTCATTCAATACAGCTTGGCATCCGCGATAAACCAGAAAGACTGTCGTTGGGAGGCGTCTATGTAACAATAACCAGCCAAAAAATTTGACTTTAGGAATAAGACACGCATTCCAAACCACCATATAATCCATTTCCGGCGTAGTCCTTTGAGGCGACCTATAGGACCCTAAACAAAAAGATGCAGCTGAAAATACCTTATTAGCTTCCAGATCCCATTCAAATCTATCTGCCACCACCTGAAACTCAACGTGTGGCTGCTGCCCCCTGTTACCGATAGCCTCGTTCCCCCCAAAAACAGCGGGCCAGAATTGGGAAATCCAATTCTGCATCTGGGAGCACCTCTCCCTACTAGTAATCCTTAGACTACGTTTCCAAAAAGGCCTAGATAATGCTGCTCCCTCAGAAATAGACAGACACCCATCCCGAATCGAACAGCTTTTTCTATTACATAATAGATACAGATCAGTGAAAAGAACAGATAATGACACATTTGCAGTCCAATTATCATGCCAAAAAGATCCGCTCGCCCCGTTCCCCACTTTAACTCTCCCATTCGATTTAAACAACTCCCAGAAGGTTGAGTTCTTTACACAACAAGATATAATGCCTTGCCAAACATACGAAATACGGGATCTATTAACATTTTCGAACGAGTTCCATGACTCGAAGCCATATCGACGGACACACAGCTCATACCAAAACGATCCCTGCCCATCTGTTCTAGACCGCCATATCCATTTCAGCAATAAACTACAATTGACTAGTCTTAGATCCCTAACATATAGGCCACCTAAATTTTTTGGTAGCATAATTGTCTCCCAACTCATTTTACAGATCCCGCTAGAGTCCGCTATACCTTTCCACAAGAAATTACGCATCAGTTGAACAAGCTTATTGTTAATAGAGGCCGGCATCTTATTCAATGATAACAAATAAATCGGGAGAGACGAGAGAACCAATTTTATAAGGACCACCCTGCCAGCATACGATAAACACTGACCTTTCCAACTTGCCAGCCTATTTTGGAACTTACCAATCAACCCGTTCCAATAAGACACTGGGATGCGTCTCGTACTGAGAGGGGCGCCTAGATAAGTAATGGGAAATCTTTCGATCTTACAACCCATTGTCTCCGCACACCGATTCAACAAGTCTTCCTGCACGTTGATACCCATGATTGAGCTCTTAACAAAATTTATTCGTAGACCTGAAATCAACTCAAAACAATGTAATAAACGGATAAAAGTAGGTAAGAGAGACTCATCTACAGGTAAGAAGCACATCGTATCGTCCGCAAACTGAAGAATAGATATATCCTTCTCTGACCCATGAATACGAAACCCAGGTAAAATACCCTTACGGACACTTGCGTCTATGAGCTGTTTAAGACCTTCCATTGCTAAGACAAAAAGAAATGGAGGAATGGGATCACCTTGTTTAACCCCTCTGCCCAAATAGATCGGATCTGTAGGACTACCATTGAAAAGAATAGATGTTGTCGAGTTCGCTCTGCAGGTCACCATCCATCTAATCCACTTATCAGAGAACCCCATCCTCGTCAACACTGAGTCAATATAAGTCCAAGAAACACTATCGTATGCTTTATGGAAATCAAGCTTGAGAGCCACAGAAGACTGACCACTGCGGTGGATTGATTGGATCACTTATGAGGCTATAAACGAGCATTCATGAATATTACGGCCTTTAACAAAAGCAAACTGGTTGTCAGAAACCAGCTGAGGCAACACAGCCTGTAATCTTTTTGCAAGAACTTTCGACACAATTTTATATATACCATGAATAAGGGCAATCGGTCTATAGTTCCCCAATGACGACGACCCCGGGACTTTAGGAATCAATACAGTAAAAGATGACTTGATAGAGTTTGGCAGCTGATCATGCCTATAAAATTTGCCAAACAGAGCTAGCACATCCGATTTCATGTCCTCCCAGAAACGTTTATAGAAGAAGAAATTAAATCCGTCCGGCCCCGGCGCCTTACCTTCTTGACAAGCACACACTGCGTCCCACACTTCAGCCTCAGAAAAATATTCAACAAGCCGCGCATTGACCATCGCATCAATCATACGGAATTGTAGTTCGCCCAAGGAAAACGGCACCACCACATGTTTCGAAAATAGCCTGGAATAAAAATTCCGTATCGTGGATTTAATAAGTACCGGGTTAGAAGAAACAACTCCATCAATTTCCAGCTGTGAAATCCGATTCCCCCTAGCCCTCGCCGATGCCATCCTATGAAAAAAACTTGCATTATCATCACCCAATAAAGTCCAGTTAACACATGATTGTTGGTGACGAATTTGTTCAAGGTTCCGTCTATAGGTAAGTAATTCCGATCTCACGCACTGAAGCTCCGATCTACTTCCCTCCTCCAAAGGTCGGACCACCGAACTGGATGTTAAAAATATAATACGAGCCTCTAGCTTCTTTATTCTTCCCTCTAACCCGCCAAAATTAGATAGATGCCAAGGCCGGATAAAGCTCCTTAATCGGCATAATTTAAAATCAATGTCGCGCCCCGGATCCGTCAATTCTATGGCCTCCCACTTCGATCTTAGAAAAAGTAGAAACCCGTCCTTTTCCCACCAATAGTTCAATGATCGAAACACCTTTTTGCCATCTGATACCAATGCATGGGACCGGTATATAATCGGAAAGTGATCTGATAGCGTTGAATCAATCGTCATCAAATTCTGACCCGGCCACCTATCAAGAATATTGCACGACACCAAGACACGATCAATCCTAGAGAAGGATAGACTATTAGACCACGTATAGTCACGCCCATGTAATGGAAAATCAAATAGAGCACATTCATTAACAAATTCCTGGAACCTAATCATCGAACTCGCCCCCATATTCCCACTTCTACCTCGCTCAGAACTATGTAACACTTCGTTAAAATCACCACATATCACCAAGTTATCAATGTTTTGAATATGGGGCAGCAGATCACTCTAAAATTGATTCCTATCCCTGGGAGTAGGGGGACCATATAAGCATAGTAAATTTACCTCATGTTGACTAGACACAATATGAAGCAGACACCATCTATCTGTAGAAGCAGTGATCGAGCCAAGAATTAAATTAGAATTCCATGAGAACAGTAGACCGCCTGCCAAGCCATGTGATGGGATACAATGAAAATGAAAATCGTTATGGCCCCAAAACTTCCTCACAACCTGATCTGTAACCGATAGGGCCTTTGTCTCAACTAGAACAAAAACCTGAAGCTGCCACTTACGAACACATGACCGCACCAAAAACTGTTTGGCCCCATTCAATAAGCCCCCGCGATAATTCCAACTCATAAAACTCAACGACATGATAAAACTCACAACATCCCAGTTCGGCCAGCATCTCTCTCAACGCCGCTGCCCTTCTAGTGCCTCTATAATCAAGCCCATATTTTGTTCGTTAAACAACTCAAGCTTCTCTCCGATTCGGAAAGTCATTAATTCCTCACTGACAGTTGGCTCATTTTCTTCCCTGCGAATGATAATTCTATTCATATTTGGGATGTTTGGGCCCGAAGAACTTGAATTCTCCATACCCGGATCCACCGCGTTATTTCCCTCAATTAACGGGCTGTCACCGGAAGGGTGGGTACTACCCGGACTTGTGTTGTTGCTATCCGCGACAATCTCATCATCCTCGTCCGATCTAATTTCATCTTCGTTCCCCGATGATTCACTACTACACCTGTCCGAAGGTTCCTCCTCTGGTTCGCTCCATTCTTCCGACCCGTATTCGTACTCTTGACTGTGTTGGCAGCCAATTCCCTGTCTAAGGTTCGTGTATATCATTATTTCTCTATCCCCTACTGCCAACGTCAAATTCCTACTGGCTGTCCCAAGCGGTACCGAAACAAGGCACGATACTACATCCAACCGATCCGGTTTTTCGAAATTACAATCTACCAAAACAACCCGTCTAAATTTCGCTGCCAGTTCCCGCACTACAGGTTCACAAACAAGAGTTGGCGGAATTCCGGTGAGATCCAGATACATAATACATTCCGTCGGCACGAAATCTACTAGAAGTGCACAAACTGTCTCCACAATATGATCCATAACTTTCCAATCCTCATTCATAAAGTCCATAAGAACCACTTCTGATCTAAATGAAACAATCACATAAAATCCACCAACAGGAGCAGCAAATACAAATTCAAAACCGTGATCGCTCAACAGATCATGTATATTACGGATGTGAGAAGTATTATTAAGTTTAACCAAACAAGATTTTGATTTCCAAGGGACAGATTTAACCACTACCTCACTTTTTAGAATAGATGCAGCAGGTACACTAGGAGAGGATGTCACCTGGATCGGGTTAATGGTTGACTCTTCTCGTGGGGCTTGATTCGCCACAACATCCATAAAGGACCGATGATCTCGAGGGGAGTCTCTGAATATCGGCTTCTGAACTGGTACCACGGGATTAGATCGTGCTTTGGGGGCTGTTTTCGATTTGTCATACCTAGCTTTGAAAGCTTTGAGTCTAATCGCACCAATCGCTATCATATTCAGCGCTTCCAACGCTTCCTTTATCCGCATAGATCCATCGAGTGTGATGAACCCAAAATTAAGGTTCTTTGCATTCCTTTTCCGGGCAATATAGACCCAGCCATACACCCCATACCTATTGAACATTCTTTTCATAGCCGCTGCATCAAAGTGGTTTGGGAAATTCTCAAAGTAAATTTTTGGGGGGTTAGGGATTTGGTAAGGGTGATTTCGGGGGGGCATAGGGTTTCAGTATTGTAGCTGGCGGTGGGTACTCACAAATCGGTTCAGGGTTGACGTTCGGTGGTGTAGACGGCGGATGGGGAAGGGTGCGGCCGGGGAAGGGTGCGGGTAGAGTGCGGCTGCGGGCAGTATGCGGCTGGGGAAGGGTGCGGGTAGGGTGCGGCAGCGGGTAGGGTGCGGCTAGGGACTCCATATTTCACAATGACCTAAATTATTACCATCTAAATCCATGAACCTTACAAATCCATGAATCATAATAATGACATATTCATGAATATGTAACTGCAAGAACAATATCAATTGTTTAATGAACAAACTCAATATTCAACACTCCTTCTTGAGTTTTTCATTGAATAAGCCTAGTTTAGCCTTGAACTCTTCAAACTTGTTCTGAGGTAGAGCTTTTGTCATGATATCAGCAACTTGGAGATTTGAATTGCAGTTAATCAGATGAACTTCACCATTCTTCTCTGATTCGCGAAGAAAGTGATACTTAACTTTTATATGTTTAGTCCGTCTATGTTGAACTCAAGAAGAATACCAAGTAGACTATGATTGGATCAACTTTCTCAGCTTCATCAAATTTTGACATCTTTTTGTTGACTCGTGGAGGAATGGTAATAGGTTTACAAATTCCCATTTTATACCAATTTAGAACATCCCAAGCATATTTCGTTTGTGAAAGAAAAATTCCATCATCAAGTTGATCAACCTTTATGCTAAAAAAATACTTCATCTCTCCAAGATCAGACATACCAAACCCTACCTTCATAAGTCACTTGAACTGCAGTACTTGCTTAAATCAAGTCATCAACATATATTGATACAATAAGTTGAATATCGTCATTGGAGCCTTTGACATAGAGTGTCACTACAGTTTCACTCCTCCTAAAGCCAATACTGAGAAGATATGCATCAATTATGGTGTACCAAGTCCTCACAGCTTGTTTAACATACAAGGCTTTCTTCATCCTATACACTTGATCACCTCCATCAAGAACTTCAAATCCTAGTAGTTGCTCCATAAAGATTTCTTCTTCCAAAATCCTATTCTAAAAGCTTATTTAACATCCAGATGATACGATTTCCAGTTCTTCTTTACTGCAAGAGCTACAAGAAATCTTATGGTTTCATGCCAAGCAACAGGTGAGAATGTATCTTTAAAATCGACACTTGTAAGTTGGGCATAACCCTTCACTACCTACTTGGCCTTGTACTAGAAAACAGAACCATCAGAGTTGAATTTAGTTTTGTAAACCCACGTAAAACTAAGTACATTTCTGTCCATGGGTCTTTGAGTAAGTTCCCATGTATCATTCCTGCAAATCACATCAAAATCCTCCTGCATAGCTACTTTTCACTCCTTAAACATTGAGGCTTCAGCAAAATTTGACTGTTCAATGGCTGTCATGTTGCATCTTTCATAAATTTTAGCAAGCAACTTTATCTTCCCATATGGACTATCAGCAGTAGAATCAACATCTACTTCATGCTCAAGCTGCTCATCTTGAACAACATTACTTGGTCCAACTTGAAAAGTCACAATAGGTGGATTTTCCTCTATCTCTTTTGCTTTAACTTGCTTCTTCTCCCAATCCCAACTTGCATCCTCATCAAATCTCACATCTCTGCTCACGTACACCTTCTCGGATTACACATTATAGAATATGTACCCTTTAGCTTATCTTGCATATCCAAGAAAGATGCCAATCTTTGCTTTATCATCTTACTTACTTCTCTTTGCTGAGGAAATGCAAGTGTAGCAAATTGAGCCAAAAAATTCTCAAATGCTTTATTGATGGTTTTAAGCCACTCGAAGCCTCAATTGGAGTATTGTCTTTGACAGATGTGGTAGGTAGTCTATTAAGCAAATATACAGATGTGTACATTACTTCATCCCAAGACATCTTTGGCAATTCTTTCTTCCACAGCATGCACCTGGCCATCTCCATTACTGTCCTATTATTCCTCTCAGAAACAATAATTTGTTCAAGTGTATAACTGATAGTAAACTAGTGCATAATTCCATAACGATCACATAATTCTTTAAAAGTTGCCAAAGCATACTCACCGCCGTTGTCTGTCGGCAAGGCTGCAATTTGACATTCCCTTTGATTCTCCATATGTGCTTTAAAATTGTTGGATACATAGAACACTTGTGTTTTGTTTGATAGAAAATACACCCCAAGTCATCCTTGGGAAGTCATCAATGAAAATGATGAAATATCTATTTTTGCTCAAGGAAGCAACACTCATTGATCCACATATATCAGAGTGGATCAACTCTAACTTTCTTGTTGCCCTTTTGACACCTTCATTCACAAAGCTAGTCCTATGCGTATTCCCGAACTGACACACTATACAAATTTCTTCTTATTGCCCTTTTGACACCTTCATTCCCAAAGCTAGTCCTATGCGTATTCCCGAACTGACACACTACACAAATTTCTTCTCCACTAGTAAGAGCGGTCATCTCATTAACCATATCATTCTTTTGCATAAACTTTAAAGAATCAGTATGATAATGACTTAAATTTTTGTGCCACAACCAAGTCTCATCACTTTTGGCAGGCAAAGCCACGTGGTTGACATGTCTCAAGCATAAAATATAGCTATTATTGACCTTCTTCACCTTGACAACTTCAACATTTGCAAGATCGTAAATATGACAATAATCTTTTTTGAATAAAACAGAATAGCCATTATTTTGCATATGGCCCACATTCAATAAATTTTGATCCAAACCATGTATAAACAACACATTTGTAATCAGCTTTATACCTTGTTTGGTGCGAATCGGCACAGAACCTTTACCTTGAGCCTCAATAATAACTCCATTTCCAATCTTGGCCTTCATTTTACAGTTGTGATCCAATTAAGAAGACATCTTTCAATCCTTTGCCATGTGACTAGTACAACAACTACCATACAGCAGTACTAGGAACATGAAGATATTGAGAAATCATAAACTAATGGCTTTCTTATTGGTCATGATTCTTAACAAAGTTTGCTTATTGTTATTGTTGAGCTAGTCCATTTTGATGATATTGTCCATCTTGCTAAGATGGATGGTTCTTTTACGAGCAATACTTTTCCATGTAACCATTCTTCTTACAAATTCTACACAGCAAATTCTTCCAGCATTTTCTCTCAATATGTTTTATTTTTCACAAGTGGCACAAGGTGGAAATTTTCCCTTCTTAGAGGAAACTTTTTCTTTAACTTATGAAAAAGGACTTTCTTTTGAACTTGTCGCTATTTTCATCCCCTTTGCTTGAAAAGCATTCTCAATGACGCCTTCACCTCTCATGGAAGCCCTCTACTCCTGAGCTTGGAATTTGCTGATTATATCAGCCACTGGTAGCATTTCCAAGTCACAAGTCTCCTTTATCACAGAGTTTTTTGACTCGATTATCTTAGGTAGACTAATCATCATTTTCTTCACTACTCTTTGATCCTTGCAGTAGTCTCCAAGTAATCTAATTTTATTAACCAGATTCATAACTCTAGAAGAGTAGTCTTTAACACTTTCGCCATCTTAAATTTTCATCAACTCAAACTCCCGTTTGAGAGTCAACAACCATACTCCTATCACCTTGGCACTTCTAGCATGTTCTTCTTCAAAGTGATCCCAAGCCTTTTTCACTATTTTAAAAGCCACCAGCTTAGGAGAGATGTCTATGGATATGGCTGGATGAATGATCGAAAGTGCCTTAAAATTCTTCATCGAGGCCTTCGAGTCTTGCATAATCTATTGTATGAAAGGATTCTCAGACAAATTTTGCACATAATCCTCTTATAAAACACTCTAAAGGCCATAAGCAAGAAGATACAACTACATTCTTATAGCATGATAGTCATACTTTTCTTCTGTGAACACCAGCGGTGGAGGAAAGTTCATGTTTGTCACCATTTTTAAATCAGGGACAACCCTTAAGAAACACATTCTGATACCACTATTGATGTTTGAAACTGTCGAGCTAAGTCGATCTCAATTTGTTTTACTTGAAAGAAGACATACACAAAAGAAGAAATTTAGAGAGAACTTATTTTGTTTTGTTCTGAACTCACTTGTTGAATTTCCATTGATAATGCTCACTATTTATACATATTTTCATACATAAAAAAGATGCATAAATTAAATACATGAATTAACTAAGTATATGAATAAATATAATACATGTACCATCTAAATCCATGAACCACACAAATCCATGAATCATAATAATGACCTATTCATGAATATGTAAATGCATGAACAATATTAATTGTTGAATGAAATAACTCAATATTCAATGCTCAGGACTCGAATACTATTAAAAAGAAAAGTACATACAAAAATAAAAGAAAAATGATAATGGGAAACTAAGAAACAAAGAAAAACTTAAAAGAAGTAACCATCTCAAGGAGGATTTTTTCTACTTGCCGCAAAAACATTTTTCTTCTTTTAAAATTTCATTCGCTGTCAAGTAATAATATCTTCCTCAATCACATCATAATTGTGATCATTAAGCACAAAATACTCAGCATTAGTTTAAACCTGAAAGGTGATATTCCTCGTATCAGTGTTGACTCCTCATCATCACGTGTACTATGCCTGTATGTCTAAGACATATTTTTCTTACCTTTCTGGTGGTCCACATAAGTAGCTCCCACCAGAGTCATAGGTTGAGGTGTCTCTTTCTTCCTTATTGCAAGAATAAAATGAGGCATTATAGGAGATGTTGTTCAGGTTGAGACGTTATAGGATGGACTGGTGATGGCGTTTTGGGATGGTCAATAATGGTTTGTTAACTGCATTATCAGGGATATGCTCCGTATGCAATAGGGTCTGCACTTGATTAGAAATTGGAACACCCTACAATTCTACTAGCAGATTATTAGCATGCAAAAAAGAGTTAACCGCCATACACGTATTTGACCGGCCTCGCCACTGGCCGACCAATTTTTTATTGACCATATCTAAAAAATATATTTTTATTTTTTTATAAATAAATATGTTGGACCTATCAGCCTTGACAAACAATGCTCACTATGAAACACTAACTCAAAATTGTGGCTAGCTTAGAGATTAAGTTGCTCAAAGGAATGAGCGAACTCATGGAAAGCGTTACTCAGTTTTAAAGAATGAACTTAAGTAATAACTTAGTACATTTATGATTGATCAAGCCGATAATCATTTGGATGGGGGAAATGGATTACAAGAACACACCTTCTAGACTTTCACCAAAACTTGTTTGCTGAGGTCGACCATCTTGACATAGGAATAGTGGAACATATTGAGAATTGAGTACTGCTGACCAAAACAGGGAGACGACCATACCAATTTGAAGGATAAGGTTCAAAGTGTTGTGTTCTCGATGCACTTGGATAAAGCTTCATGCCCTTATGGATATAATCAGGGATTTTAACAGACGTAATGGATGTTATTGGTAATGGTGTGTTTAATTTTGTGCCACAAGCTATACGTAATTGTATATTTCCCCTTCATTTGCATTTTACATATATTGTGTGACAGTATTGATTATAGACCTATTGCATTGTGTGATGTTTTGTATAACATTATCTCTAAGGTATTGGTTAATAGATTGAAGAATAAATTGAAATGTGTGGTGTCTGAAAATCAAAGTGCTTTTATACTGGGGAGGTTGATTTTGTAATAAAGTTCTGATAGCTTATGAAGTAGGACATTGTTTACATTAGAAGAAAATGAGATATGACGCTTTTTTTGTTTTGAAACTAAATATGGCTAAAGTGTATGATAACATTGAATGGCTACATGTCAATGTCGTACTTTAGAAGATGAGAATTGATGGTCAGTTGATTATGTGGATACAGATGTGTATTTCGTTGGTTTGGTATTCGTTTTGTACTAGGAGAAGGTTTGGATCTATTGTTCGACAAAGAGTTCTTTGTCAAGGAGATCCAATATCTCCATATTTATGCATTCTATTTGTGTAGGGATTTTCGGCTCCCTTGACTAAGTAAGAGTGAGAAGACTGAATCTAGGGTTGTAAGGTAGCTCAAAATGCTCCTCCTATTTCCCATATATTTTTTTGCTGATGATAATTACTTGTTCTTTCGGTCGATCTAGCTGCATGCCAAACTTCTGTAAGTCATCTATCTCTTTTACTACCAACCTATGGATGATATGACTAGGAGCGCCTTCCGCTTCCAATAGTATATATTTGGGAATGCCCATGAAGTTAGGTCAAAATGAAATAACATCATTTGATTTCATTCGCAGCATGATTTGGAAACAAATAAGCTCATTGAATATAAAATTTTAAGTTGGGATGGTCGTGAAATTCTTATAAAGTAGGTGCTCCAATCGATTCCGGCCTATCTTATGTCTCTCTTTCGGCTACCACAAATTTGGTGTGATTCTATTCATATGCTTAATTCATTTTTATGGGAATCGAATAATGGTGATAGGAGGGGAACTAAATTGGTAAAGATGGGACTTACTTTGTAGGCCAAAGAAACTTGGAAAAATAGGATTTGACACACTTTAACACGGCGTACTAGGTAAACAATTATGGAGATTCCTATCCTCTCCCAATTCATTGTTTTTTTTTGAAGAATTCCCAATTCATTGTTTAGTAGGGTTGTTGATTTATGTTTGGATAAGTATCTATTTGGTTCGATCACGGCATTTTTCAATGAGCATGTCCGGTGGAGGTTAGCTAATAGGACGATGATTAAAATTACCCAAGATATATGGGTTAATACTGTTGGAAATATGACATAAGTGATAATGATGTGTATTATTAACTTTAGGCCTAATTATAATATGGAAAAGCTATGATTTTGTTAGGCCCAATAATAGATTACGAGAAAAGATAATAGCAACAGAACAAAAAAGACACAAAGATTTTTACGTGGAAACCCCAAATAAATCAGGGAAAAACTACGGAACAAACTCCGAATAATTCTTCACTATAAAATAATAGTAGGTATACCAAGAGATTATAAAATAGTGGCACTCAATTGTTTCCCTAAACTTCACTATTTTCTCTCTTACCCAACTCTTAGGAACCCCTTTCCTAAGTTTATATGCACAGATTATATTCTTATATCTGTGTTTTATCAATCTGTTTAAGAAATGAGACAGAATGCCTCTCTATTTATAGGAATTGAAAGACGCGTGAAATGCTGTATTTCAATTCCTTAAATTACGCCAATCACCACCGAAATTCGGTTTGTATTTTTCTTCTTTTCCTTTTTTTTAAAACATTTATTTAGTAGGTCCTATATGTGGAGGGACACCACTAAACAAATCTCCCCCTCCCGACTACATTGTGGGACTCTCCATCCCGGTTGCTTTGACACACTGATCAAACTTTTCTTTTAGAACGACCTTTGTCAGCATATCGGCAGCATTGTTGTTTGTATGAATCTTCTGCAACTTGAACTCTTTTCCATCAATGGCAAGTGTGAGCCAATGATACCTTACGTCAATATGTTTTATCCGCGCATGATACATAGTATTCTTGCTCAAGTCTAGTGCACTTTGACTATCATAATAAACTATGTAGTCTTCTTCTTGCACACCCAATTCTTGAAAGAATCGCTTTAACCAAAGTATTTCCTTTCCTACTTCTATTGCTGCAACGTACTCTGCTTCAGTTGTTGATAATGAAACACACTTTTGTAACCGTGACTGCCATGAAATAGCTCCCCTTAAGAATGTAAATAAGTAAGCTGATGTAGATTTTCTTTCATCAAGGTCACCAGCCATATCTGTATCTGTGTAACCAACAAGTGCTGGCTTTCCACCTCCAAAGGTTAAACATAACTTTGAAGTTCCTCTCAGGTATCTAAAGATCCATTTAACTGCTTCCCAATGTGTCTTCTGGGAATTTGATAGGAATGTACTCACAACTCCAACTGCAAGAGCAATGTCTGGTCTCGTACACACCATTACATACATTAAACTCCTGACTGCTGAAGAATATGGAACATTTGACATATCTTCTTTATTTTTCTCTGTTGATGGGAAGGATTTCTTACTCAACTTAAAATGAGTGGCAAGTGGAATGCTAACTGGTTTAGCATTCTTCATATTGAACCTTTCTATTACTCATTCAATATATTTTTCTTGCGATAACCACAACTTGCTTGACCTTCAATCTCAGGTAATCTCCATTCTGAGAATTCGCGTTGCCAGTCCCAAATCCTTCATGTCAAACGTCTTAGACAAATCACCCTTCAACTTACTAATCATTTTAGCATCTGGCCCAATGATTAGCATATCATCAACATATAAGAGAAGAATGATAAATTTTCCATTAGCTTCTTTCCTCTTATATCCTTGATTCACCATGAAGGAAACAAACTTTTTATACCATTGCCGTGGGGCTTGTTTTAGCCCATACAAACTTTTCTTCAGGAGACACACCATGTCCTCCTTTCCCTTGACCTTGAAACCTTCTGGTTGTTCCATATAAATTTCTTCTTCTAAATCCCCTTGCAAGAACGCGGTCTTTACATCAACCTGTTCTAACACAAGGTTCAAGCTGGCCATAAGACCTAGGACAACTCGAATGGAACTCATTTTCACAACTGGTGAAAAAATTTCGTCAAAGTCGATACCTTTCTTTTGAGTAAAGCCTTTGACAACTAATTGAGCTTTGAATCTCACTAGCTTTCCATCATCTTTCTTCAGCTTGTACCCCCATTTGTTCTTGAGTGTTCTCTTCCCTTTAGGAAGTTTTACCAGCTCGTACGTGTCATTCTTCTTCAAAGAATTCATCTCCTCCTGCATGGCCTTCATCTAACAATCTTTATCTTTACAAGATTGCACATCTTGGAGGCTTTCAGGCTCCTCCTCATCAGTGATTAGAATATAATCGGAACTAGAGTATTTTGTAGATGGTTGGCATTCTCTGATTGACCTCCTTAATTGAGGTTCTTCATCTAGAATGGGGTTCTCTAGCTCCCCTTGCTCAATACCCTCTTCATTCGTATCTTCATCTACAATCGCATCTTGATCCCTCACAACTGCCTCTTCTTCTCCATTTTGTTCTTATTGATGCATTCTTCTTTCGGTGGCTTTAATCTGATAGAATGCTCTCTGGTGTAATATTGATAACACCGTCACTTGTAGACCTTTCTCCGATGATATCATTCTCGTGAAATACAATATCTCGGCTCCGTTTCTTTTTAACAGGATCCCATAATCCGTAGCTGAAATTTTCATCTCTATAACGGACAAAAGTGCAAGGAACTAATTTATCATCAAGCTTTAGCCTTTGCTCTTTAGGAACATGTATAAATGCCTTACAGCCAAATACCCTCAAGTGAGAGGATGAGATATTTCTACCTGTTCAGACCCTCTTTGGAATATCAAAATCCAAAGGTGCTGAAGGTAGTCGGTTGATAAGATAGACAGCAATATTGACAGCTTCTCCCTAAAATGACTTAGGTAAGGTGGCCATTTTGAGCATGGATCTAACTCTTTCGACAGTGGTACGATTCATTCGTTCAGCAACGCCATTGTGTTGAGGTGTACCGAGAACTGTCTTTTCGTGCCTGATACCATATTGACTACAGTAATCCTTGAACTCCTTGGAGATATACTCATCACTATTATCTGTACGCAAACACTTCAATGGCACTCCAGTCCCCTTTCCACCATTGCATGGAATTATTGAAAGTGCTTGAATACTTGATCCTTTGTGCGCAGCAAATAAATCCATGTCTTCCTTGAGAAATCTTCAATGAAGGTAAGAAAGTATCTTCTTCCTCTAGTAGATTCTGTATTCATGGGACCACAAACGTCAAAGTGTACCAACTCTAACTTTTTATTTCTCCTTCTAGAGCTTTTCTGAAATGAAACTTGATATTGCTTCCCAAATAAATAGTGATCACATAGGTTAATTTTTCCTTTAGCTACTAGGATGAGGGACTTCTTAGCCAGTATATTCAACCCTTACTCACTAACATGCGCCAGTTGCCTATGCCACAAATTTGGTGAAGCATCATCTCCAACTGTATTCAGTTAACCCGCACGTATTATTGCGAGCGTTTTGTATAGCGAGCAATACAAACTTCCTCTCGCCATCACCAACGATCCTTTGGTGAGTTTTCAATTTCCATTACCTGTATGATTGTGATAACCTTCCTTGTCCAATACAATAATAGACAACAGGTTCAACCGAAGGTCTAGAATGTGTTGCACATTTTAAGTGTTAATGTGCATCCGACACTTGTCTTCACGCAGATATCACTGATTCCCACCATTTGCGATACACTATTATCTCCCATTTTAATAGTACTAAAATCGCCTGCTTTATATGTTGAGAAGTATTCCCTTTTTGGAACACAGTGGTACGAGGCACCAGAATCTACAATCCACTCGGTATCTACATCTCCAACATGACAACAATCTGCACCATGAGATACTAAAGTCATCTCTCCATCTTCTTTTGTGACTGTAGCAGATGTATTTTTATCATTATCATGACTTCAGTTTGTACTGTCCTGTTTAAAGAAACGGCAGTTCCTTTTGAGATGGCCCTGCTTTCCACAGTGGTATCATGACCTCTTCTCCCGGGACTTGGATCTATCTTTCGATTTTCCATTTCCACGACCTTTGCTCTTGCTTCGACCCCTGTTTTCCGTGTCAAGGGCTTGTGAACTGATGCTAGCAACGTCTCTTCTACAAAGTTCTTCATTAAGTGGGCTATTCTTTCCCACAGACATTGTTACCACACCATTTGGAGCTGAGTTACTCAGTGATACAATAAGAGTATCCCAGCTATCTGGTAGAGTTCCCATCAAAAGATATGCTTGCAGCTCATTGTCCAAGGACATACCGGTGAATGGTAACTCACTTATGAATCCTTCAAAGTCGTTTAGGTGTTGTGTGATTGATCGTCCCTCTGTTAGTTTCAAGTTCATGACTTTACGAATCATGAACACTTTTCCTTGAGCATTTTTAGCCTTGTACATATCCTCTAGCGTTTTCCAGAGAACTTTGGGATCTGTTTCATTCCTTATGTGATTGTATAGGCTAGCATCTATCCATTGGCATACTGTACCCAATGTCTGCTTCTTCAACTTTATCCACTGCTAATCTTTCATATCCTTCGGCTTTGCGTCATCACCCTCAATTGGATCATACAAATCTTTGCAATTGATGTACTCCTCCATTCTGGATTTCCACATTAAATAATTTGTATCCGTTAATTTAATCATTACACCGTCATTCGCCATGTCGAAACAAAAAAATGGCAAAAATTTACTATTCACGAATGTTACTATTCATATACATAGTGATTGTATGTGTGAATAGTACCGTATATGTAAATAATACTTGTATATTGGAATAGTAGTAGTATGCCTCCGTATACTTAAATAATACTATTCATAAAATGACCAAATATGAATAGTTATATTCAAGTTACTATTTTACTATTCACTCGAATTGCGTATCTGCGACGGTTTTTTGAATGGATTGCGCCACCGGATTTGCCGTATTTTTCTCGTCGTCGTGGTATATTTATTTTTGAAAAATATATCCACGGATTCTACTGATAAAACAACCTTCGGCTCTGGTACCACTTGTTAGACCCAATAATAGATTACGAGAAAAGATAATAGCAGCAGAATAAAAAAACACAAAGATTTTTACATGAAAACCCCAAATAAATTAGGGAAAAACCACGGGACAAACTCCGAATAATTCTCCACTATTAATAATAGTAGGTGCACCAAGAGATTACAAAATAGTGGCACTCAAGTGTTTTCCAAACCTCATTATTTTCTCTCTTACCCAACTCTTAGAAACCCTTTTCCTAAGTTTCTCTCCACAGATAATACTCTTTATCTGTGTTTTTTTTCTTCTGCTTTCAGTTGAGGAAGAAACCTCTCTACTTATAAGAAATATAAACGCGTATGGCCTGCACAGTAAAATGACTGTACACTTCTTAAAAAATCTGCCGACATGCCTCTTTTTCTTTTTTTTTTTAATTTAATATTGTGGGTACCAGAAATTGGAGGGACCCCACACAACAAGCCAAAACCGATATGGAACCCTAAACAGGAGCAAATAAAAATGCTGGAAGCAATATTCAATTCAGGAGTGGTAAATCCACCAAGAGATGAGATTAGGAAAATTAGAGCTCAATTACAATAGCATGTGAAGCTGGTGATGCAAACGTTTTTTTAGTGGTTTCAAAATAGAAAATTAAAAAGCAAACATAATCTTAGGCTTCTTCAAACTGATCATCAAAATCTAATTCAATCACAAATCAAAATGGTTTCAATATCAAAATCACATCTTCAAAATTTTGGTTCATTTTCAAATTTGAGATTTTTAAAGTTCGTTTTGACAGAGTTTATGAGGGAGGAAGAAGTGGTTTAAAGCTAAAAATATTTCAAATGAATATTTAGTCCCTAAATTAATTTATTAGTCTATTGCAAAATGACGCGGTGACACATAATTGATATTTTTCCGTGTGAATCTTATTTGGCATGGGAGTTGTAACTCCGATGAAATAGTGACAATTTATGTAAAGGACTTAATACCACGAGGGCTAAAAGGGTAACGTGTATGATAGAGAGACCAAAAGAATAAATCACCGATTGCACAGTGCCAAAAAAGGTGGTTAGACCCACTAACTACTATCCCCTCTCTTCTTAATTTGATATAACAACTTTTTAGTAGTTATGACTCTGGTACTCATAATACTAACTACAATTCACTCTCTTCTTTATTTGATGTTTGGAAACTTTTTTATTACACATTTGCAAATTCATTCCTCTCCTACTTGTATCAAACTAAATCGTTTCATTCTTCAATTTTGGCCATAGATTGTAACAGGCTTTTGATTCAATATCTTCTTTCAATTTCTGAATCTGATATAGTAAAAGGTATGAAAAATGGATATATAACTAGATTCCATTGAAATGGCAACCTCAATGAAACCCAATTCTTCTAAATATTTTAGAAATAACCTCTTCTATAGAAAAAAATCATCACAGTATCTAAAACTAAAGCATCACAGGAAAAAAAGATTCTAGGTGAGGGAACCCTAACAGCGATTCCTTCTTCTTAATCTCTGCCGGCCAACCATGGCTGCTGACGACAGCGTCGTTGATCATCAATCTCCTATTGATAACGCAGTCTTCATAGGCCAACTCTTCGAACAACAAATTCGAGATTCTTCAAGATTGAACCCCAGCCGTAATCCACCAAGACCGAATCCACCTAACTCTAAGATATCTCCCGCCGGAGATTGTTTAGTCGCTGCTACTGCCGGAACTTGCCAACCGATCGTGTCGTTTCCGCATCTTAAGAAGTCTTCTTATGCCTCTGTTGTTGGAGGTAACTCTATTATTCCTTCGTTAATTGATCATACTACCATGGCAGCTCCTGAAACAGTTAATGAAGGCGGATTCACCTCTGTTAAGATTCCACAATCTCTTTATGATAAACGTGTTGCTATGTGCGCTAATTCGCTAATTGGGCGATTGGTTCTTCAAAAGGGTGATACACCTTACAAGCTTGCTTCGTTAAAAGATGCGTTAACTAAGATTTGGGGCATAGCGGAACCTTGGCGTCTTACATCTTGATTCTCAATTCCTGAGGTATAAAATTTTCAATAGGGGAATGATTGGCTTAAAGCCTGGAATTCTCTGGATCCAACCCTGGCAACCAGAATTCAACCCGGCTGACCAATAGACCGCCAAGGCATTAGTTTGAGTTTGATTACATGATCTTCCATGGGAATACTGGGATGCTTCCATACTTGCCTGCACTGCGAAGGTAATTGGTCAATTCACTCAAGTTGATAAAACAACGGCTGAAGGTGATTTTCAGCACTTTGTCCTGGTACTCATCGATGTGGACTTAGCTAATATCCTCCCTGAAATAGTGGGTGTGGAACGAGACGGTAACCAATTGTGGGTTGATGTTGAATATGAAAATATTCTGAAGTTCTATCAAATATGCTCCTCAACTGGCCATTCTGGGCGGGAGTGTAGACATAACAAAAAGGATAATACCGGGCATGCTATCCCTAAGAAAGCGACTGGGGACAAGTTAAAAAATCCAGCTCAGGCCAAGAAAAATCAAGCTCAGACGGAGGTAATCAAATTGAATCTGTTCAGCAAGTAGACAAAATTCTAGCTAGGGTCGAAGTTGAACAAACCAAGGAAACTAGGTCAGTTGTTGTTGGTACTGTTCCTTTGCAACTAGTACATGAACGAATTACATAGGATTTCACTAAGTCCCCAGCTTTTTCGGAGCCTATTGGCACTATACAAATGGCGAAAATGGTTGGGAATCTAATGCCAGAAAAACAGGTTGACGAGGTTGGGTCGCAGATTCGTACAATGATTGACAGGAAGTCAACTGATATTTCATATGAATTAGATAATGATAATTATTACTCAGATTACTCTTAACCTGAGAGAGGCGTCCGGGGCTCTTGAGAGGATTCCGTGGAAAAAGATGATGCAAGATTGAAAAACAAAGCCAACCAGGTATCACCTATTAGACGATAGTTTTCATTTTCTTCTTATGATGAAAGTTTCTGGCGTGAGATAGACGAGGGAGACACTATCCTACAATATCTAAGGAAAAAAAAGTTATCTATTCGAGCTAAGTAGGATCGCATGGAACTAGCTAAACAAGAACGCATGGAACAATCTAAACGAGAGCGCAAATCTCCTCTGAAGTACTCTTCTTAGCTGATAGTGTTTTTTCCTGTCTTAATGGTTGTTTAATTAATGTTGTTTTCAACTTTCTACTTTTTTATTTCTTTTCTTTTATTTAATAAAATCGAGCCCGATTTTCCGGCCTCCGCCTTTTAATTAAAAAGAAAACTAAATCATCACAGTATCATCACAATATAACCTCTTATATTGAATGAAAATCATCACATACAAAAATATAAAAAAAAACAAATAATTATATTATACCAAAGCCTATATATAAGCAATTATCTACTAATGACAAAGTTCCTAAATAACTAAAATCCTAAATATATTAAACTTCTTATATAGATAAAAGCTAAATATGTTAGAAATAAAACAAAAATAGGAATCCTTATCAATTTAGAGCCTTATTATAAATACTTTCAAAACAAGATAAATATCAACTAATTAGATCATTTTATCCGGAACAAGAATTTGACTTGAATTGTAAAATCAGTTGACTTATAATCTGCATCATTCTTTTTGGGTTGAATGAAATTCATCCTCGAATTTTCTAGTGATAAATAGAAGACGAAAAAGAAAAAACACTCAACTTTTTTTTCAATTTTTGTAATTTTTTTTGTTTGTTTTTTTCAAACATTTTTTTCTTTCTTTAGCTTTATGACAAAAAATTATAAACAAAAAACTAAAGGATAAATACGATCCCCAGTCACCCCCTCTTCGACAATCTTGGTACCATTACTTCAAATGTCGTTAGGCCATGGGAATACAATATGCAGGTCTCCCCTTCTTCAGCAATTTTGGTAACATTCTTCAAATATCGTTAGGCCACAAGAATTCAATATGCAGGTCTCCCCCTCTTCAGCAATCTTGGCAACACTACTTCAAATATTGTTAAGCATGAAGAATACAATACACATGTCTCTCACTCTTCGACAATCTCAACTATCGTTAGATCATGAGAATGCAATTATAGATCTCCCCCTCTTCGACGATATCGGCAACACTAATTCAATTGTCGTTCATCCATGATAATGCAATATTGTGGGTCTCACCCTCTTCGACAATCTCGACTGCCGTTAAGCTCTTATACCAAGTAATAAAGTGGAAAGAACGAAAAAGAATAAATATCTAAATTTTATTGAGGTCCAGGGTCAGTAAGACCTTCCTTGTGGCCGTAACAAATCTAGGGGCCCAACGATATATATAATTTTTCTGTGTGATTCCCTTTATTGGTTCAAGGAATTACCTATAACATTACTAATTTTTTTTCTAAACTTTGTGTCCAAGCAAAGACTCAACAATACTATACTTATTAGAATTTCAAATTAGATAACAAAAATTAGCTTTATTTAATGATGAGTAAACTTAAAAAACATGCCTTATGGTTTCGTTGTTTTTTGAAATGGGGTCTACGGATTTTTCTCCAAAACAGTGTATGTGATTTTAAAAAATTATCAAAATAAGGATAAAAATATTTTTTTTATTAAGAATAGTGATATCATGGAGAATATATTAATAAATTCATCATTCTCATAATTTAACCTTATGATTTAAAAATTATACGTTACAATTTAAGTAAACTTCGGAGATTTTCTTTTATTTTGTTATGATTTATCGAAGTTTATCATCATAATTTAACATTATCATTCTATCATCATCGTCAACAGAAATAGAATATCGAAAATTAGGATTTTCTTGTTGTTGATGAATGCAATATTTCTGCACAACTTCGTCATCTCCTTTATCTAATATTTTCCTTCTAACTCCAGTAATGTGATTATATCAATCCTTTTTAGTAAATGCGACCTCATCATGAGCCGCATTTAAAACATCAACTACTTTCCCAACAAGAATGCCTTGACTCTCAAAAACTACTGATAAAGCTTTGGCAGTGTTGGTAACATTTTTGTGTGTTCTAAGATATTTCTTACTTTTCGGAGTAACCATAATATGATTGTGAGAGTCATCAAACTTTGTAATGTGCAACAATTTAGTTTTTGAATTTAAAGTAATATTTAAACCTGCACGACAACCTAACCTGCTGGACTTAGTAGAGCGACAAGAATTTTGGCTACTACTATCCCCCACGAGACTTTTTTTTTGGTATGTGAGTTCCTTCTTGATTACAAACTAGGTGCACAACAATTGCTCTTGTAGTCCGACGACGAACACCAAACCCCTTATGCTTTGCATAAGAATTATATAACGTTTCTGCTTCCTAAAAAGTGCCAAATGTCATTCCAAGTGTTATAACAATATCATTCGATCCATCATCATTTGGTGTCACTTCATTCTCTACATTAATGGAATTCGTTATATTTTCTTCATCCATATCTGTTTCAAATCTAAGTAAATATGAATATAGTCAGGTAAATAAAAATCTCCAATTAAAATCCAATCCAAAGCATAAGAACTTGATAATAGAACATAAATTGTCCTCCACACTTGATGAGCACAGAAACATAATAGAAAATATTAAGTTTTTCTTTAACTTAGAAGAACATATATATTATTTCAGTTTTAATAGACCTGAAAATTAGTGGACACTTTTATAAGAGCACAAGAAGAGACATAATACATATAAAGAATTGAAAGACTAACTTTGGATTGAAAGAGGTTCTTTCTTACGCAAATAGCATAAGAACATACAGGATTACATGTATAAATTATCTATGAACCACAAGATCTAGAAACATCATTGCTTTGCTATATTGTTAAAACAATTTCTTGTCTTTGTTACTAGGAACAATGCGTAACCCAACAAGTCTAAAAAAACAGCAACAAAGCAATATAGACATGATTAAGACAAAATTAAGGGATAATTACAATAATATAATCATGAAAATCAAGACTGAAATTGAAACATAATTCAACACCCACACATTAATAATTATGAAAAACAAAGGGATGTAAAGGGAGCAATAGATTGAAAAAAGAAGAACACAACCTTAATCGGAAAGGTAAGAGGTTTGGAAATCGAGTAACCGGCTGAATTCAATCCTGGCCTGCGAAAGAGCTGGTAATTTTTAATGATGAACAAACCTGTTTGTACAATTATATATACAAGTGAAGAATTAAGTGAATCATAATTAGAATAGGAAAAAGAGTTCTAAACTAATTAGGAGAAGAATGCTACATGGAGTATTAAAGTAGTCAGGAAAATAACACTTGTGGCTCAAGAACCTGTTTTAGAACTAAATCGGGAGTTCTTGACCTAGATCTTGACGACTCCCTTCAATTAGGATGGAATTAGAACTGAACAGCAACGAGTAACGACGTCAAAAAACTGAGGGAGGGAAAGGAGAGAGATGACGATGAAGAAAAGGGTACAGAGATGGCAAAGACGATGACGGTATGGTGTAGGAGAGGTGAAATTTGGGAAGAGTAGATTTGAGAATGCACATTTATATAGGGTTTTTACAAGCCATTAGATCCCCAAAGAAATCAAGGGTGGAGATGATGAGTGTTATTCAGTGTCATTTCGTGAGTGTCAGTGCAGCACTGCCGTAAAAATTATACGTCACAATTTAAGTAAACTTCGGGGATTTTCTTTTATTTTGTTATGATTTATCGAAGTTTATCATCATATTTTAGTAAAAAGTATTTTCCCTTTAAAAAAATCAAAATTTATCACTCATGTGTATTGAAATTTTGTTAACTAATATGTGAAATTTCAAATAAAAATGAACAAGACTACTCATCGTCTTTAATTAATTTAATATAGAGGATATTTTGTTTGCAAACTTTTTAAAACTACAGATCCCGTTTTGAAAAAAAAAATTCCAGAGATCCTCTATTGAAAAATAGTGAAACCACAATATATGTTTTTTAAGTTTACAGAATATACTATTTGACAATTTCAATATGTAATTTAGCTCCGGGCCCATAATTTTTGGCCCTACTTTTAGACATAGATGACATATCAATCCAATTTGCAATTTTTTCGAATATAGCTCCAGTTTTAACACCCTTAACACTCCAGTTTTAACACCCTTAACATGATAATCACCAAGTCAAACCAACTAACGGTATCTTTTTTTTTGGGAGTTCTGTTCTATCCATGACAAGAACTAAGCCAAAATTTAGGTTATATAGTGGTTATGCTCTATTTATGTAATGTTCACAATGAAAACATTCGCGACCCACTAAACGTGAGATTAAGGCTTTGGTTGTGGTTGTTTCAGAAAATGGAAGCATCAAGTGAACACCTCTTTCATATTTATACAATGAATAATGGAAGTCTACCTGTATGATTGTGGCATTTTCAGATGCATATGTTGATGCAAAATGATGCCATGATACATAAGGGGATGAAACTGTGTGGGTTCATATATGTTGTTCAGGTTGGATGCTCTGATTCAGAAGATGTTGGTGTCTATTTTGGGTGGAAATGGATCACTTAAAAGAACTCATGATTATAGCATGTGCCCGATGCTAGTTTTGTCAAATTCCAACGTTTAGGGCCTGGAAATGGGATTTTTAGTTAATTCCGAACTTTAATGTTTTTTTTCTTATTTATTCTAATGTATTTGGTGTTCAAGAGTCATATAAGTTACGAATAATTATTTAGGACTATTATGAGTCATTAAGATTGAAGAGCACTCATGTTACATATAATTGTGTACGATTATTATGAGTCATTTTGAGTCATTTACCTTAGTAGATGAAGAATAAATTTGTATTAATATAAGTATGTAACTCCATGGGAGGACAAAGAAGTTTTTTGGTGAAATAAAATTTGACATTGTTCTTTTCCCTAAATATTCTAGTTCTTACAAGTTCTAGGTTTTTTAGATGCATACTCATCTTTGAGATTGCGATTTCTAAGGTTATTAGAAGAGTCGTCTTCCGACATCTTGGTTATTTATCTTATTTCGCGTTCCTTTCACAGCATCAGTTGTCAATCTGTATTAATTTGCACTCTTCTGCCAGTTTTATCAAACAAGAACCACAGACATCTGAGCTAGAATTGTAAAGAATCTCTAATGAAGTATCAGATAAAGTAATTATAACATCATCATCCAGCAGTTTTCAGCATTTGCCATCTGTGAAGAAACATGCAACTTTAGGGTAATTTAATTAGCTGAAAAAATGAATCAGAATCGTCCTAATAGAAACGAGACGATACATGTAAGGAAAAACCTGTATTTTTAGAAAATGGGATAAAGAAGGTTTCCCCGAACATGAGCGGTCCAACTAAATTGTCACCCCATCGATTGGATCGGCTAAACTACCCAAATTTTATGAAAGAAAATAAAAAATGTAAAGTCAAGACAAGAAATTAACAAAAACGAAAAAATGCTCCAAAGAGCCAAAATCCTGGAAAGCTAACCTATAACAAATTTTCAGGAACTGAATCCCACCATTGAATAGAACAAGACAATCAGTCAAAATTGGCTAGAGCATTCCCTCCCGAAACATGTGGGATACTTGGAGCGACACAACACTTATTTGTATCAAACAAGAAAGCCATTCTTGGCATATAACCTAAGGAACATCAATAGATATAGTTTGAAAGAGTCCAACAACGTATGTTCAATCACATTGTAGCCAAAAAAGAGTCAATCTTTTGTACATAGCGGTCTGAATGGCAAAGATCAATGTTATCAAAACCGTACATGACATCATATCGGTGAAGATTTTGTTATACGTTATTACTGGCATAATTAGTGGTTTTACCGGTTATTTATTTTTAAAAGAAGATGTATTATTCAGAATAATTAATTTACATGATTAAAAAATAAATAATTTTCCTTGTTTAAGTTATATTATTACCTAAATATTTCTATATCATTGAGCTAAGTCGGTTAGAATAGCTCTAGAATTATTCTAGATCATTTCAGTCGGTAATAGAGACTTTCAGTGGCTATTGCAACGCTTTCCAGGTCTATTGCAATGCTTCTGCGTGTCACCATAGACTTTTTAAAAAACCGTATTTTAAGTTAAACTGTACAGTAGCCATGACTGGTTCGTGGTAAAACCGATGGAACCGGGACGATACGGTACGGTTTTCACAACTATATTGGCAAAGAAGTCTGCCTTCAAATCAGCAACTTGGGCCGAAGAAGTATTGGTTTGGGCTAACATAACTATATTAAACATAATTAAGGGTAAAACTTCGTTTGACAGTTTACAAATACCATGTCATGCCAACAGTATGGACTACTTGGTCATATACTTCAAAAGGAGTTTCTTTTCTTAACAGCAACTCAATATATTGACATCGTTTGAAGCATTCAAAACCAATACATGAATCAGTATGCAAATGACGAAAATTACAAATAATAGAGAGGAACATATCGGTTGATTTCAATCGATTTCACATACCATTCGATTTAATTAGCTCAACAAACTTCTGCAAAAAATATCCAATTAAAAGGAGTTCACTTCCATCACATTCAACGTACTTGATCAATTATATAGCCAAGCAGTGCCGGCATTGGGTAGGCACTCGGTTAAACCACCCACACTACAAGAAAATTTCGTATTAGGGTCGAAAAAGCTGTTGGTAAAAACAGATTAGCGTCGACATGGCAACGAAAACCTCAGTAGCGTCAGATTTAACGACGGAATTCTGAAGTTGCTATAATGCTCGTCGCTAAATATTTAGAGTCGACATTTTTATTGTCAGCGCAAATAGCGACAACAATGTGATCGCTGTTTCACTGCTATTTCAGTTTAATTTTTCATTGTCGATGCTATATAGAGCCAAATATGTCAACGCTAAGCTGAGGCCAGACGGAATCTGGAAAAATGGCAGAGACACTGCCAAGTTCGCCATTTTTTCAGATTCCTTTCTCTAAGCACTTGTTGCAGCTTCGCATTCCAATTCCACTTTTTTTATGAAAATGGATTGTATTAAAATTAGAAGAAATGGGTAACACAATCAGGTGGCATTGACATCCATACACCCAATACCTCATTCAAGTGGACATTGCGAGCAATTGTGTCTGCCAAAACATTAGTAGCTCTTGGCATAAGACTAAAGATACATGAAGAAAATGCTCGCATCAAGTCTAAACAATGCAACACAATATTACAGAAAAAAGAAAAAACAAAAAATACAAACCAAAATCATTCAAAATAATGATAAAGCTTTTTTTTAAATTAACAATAACTTATTTATGTTGAAAATTATTTATGTTTATTTTGGAATGGATTCTGCTACCTTTAATTTTGAAACACAAAAATTGATAACTAAACAAAAACCCTACTTTTTTTTCGCATCTTGGATGTTAAGATGCCAATAACATATAGTTGAATAAATAAGTTTTAACATTTGAATTTGTTATTTCTTCGGATGAAAGCCACGTAATGTTTCTTAAATAAAGCAAAACTCAAAAAGTTTAGAAACAATTTAGCTAATGCCCAAACTTTTGACAGTTGTAGCATTGGACTTGTGATTTGTCATACCTTGCATTTTTTATAAAGATGGAGGCCCGAGAACCGTACTTGTTTTATTAAATAAAAGAAAAGAAACAAAGATAGAAAAAAATAATAACTGTCAAACAACCATTAAGGCAGTAAAAGATACTATCAACTAAGGAGAAAACTTTAGCGGAGGTTTGTGCTCCCGATTTCTGGGGCGGGTTTTGACGTCCCACTCCCCTACTAGGCTACCCCCTCCCTTTGTTAGCTCCACCTCGTGTTTTAGCGCCTCTTTTACCACTCTGAACATGCCATGGTTCTTAATGGGCAGTTGGTGTAGAAGCCGAAACTATCCTAAGTGCTAAAATCGAATCTTGTTCATCCTCAGAATCTGAATCCCCCAAAATTTCTTTCCTTGATTAGCCAACTGACTCCCCGCAGGAGTAGAATCATTGCTCCTAGATCCCGACTGCGCATTCTTAGAACCCGAATCACTTCACTCACTAACATCACTTAATTGCCCGTCCATCTTGGTATCTTTGTCAACCTGAACTTGCTCAGAACGTACCTCTGTAATAGGTGGAATAGCAGAATCCACCTCAATCAGCTTAGTCACAACTACAGTAACTGCAACGGTTTCATCCTGAATTGCCGAAACATGACCATGTTGTTTTCGGCTTACCTCAAGGGCTTGTTCCGAAGCATTGTCTGTTCCCAAATTCTCCCTAATTTGATGCTCACCCTGAATAAGAGGAACATTATTATTGGGAACATTAACTCCTGCCACATTCATCTCCGGCATTCACCCGCTTACCCATAACTCTGGTATATTTTCATATTGTACAGCAATCCAAAACTGTTTACCTTCCTTTTCATCCCCCAACATAGTAGGTACGGTGGTAACAAGATCTATATCTATTAGAACCCCTGGCATAATGTCCAAAATCCCCTACAACAGTATTCCTATCAACCCTAGAGAAACCTCCTATGCCCTTTGAGATACTGGCTAGAATAGCAGCATCCCAATACTCCGATGGTCAACCATGTAACCTGACCCAAACTAGGGCTTTTGTAGTCTTTTGATCATTCGGATTAAAATCCGATTGCCATGGCTGAACACGAAAAGTTCCAAGTTTCAAACTTATAGTTCTTTTAATCAAGATTCTCTGTTTTAGATCATTAGAACCAAGATATATATGATAATATCCCTTACCTAACGAGATCAATCTCGACGCTTCTTTCAAGCCCCCAATCTTGGCAATCGTTTCTTTCAAATCTGTCAACCTATAGGGCGCATCCCCCCTCTATAAAATCAGTCTTCCGATTAAAGAATTTGAACACATAGCAATTCTTTTATCTAAAAGTTCTTGTGGAATCTTGACAGATGTGTACCCCCCTTTGGTCGAGACCTCAGCCCTAGCAGCAGCTGCATAAATCGATGAGTTATTATTCCCCTTCACAATTGTTGCGAAACTAGGTTGTCCCTTAGGTTGGGCAATATCAATTGATTTTCTCAAATTAGGGTTCTCTACACCCCTTAAATCCTTTGAAACAGCAGTTGGCTGACCTTTAACAATTTTCCTGAAGTTAGGGTTTGGGTTTTGTTGATCTAAAGCTATAGAAGTGGCTCTCATATAGCTTTCCTGGCTAAAATGACTGGTAGTATTACCTGGCGGCAAGAGATTGGCTGAAGATCCGACAACAACGGCGGCATCAGGTGATTGGAATTTGGTGGCATAAGCTTGTTTTTGAGACAACGGTGGTTTGTCCTTCGATTTAAATAAAAGGAAAGACTTGAATCATTCATATTGTAGAAGAAATAAAAAACTAATCAAGATTGATCGAAAAAAGGAGAAGATCGATGAACCAGGGTTTCATCCTTGAGTCATACCTTGCATTTGTATTTCCTAGTCTACAACCATATGTTGAGCTTTCTTCCATATCATAATTATTGTTGGAATTGTTGTTGTAATTCTAACTTCTTCCATGACCACGGCTACCACCTCGTCCACGGCCTCGAGCTCTACCTCTTCTATGATCTTGTTGGTTTTTATCATTACCTTGACTTTATCATATCTTTGAGTTATAGTTTACAGAGTTACTTAGAAATCCCATGCTTTTTATCATGTTTTTCTTCGCAGGCTTGCAGTGATCCTTGGAGTTCTTCTATCGTCATCTCCTCCTATTCTTTGGTTTTTTAATCGTCACCACGATGTGTTTAAATTGGGATACAACGAATGAGGTATCTTCTCGATTATCCTCATATCTTCTAACTTCTCACTGTTTCTTTTCAATTGATTTAAAACAGATGGTAATCTTGAAAAATACTCAGAGATAGACTCAGATGCTTTCATGTGCAAGGATTTATTCACCACTTATTATTTAGATGCGTACCTTTTTCCACTTTTTATTCTCCTGTGTAAGAGGTTTGTAACTTCTCATATGCTTGTATGACGAAGGTTGCATTTGAGATATTTTCAAAACCATCGTTATTTGCTTGATAGATGAGGAAGAGAGCTTTCTTGTCTCTCTCTTTCGTGAATCCTTCAAAATTGTAGTTTGAACTTGTATAGAAAGGCTTCATTTTCGTGCTCGTTGAAGCCTTTCTCTATGACATCCTAAATGTTATGTGCTTCGAGAAGAGCCTTCATTATGATACTCCAAAGTTCGTAGTTGTTGTTGCTGAGGGTTGGAACTTGGAACGATGCCACGCTATTCGTCATATTGATTTCTCCAATAATTATGCTTTGATACCACTTTGTTGGAATCAAAACACTCAAATAAATAACTTTTATTTGAACTCAAATAAATATTACAAAAGAACTCACTCAAAATACAAAGCTACATATATCACTAAATAATACAACCAGACACTCAAAAAAAAAAAAATACTAACCACATTTTACAATTAATATATCACTACAACTTTCAACTCCACATAGGACTCTTTCTAAACATTCATCAACCTAACACCATATTTTAACACATCACACATCTAAATAATACAACCAGACACTCAAAAAAATACTAACCGTATTTTACAATTAATATATCACTACAACTTTCAACTCCACATAGGACTCTTTCTAAACATTCATCAACCTAACACCATATTTTAACACATCACCCATTTTCTAGACACAAATTAAAAATCTTCATACATAAAATATCTAAATTATGTATCATACTTTTGATCATGGGCTTGGACTCCGATTTTGGCTTCAGATTTTGGGTTTTATGATCCAACAAAAGGTAAGGACTATAGCTAATGGATCAAAAGGATAAAGTTACTATACCACATGGCCCGAAAAAGTGATTAGACCGTCTTTTTGGTAAGCTTCTCAATACCAAGACAACTTTAATTAAGGGAATATAAATACTGATTCTTATCGCGGTCCGCTTCAACATGACGATGACATAAACCTTATTCATCATAGCAATCAGACAAGAGCCGAACAGAACTAAGGTTGTAAATTCTTTCTCCCCCAGCTAAAAAATCTCTCACATTCCCCGAATTATGTTTTCTTAATTCCGAGATTCTTTTATACTCCCCAATGTGGACATTCCGTAGACCTTGAAATCTTAAAAATTCACATTCCCCTAGATGTCCCAAATACTACATTGCCAAACAGTTAAGCAGTCAAAAGTCCTGAAAACAAGAAAAATGTCATTTTGAGGGCCTAAATAACCAAATTTGGCAAAAATAAGGTAGCAATAGAGGTGAAAGTCCTCTAGTTTTGATCGTTGGGCCATTTCTGTCAAAATAGGGTCACTGTGGAAAGTAGCCGGTCGAGTATTTTCCCTCTAAGGCATTTACCCACACGGGTAATTTCTAATTCACTATTTTGGATATGGAGGAAAATATTCAGTTGGGTATTTTCCCCTAGAAACTACACAGATGGATATTTTCCAATTTACTATTTCTGATAATCAGATTAGATCAGAAATTAGCCATTTGGACATTTTACCTTGGAAACTACCCGTTCGGTGTACTTTCCACATACTACAAATAGGCATCTTTTCCTCACTTCTCACAACAATAACATCTCCAATTCATTCCATGTTATAGATAGTAAATTTAGAAAGAGAAAATCCGAGCTTAGAGAGAGAAAGAAGGCTTTTAAGCCCTTCAATTCGTTTCTTCCATGCCTTGTCCAGTATATAAATCCCCAAAATACCCTGAAACTTTGCCGAAATCACTCAAAAACGCTTGAGATTTTCACAGAAAGTCGACACTTCAGTTTCCTAAACTATGTGTTCATCAAAACTATGCACAAGGTTTGACACTTCTGTCCCCTAAACTAAGTGCCCCATAAGTCTTTGCAGAAATTTTGACACTTCAGTCCTTCGAATTAAGTGCCCCCTCGATACTCTGCTAAAATTCTCATTCCATAAAAGTTTAGAAATCTCCAAATATTGATTCTATTATCAACTACGGTTCCTAACTGGCTCTCACATCATCCTGGACAAATGAAAAGGTAAACTGAGGGTAATATCGCTTCAAAGCCAACTTTCTCTTATTTCATGTTATTTTTATTTTCTTTTTATCACTTTCATTTCGTTTTTATTATTTGCACATCCCATTAAGTTGCATTAACGTAGAGATCGAGCTTGCAAATTACTATTTGCACATTTCCATTAAGATGCATTAACGTAGAGATCAAGCTTGCAGGAAATTAAGCAAGGTTATGCCGATAATTTAAAAGCTCAAAAACATGCTGTAAAGTATATCTATCTTTCATTATTTTCTTTATCATTTTAATTATACCCATATGATGCATTTATCAAATTTAATTTAGTCTTCAAATTAAAATGTGATTAGTACCTATTTTGTTTGGACCTAGAATCTCATATTTTGGTATTAAAATCCCATTTTGGATCGGTATACCACAATTCTCGGTGAATATAAATCAGGTGACGACTCTATTTTCTTCGAAAAAGAAATAAAAGTATTTTTATTTTTAAAAGTAAATATTATTATTATTTATATAATTATTTATATAATTATATTTTATAATCTGGTGAAGTTATTTTCAAAATTAGTTTTCATATAGTTTCACCCATTTTAATAATTATATTATCTTTTTATTTATAAAGATAAATTACCACATACTTTCTACTATAAATTCTGCATTGACGAAAATGCCCGCTCCACACTAATATACTGTCAAGATTCTTATTCTTTTAAAATATAATCAGACTTTTTTATCGTCTTTTTATTATTTATAACGATATTTTAATTAAGGGCATCATGGGTAGTAGATCTATATAAATGCATTGAAATTATGAAACGTCAAATATTTCGGATTTTTAAGGGCTAAAGAAGACATATATATTAAAAATGGAGGAAGTATTTGGTAAAGTTATAGTGTTTGGCCAATATCAACCATCCATTAAATTTAAATGATTGAGAATTATGGTTTGATCGAAACAAATAAACTCAACAAATGGAATTCATTTCCAAATAAATTTCCTTCGCTTGGCATAACATATGAAAATGCATAGAATTGAGTTTAATTTCATGGTTTTTCTTCTTATAAAATGAGGATTTGCAAATTCCACCTATTTGGGTGAGATTTGGTTATAACATGATGGATTCAACGGAATTCCACTTCCAAGAATTAAAAATGCAATTTTTGTCTATTCCAAGCAAAAAAAAATTGGATTTAGAAATGAATTCCATCAAATTTGATAGAATTCATTTGTTCTAAGTAATGCCTTAGTGTATTGCGTACCCCACAAATAACAAAATATAGATATCAAACATTGATGTCAACTTTACCACAAACTCGACTTTAGAAAATCCAAATCCACAATATGAACATGAACTTGAATTAACCAACCATGGTCAACTTTATTATTATTATTATTATTATTATTATTATTATTATTATTATTATTATTATTATTATTATCTAACAATAAATAGTATTATTACGAATTGAACTGTCCTCTTATATGATTGTCATCTCTAATAAGTACACTCTTTTATCGTAAGCGGTGCTCTTCAATGCCGGTGTGTACGATATATTAAAATTCTACAATACACAGCAGTCTATTGCAATGTATTGTAAGTTAAATTAATCTACAGCTATACTCATCGCATATTTCCAAATTTTGACCCTTAGATTAAATGACTCCCTTTCTAACAAAGGGTGCATGCTCTTCAAACACAAAAACACCTCATCATATATTACACCTTCAAATACAAAACTAACCCACCTTCTCTTCTTCTTCCGCAAATCTCTCCATTATTGCAAGCAGTAAAACCTTTACTAAAATCTAAAAAACTTCAAATGGCTATGGGTAAAAGTTCTCCTCCCTTACCAATCACATAATCTACAATTCAGATTCAAATTAGAAGCTCACGTTTAATTCTTTATTATGGATTAACAACACGTCTGAATAATTTCATATTAAGAATTAGAATCTCAGAACGAGAAACTAAAAGAGACTCAAACAATTTAAGAATTGTTTGTTGCAAGCATTGATGGAAAATTTCAAGAATGTAAATGGTTTTCAATTCTTGAAGATATCATCTAGTTTGTTTTGTTGCTTTGGTTGATATCAATAGAGACGTGAATGTGAGATTGGGTTTCTATTAGTTCGATTATTGAATCGCTTATTTCAATGATGATTGAAGGTTCAGTTGAAGCTATATGTTCATTAATCCTGATCAAAATTCTAAAAATTTATGAAATTGAAATTCCAAGCGCCACCCGCTATTTTTATGGTTCAGCAGATCTGTTAATTTAAATAGCAACAGTGAGTTGCATTAGTGTGAGCAGGCAACCTTTTCCCCGACCTTTAAAGGGCGCGGAAAAACAAGCGCTGCGAAACCGGAGGATTGATCCCAATTTTAGTGTGACGAAAAGATAGACTGATAAAATCGATGTTGAAGTTGAATTTTAGTCCAATTTTGAATGTTAAGAGATACGAGACCCAAAATCCTGTATTTTAAGATAGAGTCGCCACCCGGTTAAGCTTTACCGGGAATTTGGGTATGATATTCCCACCGGGTGGGTAGACTGTACCTTAAAACAGCGTTTTCGAGTTCGAATGATGTTGCTTACTTTTCATTTATTAAATCAAACCATTTACATTTTAATAAAGGTGACTTTAGTTCTTATGCGATTTAAATCCTCCTAATTAGAGTTTTCAATTATAATATCTATTCATCACAGCGCGGCAAGCAGAAAGTAGTAAATAAAGCAGATAAATTAATTATTACATGACTTTTCAAATTTCTATACATTTTTCTAATGCGGGAAAAGTAAAAGAATAGATAAATAAAGTAGATAAAAAGAGACCGAAATCGGGTCTCAACCGAGCTTACCAACCTCAAAGAAGCTCTGAGAAACAATAAATCGTACACAAATAGGTAAGAAACAATGCACAAATAATAATAATAAGGCAGAAAATAAATCACACATGGAGGAAAATATATTTTAAGGATTTTTTTGGAGTTAAAAACACATCTTTTTGGATATTTATTATTTATCTAAACAACCTAAAAATTAATTAATTAAACTCAGCAACCTAAAATTTAATAAGAAAATTACAGAATGTTTTTGGGATTTTATGTTATAGTAAAAAGATTTATTAAGGATTTATTTAGTGAAAAACCCATTTTTAAGCCATTAAATGAAGAATTAGGCAATTAAATAATTAATAAATAAAAGCAGAGTAAAAATAATATTATTTAATTTTAGATTATGTGAGATTTTTCAGAAATTTTTTTGGTGAAAATTGGGTAAAAAATGCAAGAAAACGATAAAAGGGCCAAAAATAGAAAACATGGACCTTTTGGGATATTTGCCAGTCCAAACGCTGGGACGGGCATCTGAAATGCTGTTGTGGCACTTCAAAAGCTACCGTTGCAGCATTTGACACGACGTCGGAGCATTTGGATGCCCACCGGAGCATTTGAACCGGAATAACGCCAAACGGACCAAAATCGGTATTTTTACATGCAAATACTCACTATTACCGAAATTTTAAGCCGATTCCCACGATATTTCAGTGGGTCTTGAGTTGAAATGACGAAATAATTTTGATTTCTCAACTTTGGGACAAAAAGGAACCCAAAAACACCCGGAATGGTATTTGCAAAAATACCAAAAGAAAACGGGTAGAAGATCTCAAGAGCAGCAAAAACAATTAAGTAAATTAATTAAAATAGAATGGAACTCAATTTTGTTACCTCAAGGCCGTGAATCCATATTTTGACACTCAAACCGGTCATTCGGCGAACTTTGTGATGAATTTGTGATGAAATCCGACGAAATAGTAATGAAAAAGGCAACAAACTTAGTGACGGATTTTTGTGATTTTTGTGAGAAAAAGTCTCTAAATCCTATTTAAGCTCGCTTTAACCTATAATTTTTACTTGATTTTAAAGATTAGACTAAAAGATTGAGCCTAATAATACTTTGGAACCCGAAATAATCAAGTTTCCTCAGTTTTAAGAAGTTTTCTCTCTCTAAAAGCGTTAAGAACCCTAAATGTGATTTCCAAGCTTTAATTTGGCCAACGTCCCAAATTAGATGATTTAATTTGTTTATATAGGCAATTCTCACTCTAAATAACTCAATTAGTCCCAAGAAATGTTAAATTTCCCAGAAAAAATAAGTTAAACCGATTTAGAGAGAGAAAACAATGAACTGGCGAGGAACCAGGGAGCCCGTGCAGCGTTTGAAACCGAAATGCTGGCACGAACACCCGAGATGCATGGCGAGAGGCCACACCTCACAATGAGATGCACACGGGGGTGCTTCTCGCCGTGCCACCAGGGCGTCTAGCGATGTGGCCACATTGTGGCCACGTCTGCTGAGACACATGAGAGAAAGGTGAGAAGCGCACTGGGGCATCTCACCACGCCGCCGTAGCGTCTCGCCTCTGACGATGGTGCTGGCAAGGGGGAGATTTTTTTTCATATATTTGTTTTATATATTTTCATATTTTTTATGCAAAAAAGTATATTAATTAACCTATCAAGGGTAACGACGTGATTAAAGTCCCAATTTTATCACTAAAATACTTGCCAAATGCGATTTGATTTCGAAAGAATAGAACAACATGCCCATAAATAGGTAAGAGAATAACATCATCATCGTTCCGCGGGTCTTTGAAAAGCTCGTGCTCATAGGCTGTCCCTCGTGAGATTATCATTTGACATGTCAAATGTGATTTCATGAAAGAGCGAGGGATAAGATTTTTTACCTAAGACATTGGAACCTCAAGTCGGTTATCTATGAACGGTCATGGGACGTATCATCAACGAACCTATTGGAGGTAGAGATTTCTTTGAATTAATTGTCTATGGATGGTCGGGAGACGTATCATCAACGGACCTATCAAAGTTAAATACTCGGGTTGGTTGTCTACTGGTGGTTCAGGGATGTACCATCAATGAACCAATAAAGATCGAGTTTTGAATCGGGAAGTTCTGAACTAGATGCTTTTTCGGGATTGCCATCAATAAGCCTATCAAGAATGAAATTTTAAGTAGTTAGCATATGTTGAACATGTTTGCTTTTTTATTGCTTAATTGATTTTGTCGAGATAAAAAATTTTGCCCATTTAATTAACAATAAAAAGGAGGAATATTAAATAAAACTGAGTTTAGAAATATCCGAGAACCGGAAAGCCATTATTAGGTTGATTTTGCGATAGTTGCATCGAGATGCACCTAGAGGACCTAAAGCTATATCGCGGAGTCCTTGAAGGGTTGAAAGCTGGATGGACTGACACACATGTCAAGAACGTCTAACAAGATCCCTGGACTAGAATGTGCGCCAAGAATATCATTTAAAGAGGCCAAGAATGTCTAACGAGATTATCAGAGTAGAAGATTTGTCAAAAATGTCTAAGGAGATCGTCGTACTGAAAGATTTGCTGAAAACGCCTGAGGAGACCATCGGAGTGACAGATTTGCCAAAAATGTATGAGGAGACCGCTGGATTGAAAGAGTTGTCAAAAATGTCGGAAGAGACCATCAAGCTTAAAATTTTGCTTGAAACTTCTAAGGAGACTGTTGGACCGAAAAATTTGCCGAGAGTGCCTGAAGAGACAATCAGACTAAAAGATTTGTGCCATCGGGACTCACTGATATGCCCCTTGAATGCATCTTAGAATATATGTCAGGATTCCCTCAATTATTATATCAAGGCTCCCCTAGGTATTTGCTTCAAGGTGCCCCATGGAGAAACTCTTAGTTTCGAGTTTAGGATCCATCGGGTTAGTTGTCCATCGGGATTGTCGTATGGTGTACCTGTAAGGAAATTTTGAAGTATTAGTAAATGATATGAGTTACGTTTTTATTGCTTAATTGATTTTGTTGAGACAAAACCTTCAATTAAGCAATAAAAATGGAAGAATGAAATATAAGTCGAGTTAGGATTTTCGGGAGTCCAGAGAACTACTGAGGTTGACTGACAGCTCGAGGAGACTTTTCTGTGCTCCGCTCCCTATAGAATTTAGTATAGAATAATAGACATGACATTTATGAATATTATGCATGAATGCATGAATCCATGAGTTGCTTGGACTGATCATCCTACATATCTAATCTACATGACCACTTGACTGATCAATTTTGCTTAGTTCAGTTTCTTGCTAGTAGAGAGAATATATGGAATTACATTGTGGCATAGACCAGGCGAGAATGCTTTTGGCAGAAGATTAAGGATGTCGTACAGATTAGGTGGGGATGCCCATGGTGGAGAATTAGGGAAGTTGCGGCGTACACACGAGGCTCATGTAGCCAGATATTGAGGTTGAGGATAGTCAATTTCTACACACCCTCTCGCTTGCTGTCTAAGGAGGTGAGACATCCATGGAACAACCGCTGAATTAATCATGTCAAAAGATAAGGGGAGCACGAAGCGAAGTTTGAGATTCTAGATAACGGACAGATGGACACTATCACTACCAATGAATTCTATCGGAAGATTAGGACATTGCGGACTCGAGATGCTTGATCACGGTGGAGTTTGAAGTGGACCTGTGCAGAGGATAGATTTAGGCCCTTCGAATCCACTAGATCGGAGAATATATTTAGAAACTCTGATGATGATGAAGATGATGGAGATATCTTGATGTGATTGATGGTAGTCATATATCTTTGTTTTGATTGTCTTAATTTTTGCATAGACCCGAACATTGAGATGGGCCTAGACTTTGGTTACCATTTCATTTTTATGTCCTTATTTTTGCCTGGACTGCCCTTTTTGGGTGTTCAATCCAACGGACTATCACTACTTTTGCATTGGCCTCACTATTTTCAGTCTATCAGGATTTTTGCCTTTTATTTTTATTCTTTTCTCTTGAGGAATTGGGTTGGCTGCATGAACCTCTATGTTCAACTTACCTGCAACATTTTACCTTTAGGACCCAATATATTCATTCAAGTATAAACATAAGAGTTTAATAAAGATGACATTTCCATTAAATGAATTAAGTTTGAGTACACGATGATAATAACCATTTCTACTGACCCAAACTCTTGTGTTAATTAGCCTATAAAGGTTTTCTAGCCAGCACACTCTTGTGGCTCACTTTACCCTAACTTTTGCCAAGCCCGTCCTTTTCCGATTTTTAGTCTAGCGGGCTATTTTTGCACCCTAACTTTTATCCGATCGATTTGGAGAATATCAATCAGCGAGACACAGCCTAATTTTTGCCCGAGCTAAGACTACTTGACATATGATTAATTTATATATTATTTTTTTATGTGCCACTTTTCTGGATTTGATTCTTTCAGGTTAGATTACGATAATGCTTCGACTTGTTTTGATTGATAGGGCTTACAAACTCGTTACCATCCAAAATCTTCATGCCCCTTGTATCTATCATCTTTCTGAATATATAAAATCTTTCCCAATCTAGTTGGAACTTCCCCCTCGGATCGGCATTGGTAGGCTTCACTTGCTTTAGAATCAGATCATTGGCCTTTAACGGGTACCTCTGATGCTTGACTCGGTTGTTGTTGGTTTATGTGCTTGAGCCTTCCAAAGGGTCAGTCGAGGTATTGGGTTATTTAAACATCGCCTTTGTCCATTGAGATTCTTCTAATTTGGATTCCAGCTTGGCTCTTAAAGTTTTTATCTCCGTTTTGGTCAGTAGTATGGCTTCCATTCCTTAGACAAAGGAGAAAGGTGCTCAGTTTATGGGAGTTCTTACACGTGTTTGACATCTTCGAAGGGTAAATAGTGTTTTATTTACCCAATCTCTATATCTTATGGTAGGCTTGAAGGGAAATTTCTTGATAAGCTTGTTTGCGGCTTCAGTTGCCCCATTAGCTCGTGGTTAGTGAGGCAAAATCCTGCGACGCTCAATTCCATTTTTCTCGATCAAATCGGTTGTTTCCCCTTGGAATTAAAACTTATCGTCTGGGATGATGTGATGAGGTAGGCCATACCGAGCTAAGAGGTGTTTCTCGATGAACTTGGGCCATCCTCTCGGTGGTAATAATGGTGCAAGGCTTAGCTTCCCAATATTTTAGGAAGTAACTTGCCCCTACGATGATGAAGCAGTGTTCATTTATTGATGAGGGTTGAATCTCATCGATCATATGTGTCCCCTCACCAAGAATGGCCAGTGAGGAGAGAAACAGTGAAGATTTGTGGTTGTAAGGAATTGGATATTATGAAGGATCAATGGTGTATTGGGGGTGGGAATTTTGAGAATGGGTGGGCGAAGAAAAGGTAAGCCATAATTCTATCAAAGGTGGCCTAGCAATGTTCTTTCTCCATAATCAGCTGACGTTTCTTCGATAGTTTGAAAATAGGTTTGCATATAGTTATGAGGCCAGTGATGAACCGATTGACATATTGGATCTATCCATAGAAGGACTGAGCTTCTTTTTCTATTTAAGGTGTGGGAATGCAATGCTTGGTTTTCTAGCGAAGAACCCTAGGTAGGATTAGGTATGCCCAGGCGAAAGTGTTGTCATAATCCTTGAGCACTTTTAATCTCTCTTTTTCTTTCAAAGGTTAGGTCATTAGAAATGGTTGCCATTTTAGATTATCACATGTACTCAAATTTATTTCAGTTAAAGAAAGATCATAAATACTGAACACATTATGCTTGTGATAAAATGAATGCATGGACCCATCGGCCGAAACATCAAACAAATAAGCAAAAGGAAAGTCTTCATTGAAATAAAGTGCTTTAAAGGTAAAATTGTTCATATATAAGTACTAGCAATTTTGGAAATAATGATCCAGAACAACAAATAATCCCAATTAGGTTTGAAGTAAACAAAACTCCTAAGTACAGAAAGACCTAAGTCACTATATCCAAATAAGTAAACAAAGACACTTTAGTCCAAAATAATTGTATCCAGACATATAACTAAAACATCCAAAGTCCAAGACAATTATTAAAGTGAAGATAATTACCTAAACATGAAAGGAAAGCATCCGGTTAGAGTTTGGAAGGGAAACAAACTGGTAACTCCTTGTACAACAACATCCGGAGGAAGACTGATTGAAAAGCATCCAGAAATCAAGTGAAAAAGTCATCCAAAAGGCACAATAATAAAGATAAAGGAAAAAGTTTCGAAAATAACTTTTCCCTCCATCTTTTTGGTCTACAAGTCAAAGATCCTTTCCCTATATGCAAGAAAAAGACAGCTAGCATACTTTTCAGAAAAGGACAGAAAGACTAACACAGGAAAGAGAAAAAGGGAACAACCTTTTTCATATAGACCAATAAGAAAGTTGTGTGACACACACATTTTGGACTACTTGCGTAAAAGTTGGTGAAGCACTAAATATAAAAAAATGATCACTGATAACTTTTCAGCCTCAATCCCTAGGATTCAAATGGGATAAAATCTCTGTCTAATGGATTGATCAATAATTTCGGAAGTGCCACATATTACCTTATCAACGGTGAAGATTTAATTTAAGTTTAATAACCCACAAGGGCTACATTTATGATAGAAGCCTATAAAAGGGAAGCTTCACAAGTTGAGAAGGTATTGGTTGATTTTGAGAACGCATTCATAAGTACATTTGCTATAAACAATCAGTAATATAATCCCTCCAAGAACCAAACCATTTTAATTATATTTGTAAGGATTGCCAAGTGAAGTTATAAACTTGAGGAAGTCCAAAACCAAAACCTTTAAGAAAACAAAGTGTAAAGATCTCACACTTGGTGAGCTGTGAGATTAGGATATAGCTTGAAGTTGGTGCTTTGAGTGGGATCTCCCTATAGGACTCTACTTAGGTTTGGGTAGAAATCTAAGTGGTATATCCTGCTAAAGACAAGAAGACTCAGCTAGGAGTTTGTGCTTCTAGTGGTATATCCTACATCAGGAAGGGGTTACCATCCGGAGATAAATTGTAAGGCTTGATTCCTACCAGTTGGGACTAGTTGAAAAGCTCGGAGGAAGGAAACTCCGGGGACTAGAGTAAGCGGGGCCAAACCAGGATAAAATCCTTGTGTTTGATTTTCTTACTCTTTACTTACTTGCATTATATTTTTTATCTGCATCATCCGGATCCATTATATTTAGAACATAATCAAACACGCTATGCAAAGGCTTTTTAAAGTCTGTTAATTCCACAAAAAAGGGTCATTCACCCCTCTCTGACCTTATTTAGACCCTCACAGGGACCAACAAGTGGTATCAATGCAAGTGCTCAAAATTAGAGATCTAACAATCTCGAGCTAAAGGTCTAAATTTTGATTCAAGAATCAAAATGAGTTTCCAAAACTCACAACTCCTTCCTGAGGGTATGTCTATTACCCATCCTCCACTCTTCATCGGTGAACATTACACATTCTGGAAGAATCGGATGAAGAACTCTATTCAAGCACAAAGCATGCAATCATGGATGGCCATTAAAGATGGCCCATATGAGCCTACTCACAAAGTAGAGTGTATAAATATCTGAAAACCCTCAAGTTTATGGGATATGAATGATTATAAATTTTTTTGTGAAAGCACAAATGCTATTGATATGATTTATTGTTCTCTTAGTGTAGCTGAGTTCAATAGGATTTCTGGATGTGAAACTGGACAAGAAATATGGCAAAAGTTAGAAGTGACCTATGAAGGAACAAATAAGGTCAAAGAAGCCAAGATTGATCTACTATAATAAAAGCTAGAATCCTTCAAGATAGAGCCTAAAGAATCTATCAGCAGCAAGAATACTAGATTTACCAATCTGGTAAATGAATTGAAGAGGCTGGGGAATGAGATCTCAAAAGAAGATATGGTCAAGAAAATAGTCCGGAGTCTGACCAAGGAATGGGACAACAAGAAGAGTGTCGTTGAGGAAGCTCATGACTTAAACTTCTATAGTTATGATAAACTCATTGGTAATCTCTTAACTCAAGAGTTATCCATGGAAAGATATAGCCAACAAGAGAAAAAGCTTGAGGAAAGAAAGAAGGCTATTGTACTCAAGGCAGATTCAGTCTAATCAGCCTCCTCCGAATGACACAAGCTACCAAAGGAATCTAGCTACAATAAAAAAGATATGGCTATGCTGACAAGATATTTTAATAGATTCCTAAAGAAGAAAGATTGGAGGAAATTCAGAAGATAATCAAAAAGGTCAAAGGAAGGTACCTCAAGAAGAGTCAGGACAAGAAAAGATATGGAAGAAAAGAAGGATCCAAAGAAAGAAGGTGCCTGTTTCAAATTTGGAGAAAAAGGCCACTTCGGAACCAAATGCCCCAAGCTTAAAAAGGATAAGAAACACAAGAAGAAGGCAATGGTGGCCACTTAGAGTAATAGTGAAGAAAGTAGTTACTCATCTTTAACAGAAGAAGAAGAAACTGCCAGCTGTGCTTTCTTGGCACTGAATGATCTTGAAGCAGAATAATCCGAAAGAAATCCATCTAAGCAAGATATTGTGCAAATTGAAGAATTAGAATCAGAAACATCCAGTACTGAGGTAAACTCTCACTCTAATTTTGCTTATAACTTTAAACTTGCTAGAGCTTTAGGAATTGTAATCAAGAATGTGAGGAAGAACACAAAAGCTATCAAATCCCTACAAAGACAAATAATGGAGCTTGCTGAAGATGGTGAAGCAACTACAAGAAATTTTGCATTTTATGACCCTTTTTTTTAGCTATAGACATTTTTTCATCATATTTAGTAGTCTTAGTGTGACAAAATTAACAATTTGTCATTATCGTTATTTTCTTATGACAAATTTATTATGCGTCCCTATTAAGAAGCACTTCTGTCACTAATTATATCATTTTGTGACGATAAAAGAACATCGTCACATATAAATTTGGAGGCAAAAAGATGAAGAAAAAATTTTGGAGGGAAATTTTTATTGTGACAAAGTAAGATAATTAGTGACAACTTTATCGTCATGGTAATAATAGTCTTAATGACATCTCATATTTGTCACTATTTGATAAACATGAAAATGAGAAAATGAATTTTGTCATATAACATATTTGATGGTGATGCTATTCATAAATACTAATATATTATTGTGATGTAACATAAAGGTTGCATCAATTATGCCAATTAATGATGATTTAATATCGTCACTATATATAATGCTATTATGATGATTTTTTACATCTCAATTCAATAAAAGAGCATGACGATTTAGATTTTGTCATATATTTTTATTTTCAAAGTGACGATATTTTAATATTGTTATGTATTTTAGCGTTTATTGTGGCAATATGTAACATATGTCACCATAATGTTATTTATGGCAATTGTGTATCATCATTATATATTTTTTTTACATATGTCTTGATTTAATAAGGAATAACATGGCACCTTTTGCAATATATTTTTATTTGAAATTGAAAATTGATTTTAAATTTTACCACAAATACGATAGCATTTTTTTCTTAAAATAATGGTATAAGTCAAGGAATTAATAATTTCTTAGCTAATTAATTAATTAATTAATAATCCTTCCAATAATTTATCATATTATATAGATTGTATATTTTCCTGATATATATATTTTTTACTTTTTAAAATTTATTATAACTTTTTGATTATTAAAAAGTTCAAGCTTCTAAAGATTTCAAATTTTATCATTGAGATTTATTTTATCTTTGTTAATCAGTGTGAAAATTTTTTGTACACAAACATTAGTTATATTCTGTTCGCTAACTTTTTACATCATAATCCTTACTTTTATGAATCTTACTTTTGCCATTATCACCACTGTATTAGTGGTGTGAAAACTAATTCAATGTGGACAAGGTAATATTTACTTTGATCATAGCAAGGATAGATTGCATGTGCTTTTAAAAGAAAATTTTCATTATGTGAAATTAAAATCACCTTCTTTTTATAGTCTGCGTAAAACAATTATTATTCATTACGTATATAATTTCTTGAAATTTGCATTTACATTACACACTTAAAAAACTATCAATCTACCCAAAAGTAACAGGTTAAAAAGGACAAAGAGTTTTTATAAAATAAGGACAAAGAGTATATATTAATTAAAATGAAATAAATCGTAAAATGTTAAGTTGGCAAGAAAAACAAACACAAAAATAAAAGATCACCCATTCGAGGCTTTCATGCCTTAGATACAAGGGAAATTGTCACTTATGACCCAATTGCCAAAAATAATTTCTGTCAAAGTTTGATCCAATAACCTAATCCTACAAAAAGTTTTGTTAACAATTTTTATACGCCCTTACTAACTTTTACACCCAACAGCCATGCGATTAGGTTGTTTTTTTAAAAAATTTTTTTGCTTATTTTGCATTTATCTTTCAAACCGTTCATTTTTTTGATATGCCGCTTTAGAGTTTTTGTTTGTCTCTTTTTTTTATCTTAGAAACGCCATCCATTGTGATATACTTTTTCCAATTTTTTTTCGGACCTGTTATAAATCTAATATGATTCTGTTATAAATCTAATATATTTCTGTTAACAGACTTATAACAGATTAATAATAGATATATATATATATAAGTTCAATAGGCATTGCAAATACAAAGAGACTTATATTAGACTTATATTAGACTTATAACACATATATATATATATATATATATATAACAATTCAATGAGCATTGCAAATACAAAGAGACCTATATTAGAATTATAACAGAATTATATCAGAAATATATTAGATATGTATCTAATATAATTCTGTTATAATTCTGATATATGACAGATTTGTGGTAGATGTTCATTGAAATCAGTGTTGAAACAAAAAAAATGCAGTAGAATTCCTATTCAATTGCTCAAAATCAGTTCGAAATTGTTTTAGTGAGAAAAAATTACAGATGGAAAATAAAAATTGCAGATGGAACGAAGAATAACGATTATGTTTGATATAAACATATATATATCAGAATTATATCAGAAATAAATTAGATACGTATCTGATATAATTCTGATATTTTTATGATAAATGACGGATTTTTAGTATCATCAGTTTCCTATGTTTGAAGAGGGCTATTTACACAGAATATTAGTGCGCAGAGAAGCAAACACCGGCAATATATTGCTAATGAAAATCACAGAAGCTACTTCTTATAAAACCAAATCCAGTAGCTCTTAATTCTGTACCACAAAAGATCTATAAGTAGGTATTGCCCTCAGTTCCCTCGATTTCCAGTTTCGATTTCCATCCTTTTCCTCACTGAGCAAATTCAGGCATTCATCAGTCCCCATTTGATAATAACTCTAAGCAGAAAAAAAGACAGAAATCCTTAGACATAATATATATAGGTTTCCAGTATGAGATTTCCATTTGAAATTTCCAATAAGAGTAGGAAAAGGTCGAGCACTTGCTATAGTTCGACTGAAAAAATAAAAATAAGAGCAGAAGATGGAAGGTGAGGAGGAGAAATTTACTGAGGAAAGACGGCGAGACAAGTAATGAGCGTATTATGGTTAATTAGTTTTCAAAATATTCCAAATAAGTTACAAGCATATACTTATGGCATTTTGGTTATTATTTTGGACAAGTTGGTGCACTTTGGTGCTTTTCCGTAGATACAATAACCTAAATCCAGCCCATTAAAATAATGTAACCCTACATTATCCCTATATTAAAGGAATTCTTGTTGACTATCACTTTACCTTTATCTTTCCCCTTTGTAATCGTTTTTTTAAAACCCCCCGGAGGAACATTGTGCCCCTCTAAGAAGAAAAGGGTTGGGGCAGGTGAAAATTTCGGGACAGACCTACCAAGTAGGTTGGCACTTCTGCTTACCTACAAAGTACCTACCCCCTCTTTTATTAAAATCAAACTCAGGTTCTCAAGACGAGAACATAAGAAAGTCAATTACAAGAGAGTAGCAAATTCGGATCATTAAAAATATCTGAGACAACAAAACCTAGGTGTCGCTTTTTTACTGACTTCTACCAAAAAAACTCCATTTTTTTCACTTAATGTATATATTCACCATTGAAATCAAACGCAACACTTAAACAAAACTCCTGAATTTTCAATCTTGATATATATGGTGGAAACATGTTTAATGCTTTGTTTTTACCCTTCATTTAGCATGTCCATATTTCAAAACAAAGTTCATGCACTAGTGCCATCAAAAGCATTTTAAGTAATATAGTTTATATTTGAGGTCAAATGTATAAATTGCAAAACTAAACCATTTCTTATTTTCGTGCGGGGTATTTGATTTATTTAAAGTTACACGGTGATAGCAATGATGAAGTATAATGAAGATTGTGTTACTAGTTATAATTTAATTGATATTTTGTTAAATGTATTAAATTTTTTTAACAATTCATTTTGTATGTTTATTTTCTTATATATTTCATGATTTTTTTAGTTATTCGGTTACTAATGAATTTGGTCTCCTTTCAAGAACTATAATAAATATATTATTACTCATTTAGATAAATTATTATTAATCTGTCACCATTGACCAATTAATATTTGGTTACAAAAAAATCTTGATCAGGACAATATACTGCCTTAGATTTATAAAAAAATAACATTTATATTGTCAGAAAAATAAATACCTATATTATGACGATTGTATTTACTTATATAATTAATGACGATAAATTTTTTGTCATTTAAGTTAAATTTTCATGACAAAAAAAGTGTCAGATTTTATATACTAAAATGACAATATTGTACATTTGGTGATAAACTAAAATGTTACAATAAGTATTATGATAATGACGTTATAGTGACAAAACTCATGTTTGAGTGACAAAATTCTTGAATTATATATGAAAATTGCAACGTCACAAAATTTCAATATATTTTATATTCACTTAGGATTCGTCACCATAACAAGAATTTTAGGTGACAAAATGCAACATTTGTCATTTTAGTATTCATTTTCAGTGACGAAAGGTACTATAAAGTGACAATAAAGTATTAATAAAATGACAAAATAGTTGTCATGAAAACTAAAAAATTACAATGACACATGTAATTTTTGCCACATAAAAACAAAATTTGGATGACGAAGTCAAAAATTGTGACAATGACAAAATAGGACGGACATGCTATGACGAAGCCTGTGACGATGAGTTTTCATCACCAATTACCTTCAGTGACGAAAAAGTTTGTTTTTGTGACAATTTTGATACGTCATAATGTGCTAAATTTCTTGTAGTGAGCTTTGGCACAAGATGCCAACTTGATAAGAGCCACTAAACATATTGATGTGGTTGAAGAAAACTTCCTAAGAAATCAAGAGCAAATCTTAAGTGCTAACTTGATGCGCTTAGATAGGGAGCTAACCCCGATGAAGGAAGCATCCAAAAGGAAACCAGGTCCTTCTCAACAAAGAAAGAATCCAGGACCATCAAATCAAAAAGAGAGGAAATCGCAGAGGCAGCCTCAAACATAAAGATTCCCAGCTGCTCAAAAGGGAAAAGCTAAGGCTGTGTTAAACGACCACCTATCAAGCAAAGAAAGAACTACAAAGCAGAAGATGCACCTCCTACCAGCTTTCGGATACACTCCAGATAGACAAGTATACAAGAAGCTAGATATATTGGAAACTATAGAAAGGAGGATCTCAAGAATATCCAGAAAAAGCATGAGCAAAGAAGACCCATCTCATGGTGCAGGTTTTTTTAGGAAAAACAACCATATTACTAAATTGTGTAGATTAAAAAATGGTTATTATGATGTTTATCATTGGCCTGAAATGGTTGATAACACGAGAGGGCCTAAATCTGATTGGGTACCCAAACCCACTTGATCTGTTTTGCAGGTGTGCCTTAGATCCACAGTAGATCAATATAATTGGTACATCGATAGTGGATGCTTAAGGCACATGACTTGTGATGAGAAAGCCTTCATCATCCTAATCCGAAAGAAAGGTGGAAAAGTGAGCTTTGGAGATAATAAAAAAGGACAGATAATTAGGCATGGAACCATTGCATCTGAAATAAAGATATAAGATGTCTCATTAGTTGATGGACTGAAGTTCAACTTATGAAGTGTAGCACAACTCTGTGACAAAGGAAGAAAAGTCAACTTTGGCACCAATTGGGTGTAACTCAATTGGTACACCACTCAATGTTAGTAGTGGGAGGTCCCAGGTTCAATACCTAGCCTCTTTAAAATTCTTCAAAAAAAAAATCTTTGACTCCGGAGGTTACTCAATCATTGATAGTAAGTCTAATCAACTTATTCTTTACACACCTAGAGTAAATAATGTTTATTGTGTTAACATTAAAAATGATAAAAAGAATATATGCTTGGTATCCAAAGAAGAAGAATCATGGCTATGACACTAGAGGTTGAGACATGTTAGTATGAACCTCCTGTCCAAATTAGCCAAAAAGGGATTGGTTGTGGGTTTGGCTAAGGTTGCTTTTGATAAGGATCACATATGTTTTGCATGTCAATTAGGTAAACAGCATAGAAAAAGCTTCCCTTCCATCTCATACATACCTTCCAAGAGAGTTCTTGAACTCTTGCACATTGATCTCTTTGGTCCTATCAAACCATTGAGTTTCAGTAGAAGAGAATACACCGTGGTCATTAAGGATGATTATTCTCTCTATACCTGGGTGGCTTTGCTAGCTAGCGAAGATGAAGCCTTTGACAAATTCTCAAAAACATTCATCTGGATAGAAGTAGAACAGGGCATAAGCATTGCACCATCCAGAGTGATAACGGAGGAGAATACAAAAATAGGCACTTTGCTGAATTCTGCGAATCCAAGGGCATTGAACATAACTTCTTTGCCTCTCATACACCTCAACAAAATAGATTTGCTAAGGGAAAAAATAGAACCATAGTTGAGATGGTTAGAACAATGCTAAGTGAGAATTGTTTGCCAAAATATTTCTAGGGTGAGGCCGTAAACATAACATGTTACATTTTAAATAGAGGCCTCATTAGAAAGACCTTAGAAAAGACCCCCTATGAAATCTGGAAGGGAAGGAAACCCAAAATTGGGTATTTCGAAGCCTTTGAATGTAAATGCTACATTATGAATGATAGAGAGCAATTATGAAAATTTGATCCTAAATCAGATGAAGCAAATTTCCTTAGCTACTCAACATATAGCAAAACTTACAGAGTTTATAACAAATGAACCCAAACTGTGGTAGAGTCAGTATATGTAGAATTCGATGAGACTAACCATGCAGGAAGAAGAAATTCAAATCCGGAATATCTAATTCTGGAAGTTGAAAACACTAGAGAAAAAGAAGAAAGAAATTCAAATCCGGAATATCTAATTCTGGAAGTTGAAAACACTAGAGAAAAAGAAGAAGTGCAAATTCAAGATTCCTTCCATGTCAAGAAGTACAAGGAAGAAGATGAAGGAATTAATCTTAACTCAAAAACTTCAAAAGGTTATCTTAATCACCAGGAGATAAAATTTATGGATAATAGGGAAGAAACTGAAGCAGTTGAGGAACAAGCTCCAGATCGGCATGTAGATCTTCAAAGAAAAATCTGGACTCACATAAATCATCCAGTAGAAGACATTTTGGATAATGTCCAAAATCCAGTCAAAACCAGAGGATAACTCAATAGCATGATGAGCCACGCTCTTTTTGTCTCTCTCATTGAGCCAAAGAAATTTCAAGATGCTAAAGGACATGAAATCTGGATGTTGGCAATAAAAGAAGAACTAGATCAATTCGCCAGAAATGATGTTTTAGATCTAGTGTCACCAATAAAAGGAAAGCTAATCATTGGAACTAAATGCGTATTTCAGAACAACCTAGACGAATCTAGGGTGGTTGTGAGAAATTAGGTAAGATTGGTTACCCAAGGCTATAATCAACAGGAAAGGATTGACTTTTAAGAAACATTTGCCCTTGTAGCAAGATTAGAGGCGATCCAGATTTGATGTGCTTTTGCATCATTCATGGGATTCACACTATTCCAAATGGATGTCAAAAGTGTATACCTCAATGGAGTTATCCAGGAAGAAGTCTATGTGAAGCAGCCACTTGGATTTTAAGACTCAAAGCATCCAGATCATGTTTACAAACTGAATAAAGCTTTATATGGATTGAAGCATGCACTAAAAGCTTGGTATGAGAGACTCACTTCATTTCTTATATCCAAGGGATATGTCTGGGGCAAAGCAGATATAACTCTTTTCATCAAAAAGAGGAAAGGTGATGTTATTCTAGTCCAGATCTACACGGATGACATCATCTTTAGAGCAACAAATAAAAAGATGTTTGAAGAATTCAGCACTCAAATGCAGAAAGAGTTTGAGATGTCCATGATGGGAGAACTCAATTTCTTCCTTGGGTTACAAATCAAGCAGTGCTCGGATGGAATTTTTATCAACCAGTCTAAGTATACCAAGGAGATTCTAAAGAAGTTCGAAATGGAAAAAAGCAAGCCAATGTCCACTCCCAATGGATCAGATATAGTCCTATCAAAGGACTGTAAAGTAGAAGAAGTAGATCAGAAGCTCTGCAGAGGAATGATTCGATCACTATTGTACTTGATAGCTGGCTGACCTAGCAAACATTATATTGTTTCCTAGTGTGCAAGATATCAATCCAATCCTAAGGATTCACAACTCGAAGCAGTAAAAAGAATCCTTAGATATCTCCTAGGAACCACTGAAGTTGGATTATGGTATCCTAGTAATAGGAATTTCACACTTCAAGGCTTCATTGATGCAGATTATGGCAGAGGCACTCTTGAGAGGAACAGTACATCAGGAGGCTATCCCTTTCTTGGAGATTGATTGGTATCATGGTATAGCAAGAAGCAAACTCTAGTTGCCTTATCAACCACAGAAGTAGAATATATAGTAGTAGGAAGTTATGTAGCTCAACTCTTTTGGATCAAGCAATAATTGAAAGATTAGGGGTTTCAATACGAATGTATTAAGGTAATGTGTTACAACAAAAGTGCCATTGATGTGTCAAAGAATCTAGTACTTTACAGCAAGGTGAAGCATGTAAACATCAGACATCATTTCATCCGGGATCATGTGATAAAGAAGGATGTTGAATTGGTATACATTCCAACCAATGAGCAAAGAGAAGATATCTTTACTAAGCGATTAAGTAAAGATCAATTCAACAAGCTAACGGAATCAATTGGAATGTCCAATCCAATTTGAAGAAAAGTACGAAAACAAATCCGGGATTAGTTTGAAACTCTATGAGTCAAAGAATCAAGAAAAGAAGAAGAAATTATATTGACTCTAGATTCGGAATAAAGACTACCAGCTCAGCAGATAAAAAGGACAAATGGCAGTAAAAGCGCTGAAAAGTAACTATACATGTTTTAAATTTCAAACGTCTATTGTGTGTTACACACGCGGTAAAATTATATGGTTGTTTTGAAAATAAACCATTCCCATTCTTTGATTTGAATGCCATTTACCTCTCTCATAAATTCCGTCTGCCATGTCATCAATGCAGTTAACTTTAATTACATCCGAATTACCATTATACCATCACTTTGGAAATTCTATATAAACCCCCCAAATTTCCCCTTCTTCTTCATACGAGCAACTTACTACTGCTACTCTGCAAATTTCTGTTTCTAAACCCTAATTCTTCAAATATCCTTTTTTTCTTTAATAATTCTTCAAATATCCTCAAATGGCAGCCATAATGACAAATAACTAAATCTAAGCCCTTCCTCCGTAAAACATCTTTGTAGAGTTTGATCTCAAAGATAAAGATTTCATACCCATAAACCTCAAAACCACTAACTCAGTAGTTCCTACTGACTACTTGGGAGATAATTTCCTCTTTTAGATAGACTTATTCTCTAAACTCATCGAGGATCAACACTTAGGGCATTTCTTGAAGATCAATTGCCCAACCTATTCGAAATTAATGCGCGAGTTCTACACAAATCTCAGAGCTCACTACTACTATGATGCTCTCAAAACCAAAGTTCAAGGGAAGGAGATAACTATTACATTAGAGTTCTTTGAGAAGTATCTAAATATAAAGGGATCCTTAACCATAATGTCTTCCTACACTGGAGTTCTTGCCAAATTAGTCCTAATCTGGAAGGGATCCTTAACCACAGTGTCTTCCTTCCAGCACTGTGTGTTACAGCACTGGGCAGAATGCAGAGAGGTGAACATGTCAGTGTTGATCATCCACTTCCTCAGATAACTCAAGAACTCCCACAATGCTCTGATCACCAGAATCCTATTGGCAAATGAAATAAATTTCTCTAGATTTAAGTCAGTCTAGGGGAAGGAGATTCTAGAGAAAAACTTTAAGAAGCTGACCTATAGAGAAACCTGGGATGAAGCAAAGGCCATTAAGCAGAGGGATGAGAAAAAGATCAGGGCCAGGAAGGTAGCGAATCTGGTTGAAGAAGCCCATGTTCCTAAGAAGGCTAGAACCACCAAGCCTAAAGCACCAAAACAACTGGTTCTTATTCCAGTTGAGAAAGATGATGAGGATGCCCAAGCCCTCACTCAACTATTGAATAAAATCCCTAAGAAGTCTAAGCCAAGCGGGTGGCTGATAAAGGCAGCAACTAAGAAAAGGAGAAATGTGGGAACTCCAGAAGAAAATAAGGAGACTGGGGATAAAGCTCTATAATAAAAGAGGAAGTAGTTTACCAGAAAGGGTTGTACTTTTAATGAGGCTATGGCAGCCCAAAAAAGCAAAGCAAAGAAGCCAGCCGGAATTGTTATAGATGAGGAAGCTGCAAAGAGGGCTGAAGAAGCTGGATTGGCTAAGGCCAGAAAAACCAAGGGCAAACATGTTCCCAGATCTACTGAGGAAGTCACTCCGAATGATCCTCAGTATGAAGTAATAAGGGAGGCCATCAAGGATGATAACTGGATAAATAAGCTCACAACAGAAGGATATGGAGGCTCTTTCAGTGCCCAGCTATTCTCGTTGCTCCAACAGACTTGGACCACTTCCAAAAAACCTGCTCAATCTAGAAGTTGAGATCATCAATGAAGAAAGTCCTAATAAGGCATATGAAGAGGGTGTTGAGGACACTACCAACACGCCTGGGGAAGTGGTTAAAAGTCCGAGAAAGGCATCTGAAGGGAAGACTGAGGACATTTACAATCTTTAGGGGGTTATGGAGAAAGATGAAGGAGTCAAAGAAGGAGAAATACCAGATATACCAGCCATTGAGGTACTTTCTACTCATAATTTTGAACATATTAATGTTGAGTTATCTGAGGAAACAGCTGTGCCAAAGGACAACTTGGATACATATGCTCAAGATGTATCTAAGGAACCAGAGTCTAACCTAAAATAAATCATTTCAGAGGAGGGACTAGGTCTGAGATCGGATGAAAATGCTTCTAAAGTGGATTTAAAGGGTGAGGGCAATCCGGGGGAAAGGTCAAATGATGTGGAAGTAGAATACAAGGAGAAAGGAAAAGAAAAGGACAGCTCTAGTGAAGAAGAGAGCAGTGAAGAGAAAAAGAGGAATTCTTAAGCACTAAATAGTCCGAAAGTAATTCTAGAAAAGAGGAATCATCCTCATCCGGTGAGAAAAAGAAACCCAAGAACAAATCCGTTGTCGACTATAATGTGTCTCGTAATGAGAAAATCCATATGGGACTAACTCTACTAGAACAAGCGACTTTGGAAGGGCATGCCATTACTCCTGAACATTTACTAATAGTTAAAATCAGTTAAGAACCCAATGAAAAATGGATCTGTGACTCCTGATTTAAAGACTGAATTGGGAGAGATAAAAGGAAGTGTGCAGAGAATTGAGAAGAAAGTGGAGGATTTCCCCATGACCGAATTAGTGGTAGAAGTATCTTTGGCCAAAATCACTCCAGTTCTAGAGCAAATGAACTCAAATATAGTAGGAGCAAATCCCTATGCTAATCAAGCTCTCACCGGAGGGGATAATAATTGTGCAATTCTTATGGGCCAAATCACTTCAACATCTATAGAACTCTCCACCGAGCTAAAAGAGTACTTGGACCGGAAGCTTGAAAATCTTGAAAAATCTCTTCCTGGGGCTATTGCAGAAGGTGGAAATGATACTGTCTCTGAACTAAAATTACTGAATGGGGAGCATCAAGCTACACAAGAAATGCTTACAAATTTCTATGATGAATCACTCCCTAATTTACTAAAGAAGCAAGTGGATGAGATAAGTGATGACAGTGGTAGCCATGCATCCAGAACTAATGACTTGATCAAAGCACTTTAAGAGGCTTTTCATAAGGATCTCACCATACTTAATTCCAGTATCCATAACGTCCGGAGCGATATCTGCTAGGATATTGACGTGCTAAAGTCAGGTATGGCTAATTTATCCATCTCCTCCGGATCTTCATCCTCAGCTTTAATTTCAGAAACCCACCTACTTCTAGTACTTTAGGATCTTCTTCAACACATTTGGGATACATGTTTCTTTAGATATAAAGGGACAACTACACTCCTGAAGGCACTTTTCCCCTACTTTAATGGGAAGGATTATAAACATGTTTTAACCATGCATCCTTACCTCACAAAGTCATATACCCAACTCTAGAAAGTCTTTCGGCCCCTGCATCTAACTTTAGTCACAGTTGACACCATCATCGAGCGTAGAAGACATGAAAATCTAGATTATTCCATATACTCAAAGGCATGGTAGGAGATCTGGGATGGCAAGACATATATGATTATAGACCCCTAAGCTGATGCAAACAAAAAGGGGAGAATAAAAAGGGGGGAGGATAAAGCTAAAACTGAAAAGCTGGAGAGAAGCAAAGGCAAGGAGTAGAAAGGAGAAGAATCCAGAAAGAAATAAGTTATAATAGAAATAGCTATGTAATAATTATAATAGCTAGAGTTATTTTTCACTTTTGTATTTCTGTATCATGTAATCCAAAACTTCATTGAAGTTAACTATTGTTAACAGCAGAAGTATATAAAGTGAAAAATTACTACAAAAAATTGCTTCTAAAGTACAATATGCAATTATACTTCAAAAACCTTAGAAGCTAGAATTAAAAAATGTTGGGGAAGTTAGGGATGCTAAAATTATAGGGGAGTAAAAATTGTAAATGACTAAGTATCAAGAATCATACTTAAATCATAAAACCCCCTTTCCTAACGTTGAGATGACTTAGGTTTTTGTTTCCATCAAATGGGGGAGATTGTTGGAAACAATGATCTGAAACAACAAATAATCTGGATCAGGTTTGAAGTAAACAAAACACCTAAGTACAAAAAGACCTAAGTCACTGTATCGAAATAAGTAAACAAAGACACTTTAGTCCAAAATAATTTTATCTGAACATGTAACCAAAACATCCAAAGTCCAAGACAATTATTAAAGTGAAGATAATTACCTTAGCATGAAAGGAAAGCATCCGGTTAGAGTTTGGAAAGGAAATAAATTGCTAACTCCTTATACAACAGCATCCGGAGGAAGACTGATTGAAAAGCATCTGAATATCAATCTTTCTATCCTTTTCCCTCCATCCTTTTAATCTACAAGTCAAAAATCCTTTCCCCATATGCAAGACAAAACACAGCTAGCATACTTTTCAGAAAAGGATAGAAAGATTGACATAGGAAAGAGAAAAAGGGAATAATCTTTTTTATATAGACCAATAAGAAAGGCGCGTGATACACACATATTGGACTACTAGCGTAAAAGTTGGTGAAGCACCAAAATACAAAGAAAATGATCACTGACAACTTTTCAGCCTCAATTCCAAGGATTCAAATAGGTCAGAGTCTCTATCTAATGGATTGATCATCGATTTCGGAAGTGCCACATATTACCTTATCAACGGTGAAGATTTAATTCAAGTTCAACAACCCATAATGGCTACATTTATGATGGAAGCCTATAAAAGGGAAGCTCACAAGTTGAGCAGGTGCTGGTTGATTTTTAGAAAGAATTCATAAGTATAATTTATATAAACAATCAGTAATACAATCCCTCCAAGAACAGAACCATTCCAATTCTGTTTGTAAGGATTCCCAAGTAAAGTTATAAACTTGAGGAAGTCTAAAACCAAAACCTTTGAGATAACAAAGTGTAAAGATCTCACATTTAGGTGAGTGGTGAGATTAGCATATAGCTTGAAGTTAGTGCTTTAAGTGGGATCTCCCTGTAGGACTCAGCTTGGGTTTGGGTAGAAATCTAAGTGATATATCCTACTAAAGATAAGACGACTCAGCTAGGAGTTAGTGCTTCTAGTGGTATATCCTACATCCAAAAGGGGTTACCATTTGGAGATAAATTGTAAGGCTTGATTCCTTCCAGTTGAAAATGAATCCACTAGTTGAAAAGCTTGGAGGAAGGAAACTCCAGGGACTGGAGTAGGCGGGGCCGAACTAGGATAAAATCCTTGTGTTTGATTTTCTGACTCTTTACTTACTTGCATTATATTTTATATCTGCATCATCCGGATCCATTACATCCGGAATATAATCAAACACACTACACAAAGACTTTTTAAAGTCTATTAATTCAGTGAAAAAAGGGCCATTCACCCCTATTTAACCTTATTTAAACCCCCATTGGGACCAACAAGCAAAATAAAAGAAAATTACATAAATAGATAGTCATCCTCCACAAACGGAGGGTCTTGAGTTGCAGCACTGTTAGATTAAGCATCCTTAGTAGCTTTCATTGGTGCGTCATCCAGGTTAAGACCCAAAACATTCACTTGTTTGGCTGATGACTTGTCTCCTACATTTGCTAGAGACCTCGCAAAATTCTTGTTAGCTTTGGTGATAGAATTGGCTTCCATAATGGTGTCAGCTGAACTAGAGAAGACCATGGCCGACATAATTTCCTTAGGGAGACCAGAATTGATCGTACCTAGCTCATCACTCGAGCTCGGTGATGGTTTTTGCTCAGTACTGGTTTTCCTTGCCGACTATTCCATTTTTCCCTCTCTTACTAAGAGCGTAATGGCCCTGCCTAGAGGTTTGTATTGATCCATTTTGTGCCCTACCTGAACATGATAGTGATAAAAATATCCTTTTTCCTCGGGGTAGGAGAACGACACTCACGAAGAGAGTTAAGCATGCCTTTCTCTCGCAGCGTGGCAAAATTAACACTAAGAGGTAGTTTCCACGGAGATATGAATAATTTCTGAGCAGGTGTCCGAATTGGTGTAGCTTGAACTACAGAGACATTCTCTTGAGTAATAGATTGAACTGTGGGTGCCTTCTCCTCGACCATGATAGAAGTAACTTCAAAATTTCTAGACTTGTCACCCTTATTAAACCAGGGTTTATCGCCACTTAGCTTGTTAGCTTTCTCTTTCTCTCTCTCTTTACGGTGCTATATTTTCTTGGCCTTCTAAAAGACTTCCGTGTAAGATTTAAAGGAGTCAATTTCCATTTCTTTACGGATAATCGGGAGAGCTCCATCGAGAAGCTTCGGGATCATTTCCTTAAGACTGAGCTTTTACTTTAACAAGACTTGAGTGGCCATCCACCGATTAAAGTAGGACTTGAACCTCTTACCTTGCTTTTATTTAACTGCCTCAAGATGCTGAATAGTGGTTTCCATTGTCGAATTGAAACCATAGTGACCACTTAAAGCCTCGAACAGGAGTTTCCAATCGAGAATCATCGACTCAGGGAGAGTATTATACCATTCAAGCGTTGGCTCGGCCAAAGTACATGGAAATAACTTTGCAAGGACTTTATCACCAATATTTCAAACTCATATGATTAGCTCATATATGATAATGTGGGACTTAGGGGGACCTTCACCGGTGTAGGCTTCCATCGTTGGCATCGAGAAATCCTTTGGGACCCAATCCTCACCCTTCCTTTCTTCCTTCATTTTGTTTATAGCCAATAGCTAACAAAGGAGTGCCTCCACTTTGGGTGTCATGCCCAGAGATTGCATGACCTGGTCGATTGATGTCACACCCAAAGAATGTGTGACCTAGTCGCTCGGAGTAGAATTGGCGCCAAACTGAAAAGGTGGAGAAGAAGGGGTCTCAACTCGAGGATGAACTTGCAAGTTAGGTGTGAAAGGGTTTGGAGGATAAATAGTTCCCCTTGGAGAGATCGTGAGACTAGGAGGAGAGGGTGGAAATGACATTGGGAGTGTCGGAGGAAGGGTAAAACCACTTAAAGTTATAGTCCTCTATGGAGTAAATCCCCCTGAGAAAGTGGGTAGCTTGCACCACGGGCCTTAGATTCGGAGAAGGAAAACCAAAGGTTGGGGGAGTAAAGGATGGAAGAGGCAAAACTGAAGTCAGCCCAAACTAAAACTAATTCGGATGAATAGGTAGCAAAGGCAGAATCACGAAAATTGAAGCTTGTGTTACAACCTGCAGAACATGACCTAACCCATTATGAATAACTTTTGTATCTCCCTAAGCTTGAATTACCAACCTTGATGAACTTTGATCATTCCTTTCTTCTCTTAGCACTGAACGGACTTGCTCTTGGATAGAAGCTCGGAACAAGTCAGACTGAAGAAACATAGCCATAGCATTGGCGATCTCGATACTTAATGGAGTTTGAACCTGATTAGGAGGAAGTAGAGGAGCAGAAGTAGTACCCTTAGATGGAACCCCACTAACTGATGGTAAATAAAAAATAGAAAGGTCGGATTCTGAAACTAAGCTTGAAACTGGATTGGACTCTCTAAAACTAGAAGATGAAAAGCCCAAATCAAACCATGGATGAAGTGAATGATTATATAATTATTTGAGGGATGAATGTTTTATATACAAGGGTTGTTCATAGAGGTAGAGAGTAGAAAAGCTTATGATGCAAAGGTTAACCCCAAACTACATAAGATGTACGAATCCCTCGCTATCCGTAGTGAACTAATGAAGCTAGTAAATGAAGCTGCAAATGATGATGGACAAGTTGAAGTTACATGTGAAAAAAATTAATCTTACAGTCAATGAATTCTGAGGTAGCGAAAGATTATATTATTTCAGGAGTTGTTCATTTGCCATAAGTTTAACCACACTATACACTTCATCATGTGCAATAATATTTTTGCTCTTAACTGAAAGTTTAAACATAACGACTCTTCCTATAATGTTCTTCAACTATACCGGTATAGGTGCTTCACCAAGTGCAGCAAACATCTAATGTAATTTCAAAAGACAAAAAGCAATAAAATAGGTTAAAACATTTTTAATGGAGAGAAAACTAAAATTATTTGGAAATCAAAGATGATATAATATGTATATGGACAAACTATGCAACTCAATTACCATATCCCTTAACTCATTTATAGTTTTTACAACCAGTTGCTGCCCATCACGGTCCCAAATTAGTAAAGTAATAAACCCCGTGCTGTCCATTATACGAACTTGAAGCTTATATCTGTGAAACCAATTTGAATGTTTAATTCATTACATTTTTTAATATCGGATGCCAAATTTTAGAAGCACAATGTTTACCTATGGAAAGCCGAGTAATCTAAACTATTACACTTTTGGCAAAAGAGCTTATTCCCATTTGCTTCTGTCTTTTTAAAATATTTGCCATTCCTACACCTCGGATATGACCAACCATTGTGGCACTCTAAATCAACAATTTCTACCACAGCCCAAAACTCTCCTTCCTGAATAATTTAAAAAACCATTATAAAAATAATTGTGACGCATGATTTATTTGTCTATGGTTATAGGAAAAATATTTAACACAAAATTATTTACCACAGTTTAATTGAAAATCTATTTAAAACATTTGAACAAATTTGCTTGCCAGAAAATATTATTCTTACTTGTTCACATTTTACCAATTCTGCGATAGTCTTCACTTATCCACTTGCTAACTCTTTAGACACAGAGTAATTTTGAGATGATATTTGACTTATTCCACAAGAGCCCGAATGACCAACATATAGCAATTTACACTCAAACCATATGCAATTTATATTAGAGCAAATATAAAGTACAACTTTTTTATGCCGACCATTTTTAAATTAAATTATTTAGGAAAAAAAATAAATGTAATATTTACCTAGATTTAAATTCGGATAACTCGGGAAGGTCTGGGTTAATCCCAAACAATCGTCCTCGGCGAAAATGTTAACCTCCATTCATTTTTTATTGGCTTATGTGTTCCGATATTATTCGAGCTGATAATAAAGTTCCTCATATGGTACACCTTGCGTTCTTAAAGATTATCGACAAACTTGAAAATATTATATTTGGTTACCGTTGTTTGAATGCGAGCTCCCCATTACAATATTACAAAAATCAGAAAAATTAGGACTTTTTGTTATTTATGCGATCTTCCTAGTTAAAAACTCTTTTTTTATTTCTTAAATAGGATATGTAAATGAATTGATTAATTTTTTGTTAGTTATGTAATAGTCAATGACAAATAATTGTTTAACATACCTTTTCGTCTTGTAAAACCATTTTAATAGTAAATATTGATTTTGTTTTATTGCGTTATGGAACGGTCTAAAGGCGGAGAACACATTCTTTGAGGGTCCACTCCATCTTAGTTGGATTTATATTAGATATAAAATCCGTCTTTAGTTTCACCATGCTTGGGTTGATATCATTCATCGAATAATATTTTTACTTCAACATAATTTTCTGCTTTCACCAAAAAGAAAACCATAAATTTAAATAATACAATAGGTAGCTATCATAAATAGTATTTTACTGAAAAGATTTTCTTAACACTTTTAATAATCCTAATAAAATTTTGAAACAACAGTTCTATTTAACTTTTAGAACTAATTCAACGATGTTGCATAAATATTGAAATATGTAACTCAATGAATTCTACAGTCAATGAATTATGTAAGATTATCTTTCTCTGGAAAGCAAAGACTAATTCGAAACCAAGTTAATGTATCTTTCAATGATTCCAAATTATGGTCTATTTAGCATTGACCCAAGAAAACAAATAAGTGACTTGAATTAATATTAATATTATAATGTATTAATATAATATTAATAATCCTAATCAAAGTGGTATTTAGAACATGTGATCCTAATCTATTGTAAAAACGTCACCCCACATCTATTCTTCACTCCGTACTTGTACTTTCCATGTGTTCCATCACAGTTTTATTGTAATCGATATGCTGTGATTTATTTTAAAAATATTAAATAGTATATCAAAGTTTCATCTTACATACTTCAGCATGGATATGGAAAATCTTTTTGTTCTAAGTTGAGCAATGAAATTCCAAACATTGACAACAAAACTTCCACTGTATTCTATGGAGCCTGCAACAAAGTAGACTAAAAACTGTTATTCAAAAAAAAAAGTAGACTAAAAACTATAAAATATGCAAATAAATACTTGAAAGCATAGACTTAAAACTAAGAAAGAACTAAAAAATCAATTAAAACCCACAAACTCTTCAAAGAGAATACCAACAGAATTTATCAAACACAATAAACTTAAGCTGACGAAACACATACCGTTGTAATCTAAAGCCCAGAAACCTATAACTTCATAACATAAAAAAGAAAGATGAACTTTTGATACAAAATAACAAAATACAAAATAGCGTACAATAAAAGTGTTTATGGTAAAAAGAAAGGTAGTAAAACCGCAGATCTATATGAAGAGAGGAGCAGCTGAAATACGAAGCGATCCGGTGAGTAGCAATGGAGTGAAAAGCTACGTGCAATTTGATCTATTACGAATTAAATCCTGCTATTGATTTGATAAAGCCGGATTACAGTTAGATTGATTAATTAACGAATTTTATGAATCCAAACATTCGAATATATTGTAATTAATTATTTTCATTTTAATTATCAATTGGTGGATATACGGGGCAAGGAATGTATAGTTCTGGCTATTACTTTTAGAACTTGTAGATGACTTTTAATTAATTTCATCCAAATACTTTTGATTAATTAATTTGATATATCCGGTTATTCAAATATATTGTAATTAATTAATTTCATTTTAATTACTATTAGAAAATATATTTGGGCAAAAACGTTTTTTAAGACTTCCTTCCTTTTATAGATACATAACAAAATACAAAGTAGTGAATAATAAAAGTGTTTAGGGTAAAAAGAAAGATAGTAAAACCGTATATCTATATGAAGAGAGGAGCAGCTGAAATACGAAGCAGTCCGGTGAATAGCAATGGAGTGAAAAGCTACAGCTTACTGGTTGTATAAGAGAATAAATATTAGTGTAAGAAGTTCAATCCAAGTGTAATTTAATATCTATTACGAATTAAATTCTGCTATTAATTTGATAAAACCGAATTACAATTAGATTGATTAATTAATTAATTTGATAAATCGAAACATTCAAATATATTGTCATTAATTAATTTCATTTTAATTAATCAATTGGTGGATATACGCTGCAAGGAATGTGTAGATCTGTCTATTACTTTTACAACTTGTAGATGACTTTTAATTAATTTCATCCAAATACTTTTGATTTATTTATTTGATATATCCGGTTATTCAAATATATTGTAATTAATTAATTTTATTTTTATAACTATTAGAAAATGTATTTGGGCAAAAGACTTCATTTCTTTTATAGCTCTATAGATATAGATAGTGCTTTAACGACCATGTGTATATGAAATATTATCATTTCTTGTTATACTAACTACTATTTATTACTATCTTTTAACTATAATGAACTAAATTCGATATATATTATATACTTATTTGTCACAATTCTCCTTACATGAAATTGTTTAGGCCGAATACATAATTTGCACCTCTTTCTTGGCACATAGTTGCTACTATATGTCAAAATTTTAATGTATTCTAGCTATTAGCCCTCAATTTAAACGAACGAAACCACGTTACTCTTTCTACATAATGTGACAAACAAAGAGTATGGGATTATGTGTGATGGGTGTCGAGACCATAAAAAATAAATCCCTGCACAAAACAAATTTGTAGTTAGCGGTGAGCGGGAGTCGAATCCACAAGGAACGGTATTTGACAACTAAGAAGACGACACACAGCGTGACTTAGAAGTACTCTCGATGGGAATTTGTGAATTAAAACTAAATAAAGCAGGTAATGAAAATATAGGAAATCATGGCTCAACCAATATAGGACAAGACTGAATATCATGGTGATCATGGGATAGAAATTAATTGCAACAAGACCTCGATTTAGTTATACTAATGCTCATGCACCGTACAGTACTAGCAACTTTTCCTTATTGTGTATGGAGACCGGTCTTCGTGCCACGACCTCACTCTTACTCATTGTGTCTCTCGACTTTACATCGAGAGCTTGCCAATGAATACCAATAGAAATAAGAAAAGCCTAAATCCTTACTAACGGGTAATGAAGTACTCCCAACAGGCATGAGATTACCTTTCTCCAGTCTCGGCGGAGACTGTTGTTACTTCATCCCTTTTCAGGCACAATTACAGATGTAAGAATTGAGATTAACAATAATCACAGAGACTTACCAGATGGGTGATCAGTCCAACAACGGGACTAAGTGATATTCTTACCGTAAAACCCTTCAGATGCTAAGATTGATAAAGAGGTCGCCTTGTGAACTTCTGTATTCAATTGCGGTCCTCACACCATATAAACTCAGTCTTGACCATTAATTGGTCAAGCCATGAGTTATTTAGCTAGACATGGTGGAATGTAAATGTGCAAAAATATAAAGAGACTGTAAATAAATCATTCTGAGAATATAAAGACTGAAATAAAATGAGAGCAGTTGAAACTAAAAATGAACTTGCAGTTAAACTCAAAGATGTTCAAAACTGTAAATCAAAACTCTCAAAAACTAACTAACGCAAAAGCTATAGCTAAACTAAAAGACTGAATGTAAAAATATGAATCTCTGTTGTATTGTCTTGTATATCTTTGTATCTCCCGTATATCCCTTTGAAACGGCCGGCTTTGGTATATATAGCAGAGCGCCCCTCCTTATACTTCTTATTTACTGACAAATTAGGACTTTTGGCATTTATTTTGATGGATTTAGTTCCTTTTAGTCTTGGTCTCCAAATGGTAGTAAAAATCCTTCCTTTTGTGAGATTAGGAAAGAGATCAAACTTCCATTTAAGATGGCTCTTCCTGAATAGGATTTGCCTAAATTAGGTAACTTCCAGATCTGGATGCGGCGTGCACTGGTATTGATGCCATCTCGGTCGTTCCAAAGTTTTCTAGAATCACCGGGACTAGCTATCGAGCCTACTATCTGTGTCAGGTATCGGTGAGAGGCTCTTTTTCTCCAAATATCGCATGTTTTCTCCGATTTACCTTTAAAACCTGAAAGAGACAGAATAGGAAGCAATAGCGACCATAAAGACTAAAAACATGGTCTCAATGATATGGAAATAACACAAAAACATGTTGAAAATACAACCCATCAAATCTCCCCACACTTATTCCATACTTGCCCACAAGTATGCATCGAGAATCAGGAAGATCGAAAACTGCTTAAATAACCTTTGAATAACTAAACAGAGACCAAATTCTTTCACCCAGACTTATATCGAGGCCTTTCATTGACCACTAAGAATTCCAATGTAAGATCATCATCAAGAAGACCTTACTCAAAACTTTACCTGAGAGTATTTACCACATTAAAGCACAAGACATAAAATATTGTTATTATTTATCATTACCTTGATTTAGATTTAAGCGCGTCCCGGTGATCATAAGATGACTCCTTCTAAACCTTTTGCATATTTTTAGTTTGTGGGATCCTTAGGATTCAACTAGCCAAGTTGTTGGGATTTCTTTGAGAATATAAACACATTTTCCTAGCTTTATTATTGGATTTTTAGATTTTTCAGTCAACTACACACTTTGCCAATCTTTCTTAGGTCCTGTTGCATTCTTATCAACCCTCAATTCCTATGAAAGAGTCTTCACCCAATTTTTAGCCGCTGATAGCTTCTTCTTCTTACTCTCCTTATGAAAGAGTCTTGACCAAGTTTTCAGCCATGGATAGCTCTTTCTTCTATCGGCCCTATGAAAGAGACAAATAAGGTTGTAAGCCAAGCAGGTCTCATTTTATCTAAATTACGGGTTTACAGTAGCAGGCAACCACTTAGTTTATTACCAATATAGTAAGGTCTTAAAGGAGGATTTTATGATGCACACGGACTAACTAAAATCAAATCAAGGCCAGATTAAAGCACTTTGGACAATAAAATTATGTTACACTTTTCCACACTCACTAGGACTAAGAAATTTACAAGGTGATTATCAGAAATCTTGTTTGGAATATCAATGTTCAACTCAGGTCTCGATATAAGTTTCAGTTAATTAGGATAGTCCTGTTAGTCATTCAGTTAGTTATTTACACAACATTTCCAATCTTGGTTATCATCACGTCTCAATGACAGGTTAGAGAGCAAAATAAGGTCATTGCAAGGGCAAAACATAAAGCATGAGTCCTTGTGAAATCTTTTTTCTTTGACCGAAAAATATAAAAATATATTAAAAATAAAAACATTTCAGTAAAAGAAGCAAAAATATAGAAATCCCCTCCCCACACTTAAACCATGCATTGCCCTCAATGCAAAATAAAAAAAAAGGAAAATAAAAAAGAAAAGAAGAGAAAAATAAAAGAGAGGGCAAATTAAAATGTTACTGTCCTCGTGGAGGAGGAAGGAGGCAAAAGAGACTCAGATGGTCTCCCTATATCCACTGGATCCCGAACTGCTAGATGATGAGGTTCACATTCAATTCTAGGGCGTTGCAGCGCATCCAGAGGTCATGGTTCTCAGCTCCGAGCTTAATGAGGCTTTTAAAGAGGTGTTTGTACTGGTTCTCTAGACTTGACACTTTCTGAAGGAGCTCAGTCTGGGCAGTGGTAGGAATAGAGTCATCATGAGTAGGCTAGTCTAGTTAGGGGTCCTCGAGAGCAGGTAAAGAAGGCTTTTCTTTAGAAGGGCCCGGAGGATGCATAACGATGGTCCTGTTGATAGTTTTAGTGAGTAGCATTATCCCAAGAGTTTCCAATTCTAGGAGTGGAGTTTCAGGGGTCTTGGTGTAGTGGGCAGACTTAAAATGCTCCATGCCGTGTGCAATTATGGATTTCACGACGCCTAGAATTGAAGGACTCTTGGGGTGGGTAAGGATATACTAAAAATGCTTGGATAGCCAGGCTCCCAGGTGGAGCTTCTTGTTGTTGGGAACTGACAGTCAAATTGAACATGCATAAGAGGCATGACGGAAATTCAAAATTTTGTCCCTGTCCCAGGAACTCCTATTAGTTGCATATAAATTAAATAAAGCCTTAACTAAATAATTCTCTACCTAGGTTAGCATGCTAAAGGACTAGGCATACCATAATTCCAAATTATATCCTAGCATATTTATTTTATACTAAGCATGTTATAACTCTAAGTTATAACCTAAGCATAAAATAACCTAAGCATGCAAAAATAACCTAAGCATAATTATTAAGTCTAAAAACACTTAAAGAAAAAGACTTAATAATTAAAAGAGAAATAAAAAGAACTTACCAGTTGAAGCGTGCTTTTGCAGGACCTTCTTGCACAAGCCTCCAGTCGTAGGATAGCCTCTATCAGTATCCACACGAACCCCACCAACCAAAACCTCCCTAGGAGGAAGAACTAAGAAGCCTCGAGTAGTTGCTAGACCACTCTAGAAGCCTCACCCAAAAATATAAACTAGCGGTGCCCGAATAAATTCAGGCTCCACAAAAATAACTTGCTCAAGTACCCGAGAGATTAATTATCTTGCTTAGGATTTATGCTTTGAGCTTGGTACAATTTGAAAGGAAAGGAAATAACCTATATATAGGCAAGGGGGAGCAAAAATGCTCCCCCTTTCGTCGATGTGGGATTAATTAACATATACATATATATATGTTAATTCAAATCCCACACGCCACTTTTCATGGGCTGCCTTTGTGCAGCCCATGAATAAGGGTTGCGCATTTTTCGGTAATCGAACTTTGTACAAAATATTTTATACTTTTCGGTTCTAACTTACCAATGCAAAATTCCTTATAAATCCTTTCAAATAAATTTTTATTTTTGACTCTAATAAATTAGTTATCAGTCAAAATAAATAATTTGGTCCAACCAAAATTGAATAAATCAATTATAATTTATTTATGACTCTAATTAATTAGTTATCGGTCAAAATAAATTCCTTGGTCTATCCAAAATTGATCTAATCAATTTTAACCAATTAAACAATAATCCAATTATTATTCATGTTATATATTTTATAATAGAATAAATCTATTAGTTCTTTACTTAGTCCGATGAAGGTCCAATGTGTGTGACCTTATAGGATCCCGAAGTATTGAGCTGTTAAGGCTTAACCAACCCGTGTTCTAATGAAACCATTGGCTCGATGTTCTAGACCGTGAATAGAACTTGATTACCTTAAACGACTGTAGTACGCCTCTAGCAAGGGTCTACCATCCCCCATTACTCGGAACGTCATTTATGCTTATGACTTAATCCCGGTTAATGCAATAATTATCCAGTGCGATAAATTCCTTCCATTCTTTAATATTAGTACCATCTGGTTTATTGGGTTCGGTTAAAGTGTTAACCCACTAATAGCAAGGTTGCTCCAAGCTATCCCAGTTATTTACTTGTTACCGAAGTATATTGCCTTTTACCATAGTGTGTTTGACTAGAAACCATTTCTATCAAACACATACTCTGATCAGAGGTTTATGGCAATCATCACTTCAACAAGTGGCCAGGTACAACTCCTTAATATATCCGGAGCGATGGATTCTTTCTGACTACTCAGCCTACCAACGTGCTGTCATCACTATATCCGTAATCACCCGTAGCACCCTAAATTAATGAGTGCATAGCAATGACCCAAAGTATAGCAATAGTACCACACAAGGCAACTAGCATCTCAAGTATGAGGACATTCGCAAAGCTTATTGCATGAAGATAAACACTAACACATTGATATTTATACCAAGTGTTTATCTTGCTGCGGTCTCCAATATATCTCCCAGATATATCCATGTGTCAAGCTTAAGGCACCACCTTCAGTCTTTAGGAGATTAACTGCTTGGACCCTTTCCAAGAAAGTTGACCACATGCTAGTCTTTCCGTTTCATCAATATCCTTTCTTGATGACACTGTGACTAGGGACAGTTTAGACATAATCATAATTGCACATGAAGTAGGTTCCACCAAATATAGTCCAACTATAATTTCTCTGACTTCATGCTATGATATGTCAAGGACTTTTGTATACATACATCAATGAATATATTTTAACCAGCTATAATATATATGTATAGAAACACATTGATATAAACAAAAGAACAAATGCCTTTATTGATTAAACAAATTATTCGTACTATTACATAATTAAGATATATCGCCCTAATTGCCTTAAGGGCATACATCATATCCAACACTTGTTGTTCTTCATGCACCACAAAATGTGCACTTCTTTTTTGTTTAGGGTCCTAAAGCTTCTATGGCAACCAGAAAAGTTAAATGCAAGGATTTTATAGGCATACCTTTTGTGGGGCTCGTAAATGTAGAAGTCTCGGGAGTCACTGGACTTTAAAGTGGTGACTCGGGGATCAATATTATATAGAGAGAAGTAGGTATCGGCAGCATTAAAACTAGAAGGAAGAGCATCACACGTGTCATCAAAGGGGTCAGTCACCCCTAGAGCCTTGTTGAAGTCATCGAGACTCAAACTCACATTCTTCCTAGTAAGATAAAAACTGCTCACTTCCTCCTCTTGATAGCTTAAATAGTCTTACTTGAACTGGAAGGTGGCATAAAACTCTCAGACGAGCTCTTGGTAGGAGGGGAAGTATATGAAGAGCAAGGGAAGCCACGAGATCGTGGTAAAGGCATCAAGGATGACTTGGTTGATGCCGAGGGTGGTCATGGTGTCCTTGCAGTTAGACTTATAGGTTTTGGATAAGTTTCCCTTAAAGTAAGCGTAAGCAGTGCTTGGAGTAGGATGATCAAAAGTGGCATGAATGTTGCCCTTTATAGCAGAGTATGAATCTTATTTTCCTTCATGGTTTTGCCCTTTTAGAGCTTTGGCCTTTCACATCGCTCCTTGTGAGCATCTTTCTCTTAACAGGGGGAGGTGCACGTTTGCAGTTGCTCTCCCTGTTAGTATCATTCATGATGAGGGCATCATGGGCACTGGCCCCTCCCTTGGCTTTCTTTTCTTTCTTTATTGGAGTCTTGCTGGACTCCTCTCGATAAATGGTGGTGGGGTAGATAGTGGATATTGGCTATATGGCAAGCAGAGTTTTGCCGAGAGTGGCAGTGGTACTGAAAGAGGTGGTGGGAGTTAGCACTCCATGGCTTGAGATCATCGTGGTCTTTAGAAGAGTGACCACGGCGGTTAGGGGAGTGGTTGTGGTAGCGGTGGGGATGACAGAGGCATCTGGAGCCACAAGAGTGGTGTTCGCTGCTCTGACAGTGGTGGTGGCGATAGTGGAAAAAGTAGTCTCTATTGGGATGGGGGTGGTAATGGTTGTTGAGAAGGGGGTAGTATAGACAAGAATGCTATCGATGACAACCGTGGTGGCCGCTGGAGTGATGGTGGTGTTACTGTCTTGATTGGAGTCCATTACTATTTGAAAAGAAAGTTTGACGGAGAATAGAAAGAGGTTGTGCTTTAGACGTTTAAAAGAGAGCGTGACTTTTGAGAGTGAGGAGAGGGGCTTAAGTAGGGGTTTTAGGCATGTGAAGGCAGCTTATAGGTATTAATGGGAGTGGTAGCAATCATGACCCTATTTAGGTACCGAACCATTAAAATCCCCATGACCTACGCATGACTAACACATTACCTGCTGTTCATGCATCAGTCCGTGTGAGCCCCTTTCGTCCCCTATCTCCTCAGTCACGTCTCTTAGCGTGTGATGGTTTAGCTCATAAAGGGTGTATGGAGACCTAATCCTACAACAAGAATAGAGATAGACATCAGTCCTAGTCTAGAGGCATTAATAACTAACTAAAAGAGGGACAAAGAGTTAGAACTGCTTGGGCTGCCTCCCAAGAGCGCTTTGTTTAACGTCATTGAGCTCGACATACCACACAAAGATCATGGTGTGGTATCGGCGGTCTCAGTGAGAGTTATTTCCTTGGAGTGAGGTTGAAATCCTTCATAGTAGGACTTGAGATGATGCCCATTGACTTTTAGAATTTTCCCAATCTCGATGCTTTGTATAATGACTGCTCCATGTAGGGATACTTTGGTCACGATGTAGGGTTTGGCCCATCGAGACCTCAGCTTTCCAGGGAACAACTTGAGTCGAGATTAGAATAAAAGCACTCTCTGTCTTACATTAAAGATCTTCTTGGAGGTAAAAAGGTCATGGTGATGCTTAGTGGTCTCTTTGTAGGCCTTATTCTACTCATAGACGTAATGGAGAATTTCCTTGAGTTCATGTAGTCGCAACTTCTTGTGTTCTTTGGCCGCATCGAGCCTGAAATTGGTCTCTTTAATGGCCTAATATGCCTTATGGTCGATCTCAATAGGTAAATGACATGCTTACCCACAAATAATTATGTAAGATGACATCCTGATGGGGGCTTTGCATGCTGTGCGAACTGCCCAGAGAGCTTCAAAGAGATGGAGACTCCAGAATTTTTTATTGGGATTGACTGTTTTCTCCAAAATGAGCTTGACCTCTCTGTTGCACACTTCAGCTTGTCCATTTGTCTATGGGTGGTATGCCGTAGAAGTTATGTGCTTGACTCCCCATTTGGTCAGTAATGCCGAGATCATCTTATTGCAAAAATGTGTACCGTGATCACTGATGATTAGTCTCGATGTCCCGTATCTATAGATGATATTATCCTTGATGAAATCTGCTATGGTCCTTCCATCATCATTCCTGGTTGCCTTGGCTTCTATCCACTTAGAGACATAATCTATTGCTAGGAGGATGTACTTGAAACTATAAGAAGGAGGAAAAGGGCCTATGAAATTAACACCCGAGACATCAAAGATCTCGATGACCAAAATAGGAGTCATTGGGAGCTGATCTCGACGTCCGAGATAACCAATCCGTTGATAGTTATCGCATGCCTTACAAAACATATAGGAGTCACAAAAGATATGGAGCTAAAAAAATCCGCACTCATGAATGCATTGTGCTATTCTCCTCCGCCCACCGTGACCTCCACAAATTTTATAGTGATATGCTTGTAAGAGTCTCGGTATCTCTTCCCCGTAAACACATCTCCTCAAAACAAAATCATTCCCTTGTCTCTATAGGTAAGGACTATCACAGAAGTACGTGCTAGCTTCCCTCTTCATTTTCTCTTTATTATTACGCATGAAATCCTCCGGGAACCTCCTGGTGGTAAGGAAATTGACAAGGTATGCATACCATGGTGTCTCAGTAATAGGAAAGAAACTTTCCCTAGGATCTTCGTCTTGGACTTCTCTTGGTACTTCTGAGTTGGTAGCCTGCTAAGATGATCAGCTACCAGGTTGTCTGTCCTCTTTTTGTCTCTGATGTTGATGTAAAATTCTTAAAGAAAAAGGATCCATCGAATCAGTCTTGGCTTAGCATACTTCTTGGTCATTAGGTTTCTCAAGGCAGTGTGATCTAAGTATACAATGACCTTAGAACAGAGAAGGTAAGAACAGAACTTCTCTAATGCAAAAATGATAGCAAGGGGCTCTTTCTCATTCGTGGTATAGTTTCGCTAAGCTGCATCGAGAGTCTGAGAGGTATACTAAATGACGTAAGGTTCTCAGCCTACTCGTTGTTCCAATACTGCTCCTATTGCCTTATCATTTGCATTGCACATGATCTCAAAGGGCTGTCCTAATTGGGTGCTTGGATAATAGGCGTAGAGACCAGCTTCTTCTTGATGGTGTCAAAGGCTTCCTTGCAAGGATCACCAAACTCGAAGTTAGAGTCTTTTTAAAGTAATCCGCATATGGGCTCAGCGATCTTTGAAAAGTTCTTGATGAACCTGCGATAAAAACCTGCATGCCCAAGAAAAGACCTAACTTCCTTTACATAAGTAGGGTAAGGTAAGGGCTGAATAACATCAATTTTAGCTTTATCTACCTCAATACCATTCTTAGATACAACATGACCCAATATCATACCCTGGTCTTCCATGAAGTGGCATTTTTCATAGCTAAGTACTAAATCAGACTCAATGTAACATTTAAGAATCTTCCTAAGGTTATCGAGACATGCATCAAAGGAATCACCATACACAATAAAGTCATCCATAAATACCTCAATGATGTTTTCCACGTAATCAGAAAAAATACTCATCATGCACCTCTGGAATGTAGCCGGAGCATTGCAGAGACCAAAAGGCATCCATCTATAAGCAAAGGTGCCAAAGGGACACTTAAATGTTGACTTTTCCTGGTCTTCTGGTGCCACCAGGATCTGGTAGAATCTTGACATTCCATCAAGATAGCAAAAATGAGACTTTCCTGCTAGTCTCTCTAGCATTTGATCAATAAATAGTAGCAGGAAATGGTCCTTCTTAGTCGTAGCATTGAGCTTGTGGCAGTCAATGCAAACTCTCCATCCATTATGTACTCTCATTGGGACCAGTTCCCTTGCTTTATTCATTATAACAGTAATCCCTGTCTTCTTTGGAACAACTTGTACCGGGCTAAACCACTCATTGTCAGAGATAGGGTAAATACGGTTAGCCTCCATGAGCTTGATCACTTCCTTCTTCTCAAATTCTATCATAGGAGGATTGAGTCATCTTTGAGGTTAGGGACATGTTTGTGCATTTTCCTCCAAATTGATTTTATGCATGCAAGTGGAAGGACTAATCCCCTTGAGGTCGGCTATAGTACATCCAATTGCCTCCTCATGTTGTTGGAGCAAAGAGACGAGTCTTTTCTCTTCATCAGGACTCAATTTACTCGAGATGATCATCAAAAATGTGTCATTATCCCCCAAGAAAGCATATTTAAGGTGACTTGGCAGACTCTTAAGTTCAAGTTCCGATGGTTGGATGATGGAAGGGGGGAGTTTCTTAAAGGGTGGCAGAGCGAGCTTCGATCCAGGTCTCGAAGTAGATTGAGGTAGATCGAGATCATGAATAGCTTCTTTCACCTTTTCTTCTAAATCAATATCATTGAGACTCTCGGTGTCAAGTGCTTCATTCAATGCGGCCAAATACTGATCTGTGAGATTGAGCTCAAAAATTTGTTGGATGATAGGATTAAGGCTATCAATACTGCATAAGCTCGAATCTTCTTTTAGGATCTTCATAGCATCACAAACATTGAAAGTGGCTACTTCTCCATTGAATTATATAGTGAGAGAACCATTGTGTACATCAATTTTGGTCTTGGCGGTACTCAAGAGTGGTCTCCCTAGCAATAAATCTAAGTTCCCCTTTCTATCTGCGTCGCACATATCTAGAACATAAAAGTCAGCATGAAAAAAAAATCATTTAGCTTGACTAATACGTCCTCCAAGATTCCCTTAGGGTAAAAAATAGATCGAGCTGCAAGTTACAAGACAGTCCTAGTCTCCTTAAGAGGCATGTTGTTATTGTCGGATATCTGCTGGTAGATAGAGGAAAGCATGACATTTATAAATGCATCGAGATCATACATAGCTTTCTGAATTCCAACTTGACCTATGGTGCAATTGATCATGAACATTCCATGGTCCTTCAGCTTAGGGGGTAATTTGCATTGGATTACGGCAGACACATTTTCGCCCATCACGACTTTATCCAGGACTTGATGCTTCTTCTTGTTCGTACACATCTCCATGAGGAACTTCACGTATTTGGGTATTTATCTAATCATATCGAGCAACAGGATGTTGATCTTGACTTTCCTCAAAGTGTGAAAGATTTCTTTCTCTTCCTTTAGCTTCTAAGTTTTTTCTAGTCGTTCTGGAAAAGAAGGTCTAGTCTTGGTAGAAATCACATGTTCCTCTGGATCATCAAGAATTACTATCACCTCATCCTCTATTTCTGCTCTTGGGTGGTTCCGATTAGTCTCTTTCTTCCCCCTTAGTGAGATCGCGCTGACATTCTCTTTTGGATTTTCCTCTATTTAGGATGGAAGTCTCCCCATATTCTCGATCTTAGAGAGAGTGCTAGCTATTTAGGCCACTATTTTTTAAGGTGTGAGCACGGGCTTTTCGGTGACCCTCGGAACAATAATGACTTGTTTCTCTGACCTCTTACGATCTAGGTGTTCTATTCTTGGAAGGTTGAATCACGTTTTGCAAGTACTTTTTTTTTTATGATTTTAGACCTTTGGCAGCACTTAAATATCTATCGCATGCATTTAGGATTAGCTGTTTCCTTTCACTCATGTGTAGTAATTTGTTTTGTGATTTTCAATAAGATCTGAGCTATCCGAAATGTCAAGAATCGCCTTAATCGGATAACCGTAGTGAAAGATATAGGCGTTGGAAGTCAGAACCCTAAATCTACCCTAATTAGCCAAAACCCTAAAAAAACCCTAATTAATTACCTAGAACCCTAATTAATTAATAAAAACCCTAATTAATTAACCCTAAACCTAATTAGCCTATAACCTAGCCCCCTAGCCCCTTTTGGCTGCCACCACCGTCGGCGGTGGCGGTGCCAGCCTGCCCTCTGGCGACGGTGGCTGTCACCTTGGTGGTGGTCAACGCCACCATGGTGGCGTTCACCGCCATCGAGGTGGCCACCCCCGCTGTTTGTGCCAGCAGCCACCGCCACTATTATGGCGGTGGAAGCTACTGTCACGGCGGTGACCACCGCCTTTATGGTGGTCACCGCCGTGACGGTGGCGGTTACCTTGGCACGACCTGTTTCAGACCCTGCCACCTAGTTTTCTCTCCCCTCTTGCGATTTGGCCACACATTTTTCCCGAAAATTTGCCTAAGTTGGTGGATTTTTATGTGTGGGGGTATTTAAACAAATTCAAGGGAGAGAGAGAGAGACTTTTTTCCGGATTGAGAATTTAGAAATCATTTTAGAGAGAAAATTGAAGAATAAGAGAGAGACATGTTAGAACTAGAGAGAGAAAGCTTAAGAAAAGCTAGAATCCGGGTTTAATCCTCTCTAATCTTGATTCTTAGTTGTTCTTGGGGTTGATCTCGTAGCTTAAACACTAAAATCTATTAGAAATCATAGGTTAAAATGGATTAAATAGGGTTTTAGACACTTTTCCTAAATACCACCCAAACAATCTGTTACTATTTCTGTTGCTATTTTAGTCGCTGCTTCCATCGGAATATCATCAAAAGCTTGCCAAATGTCCGATTCGAGTCTCCCGAGTTAGATTCACAGCCTAGAGGTAACATAACTGAGTTCCCTTGATCTATGACTTCATTTGTTGTCTTTTGTTGCTGTTTTTGCTGCTTTTGGTATTGTTTCTTGGTTTTTCCTTGGTGTTGTTGGAAAATCGTCGGAAAATAATCCGACCTCTATAGGGATAGCCTTCACCTCTACCCCTATAGACTTGGCTGCTACTATTATAGCGGTGAAGGCTATAGCTTTGGAGGTGAACTCTACCCCTATAGAGGTCCCGTTATTTCTTATGTTTTTTTGGGTATTTTCTTACCCAAATCCATAAAATTAACATTATTTGAGTATTTTGAGTCCAGATCTATTGAAATATAGATGATTACGATTAAAAACTTTAATGATTTTGAGTTTATGGATGCAAAAACACTGATTTCCCCCTAAAAATATTTGGCGCGGCAAACGCTATAGTGACAGCCTTGACCGCCGCCGCTATAGCCTTCACCGCTGCCACTATAGCTGTCAAGGCTATAGTAGTGGCGGTTAAGGTTGTCACCAAAGCCTTTTGTCGCCAAGAGCTGTTTTTAGCCCTTTTTCGCCATTTTCTTTGGTTTTCGACCCCGATTTCAACCTGAAAAATTTTCAAAAAATTATGAATAATCTGAAATTGTTTTTATTAATTTTATTCTATTTTTATGTTTTATTTTTTTATCTTTTTATTTGATTTAATATGCATTTTAATGGCTTAAAATTTATATTTTTAACTAAATAAATCTACATAAATTGTTTTCTACCAACTAAAAATACCGAACATATTCTGAAGATATTAAATCTTAATTTAGGATATTTAGTTAATTTATTTCACCTTTTCAGGTTGCTTAGATAATTAATTAATGTCCGAAAATTGCGTTTTGTCCCAAAAAATCCAAAAAAATACGTTTTCTTCATGCTATGTGTTTATTTTCTGCATTTATTTATTCATGCTTTATTTATGATTACTCCCATATTTCTATTCTCTTGTTTGGAGCCATATTCGAGTCGGTAAGCTTTGTTAAAACTTGGTTTCGCCCGTTTATTTATTTATCGCCTTATTTATTTCCTCGTATTAGAAAAATGTATAGGTATTCACAAAGCCTTGTAATAATTTTTTCTTCTTGCTTTGTTTATTATCACTTTCCTTCTGATGTATAGCATAATAAGCCAAAATAACGAAACAATAATCGGATCAAATCGCAGAAGAAGTAAGGTCATGTTTATTAAAATATAATCGGCTTGATTTAAAAATTGAAAAGTAAGTAACATCATCCGAACCTACAATCTCTGTTTTAGGGTACGGTCCAACCACCCGGTGGGAATATCGTACCCAAATTCTTGGTGGAGCTTAACCAAGTGGCGACTCCATCTTAAAATATGGGATTCTAAGTCTCGTATCCCTTAACCCATAAATTGGACCAAATTTCAACATTAACATGATTTTCCATTATCGTTTCCATCACACTAAAATAAGGAATATCCCTTAGCACGCTTTACAACACTCATTGTTTCTCCGCCCCACGCCGAAGGGCATGAAAGCTTACCATGCAACCGAGCGGATCGGGGGTCATCGGCTCACAGTGGCGACTCTGCTGGGGATTTTCCTTTAACTTAAAATTTGACAAATCGCTCTCATTTTTAAACTTTGGTTAATGGATTTTGATGATGTGCCTACATCATTTTCAAATCAATGCATTATTTCTTATGCCTTTTTATCCACCGATTAGTTAGATTCTAAGTCTTAAGGTGCCATTTTATCACCCCCGTGAAGCTCACTTGTATACCTCAAGCCCGCTAGGAATTGGGGTTATTTGTGGGTGGAACGCTCATTTTAACCAACTTATAATTCCCATGATTGCACTCGTTTGAGGAGTAGTTGAGTTACACAGAATCAAGGTAAATGAGACCCTTCTACAGTGTCGTTTACGACACCAATAGTTTGAGACTATAAACCGATATAATACTAGCTATAGGAACTTCCCTTTAGGCTCACTGAAACATTCTAGATTTAGGTCGCATACTCTGTTGTCTTTTCCTGGAGCTAGAGTTACCCCAGACTATGAATTGGCATTATGCAGGAGTCATAAGGTTGGAAGAGGTTTATTTGCTTTCGTGTGCTACTTGTGTTGTGCTCATACATACGCACCTCATGCATAGGCCGCCTATGGCCGACCTCTATTTTTAGTTTTTGCTTACATCTACTCTCCCCTCACTTGAAGGGGGAATTTAAAAAAATGCTTGAGATCGTTTGAATCCCGATGACCCATACCTAGTTCACTAGGAATAGCAAGGAGTTTGACGTCTCACATATTTTAGGGTTAAGCTTCGCATCATAAGCTCTTCTGCTCTCTACCTCTCTAAACCACCCTTATATATGGGATTCATCACTTGAACATTTATGTTATCATCCATCTCATTTATGGTTCAATTCGGGCTGATCATCTTCCGGTTTCTTAGTGAGACCAAGGCACTGCTCCCATCAGATTTGATCATCATCTAGTTTTGTTTCAAGCTCAGTTTTAGAATCTATTTCTTTCCGATATGTATAATTTGTCATCGGTGGATAGGATTCCATCTGAAAGTTGTTCTTCTCCTCCTTTCCTCCCGCCTGATTTAGGTCAGTATCCTTTGAGTTCCGAGATTGCCAATGCTTTATTAGTATTTCTTTGATACGATCAATTCTGAGATGCAATTCAGGGGCAGATCCAAGATTTGGTCTGCGTATTTTGGAAGAGAAAAGAAGTGTCCAAAGGATTCCGATGATTGGTATTCAAGCTCGGGGATAACCAGAGGTTGCTCAAAGTGGGTTAGTTCAGTCTTCTATTCAACTAATATAATTGATTCAGTGTGTGCAGCAGCCTACTCAACCTCTGCCTATCCCATTTCAGTTTGGTCGAGATATAATATAATCTCAATCGCCCGTATTTATTGATCCAACCTAAGCTCCAGACCATACCTTCAAGCCTAATTTTTGCACTACTATGAGCCAGCTTCCGTTAACCCTAATAACCCCGAATCAATTTTAGCCCGCTTAATCAATTTCTCCTATCCAGTCCCGATTCGGTCTATTCTAACTAGATTAGAATTTTGCTCAACATCAAATGTCAATAAAGTCCTCTCTTCCTGCTCCTCCTTAATTTACTATTGCTCCTAGAGGGTTTGCTTACCCGTAAAACCCCTTTAAAACTAATCTGCAAGTTAACTCTCCAGTCGAACCCTCATCTATTGCTTCACCATTCCAGCTTTGTACACCTCATCCCTCTAGTGTCCAGGTTATGTAACCTTCAGGCATGACACCTAAAATTAAAGGTTCCGTGCATCAATTAGTGCCTCATTCATCCAGCGACCAGGTTGTGCAATCCTTGGGCATGATGCCTGAAATAGGGGTTCTACTATATAAGTTCCTACTCTTTAGCTCCAAAGATAGTAAAAAAGAAGAGCTCAAAGAGTATGAAGGACCTCGTGTTGTCCCATCACGGGCCGAGGTGAAGAAGAGGCTTTTGTGAGCCAGTAAGTTGAATCTCAGACGGTCCCCTTAGGATCGGATGATTGTTTAGGCACTTGTTGTAACAGCTCCTAAGGATAACCCAGAGAATGTTGTAAACCCATGGAAATTATCCCTTAGTGCAATCTTAGCCACCTTAAGGGAGCGTGTCCTCCTCAAAACCCTTCGCAAGCATAGGCCCCCTCAAGAGGAGGAGAAGTATAACTTTTGTGCATATCGTGTTAAAAGAGGCCACCACACTAATGAATGTCAGAGGTTGAATCAAGACATCTATCGTTTAGTGAGGGAAGGAAAGATAGTTGAGCCCAAAAAAGCATTTAACCATCAGGATTCACTTCTTCTTTTTGGCTCACGGAAGGGAGTTAGAGGTCCACAAGATATCATTAGAGCTATCTTTTCCAAAGGCAAGAGTCCCGTAAGGTCTCTAGTGGATGAATGAGACAAGTCATCAGCCGAGCATATAGAAGTATCGGATTTCAACCTGGGCAACGTGCTAATGAAACCTACTGAAGGTGCTTAATCTACCAGCACCGTAACTCAAGACCCTCCACCTGTGGAGGTTGCCTATCTATCTGTTATGTAATTTTCTTTTTTATAGCATCTAGATGTGAACTATTATGCCTTTAAGGCACTTTTAACTTAATGAAAGACTCTCTATTTTTGGTTATCTGTTTGATGTTTCGCCCTCGATGGGTCCATGCATTCATTTCTTCACAAGCATAATGGTTCAGTATTCATGATGATTCTTTAACTGAAATAAGTTTGAGTACAGATGATAAATGGTAACCACTTTCTAATAACCTAACCTTTAAAAGAAAATGAGAGATATCTAGTGCTTAAAGATCAAGATAACACTTTCGCATAGTCATGCCTAGACCCCCAGGGTTCATCATCAAATTCCCGAGCATTTCATCTCTATACAGTAAAAGAAGCTCAGTACTTCCTTGGATAGATCTAATATGTCAATCGGTCCATCGCCGGCCTTGCGACTATGTTCGAACCATTTTCAAGCTACTAAAAAAATGTCATCCTATGATAAAGAAAAAACATCGCCGGATCATCTTCGACAGAGTTATGGCTTATCTTTTCTCCGCCCACCCATTCTCAAATTTCCCACCCCCATACAACATTGCATGTTCCTACTACACTATTTCTTCCACCTCTCTAAACCTTCCCTATTGCTCTCCTCCTTGGCCATTCTTAGCAAAGGGGACACATATGATCGACAAGATTCAACCCTCATGAGCATAGGGGGAAGCCGACCCTTTTCACCAATATTACCATCAAGAAAATGGCCAAGTTCTTTGAGAAACGAGTACTTGCTCTGCATAGCCTACCCGATCGTATCATCTTAGTTATTGGAGTTTCAGTCCTGAAGGGCACTCCCTAATCAATCAAAAATTTGGGTCCAAGCCCCACACATCTTCATCGCATTACCCACAAGCTAGTGGTATAATTAAAATCGAGAGTCGTGTTAAACTCAGTGTCAAAGAGAGCCCCATGGGCTAAGGTTCAACCTGAGTAGCTTAAACAGTTTTCGGATATATCAAAAGTACATAGCGACAAGGAAGAACAACCAAGTCAAGCATCAGAGGTACCGTCAAAAGCCAACGATATGATTCTGAAGCAAGAAAAGCCTGCTAACACCGACCCAAGGGAAAAGTTCCAACCAGATTAGGTAGGACTTCGTGTATTCAGAAATATGCTCGATCGAAGGGGCATGATTATCAATGGTAATGAGTTCGTAAACCCTATCAATCAAATCAGGTCGAAGCATTATCGTAGCGAACCAAAAGGATCAAATCTAGAAAAGCGGCATGTAAAAAGCATATATAAATAAATCACCCGACGAGTGGTCCTCTACTGCTTGGGCAAAAATTAGGGTGTATCTCGCTGATCGGTATTCTATAAACTAGTCAGGAAAAAGTTAGGGTGTAAAATGACCCGCTAGACTGGAAACTCAAAAAGGGCGGCTTAGGGAAAAGTCGGGGTAAAGTGAGCCATGAGTGTGTGTTGGCTAGAAAACCTTCATAGGCTAGTTAACTCCAGAGTTTGGGTCAATAGAAATGATTATCAGCATCATATACTCAAACTTACTTCATTTAAGTGAAATGTCATTTTACTGAATTCTTTATGTTTGTGCTTGAATGAATATATTGTGCCCCAAAGTCAAAATATTGCAAGTTAGTCAAGCATAATGTTTCGGGCAGTTAACTCAATTCCTAAAAAGAAACAAAAGTAAAGATAAAAGGCAAAAATCTCAATAGACTGAAAAGAATCGAGGTCTATGCAAAAGCCGGGAAAGTCTGCTAGATTGAAAACCCAAAAAGGACGGTCTAGGTAGAATTTAGGACATAAAAGAAGAATGAGCAAATCTGATGGGCCTGACACAACATCTGGGTCTATGCAAAAATTAAGACAATTAGAACAAAGGTTACCGACTGCCATCGATCATATTGAGATATCTACGTCATTGCCATTAGCATTAGAATGCATGAATATGCTTGCTGGTCTAATAGACTCGAAGGACTCAGATTTGTCCTCCGACCGTGTCCGCTCAATTCTTAATCACAATAGAGCATCTTGATTCCGCAGTATCCTAATCTTCTAAAACCATCCTTGGTATAATTCATTGGTAGTGATAGCGTCCAGTCGTTTGTCATCCTAAACCTTGAAATTTGCTTTATGCTCCCACCTGTCTCTGATTCTCTCAAGTCGATAATTGTTTAGGCAAGCAAGAGGGTGTGTAGGAAAATGATAATCTTCCGCTAGGGGCATTCTCGTTTTGCCTATACCGCAAGACACTTTTGTGCATTATTTTCCCTGGTCAAATATCTATCACGCCTAGCATCCATCTAGCGAGTAAATAAAGCAGCCAAAGTAATCAACACAAGAAAGCAATCTCATCAGCCAAACCAAATAATGCAACCAAAGTATTAAATCCCTAATGTCTCAGGTGAACACCAAAACACAATAAGAAAAGAAAAGATAAGGTACTTGTTGGGTAGCGAGAGAGTGCAGAAGTGTATCAGTCTAGCATGCATCAATCCTCCCTATAATAATCGGATCTGATGTATCCTCCCTCGTTGTCATCCTCGCTCTACTCACCCTCTGTAGTGTCCCCCGCAGGAGTGCAAGACGATGAGGGCTTAGATGAAAACTCAGGGCGAGCTGCAGACCACGTGAAAGATTTCTTCCTCATTTTTATAGCACTGTGAGTATATTCCGAGGATTAGAATCTCCTTACATCAACCATAAAACCCTAGCCATCTCCTCCCATATCCGTGCCTGCACATCGGCCTTGCCCCCTAAGTTGGGCCCCAAGATTGTCTCTATGAATCCGCAGCCTTCGAGCCTTGTTATTGATCCATGCCATATCCCAAGTATGCGAGGCCTTCTCCTCCGCATGATGAGCTCTCTCGAATGCCATTTGGCCTTGATATTCCACCATCTAGCCCTGATATACTACCTTCTGGCCTTGATATTCTGCTAGCTCCCGCTCAACATGCACTCGTCTCTCCTCACTAACCCAAACCCGGTCTTGCTCCATAGCGATAAAAGCCTGCGCATTAGCAACCGTAAAAATGATCAGCTTCGATAAATCACGCGTCATGCATACATTCATAATATTTATTTATTTATTTATTTCTTACAGGAAATGATGAAAGAAATCAATTACCCCAGAAATGGAATCCTAGGCTAAGATCATGTCCCTCATTGAAAAATATCCTCAGGGTATGCACCCGGCCTCAAAGACAAGCACCTACAAGTCAGAGATAAAATTGGACCGATCACCACTCTTAAACATTAATAGATCATAATTAGAAAAGTACTTACATGTGTGGTATCTGGAGGAGTAAAGAGAATGGGTATGGTAGTCTCTTTGATGCGCTTGACCTCGTGCTCCCCTGGCTAGCTCAAAACTCGTATGACCCCCTGGACAAAACTGTGGGGTAGAATCCCCCCAGTGTAAGGTATCTCCGTGGAAGCCATCTTGGGCCGAAGCTATGGCCCCTATAAAGTGTCTCCCTGGTCACTGCAGCCGGCGCCGGTAGTCCATCTCCTCTTCTTGCGGGACCAAAAAAAGAGCAAGTTAAATGTCAGTCAAGTAGTGAGATAATAGAAAGTCAAAATACATCCTCAGTAGTCAAGTTGTACCTTCTTCTGTAGGGGCAAGAAAACTCCAGGATCGACGAGATCCTTAGCATTGAAAGGCACACCATCCTGATCCATGGTTATGCGACCACCCTCGCCATCCGAGGGGGGCTCGTCATCATCATCGTCATCCATACCATACCCATCGCTACCCTTAGTCACCATGCCGTCTTCCCCAAAATCCTCATGCTTATCAGCTAAGGTTAATCTCTGACAAGTAGGAATAAGCTAGTCGAGGTGGACGCCATAGTCTCATCCAAGTAAGGACACTCTCTCCCAGTTGTCGTCCATGTATCTCGCCTGATCTCTCGCGGGCATAAGGTGGGGCCAGAATATACCCGCTGGCACTTTGGGTGGGACTCTCCTCTATAGGGTAACGCTGGTCCTCCACCTTCGGAAGTGTTCCCCGAAGAACCACTCCAGGCTTTGAGGGCACTCTAGTACAAAGTGGAAGCCGTCTACTCCATGTCGGCCACCAGCTCCTCCTTGGATCTCACTAATGTGGTCATAGTATGGCAACCTCCTCAATGGCTCTGCGATGAGCGGAAAAATAACAACAAATCACTGTAAGTATCTCTCCTTTTGTCCATACAATTTCAAACTAAATGCTTAAATTAAATATGCAGGAATAGATCTTATTACCTAATGATGGCGAACTTGCCACAAATAATCCCTGTCCTAGGCATGCCCATAGGTGTCCTTATCCTTCCACCCTACCATCCATTGAGCTATGTAGTGGGAGCCGTCTAGGGGCTGACTGTCCAACCCAGGTGGCGTGATGACTCTATAAGTGTATGCCCATACCTACAAAAAGAATGATAAAGTCAGTGCATAGCCAGCATAATTATTTCAGATTTTCTAGTGGGTGGAATTCCTAACCTGAATCCAAAATGCCCCGACCTTAAACTCGCCAATGTCTCCGTGAGCCGAGCAGTCAGGGGCAAAATACATCTACCCAAGTATGGCCCGAGGCTAATTCCACTCCTAAAAAGTGGTCATGTCGTCAAGAGCGCTAAGTAAGCCTATAGTAACCATGCTCGAAGAAGTGGGAAAGAATAGGGTGATGAGCAAGGTGATGAGAAAGGACCGCAAATACCGAATCAGCCGGTCACCACTAATAGTAGTCTCCTAGGTCCAATATGCCTTAAGTGTGGCATACTTAAGCATCTCTTTCCTTAGGGGAGCAAGCTTGAGAAGCACCTGTACTTGAGCCTGAGAAGCCGGTCGATTGTAGGAATGGTCGAGATACAAGTCAAAATGAATAACTCTCCCTCCCCATCGGAGGCCCGTCGTCGCTGCTACATCAGAAGGGGTGATGGTCAGCTCCCTGACTAGCAAATGAAATATATGGGTGGTCTCACTCCACATCTCAACCAAGCATGCCATGACGGTCTGGCTCATGGGCTTATGCCCTATCAGCAAAGCCTTAAGTAATGGCACCAGACCCCGTATTCGCAATAGCCTCGACCAGTAAAAAGTCTTGGGTTGCTCGGACCTTAGCTTTTATCTTAACCTGCCACTTGGTGTACCGGCTCATAGACCCCATAGTTTTGCAATGTTGAGTCTGCAAAATTTTCAATGTCAACAATTAGCACCGAAAAAGGCAAAACAGAAGTAATTATGCAAATTAAACAAAAGAGAGCCAATTTTCAGCACCTAGATCACCTCGAAACCGAATTTCAACATCAAAATTAGATTCAAGACAAAAGATTAGCTTGGGTAACCCCCCTCCTTTTTCTTTTCGAGCTCACCGATGACGGCTCTGCTGCCGTCGCCGTAGCAGCGGCTTTCACCGCTATAGCGGCAGCGGTGACCGCTGCCCCTATAGCGGTAGCGGCTTGGGCTCATTGGTGAAGGCTTCACTACTGCCTAGATAGGATCCACCGCTATAGCGACAGTGGTGACCGCTGCCCCTATAGCGGTGGCAGCGGCGTCGGCTTTAAGCCGCCCTCGACATCCCTTTCTCCCTAAAATCCAAAATTTCACCCGAATCTCAGTCCAAATAAAGCTAAATCAGTCCCTAAATAATCCTAAAGTAGTTCTAAACCTTTTTTATCATCAATTTCATAAAAAATCCAAGCCTAAAAGCCTATAATTTCAAAGTTCGACCAAGAGCATAAAGTGCAAAATCTGAAATTTTGATCGGGTTTTGGGTTATTAACTGAAGAGTTGAGGCCTGCCCATTCAAATCCGTGTACATCCGGGGTTGTGAGTAAGGAGTATACCCCAAATACTTGTCTTCTCAGCAAGGTCCATACGTTGGGCAACCGAAAGAGTGCGTAAACTGTGGCTAGTCACACCCAAGGAGCTATGGTCAATCCCACTAGATCCCTTCTTAATCATTTTGGCTCGACAACTCAAAGAAACTGAGCCCGTTCGGGTTGTATGGAAAGGGAAAGAAAAGAATGCAAAAGGAAGGGAATGGAAATGGAGAAGTGCACAAATGAAAAGGAAAAGGAAAGAAAGGAAAAGGAATATATTCCTTTTTATCTTTTTATTACATGGAATATTCTTTAGAATATTCCTTTTAGCAAGGGGCAAAGTTCTCCGATCGGTTATTTCTTTCCGAACCCCGGATATCCCTAAACTCAATTTATATATTTCATGTTCCATTTTTATTGCTTAATTGAAGGGGCAAAAAATTTTTGTTCCATAAAATCATTTTAACAATAAAAAATGCAATTTATATGACTTACTAATGCTTCAACACTACCTTGACAGGTAAGTAGTACGGTGATCCTTTCGGAGCATTTCCCCGTAACCTCCCAAATCTCCAGGGGCACCTCAATGAAAATGACCAATCCGAGAATCCAAAACCTCAAAAGCCCAAGCCCATGCTTGGCAAAACCCTAAAAAGTCCAAGCTCAAGCTTGGCAAAACCCTCAAAAGCCCAAGCTCATGCTTGGCAAAACCCTAAAAAGCCTAAGCCCATGCTTGGCAAAACCTCAAAGCTCAATCTCATGCTTGGTAATCCCTCAAAAGCCCAAGCTCATTCTTGGCAATCCCTAAAAAGCCCAAGCCCGTGCTTGGAAAAACCTCAAAAGCCTAAGCTCATGCTCGAAAATCCCTCAAAAGCCCAAGCTCATGCTTGGCAATCCCGCAAAAGCCTAGGACCGTGCTTGGCAAACCTCAAAAGCTTGGGCTCATGCTTGGTAAAACCCTAAAAACCCAAGCCCGTGCTTGGCAAAACCCTCAAAAGCCCAGGCTCATGCTTGGCAAAACCCTAAAAAGCCTAAGCTCATACTTGACAATCCCTAAAAAGCCCAAGCTCATGCTTAGCAATCCATCAAAAGCCTAAGCCCGTGCTTGGCAATCCGTCAAAAGGCCAAGCCAGTGCTTGGCAAGCCTCAAGTCTCTTAACAGGTATACCAAATTAAATCATCCTAGTCAGAATCTCATTCTTGAAAAGTCTGTTGATGGCAACCCCTGTAGACAACTAGTTCAAGAATCCGCGCCTCAGGTATAACCCTCTATCCCTTACTCTTTCATGAGATCACACTTGGCCCGCCACGTGATAATCTCCCGAGTGGCAGCCTATGAGCACGGGCTTTTCGGTGACCCTTAGAACAATGATGACTTATTGCTCTAACCTCGTACGGTCTAGGTGTTCTATTCTTGGAAGGTTGAATCACGTTTTTCAAGTACTTTTTTGCTGATTTCAAACCTTTAACGACACTTAAATATCTTTTACATGCATTTAGGATTAGCCGTTTCCTTTCGCTTGGGCACAGTAATTTGTTTTATGATTTTCTGTAAGATTCAAACATTTTCAGCAAGTCTCATTCATACCATTGGATTCCTGACTCTCCGAGCTTTCTGGAATGTCAAGAATTGCCTAATCGGATAACCTTAGTGAAAGATATAGGCGTTGGAAGTCAGAACCCTAAATCTACCCTAATTAGCTAAAACCCTACAAAAACCCTAATTAATTGCCCAAGACCCTAATTAATTAACAAAAACCCAAATGAATTAACCCTAAACCTAATTAGCCTAAACCCTAGTCCCTTTTGGCTGCCACCACCACCGACGGCGGTGGTGGCAGCCTGCCCTCCCGAGACGGTGGCCACCATTATGGTTGCGGTCACCGCCGCCGTGGTGGCATTCACTGCCACCCTTTGTAGTGGTGAACGCCATGGGGATGGCCAGCCCAATTATGGCCACCCCCGCTGTTTGTGGTAGTAGCCACCGCCACTGTTATAGTGGTGGAAGCTGCTGTCACGGCGGTGACCACTGCCTTTATGGCGGTCACCACCGTGACGGTGGCGGTTGCCTTGGCACAGCCTGTTTCAGACCGTGCCACCTCATTTTCTCTCCCGTCTTGCGATTTGGCCACGTATTTTTCCCGAAAAATCTCCTAAGTCGGTGGATTTTTATGTGTGAGGGTATTTAAAGTAATTCAAGGGAGAGAGAGAGGCTTTTTTTTCCGAATTGGGAATTTAGAAATCATTTTAGAGAGAAAGTTGAAGAGCAAGATAGAGAAAGGGAAGAACTAGAGAGAGAAAGCTTAAGAAAAGCTAGAATTCCGATTTGATCCTCTCTAATCTTGATTCTTAGTCGTTCTTGGGCTTCAGCTCGTAGTTTAAACACTAAAATCTATTAGAAATCCTAGGTTAAAATAGATTAAATAGGGTTTTAGAGACTTTTCCTAAATACCACCCAAACAACCTGTCCCTATTTTAGTCGCTATTTTCATCGCTGTTTCTGTCAAAAAATCATTAAAAGCGTGCTAAACTTCTAATTCGAGTCTCCTGAGTTAGATTCACAGCCTAGAGAAAACAAAACTGAGTTCCCTTGATCTTTTCCTTCATTTATTGTCTTTTGATGCTGTTTTTGCTGCTTTTGGTGTTGTTTCTTGGTTTTTCCTTGGTGTTCTTGGAAAATCGTTGGAAAATAAGCCGACCTCTGTAGGAATAGCCTTCACCTCTACCCCTATAGCCTTGCCCGCTACTGTTATAGCGGTGAAGGCTATAGCTATGGAGGTGAACTCTCACCCTACAGTGGTCCCGTTATTTCTTACATTGTTTCTGGGTATTTTCTTACCTATATCTATAAAATCAACATTATTTGAGTGTTTTAAGTCAAGATCTATTGAAATATAGTAGATTACGACTTAAAAATTTAATGATTTTGAGTTTATGGATGCAAAAACACCGATTTCCCCCTAAAAATGGTTTGGCGCGGCAAAGGCTAGAGTGACAGCCTTGACCGCCGCTGCTATACCCTTCACCGCTGCCACTATAGCGGTCAAGGCTATAGCAGTGGCAGTTAAGGCTGTCGCCAAAGCCTTTTGTCACCAAAAGCTATTTTTAGCCATTTTTCGCCGTTTTCTTTCGTTTTTGACCCCGATTTCAACCCAAAAAATTTTCAAAAAATTATTAATAATCTGAAATTGTTTTTATTAATTTTATTCTATTTTTATGTTTTATTTATTTTTATTTTTTTATTTGATTTAATATGCATTTTATTGGGTGAAAAATTGTGTTTTTAAATAGATAAATCTAAATAAATTGTTTTCTACCAACTAAAAATATCAAAAATATTCTGAACATGTAAAATCTAATTTATGTTGTTTAGTTAATTTATTTCACCTTTTTAGGTTGCTTAAATAATTAATTAATGTCTGAATTGCATTTTTATCCTGAAAAATCCAAAAAAATATGTTGTCTTCATGCTATGTGTTTATTTTTCGCATTTTATTTATTCATGCTCTATTTATGATTACTCCCATATTTCTATTGTCTTCTTTGGAGCCGGGAGCGAGTCGATAAGCTCAGTTAGAACCCGATTTTGCCCGTTTATTTATTTATTACCTTATTTATTTCCTCGCATTAGAAAAATGTATAGGTATTCGTAAAGCCTTGTAATAATTTTGTCTTCTTGCTTTGTTTATTTATCGCTTTTTGTGTGATGTATGACATAATAAATCAAAAACACTAAACAATAATCGCATCAAATCGCATAAGAACTAAGGTCACATTTATTAAAATATAATCGGCTTGATTTAAAAATTGAAAAGTAAGCAATAACATCCAAACCTAGAATCTCTGTTTTAAGGTACGGTCCAACCACCCGGTGGGAATATCGTACCTAAATTCCTGGTGGACCTTAACCGGGTGGCGACTCTATCTTAAAATATGGGATTCTAAGTCTCGTATCCCTTAACCCATAAATCGGACAAAATTTCAACATTAACATCATTTTCCATTATCATTTTCATCACGCTAAAATAAAGAATATCCCTTAGCATGCTTCACAGCACTAATTGTTTCTCCAGCCCACGCCGAAGAGCATTAAAGCTTATCGTGCGGGTGGGGGGATCGGGGGTCGTCGGCTTACAGCAAGTTTGAGAAGTTACCTTATAGTCCTTGTATCCGATTGTCTACCAGGTCAAACTGCTTACTGGAACCCTCAACGAGAGTAGTAAAAAGCTCATAAAGGTTATATTCTGGCTGCTGAGGTGGGTTGGGCTAGACTTGATAAGGAGGTCTCGGTACGATCGCATTCTACTAATTTCTCACCATGAGCTGATTCTATGGTCACTGTGGTTGTTAGCGGTCGTTATTTCCTAAAGTGAGTGCTGGACAATCCTATTTGATACCTTTGTGATGGCGGGATGTATAGCTACTTATTCCTCTATTTGACATAACTACTATGATTACCATAGTTCCTATAGTTACTATAATTGCTATAGTTGCTATAGTTCCCCATGGCATAGACTTACTCAAATTCAGGGTCTCCTATGCGAGGACATTCATCAGTGGCATGAGTAGACTTTTTGCACAGATCGCACTCCTTCGCGACCTCGGTCTGGATAGCTATTTTATGCACAAGTTCAGCGAGTCTTTCTATTTTATCGTTGAGATCGTAAGAGTTAATCCCATTGATAGGTCTCAATGTATATTTTCTATCATGACCGCCAAATTATTGAGCAATTTCTGCCATAGTCTTGATGATTTCTGAAGCTTGAGTTGGGGTCTTATTGATGAGAGCACCCCCTCTAGCGGCGTCTAACATGGACCATATAGAGAATGGGAGTCCTTCATAGAATGTTTGGACTAAGGCTTGATCAGTGAATCCATGAGGTGGGCAGGCTGCCAATAGGTGTTAGAATCTTTCATATTACTCATGGAGACTCTCTATGTCTTTCAATGTAGCTAAACATACCTACCTTTACATAATGGTAACTCTCAATGCTGGAAAGTATCTATTATGAAAGACTCTTGACATCTGTTCCTACGATGTTATTAATCCTGGTTTTAAGTGATAAAACTAGTCATTGGCCGAGTCCTCTAGAGAGAAAGAAAAGGACTTCAATTTCGCAAGGTTTAGATCGACCTTGGGAGGTTTCATAGAACACACCACTAAGTGGAATTTCTATAAGTGTTTGTAAGGGTCATCAGTGGCCCTTCTGGCGAACTTGGGTAAGCTATAGACAAACCCAGATCTCATCTCAAAATTATTATCTTTAGTTTCTTCATGATAACTGATGCAGAAACATTGTTTGTTCATCGGGACCCGTATAAGGTCTCGAATTGACTACTCTTCATTAGCCATGATCACGATAGCTATTTCAGGTTCTGATTCTGAGTCAGTTGAATAGTCAGACAGTCCTTCTATAGTGATTTGATTATCGTTGGGTCCATTTGAAGTCTCTGCCTGATGTTTTGAATCTCTACGCTCTCGGGCTTAGTTAGCACGAGCACTATTGGATCGTAGAGGAATTCACTGCCATGACCTATGGCTCTGGCCATCCATGTTGAATAACTAGTCAAAAGAAATTGTTCCCCAGCAAAGGCGCCAAAATTTAATGGGTGTCGAGACCACAAAAAATAAATCCCTACACAAAACAAACTAGTAGTTAGCGGTGAGCGGGAGTTGAATCCATAAGGAACAGTATTTGACAATGTTATTCTAAGAAGATGACATATAATGTGACCTAAAAGTACTCTCGATGGGAATTTGTGGATTAAAACTAAATAAAGCAGGTAATGAAATAATAGGAAATGATGGCTTAACCAATATTGGACGAGACAGAATATCATAGTGATCATGGGATAAGAAATAAAATGCAACGAGACCTAGATTTAGTTATACTAATACTCATACACCGTACAGTACTAGCAACTTTTCCTTACTGTGTACGGAGATCAGACTTCGCGCCATGACCTTACTCTTACTCATTGTGTCTCTCAAATTCGCATAGAGAGCTCGCCAATGAATAGCAATAGAAATAAGAAAAGCCTAAATCCTTACCGACTGGTAGTGAAACACTCCCAATAGGCATAAGATCACCTTTCTCCAGTCTCGGCGGAGACTGTTGTTACTTCATCCCTTTTTAGGAACAATTACGAACGAAAGAATTGAGATTAACAATAATCACAAAGACTTATCAGATGGGTGATTAGTCCAATAGCGAGACTAAGTGATGTTCTTACCATAAAACCCGTCAGACGTCGAGATTGGTAAATAGGTCGCCTTGTAAGTTTCTGTATTCAATTGTAGTCTTTACGCCATATAAACTCAGTCTTGGCCATTGGAGCTAGACATGGTAGAATGTAAATGTGCAGAAATATAAAGAGACTGTAAATAAATCATGCGGAGAATATAAAGACTGAAATAGAATGAGAGCAGTTTCAAAACTGTAAATCAAAATTCTCAAAAACTAACAAACACAGAAACTACAGCTGAACTAAAAGACTGAACGAAAAAATATGAATCTCTGCGTGTATTGTCTTGTATATCTCCGTATCTTCTATATATCCCTTTGAAACGGCCGGCCTTGGTATATATAGCTGAGCGCCCCTCCTTATTCTTCTTCTTTAGTGGCAAATTAGGACTGTTGTCATTTATTTTGATGGATTCATTTGCTTTTAGTCTTGGTCTCCAAATGGTAGTAAAAATCCTTCCTTTGTGAGATTAGGAAAGAGATCGAACTTCCATTTAAGATGCCATCTCGGGTAACTTCCAGTTCTAGATGCGCTGTGCATTGGTATTGATGTCATCTTGGTCATTCCGAAGTGTTCTCAAATCACCAAGACCAGCTATCGCTCCTGTTGTCTGTGCCAGGTATCGGTGAGAGGCTCTTTTTCTCCAAATATTGCATGTTTTCTCTGAATTGCCTTTAAACCAGAAAGAGACAGAAAATGAAGTAATAGCGGCCATAAAGACAAAAAAAACATGGTCTCAATGATATGGAAATAAGCACAAAAACATGCTAAAAATACAACCCATCAATGTGGTTTTTTATCCAAATTACTGTTAGTAGGGGTATCATAAAAATGATAATATTACATTCCAATAAAGATAATTACAAATTATAATGGAAATATTAGATTACAAAATATTACGTATGAATAAATATATGTATATACTCAAACATTGAGCCAAAATAATGTGTTATTGCAGAGGCCTGAAATGTTAGTTTCCTTAAGACAATTATTCGTCCGCTACCGGTGAGTTTATCTCCCAGGATACAACCGCAAGCATAGACGAACTCAATCGAGTAAAGAGCAATACACCCGAACCTAAAGCTAGTAGTCTTGCTCGAAAAGGAATGAAAAGAATTGCTAGGACTTTTCTTCATGAAAATAGAAATAAAACTCAAAATCTTATGGCACAAATTAGCACAAAGGCTGAGAAATTTCCAAGTTCGTGTATTTTTTACACGGCTACATGAGTGTGGTTAATATAGGAACAATGACTTTAAAATGGTTAAATTTAGTTTAATGTACATTAAACTTTGTAACCACTACATAATGGTGATTAACTCATATGTTACGAAAAATGTGAAATATTTCTGTTCATTAAAGAGATAAAACTCATTAATCATAAAACATAATGTGGTGATAAAGTGAAGAGACAAAATTGTCTCGATACTGAAACACTGACGTGGTACGTTAAAGTGTGATCGATGTTCAAACTTTGAGATTTCAATTTCTCATTCACCATTAAATTCATGTTAGGCATATAATATATCGTTGAAAAGCTCTCAAAACAAAGAATACAATGACACATATCATGTTATTCAGGTAATGCCTAAGGTTGATAATGCACATCATTATCAAATATGTCATGTTTTCTAACAATCCCGTACGTAATGAAAATTGAAAAATAAAAAGAAGAATTTCAAAATTCAAAGTGGTGATAAAGCTCTTCACCCAACATTTGCATACGATAGGTAGGCTACAACCTTTGAACCTTCCCTTGTGAAAGTATATTTATTTTACTAGCTCACTAGTAGATGCGATGTCCTTGAACTATTCTACCGTTTGTGTAAACGATGATATACCCCACATAAATATCAACACATCACGATTTTTGGTTCTCATGGTTATGTTCTTGATGGTCATGAACATCTCCTGGTTCTGGAAGAGTTTTAGATCACTATGCCCCAATAGTATCCATTTAAAGTGACCCCACTTCACTCTCACATAGGTGATCTCTTTTGCTCAACCATTGATGCACAAAAAATCATTAAAAGCATAGCTTGACCTTAATATGTTTTTGTCATTGTTTACATCATAGGAATGGACACGGGGTTACACCCACAATGAACGCACTAGGTCTATGCAATTAGATTGTCCCTTTGAATTAAGATCTTAGGATCTCCAATCAAACATGGTTGGGTTTTCCTTCGCATAGCGCCTTAAATATTCATGGGCTTTAGTCTCATTCCCTTTGACGTCTTTTCAAGTTGATCTCGATTTTAACCCTTTGGCTAGTGGTTTACATTTTTATTTTTGGGGATCCACTACGTTATCTTTTGATCCTTTTAAGTCAATAATGATAACTCACATTGAGATCAGTTGACTAGTGGTACTATTTTGATGACACATATGTCTCAACGTACCATAATACATAATGTATTATTTCCCATTTTCACTTAATATGTACAAACATATTTCAAATTAAACATTTTTCATTAATTGAGTTTTTTGAAAATGCATCTTTTTTGTTTCGTCATTAACTTGGGTCTAATTTGATGTTTGCTGTTATGGGAGTCTCTAATGACCTCCACCACATTGGTATTTTCCATAAATTCAATAGCAATAAATAACTTCATCTTTAATTTTCTATTGTCAATTTTTGAAATTAACACTAAATATTTTTTGCAAGTGTTTCATGCATTGTAACGGGGATAACACCCCAAACTAGCTCAATGATCGTTAGGCACAACAACAAGCCCAAAACCCGAAGGTTTTTATTTTTCATTAAATCCAGAACCAATAGGACCATTTTGTACATTTTGGTTATTCTAGCCTTTGACAATTTCATAATTATTTCCTCTAGAATATGGAATAACATTTGTCATTTCTCACAATTTCACAATCTGAAACATAAACAGATTAAGTCAGTGAAAATGTAAATGATAACAATCAAATATAGAAGAAAAGAATTTTATAACCAATAAACTATTTTTCATCAAACAACATATTGTTCAAAACAATATTCAAGAATCCATTTTCTTCAATGTATTCCAAACGTCAACGTAACCTGCAAAATCTCTTTGGAATTTCGACATAATTGTCCTAAGATTGTTAGTAGCGGTATCAATAAAGATAATTACAAATTACAATGAAAATATTAAATTACAAAATATTACATATGAATAAATGTATGTATATACACAAACCTTCAACCGAAATAATGTGTTATTGTGGAGGCCTGAAACAACAGTTTCCTTAAGACAATTATTCATCCACTACCGATGAATTTGTCTCCAAGGATACAACCGCAAGCATAGGCGAACTCAACCGAGTGAAGAGCAATATACCAGAACTTAAAGCTAGTAGCCTTGCTCGAAAAGGAATGAAAAGAATTGCTAGAAATTTTCTTTATGAAAATAGAAATAAAACTCAAAAGCTTATGGCACAAATTAGCACAAAGGCCAAGACATTTCCAAGTACGTGTTATTTTTACAAGGCTACATGAGTGTGGTTAATATAGGAACAATGACATTAAAATGGTTAAATTTAGTAATGTACATTAAACTTTGTAACCTCTACATAATGGTGATTAACTCATATGTTATGAGAAATGTGAAATATTTATGTTCATTAAGGAGATAAAACTCATTAATCATAAAACATAATGTGGTGAGAAACTCAAGAGACAAAATTGTCTTAGTACTTAAACACCGACATGGTACGTTAAACTCTGACCGATGTTCAAACTTTGAGATTTGAATTTCTTATTCACCATTAAATTCGTTTCAGGCATATAATATATCATTGAAAAGCTCTCAATACAAAGAATACAACGACACATTTCATGTTATTCAAGTAATAGCTTTTCCATATTATACTTTAGCATAAGGTTGATAATGCACATCATTATCAAATAAGTCATATTTTCCAACAATTACAGATGTTAATAGGACACTTACACACGCTTTTGTTAAATGATTGTTTTATAGAAAATGAAATAGCTCATATATAAAGCATTTTATGTTCGGGAGCAATAGACGCTTGATGTTGGATAATAAGGACAAATTATATAATAATGATGCAGCGGAAGGAATGCATTGATAGAAAACTGAATCCCGTCGATCATCCACGATAAAGAAAAGTAGCAATATCGAGATCCATTGGTTCCCCGTATGCTGAAAAACCATATTGTGAGTCTAAAATCCATTGATTATACGCATGATGACGAAAAATAGTGTTATCAAGATCCATTGACATCGCAACACTAATAGAATGCGACCTTAAAAAAATAACCGCAACCTCTAACATAGTTATAAAAGGTAATAAGAAACATCTTTCTTATACAATAATCATGATAATAAAAAAAAAACTATCCAATTCTATTACATCAAAGCCTTTGTATAGGCCAATTATCGAAAAGGAAATACAAATCATAAATAAGAAAAATCATAAATATACTTAAGTTCCTAAATAGCTAAACCTAAATATGAAACTTTATTATGAAAATAAACATATTTGAAATTTGAATAACCGTAATCAAAGTAAATATCTAAATTTCCTAAATAGATAATCCTAAATAGTAAACATTGTTATAAAAATAAATACATTCCACTAATAAGGGTTGGTCCAAGTGGTAAGCTACTTGATATCGCTTAAGCGATGTCTCGAGTTCGAGTCTTAGTAAATGCAGAAAATCCTTATTGGGAGGCTCACCCAGCATAGCTTGGTGCGCGACCTGGGTCAGATCTGGATATAACGAGATGGGCAACAAAAAAGAATAAAAGTAAATTCATTCCAAATTTAAATAAACCTTTAAGGTAAATATTCATTTTTATCTATAACAAGAACCTCATTACAAATAGAATTATTCAGCCGGTTGAATTGTGCTCAGCAACAATTACTATGCAAACATCAGCACGCCAATCAAACCACACCATACCTCAAGTCTTATTAATTTATATTACAAATCTTGAGTTAATACATTGATTAATACACTCTGCACACCCATAATAAGGATATTAGATGAAATCTATATATATATTAAAACTTATTCGAAATAAATTTTATATTTTTGAGACATTCTAAAGCTTTGATTTCATATCTTTCTCGTCACCAGTAAATGGCTTGTGTTTAATCATATTGTCAAGCTCCATTTCAAATCTTCCCATTGCTTGGGTTGGCATACAAACTGGCAACATTATCCCATTTTTCTCTTCTCTTGTTTTGAATGGCAAATGAAACCCAACTGTTGGCAAACAGTAATCAGGTCCACCGTATACAGCTTCGCCCCATCCAAAATCAGCCTTTTCAAACCCAGCTTGTCTCAGATCAGACATTGTGTAGCTCCTCATAGTGAACATCAAATTCGATACAGTTGAGGTGTAATTATCTGTAGTAATTTGGTATTGAGCATTCCTCACAAGTTCTACTGAATAACTTAACGAATTCTCTATTATTTGTTTTGCAATTGATGTTGACATTGAAAACTCAATGGCATTTCCGTAATAACCCAACGGTATTAAAACGTTAAGTTTACTACGCAGATTAACTGCCCAAATTAAACTCATCTCTTCTGCAGGATTTGGTTCAAGTGCAACAGTACGACATTTCCAAATACATGCACTTACTATCTCATATGAGGAACAAGTTTGTAGATGAGAAGGGAGAGTTTTCCGTAAAGCTAAAACGTCATTTCGCCCGAAGAAGAAAGTTCGATAGCACAAATCATGTTCAAGGTCATATTTCATGCCCTTAATATTCTTGTTTGAGAAGTTAGGAAGTGGAGGGGATGTGAGTTTTTGTGTATTCGTTGAGTTAAGGACATACCTATCCCATACTGGAAGTACAGAGGGGAAAGGTGCGCCTCTTGCAATCTCCCCAATTGCAAACATGAATTGTGATAAACCAGCAGCGTCAGACATATGGTGGTTGTAACGAAAACCAAAAATGAAACCTCCGCACTTTAATCGTGTGACCTGTCAATCAATATACTTGCACAATCAAATAATTCTTAAAAATAACCACCTCATCAATTTTGATTTCTATTTCACATGCACGTAATCCTAAAAATCATTATTTACTAAGGATGCTCTAAGCAATTAAATTAATTTAATTTTTTTCACAAGGCGATAGAAGGTAAGTACTTGTAAATATAGATATTAGTCCTAATATATGAAATAATTACATAAGACACTATTTAATCACCTACCATGCATCTAATTGAAGAGAATATGAGAAATGAAATACAAGGTAGTTTAAAAAGTACCTGAATAAGCATAAGTGGAGAATTACGAAACACGCTAGAGCCGGGGACATCAAAAAGTAATTGATCCAAGCATGGAAATGGAGGTGCAAGTGGATATCCGAATTGGTGAAGAGAAACATCAGCATCGGCCTCAATAAATAATATACCTTCACCAGTGCATTCAACTATAAGTTTGCCTGAATGATCTTTTCTAAGCCTACCAGCAAATGGATAATAATGCACAAGTGTTTTAGCAATCGCATTTCTTATAACGCTAATAGGGTCTACCCCATTCATGGAGGGATTGTGAGTGTAAAACACTAAGCCGGGAACCTGAAATCGAAAACATTCTAGGTTATCAATGTCCGATAATGGCTTCAATTCATGAGGGGTGGGCTTTGCAGGAGTGACCAATTCGGGTGTGCGCCTCTCAACCTTAAACATTAGGGAGCTAGGAGATTTTGCTTGTGGCATTGCTAAAAAACTAAAAACTTTGTTTCCTAACAAAATTATTTGAAAATTATGGTTATTGTTGTTTGGAATGATCAACTCCTATACATATATATATATATATATATATATATATATATATATATATACAAAAATTAATGATACATGGATGTGGGCCTTAACAATTTAAACAACATACGCAATTTCACATGTTAAAGCCTAAAACTGTACTTAAGAAATAGATATGGCCATTGCCTAAAGCTGAGGCCGGACATACAAAAATAAATGAAAATAAATAAGAAGTTTTAATGCATCAGGAACTCCTAAACTTGTTCCTAATGTTAAAATATTAAATTTAATCTTTCAAAATAATGAAATAAAAAATGGAGCCATGATATTAATTTAGTTTAATTACTTTTAAAAAATTGGTAAGAAGACTTTGAAAAACAATGGGGGTGTTTTTGGTGGTTGGAAACATTGAAAAAATGGGCACTTGGATTATTAGGAAACTTAGACTTTGTAGGATTTGTTAGTTGGATTTTGTGAAAAATTAGAAAAGTTGTTAAACCTAAATTTGAATTTGTAATAGATTGAATTATTGAGAAAATGATAGGGCCATTGCAGAATTCATCAAATGCCTATATAAGGCAATGTAATTTGCTATTTTAAAGAGTGTAAGAGAGTGAAAAAATAATAAGAGTTTATGAGTGTATTGTAATAAAATTAGTGTGAATTACTCATTTTATGTTTTGAGCATTTTTTTCTTGGTTATTTTCCTCTTCCATCCAACAAAGTGGTACCAGAGCCATTTCTTATCCAATCCTCTTCCCAAAAATCCCCGTGCAAAAAAGTCGAGTTTAAAGAGTTTCAGAAGCAGCCCAGAAAGTGTTGCAATAGGCTGTTAGAAGTGTTGCAAAAAAATGCAGAAAGTGTCGCAGTTAGCATAAAGTGTCGCTAATACTAAAAATGTTGCAATAGCTTCTATACTTCCGTTGTGGAAAATTTTCAAGTTCATCTAAAATTGCAAGGAAATATTTTCCCTTGCTGTTCTCCTTGCAAAATCTGTCTGGAGCTATAGTGACGTACCAAAGTGTCGCAATAGACTCAAAAGCGTTGCAACAACCCCTGTACTCTTTGAAAAAAAATTTCCTCTATAGAAATGAATCTCAACGGTGTTTCCTTCATTTTCCCTCAACTTACAAAATCCAATTACAAAAATTGGTGTATCAAGATGAAAGCCATTCTAGGATCCTAAGATGTTTGGGATATTGTTGAAAAAGGTTATGAAGTCCTAGCTGCAGATGCACAACTGTTGCAAGCCGAAAAGGACAGTTTACATAAGAGTCGTCGTAATGACCAGAAGGCTCTTAGTACCATTCATCAAGGGTTAGATGATGTTATGTTTGAGAAGGTGGCAGAAGCGACCACCTCCAAGCAAGCTTGGCATATACTATGAGTTTCTCTTCAAGGAGAGGAGAAAGTACAAAAAGTTCGACTCCAAATGTTGAGAGAAGAGTTCGAGATGATAAAGATGAAGGAGATAGAAGTGATTGTAGTTTACTCCTCACGATTAAAATCTATCGCTAACCAAATCCGGCAACATAGAGAAAAGCTTGAAGAATCCAGGGTTGTTGAAAAACTTCTAAGGTCACTACTACCAAAGTTTGACTAAGTAGTAGTGGTAATACAAGAATCTCGGGATATAAGTAAAATGACCGTCGATGAAGTAGTATGCTCATTACAAGCACGTGAGGAGAGACAAAACAGACAAAGAGAAGAGTCTGTAGAACAAGTCTTGGTAGTAAAGGTTTCAGTCAAAGGTGAAAGTAGCTAGGATTATAGCCATTACGGACAACGACGTGGTAGAGGCTGTGGAAGAAATGGAAGACGAAGAGGACATGGCAGAAATCAACCATTCGATATAGGTGAAAATAATAATAAAAATAATCTGTCCATACAAGGCAGAGGTCACGGTCATGGACGTGGATGAGGAAGAGGAAACTAGAGGCATAATGATGGACGTGACAAGTCCAATATTCAATGCAACAATTGCTCCAGGTATGGCTACTATACAGCAGAATGTCGGGGCTTACCAAAGCAAATAGAGGAAACAGCGAACAACATTCAAGAAGAGGACGTAACTGACTCGGTATTAGTAACCCGTGAAGGTGAATACAGTCAAGAAAACAACATATGGTATCTTGATGTTGGTGCAAGTTACCATATGTGTAGAGACAAGAAAATGTTCGTGGAGCTGGACCCGTCATTCCGTGGTAATGTTGTTTTTGGGGATTCCTCAAGAGTTCCTATTCAAGGAAAAGGAACTATTCTTATTCGTTTAAAGAATGGAGAGAACCAATTCATCAACAATGTTTATTACGTTCCAAACATGAAAAGCAACATTTTAAGTTTGGGACAACTGCTAGAGAAAAATTACCAAATTCACATGGAGAACCGAAAGTTGGTGCTGTTAAACGAAAAGAAGGAGCTGCTAGCTAGTGTACCAATGTCAAAAAATAGAATGTTCACTCTCAACATCAAGACGGATGTAGCAAGATGATTAAAAGCTTGCGTGAAAGAATCTGATTGGCACTGGCATTTGAGATTCGGTCATCTCCATTTTGGAGGGTTGAAATTGTTAAGCCAGAAGAAGATGGTGCATGGTCTTCCGCTGATTAATAAACCCCATCAGCTTTGTGAAGGATGTCTTATTGGAAAACATTCTAGAACTAGTTTTCCAAAAGAGTCCATGTCAAGAGCAAAGGCTCCCTTTGAGCTTATTCATGCCAATGTCTACGGACCAATGACACCAATATCATTGGGAGGCAATAAATATTTCTTGCTATTCATTGATGATTATAGCAGAAAGACGTGGGTTTATTTTCTGAAAGAGAAATCAGAAGTTTTTAAAGCATTTAAAAAGTTTAAAGCTATGGTGGAAAAAGAAAGTGGCTATTACATCAAAGCTTTAAGATCCGACAGAGGGGGGGAATTCACATTAAATGAATTCAAAAGTCTCTGCGAGCGTCAAGGAATCTGTCATTTCTTCTCAGTCCTAAGATTCCCTCAGCAAAATGGTGTTGTTGAACGAAAGAATAGAACCGTGATGGATATGATGAGGAGCATGTTAAAGATCAAAAATTTGCCTAAAGAGTTGTGGGCAGAAGCTATTGATTGTGTTGTCTACATCTTGAATCGATCTCCAACAACAAGTGTGTCGGATATGACACCCCAAGAAGCATGGAGTGGGAGAAAGCCTAATATCTCTCATTTTCGTGTTTTTGGGAGTGTTGCACATGTTCATGTTGCTAATGAAGAAAAAAGAGAGTTAGATGACAAAAGCAGAAAATACTTGTTTGTTGGTTACTCAGAATTTTTCAAAGGTTACAAGATGTTTGATCCTGATACTGGAAATCCTATTATCACTAGGGATGTGACTATTGACGAGGAAGCAATTTGGGAATGGAATAATCACAAGCAAAAGAATTACAGTTTTTATCCTTTCACCATGGTTAAAAATAATGATTGAGATGTGGAGGAGCTAGGCAAAGCATCGAATTCATGTAGTCCTATTCCAATTGCATCTCCTGGACACAATGATGATGAAAGTCAAAGTCCAAGAGAAAGACCTAGAAAATTTCATCTTGTTGAAGATCTTTATGATGCAATTAGAGAGCTTAATGAAGAATTGACTCTTTACTGTCATCTTATTGATAGTGAACCTATTGATGCTGAAGAAGCCATGAAAGATGAGAAATAGAGAAAAGCCATGGAGAAGGAGATCCATTCAATTGAGAAAAATAAGACGTGGGAGTTGACCAAACTTCCAGTTGACAAAAAGCCCATTGGGGTCAAATGGGTGTTCAAGGCAAACAAGGATGCAAATGGAGAAATCGTTCGACATAAAGCGAGGCTCGTCCCAAAGGGATATAGTCAAAAACCCAGTATTGAATATGATGAAGTATTTACACCAGTAGTAAGAATGGAGACTATCAGACTGGTGATCTCACTCACTGCCCAAAATGGATGGAAGATCCACTAAATGGATGTAAAGTCAGCATTTCTGAATGGGTACTTGGAGGAAGAGATCTATGTCCAACAACCACCCGGTTACATTATCAAAGGTCATGAATGAAAAGTGTTAAAGTTGAAGAGGGCGTTGTACGGACTTAAGCAAGCACCGAGAGCTTGGAACAGCCGCATCGACAAATACTTTTTCAAGAATGGATTTATCAAGTGCCCACACGAGTATGCCTTGTATGTGAAAGTGACAGGTGGAGACATATTGCTTCTTTACTTGTATGTGGACGATCTCATATTTACCGGGAACAATCCACAAATGTTTAATGATTTTAAGAAGACGATGACTCGTGAATTTGAAATGACTGATATTGGCCTGATGTCGTACTATCTTGGCATTGAAGTGAAGCAAAGTGATGATGGAATTTTTATTTGTCAAAGTGGCTTCACTAAAGAGATCTTGAGGAAATTTAAGATGGAAATTGCAACCCTGTCAGCACTCCAGCCGAATACAGTTTGAAATTGACCAAGGTTGAAAATGGAGTCAGGTTAAACTCGATAAATTTTCATAGTTTGATTGGGATTCTCAGATACCTGACGTGCATAAGGCTAGATATTCTATATGCAGTTGGACTAGTGAGCAGATACATAGAAGAACCGAAGGAGTCTCATTGGAATGTAGTGAAAAGAATACTCCGCTATGTTAAAGGTATAACTAATTTTGGAATGCATTATTCAAAATCTGACAAATTCAAATTAGTTAGCTATGGCGATAGTGATTGGGCTGGAGATAAAAATAACCAGAAAAGCACTAGGGGATTCATATTTTTTCTTGGTGACACTACGTTCACATGGAGTTCAAAGAAGCAACCAATTGTGATGTTGCCAATGTGTGAAGCTGAATATTTTGCTGTAACATCATGTATGTGTCATGCAATATGGCTGAGAAGATTGTTGAAGGAGCTTTAAATGATAAAATATGACTCGACAGATATTTTATTGATAATAAATCAGCGTTGGCGTTGGCAAAAAATCTTATCTTCCATGATCGAAGCAAGCACATCGATACGAGGAATCATTTCATCCGAGAATGTATTAAACAGAAGGAAGTCACATTGAAGAAAGTCAAAACGCAAGATCAAATAGCGGACATCTTTACGAAGCCACTAAAGTATGTCGTGTTCAAGAAATTACGAGGGTCGTTGGGAATAACGGAGAATTAAGTTTAAGGGGGAGTGTTAAAATATTAAACTTAATCTTCCAAAATAATGAAATAAAAAATGGAGCCATGATATTAATTTAGTCTGATTACTTTTGAAAAATTGGTAAGAAGACTTTGAAAAACAATGCAAGTGTTTTTGGTGGTTGGAAACATTGAAAAAATGGGCACTTGGATTATTAGGAAACTTAGACTTTTGTAGGATTTGTTAGTTGGATTTTAAGAAAATTTGAAAAAGTTGTTAAACCTAAATTTGAATTTTGTACTAGATTGAATTATTGAGAAATGATAGGACCATTGCAGAATTCATCAAATGCTTATACAAGGCAATGTAATTTGCTATTTTCAAGAGTGTAAGAGAGTGAAAAAATAATAAGAGGTTATGAGTGTATTGTAATAAAATTAGTGTGAATTACTCATTTTATGTTTTGAGCATTTTTTGCTGGGTTATTTTCCTCTTCCATCCAACACCTAATCGCCCCTTGTCTTCCTGAACTTTCAAAAGTTCCTATCACCCACCGAACTTTTCTAAAGTTCCTCTCGCCCCCCTGAACTTGTCAAAACTATACCTCGTGACCCCTTTCAGCTGACATGGCAGGTGATTGGCAAATGCTCTAAAAGTCAGTGCCACGTCAGCCGAAAGGAGTCATGAAGTGCAATTTAGACAAGTTCAGGGGCTCGAGAGGAACTTTTGAAAGTTCAAGGGGGCAAGGGGTGATTAGGGACAAGTTCAGTGGCTCATTATGTATGTTGCCAAATAAGAAACTAAGAAACAAAGAAAAACTTAAGAATTACCCACCTTAAGGAGACTGTTGTCTGCTTGCCACATAGACATTTTTCTTCTTTTGAAGTTTCATTGGAAATATCTTCCTCAATCACATCATAATTGAGATAAATAAGCACAAAATATTCAACATTAGATTGTTCCTGAAAGGTGGTATTCCTCATATCAATGTCACCTCCTCATCATCACACGTACTATGCATGTCTGTCAAAGACATATTTTTCTTACCTTTCTGGCAGTCCACACAAGTAGCTCCCATAAGTGTTATAGGCTAAGGTGTCTCTTCCTTACTTATTGTAAAAATAATATGAGGCGTAGCAAAAGATGTTGTTGCGGGTTAGGACATTGTAGGATGGACTGTTGATGGCATTGTGGGATAGTCAAAATGCTATATTAGTGGTTCATTAACTACATCATAAGGGATATGCTCCGTATGCAATTGGTTCTGCACTTGATCAAGAATTTGAACAGCCTACAATTCTCCTAGCAAATTATTAGCATGCAAAAAAAATTAACCGTCATACACGTATTTGACCAGCCTCGCCACTGACCGGCTATTTTTTTTCGACCGACCATATCTAAATAATATTGTTTTAGTTTTTTTTAAATAAATATGTTGGACCCAGCTGCACTGACAAACAATGCTCAGTGTGAAACATTAACTCAGAACTGTGGCTAGCTCAGAGCTGAAGCTGCTTGCAAGAACGAGTGAACTCATGGAAAGCATTACGCAGTTCCGTAGAACAAACTTAAGTAATAACTTATTACATTTATGATTGATCAAGCCGATAATCTATTGGAATGGGTAAATGGATTACAGGAATACACGTTGTAGACTTTAACCAAGACTTGTTTGCTAAGGTCGACCATCTTGACAAATTATTGCGGTAGAAGTCCAAGAGAGGGCGATGACTTAACCCTAAGTCATAGATTTCAATTTTTTCGGTCAATCTTGATCGATTTTAGCTAGTTTTCCTTTTCAATTCTCTCTTTCAATGTGGATGAATCTTCTCTCTCCTTCTATTGCAAAAGTAAAGACAAAAATCTTGTGATTAGATAACCTGTTGTGGCTAAGAACCCTAACCTTAAACCAAGTTTTGCAAGTATTGTTAAGGGATTTAATGCGACGCTTGCTATTAGAGTAATCGCGACTTCAACCGTGGTTGACTCTACTGCCATGGCTTCTACCAAGGTCGTCAATAAAGTTGGGTTTACTTTGGTTAAAATTCCATAAGCTTTGTATGAAAAACAAATTCTTTGGGCGAAAATTGACTTATAGGGTGATTGGTTCTTTAAAAAGGGGATTCACCTTATAAGCTTACTTCTTTAAAGGAGACTTTAACAAAGATTTGAAGAATTTCGGAATCTTTGCTCTTAATCTCCCTTGGAAAGGGTTAATATCACATTCTTTGTGAATCTCAGGCCATGAAGAATAAGATTTTCAATAGAGACATTTTTTGGTCTCAAACCTGGAACCTTTAGGGTTCAACCTTGGCAACTGGACTTTAATCCCACCAACCAACTAAGGCTCTTGTACGGGTTAAGTTGCATCGATTGCCTTGGGAATAGTAGGATCCATCTATATTGGCTTAGATTGCCAACGAAATTGGAACTTTTACTAGCGTAGATCGCACTACAATTGAAGGTGATTTCGGGCATTATGCTTGTATTCTTATTAATGTAGACTTAATGAACACTTTACCTCTTATGGTGGGTGTTGAAAGAGAGGGAAAGCAGATTTAGAAAGAAGTGGAGTATGAGAATCTCCTAAAATTATGCAAAATTTGCTCTATTATTAGACATACTTGGCGTGATTACAGGCATAATAAGAAGGATGACAAGAAGACAGATGGCACAGTTGTTAAACCGCATGAAGGAAAATTGAGTGGTAAGTAGGTTCAGGCTACCCGTAGGTCTGCGGTTGTTGTTGGAAAGGCCACGGCATCTAAGGCTGCCACTATTGATAGATTTGAGATTAAGACAGTGGTTACTGAGGCAATTAAGGCTGTGACTACTGCGGTGATTGAGTATGCGGTTAATGGGGTGTTCGAAAAGGAGCCTGGAAATACTGATTCGGTTCAAGAATTGGATAATCCTCAGAGTTCTGAATTGGGGAATGCTCTTATTAATAATTTGTGAAATTGTATTAATCTAGTTTGTGGATCTCAGCGAAGGCAACGTGACTGAAACTTATAAGCCGATAGATGGGAAGATTATAAAAGTTAGTGAAGAGAAAAGTGAGAATATGTTTTATTGCTGATGGGTTGTGTTTCCAACATGTATTTATGCTTATTTCCATATCATTGAGACCACTGTTTTAGCTTTTTTGCCGCTATTACTTCCTTTTCTGTCTTTTCAGCTTTTCAAGGTGATTTGGAGAAAACTTGTAATATTTGGATGACAAGTGCCTTTCACCGAGATCCTGGTGTAGACTGTGAGAGCGATAGCTAGTCCCAGTGATTCCTGACATTTTAGAATGACAGAGTCAACATCAATAACAAAGCACATCAAAGTCAGACCTGGAAATTCACTATTTTGGGCAAATCCTATTTAGGAGGAGTCCTATTAAAGAAAGGAGTTTTATTCCTAATCAATTTCTAATTGAGGAAATAGAGATAAAGATGATTTTTCTATTCAAGATACAGACTAAAGAGGAAGGGTCCAATTTTAGAAAGGAGTTGAATTTATATCCTAATTTTATTTTGGAAGATAAAGATATAGATTTTAATTCCTATTGAAGACAAAGACTAAAAGGGAGATAAAACCTACTCAAAAGATAATGGCAAAGAGTCCTAATAAAAAAAAGAGGAAGCAAGAAAGGCAGCAAGACTCCTTATAAATACCAAGGCCGGCGCATTCATCCATCATCCACTACCTAAGTTTTAGTTTAGATTTAATTCATAGTTCTTTAGATTAAGTTCATGTTATTTTCAAATACTCTTTCAGTTTAATCTTTCAATTCAACTTTCTCTTTTCAATTCTTGTTTTCAATACTCTTTTTAATTAATAGTAAGTTTAATTTCAGTTTTCAATTCTCTTCACTATGTCTTTTAGTTTTAAGCTTTCTTTTATTTAATTGCAACTTACTTTATTAGTCTTCTTATATTTCACATGCTTTACGTTAAGTCTTTGTACATTTTCGCACATTTAAATTTAGTCATGTCTAGCTAATTTCCTTATGACTTGACTAAGCAAGGGTCAAGGCTAAGTTTAAATGGTGTGAGGGCCGCAATTGTATACAGCGATCCGCAAGGATTCCTATTTACCAATCTTGGTACTTCAAGGGTTTTATGGTAAGAGTATCACTTAGTCTCGTTGTTTGGTTTTGCAAACCATTTGGTAAGTCTTGGTGATTATTGTTAATCTTTATTCTTGCATTCGTAATTGTGCCTGAAGAGAGATAAATTAACGACAGTCTCTTCCAAGACTGGAGAAAGGTAATATTACGGCTATTGGGAGTGTTTCACTACTTGTCGGTAAGGGTTTAGGCTTTTCTAAAATTATATCTATTCCTCGACGAGCTCTTTGGCGTGAACTCGAGAGTCACTGTGAGCAAGAAGGTGGCCGCGGCGCGAAGTTCAGTCTCCATATATAATAAGGAAGAGTAGCTAATGTTGTACGGTGCATGAACTCTAGTATAATTAAACCCATGTCCCAGTGAAATTAATTCTTTATCCCGTAATCACCATGATATTCAGTCTTGCTCTACTTTGGTCGAGTCATTGTCTTTTATTGATTTATTACCTACTTTAGTTTGTTTTTATATTCCAATTCCCAAAGAGAGTATTCCTAGGTCAAGATGTTTGTCATCTATTGGGAATAACATTGTTGAATACCATTTCTTGTGGGATCGACCTCTGTTTACGACTAACTACTAGCTTGTTTTGTGTAGGGAATAATTTTTGGTGGTCTCAACACCCATCACTAGAATACAGAAGTCAAATAGTGGTTCATCCACCAAAGTTGTTGATCATGTCTCTGATGAGGTTGAACAAGAGGACTTTGATTCAGATTATTCCCAACCTGAGAGAGGTGTCCTAGGCTCTTGGGCAGATTCTACGGAATGAGAAGAGGAAAAAAATAAAAAACAAAGCCAAGTAGTTGACACCTGTTAGGCGAGAGTTTTCATTCTCTTCCTATGATGAAAGCTCTTGACGAGAGATTGATGATGGAGGCACTATCCAACGATATCCAAGAAAGCAAAAGGTATATGTCGCCTCCAAAGAACAAGCTAAATGGGAGCGCAGGGAATAAGCTAAACGGGAGCGCAAACCTCCACTGAAGTATTCTCCTCAGTTGATTGTACTTTTTTACTGCCTAAATGGTGGTTTGACACTTATTTTTTACCTTTCTCTAATTCTTTTCTTTTATTTAATTAAACAAGGCTAGCTCCACTGCCTCCACCTTTAAATAAAAAAAGGTCGACCATCTTGACATAGGAATAATGGAACATATTAAGAATTGAGTACTGTCAATCAAAACAGGAAGATGACCATACCAATAATCAGGATGAGATCATTCGAAGTGTTCTGTTCTCGATGCACTTGGATAAAGCTTCATGCCCAATGGATATAATCCGGGATTTTACCAAACTTAATGGGATGTTATTGGTGATGGTGTATTTAATTGTATGTTTCTCCTTGATTTGCATTTTACAGATATTTATGCTTAAGTGCTTATACTGAAATCTAAAAGTACAATAAAAGTTTTGGATTATTGACCTATTGCATTTTTTGATGTTTAGTATCAGATTATCTCTAAGTTATTAGTTAATAGATTGAAGAATGTACTTTAAGGTGTGGTGTTTGGAAATCAAAGTATTTTTATATCGGGGAGGTTGATTTCCTGATAAGGTTCTAATGGCTTATGAAGTAGGACATTGTTTGTATAGGAAGTAAAAGGGATCTGATGCTTTTGTTGCTTTAAAACTAGGTATGGCTAAAGCATGTGATCAAATTGGATGGCAACATGTCAATGTTGTACTTTAGAAGATGGGAATTGATGGTCAGTGGACTATGTGGATATGCGTTTATTTCATCGATTTGGTTTTCGTTTTCCACCAGTAGGAGAAGGCTTGGATCTATTTTTCGACAAAGAGGTCTTTGTCAAGGAGATCCAATATCTCCATATTTATGCCTTATCTTTGCGTAGGGCTTGTCAGCTGCCTTGACTAAGTAAGAGAGAGAAGATTAATCCAGGGTTGTAAGGTAGCTCAAAATGCTCCACTTATTTCCCATTTATTTTTTTTTGCTAATGATAGTTACTAGTTATTTCGGTCCATCTATATGCATGCCAAAGTATCAAGGGTTGTATGTTGCCAGGACAGATGATAAACTTTCATAAGTCATCTATCTCTTTTACCGCCAACCTAGGGATGATATGACTAGGAGATTAAATGGTGATTTTTATGTCTCTCCTTTGGCTTCCAATAGTTTGTATTTGGGAATATCTACGGAGGTAGGTCGAAGTAAGATAACATTATTTGATTTCATTCGCGACAGGTTTTGGATACAAATAAGCTCGTGGAACATAAAATTTTAAGTTGGGATGGTCGTGAAACTCTTATAAATTCGGTGCTCGAATCAATTTCGACCTATCTCATGTCTCTCTTTTGACTACCCCAAATTTGTGTGATTCTATTCATAAAATGATCAATTCATTTTTATGGGAATCGAATAATGTTGATAGGGATTTAAATTGGCAAAGATGAGACTTACTTTGTAGGCCAAAGAAACTTGGAAAAATAGGATTTTGGAACTTGACACACTTTAACATGGTCGTTCTGGTTAAACGATTATGGAGATTCTATCCTTTCCAAATTTATTGTTTAGCAGGGTTTTTGGATCCCAATATTTCAAAAAAATTTCCATTGTACGAGCTAAATTATCTAATACGCTCAGTTATGTTTGGAGAAGTATCTATTTGATTTGGCCATGGCATTTTGCAATGACCATATCTGGTGGAGGGTAGGTAGTGGGACGAGTACGAAATTAAACCCCAATCGATAAATAATAACATAATAACTTTTTTGAAATCTCAGTGTATATATATTGGTCCCAACAAAACTATAAATTAATAATTACTAAAAGATTCCAAATTCTAAGATTGTTTAGTAAAAAATGAATCTATAGTCACTTTTTTTTTGTTGAACTTCAACTCTATATTGAGTTCATCTTTAAATCTCCTCATTGCACTTAAGAGTTGGGGCATTGTCTTCCCGTATTGCAACAAAAAGTCTGATATTGTTCCTTGACTAACTTTCAAATCGAAAGTTTTGTCAACCCACTGCACCAAATCTTGTTGAGTGTATCCTTGGTGATCTCTCTTATACTCGCATAACAGTTTTCGTTGTTGATTGGTCATGGTTGATTTTTGAATACCTTCTAGTTTAGGAGCCATAGTTGATGTGATTTTAAAAATTTTCAATGGACATTTTATAGTGATCAATTTCTAACCATGTTTAATATACATGGAGAAGAAATGTGCCTTTAAACTTATTTTTGTAATTTATTTTTTAGTACCATGAACTAACTTTTTACTTATTCAAAAACAATGAACTTGACAAATTCAATTAATTTGTGAATGTACATTGGACTTGAAAATTTAAAGGTCATATGTAAAACCTCCTTTTTTTTTGAAAAACACCCGAAGGAACAGTGTGTCCCTTCAAAGGCTAAAAGTTTGGAGTAGGTGAAAATTTCGGGGCAGAGTCCCCAAATAGGCTGGTTTCCCCGCCTACCTACAAAACACCTACCCCTCTTTTATTAAATAAAAATCAACTCACGGTCTCAAGGCGAGAACATGAGTAAATCAATTACACGAGAGTAGCAAGTTCGGGAAAATAAATACATCAGAAGGTACAAAATTAACATCACGCCTCCTATTTTTAAAGATGAACCAACATAAATGAATGCATGATCCAATAATGTCTTCTGAGCCCAACCTGCCTTTGAAAACAAATTTCTTCCTTCGTTTCCATAATGCCCAAGGAATTAAGAACCATAGCGCCGTTCCGAACTCTCTACCACTTCCATCAGCAAAGAAGCCGCACCACATTGCTAGAAAATCCACCGCCTTCCATGGTATAGGCAGCGAGATACAGAGCAATCTCATCACCTGCGTCCACACCTTATAGCTGTTAATGTAATGGATTAGGGCATGATCCATAGTCTTCTCCAAATCACAAAATGGGCATTGACCGTCCGTTATAGATTGGCAGCCCCGGAGGAAAAGAAACATTTTAATCGGTAATCTTCCATGAAAAACAAGCCACCTAAAAAAGCAAACTTTCGGGGTCACACATGCCTCCCATATTGCCGAAAGTCGAGCCTCGGCTTTGGCCATTTTGGCGTACTATAGTAGCCCATACAAAAGGAGCTTGTCGTGTACACCTTCTTCTCCCCCAACTCCCAAATAAATCGATCAGCCGTCCTTGAAAAGATAGGCTGCCGTTGACCCTGCCCTAACTCATTGTCACCCTCTAGAAATAAGCTTGGACAGCTTATACCGATCCAATTTTGAAGTTCCGCACCTCTCTCCAGTCCTGAAATCCTTAAGTTCCATTTCCAAAAAGGCCGAAAAAAGGCCGATGACCCGAAAAGATATTGACACCCCTCGGCCACCGAACACGATTTCCTATTACACAATTGGTATAGGTCAGGGAACAAGACCGCCAACTCTGAATTCACCGTCCAGTTGTCATGCCAGAATGAGCAATTTTCCCCACTTCCAATAGCAACCCGAATACTCGACCTAAAAAATTCCCACCACTCCCCACCTCTAATACAACATGCTATAATTCCTCTCTAAGTATGTGACAATGTTGATCAATCATAGTTTCCAATGGACCACCATGAATCAAAACCGTATCGTCTAACGCAAATCTCATACCATAATGACCCATGAACAGCACTCCTAACTTTCCATACCCACTTCATCAACAAACTACAGTTAACCAACTTTAAGTTCCTAATGTAGAGGCCCCCAAGATTTTTTGGTAGGGCAATCGTCGCCCAACTAACCTTACTAATGCCCGTAGTAGTTGAATCACCCCGCCACAAAAAATTCCACATCAGCTGCTCAAGTTTCGTAATTACCGCTCCTAGCATTTTATTCAATGATAATAAAAAGATTAGAAGAGATGATAATACCGATTTCACAAGCACCATTCGTCCCGCATAGGATAAACATTGTCCTTTCCAACTCGCTAATCGACTCTGAAACTTACTTATCAATAGGTTCCAAGAGGAAACAGGAACACGCCTAATGCTGAGAGGGGTTCCAAGATAGGTAATCGGAAAGTTCTCCACTCGACATCCCAGGACTCCTGCATAAGATGAAACGACCGTCTCTTGTACATGAATACCCATAATAGAGCTCTTATTAAAATTAATTTTCAGACCTAAAATCAACTCAAAACATCGCAAAATTCTAACAAAATTAGGTAATAGAGACTCATCTGCCGGTAAAAAGCATAGCGTATCATCAGCGAATTGCAGGATAGACATGTCCTTCTCTGAACCGTCAACCCGAAATCCCGGTAATAGGCCAACTCGAATACTCTCCTCAAACATTAGTTTCAGTCCTTCACTAGCCAGAACAAAATGAAACGGGGAGATAGAATCACCTTGTTTAACCCCCCTAGCCAATTTAATTGGTTCCGACGGCGTCCCATTGATCAGAATTGAAGTGACCGAATTCCTTCGACAGTTGTCAAGCCATTGAACCCATCTTTCCTCAAAGCCCATTTGTCTAAAAACCGCATTCATATAGTTCTATGAAACACAATCATAAGCCTTATGGAAGTCTAACTTAATAGCCAAGCATGGTTGACGATTCCTATGAACCGAATGGATAATCTCCGAGGCTATGAACGAACATTCATGAATATTACGACCTTTAATGAAAGCAAATTGATTTTCTGATATAAACTTAGCTAGCAATGGTTGTAGTCTTTTAGCATGCACCTTAGACACAATTTTATATATACCATGGATCAAGGCAATAGGTCTAAAATTATTCAACGAAGAAGAGCCTGGTACCTTAGGAATTAGGACTGTATATGACGATTTAATAGCATTCGGCAGCCGTCCTGTCGCATGAAACTTTGCAAATAGGTCCATTAGCTCAGGCTTCAGTTCACCCCAAAATCATTTGTAAAAGAAAAAATTAAATCCATCAGGTCTAGGCGCCTTCTCCTTATTACAGGAAGAAACTGCATCCCATATTTCAGCTTCTGAAAATGTTTCAACTAGGCGACGATTCTCCAATGCATCGACCGTCCTGAACTTTAGTCTTTCCAAATCAAACGGAATAATTACATTTTCTGAAAATAGGTTTGAATAATAGTTTCGAATCGTAGCTGTGATCTCTATAGGATCGTTAGTGACTCTCCCACCAATTTCCAACTGTGAAATCCGATTACCTCTGAACCTAGCCGAAGCGATGCGGTGAAAAAATGTTGTATTGTCATCACCCAATAAAGTCCACTTCACTCTTGACTGTTGGTACCGAATTTTTTCTTGGCTTCGTCTAACCTGAAACAATGTAGTTTTGACGTTTTGTAATTCAGACATGGTTGAAGCATCCAAAGGCCGACCCATACTAGAGTCAGTCAACTCTAAAACCCGGGCTTCCAACGATTTCAATCTAATATCCAATTGACCAAAATTAGACAAATGCCAAGGACGGATAAATCCCCATAATTTTCGAAGCTTGTAATCGACATCTCTATCCTTACACGCAGCCGTACCACAAATAGATCGCCACTTACTAGTGATAAATGGCAAAAAAGTATCAACATCCCACCAACAGTTTAGCGATCTATCTACTCTCCTTCCCCGTCTCCTCGAAGTATGCGACTGGAAAATAATGGGCAAGTGATCCCATAGGGTTGAGTCTACTGTCATGAGTTGTAAATTCGGCCAGCTATCTAATAATCCACATGACACCAACACTCGATCGATCCTCGAAAAGGACTGACTGTTACTCCACGTATAGTCCCTTCCAACTAAAGGAATATCATACAACGCACACTCATTCACAAATTCTTGGAATCTTATCATAGAATTAGAAACAATCCTATTCCCACCCGCTCTTTCCGAATAATGAAGAATTTCATTAAAGTCACCACATAATAATAAATTACCAATATCCCGAATAAGGGGCAGCAATTCAACCCATAATTGATTCATCTCAACAGCTGTGACTGGCCCATATAAGCATACAATATCAACCTCAACCTGGTTCACGACCAAGCTCAGAATACACCATCTTACACCAACCGCTCTAACTGTACCCCTAACTACTTTAGAGTTCCATGACACAACTATCCCTCCCGAAAAACCTTGAGCAGGAACACAATAACATGAAAAATCATTATGACCCCATAATTTCCTCACAATCATCTCTGATACATCCGACACCTTCGCCTCCACTAACACAACAACATGCAAGGACCATTTGCGGACACACGAACGAACAAAAAATTGCTTTGCTCCATTTGTGAGCCCCCCACGACAATTCCAAGAAAGAAGGTTTACTGACATAAAGAAACGTGTACCCAACCTCAATTCAGACGGGCTATTCAAACTCTAGGCTCTTCCAGTACCTGCACAATTTGCTCTACATGTTGCTCCTGAAATAGGCCCAGCATCTCACCCAGTCTAACAACCAATCTAGCCTCATTCTCACGAGGTTCTGTAAGCAGGGCATTCATTATCACCCTATTTCTATTTGCCACGTCCGGCCCCGACATTATTAATTTATAGAGGTTTTACTGTATATGTGTTAATACCTCACAATGCACTAGATTATTGGGAAGAGAGGGTCTGAATCTTGAGGACAAGCTAGTTAAGGCTCAGGGAACTATGGCTTAATTAATGAGTGGTTGAGGAAACGGAAACCCAATGCACTATATGAACACCTCCGCCTAACAGACCGTACTGTGTGACGATCCTCCAATTTGGCCTCATGAACCGAAGGGAATATACTAGTTGAAAAGTGCCCACCACGTATTATGTTGCTCTTGAACTAAAATTCGGCCTGTAATAAACATTAGATGGAACATATTGTGGAATCTAAAGCTGCCCTGTAAGCTCTGATTGTTCATTTGCCGTGTACTTATAAATTTCTTCGCGTCATGTTTGGGCATGATATGATCGGAATTTTAACATTCATTAAACATTTTGTTAGTGTTCATTATTGATAATTGGCTTCGTGATAGCTCATTGAAAGCAACTCTGACGTAGCTATCTTTTTTTAATTAAAAGTTGAGAACCGGAACTCAATCTCCATTTATTAAAAAGGAAAAAATAAAAAAGCAACAAATTGGAAAGGAAAAAGAAAATAAAAACAAAGAAACTCCTTATGAAGGAGACTATCAGCCCGATTTCCTGCGTTCACGTTTAGCTTGCTCCCTAGTAACAATAACTAAGCTTTTCTTTTTCTAGACAAAAAATAGCTTCCAATTAGAGGCAGTGGTTTGCGAACCCATATTCATGTTGCATTTAGACCCGCTTCCATTAGCACTAGATCCTGTGCTTTTGGAAGCACTAGCAATAAGAGAATCTCTAAAAGCTTTCATTCTCGCATTTAGTGATAAACTCCGCCGACTAGCTTTCTTTTTTCTCTTGACTGTTTCCCAAGTATTATCTTCTTCCGTGACTTCATCCTGCTCAGAGAGCTGCTCCGAATTTTATTCGCCATTTAAAGGCATGGCAACTTTATCATGATACAGTAGCTCCTCTAGATTGATACCTTCTGAATTTGTGATGTGGACATTGGTGATAGGAGTATGCACTTCATCCTCCACATGAACAATGACCTTATTTTGATCCACGATGGATTGCTCCTCATCAAATTCCTCATCCACTGATTCCTCCAATGATTCCTGACTCACTATTGGTGTAACAATTTTTTGTTTCTTCTTGAGGCTATCTTCCAAGCTGTGGAAAACATGACCAGCCGAGACAACCCCCCTATTTCTCTCCTCAAGGTCATGCTGACACGGCTTACTTCATTGAAAAGCTCTTGATTAGGCTGTCTTGGTTCGATCCTAACCACCCGCTCGGGCTTATCGACTTTCTATGTCGTCTTTCGAGCCACAGTTTACTCAGGTTTCTTGTTCCTTCTACAATCATAGGCTTGATGGCCTACCGAGCTGCAGCTTTTACAAAATGCCGGTGGTTTCTTAAATAAACATCTATCCAAAATTCATGTCCTTCTCTAGAAATACCTATAGAGTTTGGTAAATTAGCAGACATATCACATCCACAAAAACCCTAACAATGTGGCCAAAGGTTCCTTCTAGCGTATTTCTATCTACTCGTAGTAATACCCTAAAACTATTAATGATTTCTGATAAAGTACTTGGGTCATAGTATTCCCAAGGAAAGGCCATCAATCGAACCCAGACATGTGCATTGGTCGATTTCTAAGCATACGGATCAAAATCGGGATATCCCAGGTTTGAGATTAATACTCCCTTTACTCCAAACCGAGTTCTTAATATCTATTGAACCTAACATGATATGATAAAACCCCGACCAATTGGAATTAATCTCCAGTGAGATTTGATTCCCCAGATTAAAGATAATTGGCTTTTCAATTTATCTAGGGTTTTCGGAGAATCCCCTTTGGTTAGAATTAATCTTTTAATCAACGAAAAAGCACATAATCTTACCCGATTATTGTATATCTCCTGGGTGATTTTCACTATTTTTAAACCACCCTTATCAATCTCCTCAGCGGCAGGCATAATTGGGATTGAAGTCGTAATTCTAGCTTTAGTAGCATCGACATAAGTTTTTGTATGAGGTTTCCCTGTATATTTGACAAAGGAGTTGTGATCAAACAGTTGAACGATATTGAAATCTGATGAAGGGTCACCAGAGATCACCATGATGGAGTGATCGACGGCCAGACGAGAACGACGTGAAAAAGTCAGGCGACAGCAGGCCTCTTAAATGTTGGGGTGCAATAAAGAAGCTAGGATGTTTAGAACACAACTATCTTTAACATAGGCGAGTCAGTCTGTTATGGTCTAATAGCAAAGGAACAAAAGCATGATCTTCATTGCAGAAAAACCTAACCTTATACTGTCTCATGTATCTATTCTTGAAGCGGAAGCATTATCGGTAAGAATGGCTTTATCATGGATCAAGGCTTCGGGATATTCTCATGTTATCATCAAAATTGACTGAAGTATTCTTTTTTATGCTTTAATAAGTTATGAGGTAGTCTTTTCCTACTTTTCATCTGTTGTTTTGGATTGTAATCAAGTGGTTCAAACTTTCCCAACATGTGATTTTAGCTTGGTATCTCAGGATGCTCATACTTTGGCGCATTTGATTCCACGAGCTATTTTTTATCGATGAGGTAATAGGGTTTGATTGTTTTCACCACGTAATTTGTTACCCATCTTCTCTGAGTAATCCAATCCAACTTCTTCCTTAAAATATAAAAAAAATTAATTTCAAACAATAAAATTAACAATAATAATTAATTGGAAAAGAAATCAAACCCTTCAATAATTTTACACCATTATTCGTAAAGAGAATTAGTGCTCTATTAACATTTATAATGGTGGTACTATACCATTCAGCAAATAATTAGTACTGTTGAAAATAATGGCAAAACAATGTGATATAACGACCTTTCATTAATTATGACTCTCGTACTCAGGGTAGTCTAACTATGGATTTGGATTCTCTAAAGTTGGATATTGGTAAAGTTATATATTTCGGTTAATCTCAATCATCTATTGAGTTTCAATGATTCAGATTTAATTTCACTGCGGACTCCACAAACCACTAAAACTCAATCTGAACAATTAAAGCTTAATTGATGGTGAGATTGACCGAAATATACAACTACTATCCACTCTCTTCTTAATTTAATGCTAGACACTAACTACTATCTACAATCTTCTTTATTTGATAACAACCTTCCATCAAATATGACGCTCGGACACATAGTACTAGCTACAATCCACTCTCTTCTTAATTTGATGCTAAACACTCACCCACTGTTAGACACCTTTTGATTACACATTTTTGAATTCCTCCACTCCTATATGTACCAAACTATGTCGGTTAATTATTTCAATTTTCCGGTAAATAAATATTGTCTACGTGTCATGCACATGCAGTCCAACTACTTTGCCCTGACCTAACAGATGCATGTACATTGGACCCCAAGCAGAATCCTATTCTATTCCTATACAAGAAACCACTAAAGAGAATCTACTAAACAGAAGATTCTATCTAAATAAGAAGATTCGCCTAATTTAAATACCCACTCGAACTCACAGTACTCTAAGTACTACCCACTCTCTTCTTAATTTAATGCTAGCCACTAATTACTATCCACATTTTTTTTAATTTTATATAACAACCTTTTGTTAATTATGACTCTCGTACACATAGTACTAGCTACAATCCACTCTCTTCTTAATTTGATGTTAAACACTCACCCACTGATGGACACCTTTTGATTACACGCACATTTGCAAATTCCTACCACTCCTATTTGCAGGCCGGCCCTTAGGAGAGCGAGTGGAGCGACCGCTCAGGGACCTGAGTTTTCGGGGGGCCTCAAATTGTAGTCTGGGTGTAGTATGAGATATGAAAAATACAAAATATATAGATATAAGTACGATAAACTAACACAAATGGGGCGTTCTTTCAGTTGTACTGACGTTAATTCTCTTGTTCTACAGCCTGGGTTCGAAACCTTTGGGTTACCTTTTTACCCAACATTTTCTTGTACTTATTGTGTACTGTTAGTAATGATCATAAATTTTTTTAGTAAATTATTTCAGTTTTGTATTAGCTTAAAACCCATATAAAGTTAAACTTGCTAAACATATTATTTTTTTCTCACAAGCAAACAATATTTGGTATTTAATTTTGTTTCAATTTTTTAATTAAAATTTATAATTCCATAGTTAGTGTCACCTGTTAAGTAGAAGTATTTAGTAGATACTTTTTTATTTTAAAAAATATCAAATATTACTTAAATAGTTTTAATGTATATTCTAGAGTAACGAATGTGTTAACCTAGTGGTTATAACTTCATTTGTGATTTTTAGGGGTCTTAGTTCGAATCACATCTAGAGTGGTAGAAATTCTTATTAGTGTTTAATATAAATATATATTGTACTTTGATTAAAGTCACTTTATCAAACGGTTTTCAATGTATTATTATATCTTTTAAAATATCAAGAATCAATAAAATAAAAAATGTGATTTATAATAAAATTTTATGAGTAGATTTGAAGGAAATTTTATTAAAAATGCCCGGATAATTAAAATATTTAAATGATAATATTGTACAAAAAATATAAGGAATAACAATTTTTTTTCTTTATACATTACTGAAATATAAAATTCACTTTTAAAAGTTTTTGTTCATTTTATAAGGCCCCGATTTTAAATTCACTATTCATTTATATTAATAAAAGATGGGTTGGTGTTTTGTAGGTAAGCGGAGGGGTCAATCTAGTTAGGTCTTCCGCCCTAAAATTTTCACTTGCTCCAACCTTTTAACCTCTGTAGGGACACAATATTCCTTTGGGGCTTTTTTTTAAAAAAAAATAAGGCCCCGATTTTATATCTTGCTCAAGACCTTGGAAATCTCCGGGACGGCCTGCCTATTTGTACCAAACTATGTTTGTTAATTAGTTCAATTTTTTGAGAAATAAATATTGGCTACATGCCATGCACATGCAATCCGACTACTTTGCCTTGACCTAACCGGATGCACGTAGATTGGACAATAACTACGTGAATTAATCTACAAACAGAATCCTATTCTAACTCCTATACAGGCAACCCAATAAAGAGGATCTACTAAACAGAAGATTTTATCTAAATTAGAAGATTAGCTTAATGAAAAAACATCTTTATCGGAAGCATCTCTTATTCTAAATAGGATTCTCATTGCCTTATATAAAGCAATTATCATCGCCATCACATGTATCTTATTCGAACCTAATCTCATTATTGTCTCCTCTTTCTTATCCTTTGCTAATTAAGGCATCTGGGAGGCTCTACAGATCACATGACTAGTCACTCTAAGTTTATTTTATCTTGCAGGTATACACACCGGCCAATACAGTTTATAAACCAATTCCAAAGATTAGCGCGTGGGGCACTTTCATTTGCCAACCTTTATGTAGTGCAATAAACATGGACTAAATTTACTCGTTCAGGCAAGAATTTTAGTGCAAATTAGACTTTGATCTTGCTTTGTAATTAATCATATTTTCTCTAGTTACGATGGTATATGAGAAATTCTTTTAAAATCACTACACTATTGGAGATGTGTGGAGAATCCCACATCGGAAATATACAAGAGTAAAGAGTGAAATGTAAGTGATGTAGATTGGGCCTTAACAGAAGCCAATTGTTTTGTGCTAGATGGGCTCAACCCCACTTGTGTGTTCACTCAACCTATCGTGTCCAACATTCTCGAGGCCCACGGACGTGTGGGGTCCATCACCAATTGTTGGCGGAAATGGTTTTTGCTTTTTCTTACTATTTATTGATGATTGCACTCGTATGACATGGGTCTATTTTTTGAAACACAAATATTAAGTCACATAAAAGTTTACCCAATTTTATACAATGATACAAACTCAATTTGGTAAGACCATTCAAATTCTGCGGTCTGGAAACGAGAAGGTGGGGGGCAATATGTCAATACAACTATGAAATCTTTCTTCCTAGAAAAGGTGTCAGTTCACTAAACCACATGTCCCCATTCCCAACAAAAGGCAGTAGCCGAGAGAAAAAAATAGGATACTCCTAGAAATAACCCGAGCTCTCATTATTGAATCCCAAGTACCAAAAAGTTTCTGGCCAAAGTCCAAGCTACTATAACCTACTTAATCAATAGACTTCCAACAAAAATCCTTCATCTATAAAGACTAGTTCAATCTAGCCAAATTTACCAAAATACCTCTGCCTTTGACCCTTCAGCCAAGAATTTTTAGATGCACTGTGTTTGTTCATACCCCGAAAGCTGAATAAGAAAAGTTAGACCCATGTGCAGAAAAATGTGTCTTTGTTGGATACATAATTAACCAAAAGGCATATAGATGCTTTAACCCCAAAACATGTTGCATGTTTAATACAATGAATCATGATTTTTTGGAAACCGAATACTTCTATAATGCCTAACTCAGTGGTCAGGGGGAGACGAAACAAACAGACACACTTAGTTGGCTTCTTGAGCCAATGCTTTTGTAATAAAGGACTCTAGAAGATGCAGGATCCAAAGAAAACAACACTATTGAGGAAACCTCTGATGCTTCCATACAGTCTGTGGAATTAAGTGCCTCAAAAAATTATCACTCTAGTCTGATGTATGAGGTAAAAGAGGTAAGAATTATAGAACCATCTAAATTTCCTACTATTTCCACTAATATTAATCATCAGATTGCAGTAGAAAAAATGACAACACAAGAAGAGAATTATATGTCGCCACCCAGATAAAAAGGGGAGTCCCACCTAATAGGTATTCTCCAAAAGAGGAAGCATATGTTGGTCTAAGATAGGCTAGTTTGAACATGTAAAGCATGCATGATGGAATTTTAAAATTTTATCTAAGTCCAAGGATCTGCTAAGCATGGCATGATTGACAATGTAATCTAGTCTATAATTATTCTAGGTCATAAACACTTAAAAAAGGACCTAATAATAATTTAACCATTCACCAGTTGAAGCTTGAATCCCAATGTCGGTGGATATACCCCTAGCTTGCGTGCACAGACTCAAAAGATAAGCCCTCTATAATTGATCCACAGGAGCACCACCGACCATAACCTTATAGAAAAGGAGAACAAAAAATTTATTTGAAGACAACTAGATCTTCCCAATAATTTATTCTAGATGAACTTCCATTGATTTTTTGATTCAAAGTAAATATGTCTTTCGAGAGATTAATTGTGAGAAACCATAACAATTTAGAGAAGGAAGAGAGAAAGGGATGAAAAATAAGTGGAAAGGAGAGCTCTATTTATAGTAGTTAGGGAAACTCGAAAGGACAATTTAACCCAATCCCTAACCAATTAGAATTAAATAAACAAAGGCAATTTAGTTAATTGAAAACTAAATAGAAGTAGGAACCAACACAAGGATTGGGAGCTTGCTTGGGGAGGAATGTAACGAACCGAAATTTCCAAAATTTGCTTATAATAAATTACTATGGTATTAAAAATATCATAGAAATTATTTTTATTGTTATTGTTGTTATTGGATATAAGGCATGAGGAAATAAGAGCTAATTATAGTAAGAAGGATGAATTGGACATTTAATTATTTGTCCAAGGGCAATATTGGAAATTGAAAAAAAAAAAAAAAAAAAAAACAAAATGCATATCATCCAGCCTCTCTCTTCTTCACCTCCATCATTTTTCATCATTTCTCCTTCTCCATTTCCCTTTAACCAAAATTCTCCCTAATCCAAAAACTTCCGATTTCTTCGATTCAACTTCGAATTCTTGTTAGAAATCGATCCTTAAGCCCTCTATCATCATCAATTTCAGTCAATCAAGACTAGAAGAGGAGGATTTCAGAAATTAAGATTCGGATGAATAGTAACCCGAGTTTGAGGTGAGTGATTTTTGGTGAAATTAAAGCCTAATTAGTAGAATTTATGGTAGATTAAGCATATTTATGGTATTAGGAAGTTTATTTATGCAATATCTTGATAGAATTATATATGGCTGTTGTAGAGGAAGCTATTGCAAGTAAATCAAAGGCAAAAGGGGTAGAAGAGAGCTAGAAAGAGCATAGAAAAAGGTTTGTGTCCCGAATTTCGATTTCTCGGTTTTTCGGGAAATTTTCCAGATTATATACCTGTTTTGTTTTAATGTTTTCTCTCGTTATATAAATCCGATTTGAACGATTCTTGATTCTATTGATATCTACAGAAAGTAAGGAACATATGTTCAGAAGAAACCTTGTTGAATTTCGTTCGTTTTCAATGTGAAATTTTTGTTTGAAGTTGAGTCATGAAATCTGTTTTCGGAAAATCTCAGCTTTGTACACTGTTTAGTATTTTGATCATAACTTTGGTTATAAAATTTGGATTTCTGTGATTCTAGTGGTTTTGGAAAGATAAGACATGTGGCTAATTGTGTTTAGAAGAAAGTTCTTCGATTGGATGATGTTTTGATAGTGAAAAATGCAGGGGAAATCAGGTTACGAAACCTGGAAAAATTCTGGAAAGTATGATATTGATTTTTTTTGAGTTTTAATTGAAGTTTGATGCTTAAAAATTTGGGATTTGGATTTCTTAATTACTGAAGTTATGTTGAATTATAATTGATGATTTATACTGGAATTTTTAAGATGTTACTTTGATTTATTGCCCTTATTAAACGAGTAGAATACGGGTCAGGGTAGATTGGCGCCAATAAAGGGGGGTACAGTACTGTACAAACAATTGAAGCTTTGGCTTCGGGCTTTGGCCGATATTATGATATATATATATATATATATATATATATATTGATATTGAAGCTTCGGCTTCGGGCTTGACCGATATATTGATTTTTGAAGCTTCGGCTTCGGGCTTGACCGTTATATTGATTTTTGAAGCTTCGGCTTCGGGCTTGACCGATATATTGATTTTGAAGCTTTGGCTTCGGGCTTGTCCGCACCCGTATCCATTTTACCGTTATTCAGGACTTGTTTACTTTGGGCAATATATGGTTAAAGTATTTGGAAAAATTGGATACAAATTTGATTGTACTTTGAAAGGATTACTATATAAGTTTCGTGATTTGGTTCCATAAAGTTAGATAATTTGTTTTTGACTTATAAATATACTTTGCTTCTATTTTAAAAATATTCAAAGTTGTTATTTTTTTTATGGACACCACTAAGCAAATTGCTTAGCGTGTAGTTGATTTTCTACGCGTAGGTGGAGAACTTGTAGATAGCTTGGACCAAAGTGGTACAGGTGGATCAACTTAAAGAGCAAATAAGGAAGGACTCGAGGTGGATATGTATTTTAATGTAATATTATGGTTTGTAGAATAATGGCATGTACTAGAGAGAGAAATGTAAAGTGGCATTGAGAAATATTTGGAGAATAATTTGGAGTTTAAAACTTTATATTGGTATTTGTACGTATTAAATCTATAGGTATTGAACTCTATATAATGGAGTAGAGTTGTTTATTGGGTGTTTATTGTTACCGTGGCGCTCCCTACAGAGGGGGGGGCGTTACATTTGTTGGTATCAGAGCTGAGGTTTAGACGATTCTAGGACTAGTATGTACATGCCATTTAAGATATAAAAATGTTATGTTAGTTGTTTGATCCACTTTGGTCCAATTTTCAGGAATAAGTCATGGCTAGTAGTAGTCACAACCAGAGTGAGGAAGAGGATGCTGAGAGTACGGTCCGAATCAGACAAGGGGATGAACAAAGACATGAACCACCACCAGTTCATGGGTTTCCTGAACAACCTACTCCGGCACAAGCTGCTTTACTTCAGCATATGACTACTGAAGTAATCACACAAGTACTACGAAACATACAAATCCCTCAAGTTCCTGTAGTACCTCATGTTGAAAGAAGAGAGGAGAGAACTCCTCTTGAAAGAATCAAGAAGCTTCCTGCTGATGATTTCAAAGGGGATACAGTGAATCCTGCAATTGCAGAAGATTGGCTTGATCATACTAAATGGTGTATGACTAGGCTTCATTTTACAGATGAAGAGAGATTAGACTGTGTGCAAGGTCTACTCAAAGAACAAGCTAGGAGGTGGTGGGATAATATTATGAGAGAAAGGCGACCCGGAGAAATCACTTGGGGCCTTTTCTTGGAACAATTTGACAAGAAATACGTTAGCGAAAGATTCAAAGATGAGTAGAGGAAATTGTTCTTGTCTTTGAGACAGGGACGAATGACTGTATCAGAATATGAAGTTTAATTCCTCAAACTCGAGAGGTATGCTCGTGATATCGTTGACAGTGAAGTGAGGCGATGTAAGAGATTCGAGGATGGGCTGAATGATAAAATTAGAGTACATTTACTTGCACAAAGGATTAGGGTGTTCAATGACTTGATTGATGCTGCTACGGGCATTGAGAAGATTAATTCAGATAGACAACAAAGAATGGCTAAAAGGTCTGGATTTCAAAAGGGATCACAGGGTCCAGCTAGTTCAGAATCTCCAAGTAAGAAACAGAAGGGAACATCAGAACAAACACAATCTCATTTCAGAGGGTTTTCACCGAGATAAACCATAAGTACGGGGTCAGCGGCTAGTGTACCTTCAGGTAGAGGTGGAGGAAATACTCCAAAATGTTCTAATTGTGGAAGGATGCATGCAGGGGAATGTTGGGGAAAAGGTAGAGTCTGCTTTAAATGTGGCTCGAGGGAACATTTGATTGCAAATTGTCCTCAAAGACAGATAAGTACATCTGCACCTACAGTAGTTCCTACTCCTATAATGCAAGGTGGAAGAGGAAGGGGAAGAGGAAATGCTAGTGGTTCAAGTGGGCATGATGTGGCTCAACAAGCACCGCAGAGTGGTAGACCGGGAGGAATGGCGCGAAGTTATGCAATCCGAGGGCCTGAGACTAGAGAATCTACCGAAGTTATTGTCGGTAAATTTTCATTCTTTAATCATGATGTTTATGCTTTGATAGATCCTGGTTCATCTCATTCATATATATGTACTGCATTAGCGCAAGAGAAAGGATTGCGTGTAGAAGAATTAGGAGAAAATATTGAAGTGACTAATCCTTTAGGACACAGTGTGATAGTAAACAAAGTGTACATGAATTGCCCTATTATGATTCAACATCAACTTTTCAATGCAAATTTAATTGAGTTACCTTTTCGAGATTATGATGTTATCTTGGGAATGGATTGGTTATCGGAACATCGAGCTGTGGTGGATTGCAAAAATAAAAGAATGTCACTTCAAGTTTCTGATGGAGATGAAATAGTTATCGTGGGGGAAAGATCAGATTATCTTTGTAACATAATTTCCTTTATGAAGACTAAAAGATTAGTTAGGAAGGGATGTCAGGCCTACCTAATCTTCGCTCTAGAATTGAAGAAAGGTGAGTTAGAATTGCAGAATATTCCCACGATATGTGATTTTTCAGATGTATTTCCAGAAGAACTACCGGGTTTGCCACCAAAAAGAGAGGTAGAATTCGCAATTGATGTATTGCCGGGTACCGCACCAGTATCCAAAGCACCATATAGAATGGCGCCTGCTGAACTGAAAGAGTTGAAGATCCAATTGCAAGAATTGTTAGATAAAGGATTCATACGCCCGAGTATATCCCCGTGGGGTGCACCAGTGTTGTTTGTTAAGAAGAAAGATGGGTCACTCCGATTGTGTATTGATTACCGGGAGTTGAATAAATTGACAATCAAGAATAAGTATCCATTGCCAAGGATTGAAGACTTATTTGATCAACTCAAGGGTGCCAAATACTTCTCCAAGATTGATTTAAGATCGGGCTACTATCAGATGAGAGTGAAAGATGATGATATTGTAAAGACGGCTTTCCGAAGCAGATATGGGCACTATGAATTTTTGGTGATGCCATTTGGTTTAACTAATGCACCAGCAGCATTTATGGACCTTATGAACCGTGTCTTTTACTTATATTTAGACAGGTTTGTAGTGGTTTTCATTGATGATATTTTGGTGTATTCTAAGTCACGGGAAGAGCATGATCAACATTTGCGGATAGTCTTCCAAACTTTGAGGGAAAATAAATTGTATGCCAAACTTAGCAAATGTGAGTTTTGGCTTGAAGAAGTTTCTTTCTTAGGCCATGTTGTTTCTGCCGAAGGAATTAAAGTGGATCCTAAGAAGATAGAAGCAGTTGTCGAATGGAAACCACCAAAGAACCCTACGGAAGTCAGAAGTTTCCTTGGCTTAGCAGGGTATTATAGAAGATTTGTGAAAGGATTTTCAGTCATTGCTGCCCCACTGACGAAACTACTTTAAAAGAACGCAAAATTTGAGTGGAATCACAAGTGTCAAGAAAGTTTTGAGAAATTAAAGACGATGTTAACAAAAGCACCCATCCTTACCCAACCAGAACCTGGAAAAGATTTTGTAATCTATAGTGATGCTTCACATAGTGGTCTTGGGTGTGTTTTGATGCAAGAAGGAAAAGTGATTGCCTATGCTTCCAGGCAATTAAAGAATCATGAAAGGAATTATCCTACTCATGATTTGGAATTGGCTGCAATAGTCTTTGCCTTGAAAATTTGGCGACATTATCTTTATGGAGAAAAATGTTATATTTATACAGATCACAAAAGTTTGAAATATTTGCCAACACAGAAAGAGTTGAATTTAAGGCAAAGAAGGTGGATGGAATTCATTAAAGATTACGATTGTCTTATTGATTACCATCCAAGAAAGGCTAATGTAGTGGCAGATGCTCTCAGCAGAAAGACAATGATGGCACTAAGGGCTATGAATATGGGGTTAGCTCTTACCAGTAGTGGAACCTTAATTGCAGAATTGAAGATTCAACCTGTACTACTACAACAGGTTAAGCAAGCACAAAATGAAGATGATGACTTAAAGATTATTCGAGCACGGACACAAGTGGGTATCGTAGACGACTATATGGTTCGAGAAGATAGGTGTCTATATTTTAAAGATAGACTATGTGTGCCAAACAATGAAGAATTAAAGAAGAATATCTTACAAGAGGGGCATAATAGTCCTTATGCGATGCATCCTGGAGCAAACAAGATGTACCAAAATTTGAAGAGCCATTATTGGTGGAATGGGATGAAGAAAGACATTACTAACTATGTTGCTCAATGTCTAACTTGTCAACAGGTGAAAGCAGAACATCAAGTTCCTTCTGGATTGTTGCAACCTATAACAATTCCAGAATGGAAATGGGAAAGAATCACAATGGACTTCGTGACGTCTTTACCACTTACACAGAAGAAACATGATGCAGTATAGGTTATTGTAGATAGATTGACAAAGTCTGCCCACTTTCTTCCAGTTAGGATGGATTATTCACTTGATAGGTTGGCTCAGTTATATATAGATGAGATAGTAAGGCTACACGGAGTGCCTATTTCAATCATTTCTGACCGAGATCCAAGATTTACTTCGAGATTTTGGAAGAAGTTGCAGGAGGCCTTAGGTAGCAAACTTCATTTCAGTACTTCATTTCATCCTCAAACAGATGGTCAATCTAAAAGAGTAATTCAGGTGTTAGAAGACATGATGAGAAGTTGTATCATTGAATTTGAGGGAAGTTGGGATAAGTATTTGTCCCTTATGGAGTTTTCTTATAATAACAGCTATCAGTCAAGCATACAAATGGCGCCATATGAAGCATTGTATGGAAGAAAATGTCGAACTCCATTATATTGGACCGAACTTAGTGAAAACAAGATTGTGGGGCTGGATTTGATTCAGGAGACAAAGGATAAGGTAAAACTTATTCAAGAGAGATTGAAGGCTGCATCGGATAGACAAAAATCTTATGCTGATCTAAAAAGAAAAGACATTACTTATGAAGTGGGAGATAAAGTATCTCCTTGGAAGAAAGTCCTGCGATTTGGCAAGAAAGGCGAGCTCAGTCCGAGATTCATTGGCCCATATGAGGTTATAGAGAAGGTTGGACCGGTAGCTTATCGGTTGGCACTACCACCAACACTCGACAAAATTCATAATGTGTTCCATGTATCAATGTTAAGGAGATACAGATCAGATCCATCACATATCTTATCTCCTGATGTCGTAGAAATCGAACCCGACCTGACGTATGAAGAGGAACCGGTACAAATCTTGGCGAGAGAGGTTAAACAATTGAGAAACAAGTCTATTCCTTTGGTAAAAGTACTTTGGAGGAATCATAAGGTTGAAGAAGCAACTTGGGAACCGGAGGATACAATGAAAACTCAATATCCGCAACTGTTTTCAGGAAATTTTCGGGACGAAAATTCATAAGAGGGGGAGAATTGTAACGAACCGAAATTTCCAAAATTTGCTTATAATAAATTACTATGGTATTAAAAATATCATAGAAATTATTTTTATTGTTATTGTTGTTATTGGATATAAGGCATGAGGAAATAAGAGCTAATTATAGTAAGAAGGATGAATTGGACATTTAATTATTTGTCCAAGGGCAATATTGGAAATTGAAAAAAAAAAAAAAAAAAAAAACAAAATGCATATCATCCAGCCTCTCTCTTCTTCACCTCCATCATTTTTCATCATTTCTCCTTCTCCATTTCCCTTTAACCAAAATTCTCCCTAATCCAAAAACTTCCGATTTCTTCGATTCAACTTCGAATTCTTGTTAGAAATCGATCCTTAAGCCCTCTATCATCATCAATTTCAGTCAATCAAGACTAGAAGAGGAGGATTTCAGAAATTAAGATTCGGATGAATAGTAACCCGAGTTTGAGGTGAGTGATTTTTGGTGAAATTAAAGCCTAATTAGTAGAATTTATGGTAGATTAAGCATATTTATGGTATTAGGAAGTTTATTTATGCAATATCTTGATAGAATTATATATGGCTGTTGTAGAGGAAGCTATTGCAAGTAAATCAAAGGCAAAAGGGGTAGAAGAGAGCTAGAAAGAGCATAGAAAAAGGTTTGTGTCCCGAATTTCGATTTCTCGGTTTTTCGGGAAATTTTCCAGATTATATACCTGTTTTGTTTTAATGTTTTCTCTCGTTATATAAATCCGATTTGAACGATTCTTGATTCTATTGATATCTACAGAAAGTAAGGAACATATGTTCAGAAGAAACCTTGTTGAATTTCGTTCGTTTTCAATGTGAAATTTTTGTTTGAAGTTGAGTCATGAAATCTGTTTTCGGAAAATCTCAGCTTTGTACACTGTTTAGTATTTTGATCATAACTTTGGTTATAAAATTTGGATTTCTGTGATTCTAGTGGTTTTGGAAAGATAAGACATGTGGCTAATTGTGTTTAGAAGAAAGTTCTTCGATTGGATGATGTTTTGATAGTGAAAAATGCAGGGGAAATCAGGTTACGAAACCTGGAAAAATTCTGGAAAGTATGATATTGATTTTTTTTGAGTTTTAATTGAAGTTTGATGCTTAAAAATTTGGGATTTGGATTTCTTAATTACTGAAGTTATGTTGAATTATAATTGATGATTTATACTGGAATTTTTAAGATGTTACTTTGATTTATTGCCCTTATTAAACGAGTAGAATACGGGTCAGGGTAGATTGGCGCCAATAAAGGGGGGTACAGTACTGTACAAACAATTGAAGCTTTGGCTTCGGGCTTTGGCCGATATTATGATATATATATATATATATATATATATATTGATATTGAAGCTTCGGCTTCGGGCTTGACCGATATATTGATTTTTGAAGCTTCGGCTTCGGGCTTGACCGATATATTGATTTTTGAAGCTTCGGCTTCGGGCTTGACCGATATATTGATTTTGAAGCTTTGGCTTCGGGCTTGTCCGCTCCCGTATCCATTTTACCGTTATTCAGGACTTGTTTACTTTGGGCAATATATGGTTAAAGTATTTGGAAAAATTGGATACAAATTTGATTGTACTTTGAAAGGATTACTATATAAGTTTCGTGATTTGGTTCCATAAAGTTAGATAATTTGTTTTTGACTTATAAATATACTTTGCTTCTATTTTAAAAATATTCAAAGTTGTTATTTTTTTTATGGACACCACTAAGCAAATTGCTTAGCGTGTAGTTGATTTTCTACGCGTAGGTGGAGAACTTGTAGATAGCTTGGACCAAAGTGGTACAGGTGGATCAACTTAAAGAGCAAATAAGGAAGGACTCGAGGTGGATATGTATTTTAATGTAATATTATGGTTTGTAGAATAATGGCATGTACTAGAGAGAGAAATGTAAAGTGGCATTGAGAAATATTTGGAGAATAATTTGGAGTTTAAAACTTTATATTGGTATTTGTACGTATTAAATCTATAGGTATTGAACTCTATATAATGGAGTAGAGTTGTTTATTGGGTGTTTATTGTTACCGTGGCGCTCCCTATAGAGGGGGGGGCGTTACAAGGAAGCTTCCCAACCCAATACTAACACTGCTTGGCGCTGACCAATAGTGTGGCTGTGCCTGCACAGGAGCGCAGGCCCAACCCGCGCTGCCTGTGCGAGGCCTATGCAGGAGCATCAGCCTTTCGGGCTGAGCACTGTGTAGTGTGAAGGTCCAAGGCCTGCACATCTTACGCAATGCACATTTTGGGCTACCTTGTGCAGCTCGCTTACGTAGGCCTATGGGCCATGTGCAGCACTTCTTATGCAGTACCGCCATGCCCCGCACGTAGACACTACCCATGTACTATCTAATAGTACATGTGTAGGTCCACTTGCGCAGTTCCTTGAACCCCTCTTTTAAACTTGTGTTTCTATTCCCCTTTTTATTTAACCTCTCATTATTTTTTGATTCACTGGTATAACTAGAAAAATTGGTCCAACCAATGAAATAGTCCAACCATTTATTATTTTTCTAGACTAGACCCAATCTAAGAATTCTTTACATGGCTCAGTCGTAACTCAAAAGTGTATGACCTTATAGGATCCCATAACATCAAGCCGCCAAAGCTTGACCAAGCCTAACTTCCTTTCTGGGTATTTACTAGCTAAGAGTACCAGACCGTTGTGGACTCTAATGACTTTCATCGGTCATAAAGGCTCTCCAGCATAGAGCATATGACCCCCTGATATCCTAACCATCACATGCATGTGACTTAATCCTAGTTCTGCAATAGCATCAATACAATTCACTCCTTCTATCAATGATTAAGTGTAATCTAGTTTCTTGGACTAGGCATAAGTGCTAGTCCACTAGTAGCCTTAGAGGTCACCCTAGTAATTTAGTCTTTCTTCCAAAGCATACGGCTTAACCATTAATATGTTGACTAAGATCCCATCTTATCAAGTCATACTCTTATCAAAGGTTTATGAGTGTGTCACTTCTAACAAGTGGCCAGGTTACAACTCCCTAATATTGCTATAGTTGAGTGATAGATTCCATCTCGACTAATCAGCTTACCAAAGGACATATATCAACTGTACTCGTAATTACCTGACCTACATGGTGCTTAAGTATGATCTAAAATATAGCAACACCTAAACAAGGTAACTAGTATCTCATGTCTTAGGACATATGTATTGCTATTGCAACAAGATAAAACACCAACACATAATATAGAGTGCTGAGTGTTGTCTCATAGTGATCTCCAATGCGTTTCCCCGAATACATTCATGTGTTAACCCAAGACACCACCCTTCATCACAGGGAGATATGCTACTTGAATCCAATTCAAGAAGTATAACGACACATGCTAGTCTATCCGTATTAATCAATGTCCAGTCTTAATGATACTATGACTAGGAATATTTAGATAAATAATAATTGCACAAGAACCAGTTCTCACCCTATAGAGTCCCACTATGCTCTTGCAATCCGTGCTATGACTTTGTCTAGGACTTTTGCAAGTACATCAATGAATATATTCTTAACCTATCATAATATATTTTTGTAGTCATTGATATAATAAAAGAATGCCTCTAATATAACTTACTTGTACAAAATAAAACTAACTAAGACATATCTCCCTAATTGCCTCTAGTGCATTCATCATATCTAACAAGTTATCCTATCACCAACGCAGTAAGGGAGAGTCTATCAGAAGAAGCAAGGGCCTCTTTCACTATATTGTGTGAGTAAGAAATTCCTACTATAGTAGAACATGCACTAAAGTTTGAAAATTGGACAAAGGCAATGGAGGAAGAGATGGATTCTCTAAACAAGAATGACACTTGGGAGAAATGCATTCTACTAGAAGGGAAAAATCTAGTGGGATGTCAGTGGGTCTTCATAGTAAAACACAAACCAGATGGCACCATTGAAAGATATAAAGCACTATAGGTGGTAAAAAAATACACCCAGGCATACGACATTAACTATTTAGAGACCTTTTCGTCAGTAGCAAAGAACGACACCATCAGGGTATTATTCTTAATTGCGGCAAAAAAGAATTGGTCATTACACTAGTTTCATGTAAAAAAGGCCTTCTTGCATGGAGAACTAGAAGAAGAAGCCTATATGGAGGCCGCACCAAGATTCAAAGTAGACTACGAGAAGGGAGAGATATGTGAGCTAAAGAAATCTCTCTATGGACTTAAGAATTCGACTAGAGCTTGGTTTGGCAGGCTTGCACTACCCATGAAGAAATATGGATATAAATAAAGTAACTCTGGTCACACCTTGTTGCTTAAACAAAGCGGCAAGTTTGTAACATGCTTGATTATATATATTGATGACATGGTTACTATAGGAGATAATGTGGTGGAAATTCCCAAGCTTAGAGAGGGATTATTCACTGAATTTGAAATGAAAGACCTTGGAAGATTGAAATACTTTCTTAGTATCGAGGTACTAAGATCTAAATGAGGAATTTTCATATGTTAGAAAAAGTATGTCATTGACCTATTATCAGAAGCATGAATGATTGACTACAAACTAGTTGATACACCTATAGCAGTCAATCATGGACCAGGAATACTTGAGAAAGCTGAATTAACCAATAAAGAGGGATATCAAAGACTGGTGGGAAAATTGATATATATCTCACTTACTCGACCTGATGTCTCTTATATTGTGGCGATAGTAAGCCAGTTTATACACTGGTCGTACAATGATCATATGAAAGAGGTATGGCGATTCATAAGGTATCTTAAGGGGACAACTAGGCATGGAGTCTTATTTAAATCAAATGGTCATCTTAACATCGAAGCCTATACAGATGTTGATTGGGCTGGAAATCCAGTCGATCAAAGATCCATGTATAGCTACTTTACTTTTATTGGGGGGAACCTAGTTACTTGGAGGATTAAGAAGCAAAAGGTTGTGGCATTATCTAGTTCAAAAGTTGAATTCAGAGGTATAGTCCAACGGTTAATTGAGGTACTATAGTTACAAAAACTACATATAGTGTGATAATCAAGCTGCCATAGGTATCTCTGACAATCTAGTGCAACCTAATCGAATGAAGCATGTGGAGTTTAATAGGCACTTCATCAAAGAAAAACTGGAAGTTGTCATTGTCTGACTACCATACATACTGTCAGAAGATCAATTAGAAAATATCCTAACTAAGGCAGTGAACAGGAAAATATTCTGCAAGGTCTTAGACAAGTTAAGCATTAAAGATCCCACCACTCAACTTACGGGGGAGTTTTAGAATGTAAAGAAATAATCAGGAAAATCATCATTTCCCATATTAAGTAATGAAATTACTTGAAAAAGTTATAGAAACATAATTATTTGTTAATTGAAGTATGTGATTTGTATTTGCTTTATTTCCTTGTCTAGAGGTCTAGGTGTTAGTATTTCAGCGTAATTAGATCAACTAGTTGACAAATGCGATCGTGATATTTCATCGAACAATTTGGGAGAGTACAGAGTGCACGATTTCGAGGATCCGGGAGCGGCACCCCCTTTTTTTATTTTGAATAAAAGTTCCCTTATAAAAAATTCATTTTCAGATGAATTTTTTTGACAATTATGTATATAGTTTTTAACCCTAAAAGTACATGTTTTTGGACACAACCTTTCGCGATGCTTTTTGAACTGTTGTAACTCCTAGAATGGACATAACATTTCGCAATGTTTTTCCTGAACCTTTGCGACTACTCATTTCAGGTTTATAAAACCTTGCATTGGCAACACTTTCAGGCTTTTGGTTCATAATCTTCACAACAAAAATTCATTCTAAGTTCTTGAATTATACTCTGATTTTATTTGATTGAAAATTTTGGGAGAACCACCAACTTAGTTTCAATCTGAAAGTGTTATCATGACTTTAGATATTATCCAAGTTATTTTCTCTAATTCCCCAACATTGGGTTGTACTATAAATACCATGTAAACCACATCAATTATCATCAATCAAAATATCTTTCCTTTTTATTTTCCATTCTCATTTTTCCTCTGTATCAAAATTAGCTTTGCTTTGAATATTTAAGAATGATTGAAATAGTTCCTAGGCAGAGCTTCAAAGGAAGGAAATTAAAGGCCACAGTTCGTATAATGGAGTTTTCAAGAATGGTATATTTTGAATTATTGATAAGAATATGCTAAAGTTGAATTGCAGGAATTGTCTTTTATTGGATTGTGATAATTTGGTAAAACTGAGGCAATATTTGGGAATAGATTTTTTGATGAACTGTTATGGAGCAAGAGAAGACTTCAAGAGGTGTTAAATATTGCTATAAAAAAGTAATTCAAAAAAAGGCATGGGAAATATTTGAGTACAAGATTTGATAATTCGATATTTTATAGATACCGGATGGAGAGACCACATGGTGTTGGAGTGCCAGCTGACCTCATTGCCGGAGCTCCATCCGGCTAGCTGAGTGAAGAACCAAGGCCTCACCGCCATAATTGAGAGATCAAAGTCGTTCATGACTCCCCTTTCCTAAATAGATAAATAGGAGCAATATCCATTCCCAAACGGATAAATAAGAAGAAACTTCTTAAGGAAACTATGCTTCAATAGGATCCTTGCCTGATAAGGACTCCCCACCGCTAATAGAGGAAATACACTCCTATTATTATAAGGTAACCACACACTATAAATATGGGGTCACCCTCATTCTCAGGTATCACATTCTAAATTCAAAAACTCTCTCTCTCTCTCTCTCTCTCTCTCTCTCTCTTACCTCCTCTTTTTACAGTCGTTGACTTAACCATCGGAGAGGCTATGCCAGCCACACGGTTAGTCACCCCGATTCACTTTCTATCTTGCAGCATCAATCTCTGGTGAAGGCAGATCTCCATTCATAATTTGAAGGTTAGTCTGAGAAACCCTTTCTTTGACCAATCTTTCAGTGGTGCGATGAGTATGGACAAACTTACTAGCTCAAGCGAGAATTTTGTTCTCTGATGAACATAAACCTTAACTAGATGGACAACAACCAAAACCTTGACCAAGAGGTCAATGACAACATCAATGACTCAAGGACAGCCCTTACCTTCAAACCAACTGCAGCAGTGTCCCTCTCGTACACTACTCCGACAACAGATTCCACCGTGACTCCACCAGCTTACTCAGCTACGGGGATGGCATTCTTTGAAAGCTTTTCTCCATGCTATCAAGTATCCCTTAATAAACTATAAAGAAACCTATTTGACATAATGAAGGAAGGGATGACTGGATACACATCGAGTGAACCGCTCCACTAGGTGGATGGATCGATCTGTCCTATCACCCATCCTATCGGGCCTCACAACAGCCACCTGGTAGGATCACTCAACACTCTACCAGGGTGAACCATATAACGCTCACCCGATAGTGCCATACAAAGCCTATCAATACAGGTCATTCAACACCCACTCGATAGGGTGCCACAATGCCCATCCAAATAATAATGTTGCGATAGAACACGGAGTCGGTGGCTTCTCAACTAAGCCAGTATAGAACTATTAAGAACTGACAGCCACTATGAACATGCATAACAGGAATGGCGGAATTTCAAAAATTTTTCCCTTATCCCTAGGAACTCCTATTAGTTGTATATAAATTAATTGAAGCTTTAACTAAACAAATTCTCTACAAAGGTTAGCATGTATAGACGGGAAATACCATAATTCTAAATTATATCCTAGCATAAATATATATTTTATACTAAGCATGTTATAACTCTAAGTTATAACGTAAGCATAAAATAAACTAAGCATGCTAAACAACCTAAGCATAATAATTATTAAGTCTAAAAACGCTTAAATAAAAAGACCTAATAATTAAAAGAGAAAAAAGAAACTTACAAGTTGAAGAGTGCTTTAGCTGAACCCTCTTCCACAAGCCTCCAAATGTAGGATAGCCTCCATGAGTTTCCGCATGAACCCCACCAACCGAAATCTCCCCGAGCGAAAGAACTGAAGAGCTTTAAGTAGCTGCTAGACCACTCTAAAAGCCCACCCAAAAATATTAACTAGCGGTCCCTAAATTAAAATATAATTTAGGATCCTCAAATTATGATCTACGAGGATCAAAAAGTTCTTTTATGTCATCTCTAGAATCCTTATTAAAGACTCTAAAAAAAGCCACAAAGATGTGAACTTGAGTGTGTTGAAAGAGGGGGTGAGGGTTCCTATTTATAGGCTAGGAGGAGCTTGGAAGCTCCCCTTCAAACCGATGTGGGATGTGCATTTGCACATCCCACATGCGGGTCATGCCCGTGGATCACAATGATCTGCGGGCTTGCCTTATTTAGGAACTAGGCCTCACAACCCATGCCATGAGCCCGACTCACGGCTAGCCCCTTTCGTGAGACTAGTTAAATTTTTTAGGTCGTAACAAAAAATTTGCTCGACAGACAAAACTTCCCCCTTGTTCTCAAACATCAATTTCTTTTAAGACCTTAATAAAATAATTATTGGTCAAAATAAATTCATGGTCTAACCAAATAATAATCCAATTATTATGTTATATTTTCATAATAGAATCAATCTATTATTTCTTTACTTAGTTTGACGAAGGTCCAATGTGTGTGACCTTATAGGATCCCAAAGTGTTGAGCTGTTAAGGCTTAACCAATGCTTGTTCTATAGGAACTATTGGCTTGAGGTTCTAGACCGTGATTAGAACTCGATTACCTTAAACGACTGTAGTAGGCCTCTAGTAAGGGTCCACCATCCCCTATTATTCGGAATGCCATTTATGCTTATGACTTAATCCTGGGTAATGCAATAGTTTCCTAATGCGATGAATTCCTTCCATTATTTAATATAAGTACCATATGGTTTATTGGATTCGGTTAAAGTGTTAACCCACTAATAGCGAGGTTGCTTTAAGCTATCCTAGTTATTTACTTGTTACTAAAGTATATTGCTCTTTACCATAATGTGTTTGACTAGAAACTATTTCTATCAAACACATACTCTGATCAAAGCTTTATAGCAATCATCACTTCAACAAGTGGCCAGGTATAACTCCTTAATATATCCGAAGCAATGGATTCTTTTCGACTATATAGCTTACCAACGTGCTGTCATCACTATACCCGTAATCATCTGTGACATCCTAAATTAATGAGTGAATAGGAATGACCCAAAGTATAGCAGTAGTACCACACAAGGTAACTAGTATCTTAAGTATGAGGATGTTCGCAAAGCTACTGCATAAAGATAAACACTAACACCTTGATACATATACTAAGTGTTTATCTTATTGTGGTCTCCAATATATCCACTAGATATATCCATGTGTCAATCTTAAGGCACCACCTTCAACTATAGGAGATTAACTACTTGGACACATTCCGAGAAAGTTGACCACATGCAAGTCTTACTACTTTATCAATATCCTTTTTCGATGAAACTATAACTAGGGATAGTTTAGACATAATCATTATTGTGCATGAAGCTAATCTCTCTAACCATATTCTAACTATGATCTCTCACTTCATGCTATAATATATGTTAAGGATTTCGCATACAAATTTCAATAAATATATTTTAACCAGTCATTGTATATGTAGATAGATTGATATAAACAAAAGATTAAATGCCTTTATTAATAAAATGAATCATTCATACCATAGTATAAATAAGATATATCGCCCTAATTGCCTTAAGGTCATACATCATATCTAACAAACTCCCACTTGCACTAAGGCCAATTAGCCAAAATAGTCAAAACCGATCAATTTTGGGCGATTTTAGGCAGTTTTTGGAAGTTTTCGGAAAAATCAGTCCATACTGATCTATACGAATCCGTACCAGTCCATACGAGTTGACTCAGACTCTTCCCATTCCGTACGAGTTGACTCGGTTTTGTACGAGACCCCTGGTCCCGTATGGATCCACCCAATTCATACCGGTCTAAAAACTTCTCGAATTATCTAATTTGGTACTAATGGGACCTGTACGGGTCCAGGCCACCCGTACCGGTCCCCCAGACGCCCAAATAGTAAATTTTAATGCCCCAAATCTGCCATAAATGAATATATTCTGCCATAAACGATTATAATTTGACATAAAAGAATATATTCTACCATGAACGAATATAATTTGACATAAAATAATATATTCTACTATAAACGAATAGAATTTGACATAAAAGAATATAATCTACCATAAACCCATAAAATCAACCATTTAATGCATTCAGACCTATATTTCCCTTATAAATAGAGGCCATTTTCCTTATTTCAAAGGAAGAACAATTGAAGAGAAAAATATCATAAAGAAATATCATAGGGGAAAATCAGTTCTAGCAAGTTCTTGGGGTTATAAAAAAGGTATATAAGATGTATAGAAGTTATAAAATAGGGCGAAAACCATATCACATTGGTTTTTCCCACATTTCATTTCTTTCTAACTTTATATTTAGGATTGGGGGAGGTTCTTTCCACACAAACACTCACCAAAATAGTCCTAAATCCAACATTTCACCATCTACTTTGACAAAGTTTCCATTCGGCATTGGAATAACTTTAAAGTGGATTCATAGTGTAAAGGTAACACTCCTGAGTTTCAAAGATACTTGTATCTCAATTATTTATTTATCGTTCTCCATCTACTCAATTCTATCTGTTCCTTTATTCTAATTTTGGGTCTGGTCCTAACCCATATGAGCCTTGTTGGCACCTTATGTCCTTAGGAATATTAAATTGGTGCGCCATACCCGTTTGGAAGGAAATCCCATTTTTAATTCGTCATTCCTCCATAAATCTGCTTGTTAAATCAAACTAATTTTCTGCTCGAAACAAGACAGGACCCGTACGAGTCCCCCACACCCTTATTGGCCCCCTCGATAGTCGTACGGGTTCCACCCATCCGTACGGGTATCAACTCCTAGGAAGAACCTAGAATTCTCTTTTAACAGGCTAAAATTAATCCAACTCACCATTTGCCATGCGATCATTTTCACTTAATAATCCGATAAATCAACCCACAAAAGTAAAATGTTTTCTTACAACAAAATATGTTGAAGACTCGTTATTTCTCTCTGATCTTAGAAGCCGTCCGGGCACTATCGATAGCAAAACCACCATACTAACATAATCACATTTTTCCCAATAAAATGATGACTTATGATGTGCTATAAACAGTGCTAATCTTTGTGGATGTAGGGGAATTTATTTTTAGTTTGTTTTATAACTTAGAACAAATGTATAAGTTCTCTTGCAATTCAACCATTTTCCCCTGGTTGTAATTTTTACTACCCCATTTATTGCTGATGCTTTATTATAAAATGTTGAATGCATGAAAGAGTGTAGAAAAATAGACGTTCCGTAATAATTTCCCAAATGATGAAAATAAAACGGTTTTTCGTAGCAAATGTAATTTTGAATTAACTAAATGAGAAATAAGTGACCCATTCGATACCCGAATCTCTGATCCAAAAGGTATGAGTCTCCCACCCATTGGGAACCATACCAAAACTCTTTCCCAAATAGACAACTTAGGTGGTGACTCTATCATTTATATCGAGATTTGGGTCTCGATTCTTTTATTCATTAAAATTGGCGAAAATGTGCAAACTTCAACTAAAATGGTTTCATCACGCCTAAATCCAACCAACACCCAGTGGGCCTCGCTTCTCCCCAAGGAGCCAAGGGAGACCCACACGTCATCGACACCTCACAGTGGCGACTCTGCTGGGGATATAATCTTTTAACTTGCAAAATTTTGGTTTATTTTTGAAAAAGTTAAAATATTAAGATGAGCACTGAAAATCATTTACTTAATTCAAGCCACTTTTCTTTTTCATCATTTGGGAAAATTATTACACTCTATCTTAGATTCACTCTATTTTTATATATTAACCTCACCATGCATCATTGTACATGCCTCATGCATAATTGAACCCATGCATATATTCATCGTTTGGCTCCCACCTTAGAAAGAGTTAAAGTTTTACAATAATCTCAAGTTCATTTGGTCCACATTCGAGTTTCTACTCAAGCGAATTCAGTTCAATTAAGGGTTGAATCTCCGCCCCCACCTCTTAGTAGTCCATCATCCAGTCAATTCGAGTAGTTGGGGTTTAGTTTATCCGTATGGTCAGTTTAGCAATCCTTTTCAGTCAAGAGGTATGATAGTTCTGCCAGTCGTCAGTTAGCCTATTTAGCCTAGCCAAGGATATGTGCCGCTAGTGTTTCAGTTTGGGGGGATCTAGCCAAGCTCACAACTACGTAGCCACACCTAAGGGGACAACCTTCCATCATCCAACAGGTGTACATTAATGAAATTAGATCCCTAAAAGGGCTGAAAAGTGGGAAAGAATTGAGGAATTGAAGTACATTGATGAAGCAGAAAGAGGACTAGTGCCAATACAAGTAGAAGCTTAAGATTGGGAGACTATCGTTTCACCAACGGATCCTACCGAGATTAATGATGAAGACCCTCCCAATGTGGAGGATGATTTCAAGGATGAGGTAACCTTTTAACGTTGCTAGTGTATTGATGCAAATCAATGCCACTTATAAAGCATATTATGAATAAATTAATGCATTCACATTATGTTTGAGCATTTCATTCTTAAAGATATCGTGCACTCATAAAATCAACATTCTTAAAAATTTCATCATGTTTATTAAAGAAATTGAATTTGACTACATCGTAATGGCATAAGATTTCAATGATTAAAACTTACCACAAAAAAGGAGAGATGAAAAGTGCTTAGCAAACATGATAGCCTTAGGTCTTACTCATCTTTTTCCATAAGGGGGAGGAAAATACACATCACAAAGAAAGAAAGCCAAGAGTCCAAAAAAAAAGAGGAAGACATACTCCACATCAAAAGCACTGTTGAAGGAAAAGATCTTACAACACAAATTCAAAATCAATGCAAGCTTAAATCCAATGCTCTTCCAAAACCTTCAAAAGGGTAAACCATCACATCCAACAAATGGGCATTTCTTATCAATGTAGGTACCTCCCTTGGACCTATACTTCCATCAAAATATCTCTCCAAAAATGCTTTCTTCGTTTATTTAAAAGAAAGAAAATCCCTCACCCTATATAATGATCCCAAACCTTCGCTACAAGAACATGACCTCCTTTCACAAAAGGGAAAAACCTATCTGTTCCAATACTAAATGGCCCGAGCTTACAATAATAGAGCTAGATACCCAAAGCAATCCCTCAAAGCGAGTGATCTGGTTCCTTAATAACTACCACTACAAGAAAATTGTAATCTGCAACGGAATGCTTGCAAGGGAAAAAATCCGTTACAAATTAATTAGCTTGCAACGAATTCTGCGACGAACATGACATTCCCTTGCAGAATTATAAAAATTAAAATATTGATTATAATTGCTAGAAAAACTGCAACGGTGTTGTAATTCTCTTGCTAAAAGTTGGACGGAAATTTTGGAGCAAAAAAATGCAGAGGATATTGCAAGAGTTCTTAACTTTCGTTGCAAAGTAAGAAACAATAATGCAAAGTTGCAATGAGTTTTCCGTGGCAAATTGTTTTATAATTAATAAAAAAATTAAAAAGAAAAGTAAATTTAGATTGCCTAAAATATCTAACTCAAAACACTCTAACCTAAATACGTCGTTCTCCATCCCCTTCTCTCAATCGCGGCTCACAATTTCTCTTCCTCATCAGCTAACCAGATTAGCAACTCTTCGATCACCACCTATCTCTGTCTACCTCTCTTCCTCCTCTACTATCTCTCCTTAACTTGTAGTTCATTTGAACTAACCCACCTAATTTGAAGATAACAATAAAAACCTTGTAGATACAATTTGATCGTAGGAGAGAACGTCAAATCGTCGAGGTAATTTGTTTAGGTCTCTTGATTTTCAACTAAAAGTTAGTTCCTTTGTGTTATCTTTCATGGGTTATGTCGAGTATCAATCAATTAGGTTTTATTTTATTTTAATACTTTTCATTTTTCCTTAAAACTGACAGATTATCATTATTATTATGGTTTGAAATGCCAATTCTATTTATTGAATCACTTATACAGTTAGAGATTGAGTGGTTGGTTTCAATTTTAGGTATGCACAATTTGGGCTTTTGATAATTTGAGTCCTTCGATAATTTCATGTAATTAGTTTTATAATTGGTGGTTTTGGTAATTTAGGTTCCTTAAAAAGTGACATTTTCAGCTATAATAGAGGTATTATTGTTAGTCAATCATTGATTACTTGTCGTTATACTCCCTTCGGTTCCAAAAACTAGTCGCTTACCTCGGTTCCTTTTATTTGTCGTTTTATATTATCAATGCAACTTTTATAATTTTTTCTGTACCCTTATATTAATTAGGAAAGAGTATATGTATGGATGAATTTATAAAGTGATAATTAAGAAGGATGAGGATTTCATCAAGGATACATTAGTTATTTTAGTGGGGTCTTAAATTTTTATAGGTTTTAATGAAAATTTTAAAAATGACTAGTTTTTGGAACCGAAGGGAGTAGCTGATAAAAGAAGTTTGGGAACTAATGTGAATTCTGCCACACTATGAAGCCTTCTGGGTCGTTTTTTCCACTCAAGGTATGACTACACAGATTTAAATGTGAATCCCTTGATACTATATGTGGCCATTAATTTGTGCAAAGGCTAGGTCTAGTGATTAAGCCTTGAAGCTGTGATCCTAGAGGTCGCAAGTTCAACTCCACACTCGGGCGGGGTGGGATAAGGTTTTCCTTTATTATTATTGTAAGTCCATACGAGACAAATTTATTGTTAAAAAAATATGTAGCCATTAATTTGAAAATTTGATGGCACATTACCATTAACTGCTCATATATGCGCTCCTCCCTTGATTGATACAATAGTTTCTTGATAATGACTTTTGTATAGCTTGTGTCTAATTCATGATACTTATCTAGAGCTTCTTTAAATGAGCCTTATTTTAGTAGTATTTGGGCATGCATTTTTGATTTTTTTTCCTGTAGTAGTGTGTAGGCACTAGCCTTTTCAAGACTCAAGGTTTACATTTTATTGACACATTTATCTGTACGTGAGGTAATTGTGCAGGTAAATTCTTTCAATGTACTCTATTTATTATCAAATATATATACTAGAGCAATGTATCCAGTACTTTTCAGGTCTTGGATATTATCCACATAGTTGTGCAACGATGACAAAGTTACAGATTAATTGTAATCTTAAGAAGGTATGTTATAAGCTAGTGATTAGTTTTTGTGTGTGTGTATATATACATGTTATTTTCCGTAGTATAGGTCTATAACAATTTTAAAGAATCTTTTTTTGATGTGTGTGTTCATTTTAGTTTATGCTTTATGAAAAACATGTATTATACACTTGTCGCAGATTGTCTTCATTGGTTATATGTTGAGATGAAAGATGTTTCTTTGGGGAAATATATAGACTTCTTTTCTTGATAGCTGATTAGATAGGTATTTTCTTATATTGTGGCAGTAGTAATGTTTCAGTTTAGTAATGTTTCAGTTTCAAATCATATCTGAATTTATCATCTCAAGTCATGCTCTATTTAGGGAGTACATCTTAGCATATTCAATAAAACATTTGTTTATAGCTTTGTGATGAGTTTGACTGTTTCTTTTTCTGTACATCACAATCATAGTTGTTAAAGGCGCACCTGATGCAAGGCTTAGGTCCTGCGCCTTGCCGTATCTCAGGCGAGGTAGCGTACATGAGGCACGTGCCATGTGAGCCTAGGCACGCCTTTAGGAGTGCGCCTCTTGCGCCTTAGGTGCACCTCAGAGACACTTTTATTTTTTAAGGTTTTAACTTTAATATGTTTTGTCCATCTATTTTTAAGAGTTTTAACAATAATTTAAGGTTAGACATCCCTAATTCTAGTTCTATTAAGGCTAGATTAACTCGAGGCTAGATATTTCTAATGGCAATGCAACGTGTAAATTTTACATAGATATATTAAGTTTTTCTAGCGAGCTTTGAAGGCTCTTCCACGTAAATTTTGTTTATGTAATGCTTTCTTATTAGTGTAGTTATCTAAGACTTTCATTAATGAGTTTGCTTTTTTCTTTCCCTAAACATTTTCCATGGACCTGACGATGAAATAATTTTTTTCCTGTCTTTCTTTATAATTCTACTTTTTTCCGAAATTTGTTATATTTCTTCAACAATGCACTTTAGTTTTCTTAAGCATGTGTTTGATTTGATCAGTGCATGGAGAACCTTTGCTAGAAGAAATCAGAATGTCTCAATACTCCCTTGAACAGGTACTTATTTCATAATTAAATAAATATAAACTTGTTGCACTAGCAAGTTGTGTTTTAATTTCCATAAGCTAGTTGGATAGCTTAATTTAGAGTCTAAAAGCTTAAGATCATTAGAGCGTTTTTCATTCTCAGGTTTAATAACTCAAGTTTTGTTTACCTTACTGCTTAATCATAATATATTAGACTACTTATGGTTTGTTAACATTTGTGTATTGTAAGCTAATATAACTTATAATAGCTCCCTTCAATCCAAATAATATATTTGGTGAATTATTTTATTTGTTTTTCATTAAACAGTCTGCAAGGGATTCTGTAAGGGAAACTGTTCTTCGATTCTGCAAGAAGCTATATTGTAAGGGATTTTTACTTGCAAATTTGCAACGGAAAATTGCAAGTAAAAATCATTTGGAGATCTGCAACGGAAATTTCAAAGGAAATAGTATCCGTAGCAATTTTGCAACGAAAGTCCTTACCCTTGAAACGATCTGCAAGAAGCAGTATTAGAACAGAATGGAAACCGTTGCAATTCCGTTGCAAAACGGCTTCTGCAACGGAAATTCCATTGCAATTTTCGTTGCAAAACGCTGATTTTCTTATAGTGCCCAGTCAACACTGATACAGGGGCAAGTTCAGTCCTAATTATGAAGTTGTTCGTGGTTACGAAATTCCTTGGTAAGGGAGCAAATAGGCTTATAGACATGGATGGAAATGAGTTCGTAAATTTAGTGAATCAAGTTAGGCTTATGCGCTATCATATATAGGTTAAAAGAAATAAATCACAAAAAAGCACCATGCCAAAAAAAGGGAAATAAAAAAATCACCCGGCGAGTGGTCCTTTACTACTCGGGAAAAAATTAGGGTGCAACCCACTGACCGGTATTCCACAAATCGGTCAGGCAAAAGTTATGGTAATCCAACGCAAATATAGTCTACTAAGTTGAAAACCCGAAGAGGGCGGCTTAGGTAAAAGTTAGGGCATCGAGAGAAAAAAATGCCAATTGCTTTCAGGAAAATCTGTATAAGGACCAAAAAGCAGGTAAGGGTTAACCATTGGAAACTATTACCATTGTCTATTCACTCAAATTCAATTTCATCGATGAACGTGTTATGATTTGCTAAGAATCTAGGTCTTAGGAATACATGCATGTCTTTAGGTGAAATAATCGCAAGTATGTGAACATCAGTTTCTTTTCTACATTTTGTGCTCTTTGTTATTATATGTACTGCGCGTATTATTCAACAAAAGATAAAATACCGGTAAGCCATAAAAGAAATAAGGCTTATGCAAAAGTCAGAAGTAGTCTGCTGAACTGAGACGCCAAGGACAGTTCAGGCAAAAGTTAAGACAAGTCTGGTGAATTGAAATGCCAAGGACAATTCAGGAAAAAGTTAAGATAAAAGAAAGAAAAATACAAAATCAGTTCGATAGATCGTATCACATCAAGCGGTCTATGCAAAAGTTAGAACTAAAATTAAAAGCGCTAAGTGCTTCTACTAGCATCATCTAGCTTGCACCATGTTACAGTTTAGACACCTCAAGGACACATTCCCCTAATGCGCAAAGATTGAATCTCATCCAACCAAACCGCTAGTGGAAAGAAGTATAGGAATCCATATAAACCTATACGAGCCTACAAAAAATGTACGAATCTCATCCAAATCTTGGTAGTACTCATCGGACTCAGTTGGGCCAGTCTTTCAATAATCTAGAGCTTTGAAAGTTTGGTTACTAGTTAATTCACCAGCAATTCAAGACTTTATCAAAGAAGGACGCGACAACAATACCCTCAAGGCAAAGGACCAATCAAGGACCTAGACAAGCAGGAAAAGCACAACCTAATCTAAGCTACTGGGGGTCCTATCCCTGGTACTCATCCTGAGTCTGGTCCTGTGCATCCACCAATAGGCCATCCTTGTCTATCATCACGTGATCCTCTGCCCCACCAACATCTACAGTAGGCAGATTAGGAACCCTATCCTTTAAAGCTCCTGCTATACTCCTAGCGATAATATTAGTCTCCTCTACTAGCTGCTCTACCTCTTGCTTAGCTCCCAACACCTGAGTGGCCACCAACGCCACCCGACAAGCCAAACTATCCTCCTCTAAAGAAAAAAAAATCATGTCGGATTAAAAACCTGAAAGGGCGGTCCCAGCAAAAATTAAGGTAAAGAAAGAAAAAGCTCGCTAGATTGAAAACCTAAAATGGCAGTCCAGGCAAATGTTATAGCAAAGAAAAAAAAGAAAAGGTCCGCTAAACAGAGCCATCAAGGACAATTCAGGCAAAAATAGGATAAAAAGAAGTAAAAATAAATGTTTGATAGGTCATCTCACGCCGAATGGCCTGTGCAAAAGTTAGAACATCACTTAGTCCCCTCACTATGAAATCACTTGATGGCACATATCCCTAAGAGTGTTAATTTTAAAGTAGCCAGACTTGGTCTCATTGTTAGCTATACAAAGAAGTAATACAGGTGTACAAGCAGTAATATTCAATGATCTTAGTTCAGGAAAAGAAAAATCAGCATGCATAAAAAGTTAAATGTCGAAAGTACCAATCCAAGTTTACACCAAAGTAAGCCACGAAGGGCCGAAAAGTATCAGACGTCCAAAAAGTAAAAGTACATCTCAATCTAAGCTACTGATGGATCCTAACTTCAGCAATCCTTTGAAGTCTGGTCCTGTGTATCCGCCAATAGGTTGTCCATGTTAATCATCACATGGTCCATAGTCTATGCGGCACCCTCAGTAGCAGTATTGGCTCCCCTAGCATGCTGCTCTACCTTCTGCTCACCTCCTCCCCTCAGGGTCACTCTCGGCACCACTGGTAGGCAAAAAGGTCATCCTCAGACATAGAATTGGATGGCTCCGGTATCTACTTACCCTCAGCCATCTGGGCCAGCTGGCCCCATAACACCTCGATCTCGGCCCTTACCCAAGCAGTCTCCGCTCTAGCCCTGTCCAACTCCTCCGCCAGTGGCCTAACCCGGTCGGCCTCAGCAGTGGCTACTCGCAACTGCTCCTCTAGGAACCTAGCTCGCTCCTTAAAGGCATCAAATCCTGAGTGAAATTACCACACTCTACAGCCAACATAGTCTACAATAAAAACCAGGGGATCAGTACACATATGTAAATGTTCATACATCATGCATCATGCATAGTTTAGCTTTGAGTTTTATAGGTTTGAATTTACCAAGAGTGTATCCTGCACCAACGTTAGATCCAACACCAAGGGGAAATATAAGTCTCATATGGGCATACACTACCCATCAATACTTGTGCAAGTTTATAAAAGGGGTACAAGTCCTCTTTTCAGATTCAATACAAAGTTCTCGCAAGGGTGAAGCATAAAATGTCACAAATGCTATTACAAGGGTACACTAGTCAAACTTGGGTTCCAGTTAAACCCATCCTCCGCCATTCGGGTCCCCAGCAGGCATCTGCATCCCACCCAACAGCTTTCTCAGCCATATGAGTCAATGTCAAGCATACAAGTCCTACCTAGGCGTATGGATCCTCCCTCCTATTTTAGTATAGTTTTCCAAGAAAAGAAGAACTCCTCAGTAGCAAGGGTACATCAAATCCGAGTTGGGGCAAACCCCACATCTCAAACCCCATTCTTTCGGCTAATTAGGGGCTAAACCCCAAGCTCACCTTGATCCTTGATTGATAGGGCAAAAACTTTTGTTTTTCACAAAAGTCAATCAAGAATCAAGGTAAGCCATGTTAAAGTAATTACTAACGTGGATACTTTTCATATACAGGTTCATTCAAAGGGAGCATCCCCTAGCGGTCAAAACATCAAGGGGCAACAATCCCCATAAGACAAGAGATTTGGCCCCAAACTAAGAAAATGTTATCCTAGAAGAAATCCCCAGCAAAAAATCATTCAGGAAAACACCTCCCTAGCAAAGAAGTCAATTAGGGGGCATCCTTCCATTCCCTCAACAGGGAGTACCATTGAGCGGCATCCCCCCCATCATCTAACACCCTAGGGGCACCCACCTAAGAGGTATTACCCAAAGTGATAATCAAGGGGTATCCCCCATCATTAAACACCCTAGGGGTACCCACCCTAGGGGCACTCCTCAAAGGGACACCATCGAGGGGCATCCCCCCCATCATCAAAACACCCTAAGGGAACTCCCCAGAATTACCAGCTAATAGAAGGGGCCTACGAGGGGCACCTTGGTTTAAGAACCTAAGGAGAGGTATTTGTAGGAAAAGAAGGAATTCCCCCAGCCACACTGCCACCTAAGGGGCATCATTCAAAGGACATATCCAACAAAGGTGCCTTCTGAGGGGCACCAGCCAAGGGCATCTTCCCAAGAAGCATTCCTAGAAACCAGATCATTGGAGGGATCATTCTCCCAATAAGTGAACCATCCAAGGGGCATCCCCCCAACCGGTCAAGCCATCCAAGCAATTTCTAGGGCCCCCATACCGCTAAGCTCCTCTTTCTATGGGGCACCAATCCAAGTCATCTAGGAGATTTGCTCCCAAGTAGTTAAGCCACTCACTAGGCTATTTTCCCCTAGTAGTCAGGCCATTCTAGGGACACACCAAAGTAGAATTGGGACCAACCCAATATTTCTTCACTCACACTTTACGGTTAATTAAGGGCAGAGCCCAATACGTCTTAATACTTGATTGAAGGGGCAAAAATTTATGTTCATCATAAAGTCAATCAAGAATTAAGATGTACCATTTCAGGTTATATTCTGATAAAACTTGTTTTTCCCCTGCAGGTCAGACAAGGCAAAACCTGAATGCTAACAAAGGGTCACTTTTCTCCAACAGAGCGACCGCATTAGAATAGTTTGTTCTCGAGCAAACAAAACATTCAAGGGGCATTCCCCCTATCCCTACGAAGAATCAGTCCCAATCCCCGATGGCTATGCGGGTAGAGAAGTCGTTCCTCCAGTCAGAAGAATACCCAAGGGGCATTGACCCTAAAGCCTTCTAAGGGTAAGTTCCTAAGGGCACCCCCTAACTAGTCAAGCTTTCCCGAGATGGTTTCAAAGGATACTTCCCAAGAGCTAGGATGTCCCAGGAACACATTCCTCTAAACAAGTGAAATTTCTCCCAAGCAGTTTCTCCATAGTGATCCAAATAGACTAGAATTTCAAAAGCTATCTCCTCAGTAGTTAGCTCCCTAGGGGCACCCTAATTTGTGTTTGGCCAAACCCAACATTTCTAAACATAATTTACAGTTTATTCAGGGGCTAACCCTTGTCCACACATCTTCATTCTTGATTGAAGGGGCAAAATTTTTTGCTTACTACCAAGTCAATCAAGAATTAAGATGTATCATTTCAGACAGTAACTAACACAATGTTTTTATTGTATTTTTTAAGGTAGCTCAAAACCATCATCAAGAGAGTCATCTGCCTTAGGAAAGGGATACACCAATAGTAGGAGTGCCATTAGTCGTTCTGCCTTAAGAAAGGGATACGGGGAGAAGTCATCCGCCTTAGGAAAGGGATACACTAGCATCATTTAAAGGAAAGTCATCCACCTTAAGAAATGGATGCGCACAGTAAAGGAGAGATGTTCACCTTAAGAAAAGAACACCAAGTAAAGGAGTTCACCTCAAGAAAGGAACCCACCCATATCAAAACATTATAAGTACCTTTGCATGGGCAAATTAGTCAGACGCAGGCTTAATTCAAGCTCATCCCTAAAAAGCATAAGGGCACTCCCTAATAGTGCCAGCCAGTAGAAGGGGCCCGCTAGGGGCACACCAAGACAAGTTGGGACCAACCCAACATCTCTTCACTCAATCAATACAGTTAAATTAGGGGCAAAACTCCTAGCTCACCTGGATCCTTGATTGAAGGAGCAAAAATTTTTTGTTTTCACAAAAGTCAATCAAGAATAAAGGTAAGCCATTTTTTTGAATTGATCACTAACAGGAATAATTTTTGTATACAGGTCCACTCGGGTGTAGGAAATTTTCCCCAATAAGTAAGTCTTGCAAGGACATAATTCCCCAGCTAGAAAAGAGTTCACACAAGAACATTACTCTACTCCCCAGCAGTGGAGTCAACCAAGGGGCCTCCCCCATCAACCAAGTGGCATCCCCCCATTTCCCAGCAAAGGAATCAACCTAGGGGCATCCCCCCCATCAACCAAGGGGCAGACCCCCATTTCCCGATAGCAAAATCAACCAAGAGGCATCCCCCCATTAACCAAGGGGTATCCCTCCATTTCCCAATAGCGAAATCAGTCAATTAAAGGGCATTCCTAGATATTGAGCCCTCCAAAAGGCATTCTTTGAGAAGCACCCTTGCAAGGGGCATTCCATCCCAAAGTAATCGGGCCAAAGTTAAAATTTCTCACACTTAGTTTACAGCTTTTTCAGGGGTTAACCCCCCTATCCACACATCCTTATTCTTAATTGAAGGGGCAAAATTTTTGTTCATCCCAAAGTCAAACAAGAATAAAGATGTGTCTGCTTAGAGAGTGAGTAACTTGGTGTTTGATTGTTGTCTCTTTTTAGATCATTTTAAATCCTTAGTAGGAGAGTCATCCGCCTTAGGAAAGGTATACACCATTAGCTAAGAGAGTCAATCCGCCATAGGAAAGGGATACATCAGTTAGGAGAGTCATCCGCCTTAGGAAAGGGATACACCATCAGTCAGGAGAGTCATCCGCTTAAGAAAAGGGATACACCATCAGCCAGGAGAGTCGATCCACCATAGGAAAGGGATACATCAGCCAGGAGAGTCAATCAACCTAAGAAAAGGGATACATTAGTCAGGATAGTCGATCTGCCTTAGGAAAAGGATACATCATCAGCCAGGAAAGTCGATCCGCCTTAAGAAAGGGATAGACACACCTTCCCTAGTGGAGTCACTAGGAATGTAGTGTAGTAAAGGAAAGTCATCCACCTAAAGAAAGGGATACAAATTGGCACAAAAAGTCATCCGCCTCAATAAAAGGATACGCATTGGCAAGGAAAGTCGTTCACCTCAAGAAAGGGACACCTAGGAAAGAAGTTCTCCTCAAGAAAGGAACTCACCAATGTCATCACCTCAGGTATGATTTCTAAACCCTCGTTCAGATCGTGATATCATATATATCTATATCTATAATGATTCCATGAGGGGCAGTCTATGAGCACTGGATTTTAATAATCCTTCTCACAAAATGATGATGAGAGCTATATAATGCATCCTTCTGTAGGTGTTATCTACTTGTAGTGATTTCAATGCAGTTTTGTCAAGATTTATCAAATCTAAACCTCAAAAAGCTAGTCACTAAGCCATAGGAGTTCTAAAATGGTCAAAATCGGTCAAAATCAGTCAAAACCGGTCAGTTTCGGGCGATTTCAGGTAGTTTTAGGAAGTTTCAGGCAAAATTGGTTCGTACTAGTCCGTACTGGTCCGTACGAGTAGACCCGGATCTATACGAATCGATCGGACCCGTATGTGTCCCCCTAACTAGTACGGGTCAACCTGATCCATACCGGTCTAAAAACTTCCTGAATTGCCCAATTTGGTACTAACGGGACCCGTACGAGTCCAGACCACCAGTACCGGTCCCTCAGATGACTAAATAGTCAGTTTTGATGCCCCAAATTTGCCATAAACTAATATTTTCTGCCATAAATGAATATAATTTATCATAAAAGAATATATTCTGCCATAAACAAATATAATTTGAAATTTGAAAGAATATATTCTGCCATAAATAAATATAATTTGACATAAAAGAACATAATCTGCCTTAAATGCATAAAATCAACCATTTAATTGTTTAGACCTATTTTTCCTCCATAAATTGATGCTATTTTTCCTCTATAAATTGATGCTATTTTCCTCATTTCAAAGGAAGAACAATTAAAGAGAAAAATATCATAAAGAAATATCATATAGGAAAATCAGTTCTAGCAAGTTCTTGAGGTTATAGAAAGGGTATAGAAGAGGTATAGAATTTATAAAATAGGGGGAAAACCATTCCACATTGGTTTTGCCCACATTTTATTTCTTTCTAACTTCATATTTAGGATTTAGGGAGGTTCCATCCATAAAAACACTCACATAAACAGTCCTAAATCCATCATTTCACCATCTTTTTTGACAAAGTTTCCATTCGGCATTGGAATCGCTCTAAACTGGATTCACAGCATAAAGGTAACGCTCCTGAGTTTCAAAGAGGCTCACAGCTCAATTATTTATTTATTGCTCTACATCTACTCAATTCTATCTATTCTTTTATTCTTGTTTTGGGTCTGGTCCTAAACCATATGAGACTTATTGGAACCTTATGTCCATAAGGATATTAAACTAGTGTACCATACCCATACGAAAGGAAATACCATTTTAATTTCGTCATTCCTCCATAAATATGCTTGTTAAAGCAAACTAAGTTTCTACCTAGAACTAGTTAGGACCCGTACGGGTCCTCCATACCCGTATCAGTCCTCCTTAGTAGCCTTATGGGTCCCATCCATCCATACGAGTACCGGCCCCCAAGAACAACCTAGAATTCTCTTTTAACTGGTTAAAATCAATCCAACTCACCATTTTTCATGCGATAATAATTTGGTAAATCAACCCACAAAAGTTAAAATGTGTTTTACAATAAAATACATTGAAGAGTAATTATTTCTATCTGATCCTAGAAGCCGTCCGGGCACTATCGATCGCAAAACCGCCACGCTAATATAATCACATTTTTCCTAATAAATGTTGACTTATGATGTGCTATAAACTATGCTAATCTTTGTGGATGCAAGGGAATTATTTTTTATTTTGTTTTATAACTTAGAACAAATGTATAGGTTCTCTTGCAATTCCCCCATTTTTCCCCCGGTTGTAATTTTTACTCCCCCACTTATTGCTGATGCTTTGTTATAAATTGTTGAATACATGAAAGAGTGTAGAAAAATAGACTTTCCGTAATAATTCCCAAAATGATTTCACGCAGCAAATGTGTTTTTGAATTAACTAAATGAGAAATAAGTGACTCATCTGATACCCAAATCTCTGATCGAAAAGGTATCAGCCTCCCGCCCAATGGGAACCGTACCAAAACTCTTTCCTAAGTAGACAACTAGGGTGGCGACTCTATTATTTTTATTGAGATTTAGGTCTCAATTCTTTTATTCATTAAAATTGGGTAAAATGTGCAAATTGGAACTAAAATGGTTTCATCATGCCTAAATCCAACCAACCCAGTAGGCCCCGCCTCTCACCAAGGCACTAAGGGAGACCCACACGTCATCGACACCTCACGCCTTGGTTCCTTAACCTGTGCAATGGCACTATTATTATTGCAATATAAAGTAATTGGATCAACAATCTCAGGCACCACACTAAGATTACCAATGAATCTCTTTAACAAGATAGCTTCTTTTGCTGCTTTATAGGTAGTAATATTTAGATCTATGGTTGAATCAATAGTAGTTTCTTGCTTGGAACTCTTCCAACATACTGCATCTCCATTTAATATACACATAAAACCTAACTGAGACTTAATGTCATCCTTGTCAGATTAGAAACTCGCATCCGTATAACCTCTGATTTTGAGGTCGCCATCTCCATATATCAAGAACTCATCTTTAGTCCTCCTCAAGCACGTAAGAATTGCCTTGATGACCATCCAATGCTTTTCACCTGGATCCAATTGATATCTACTCGTAAAGCTCAAAGCTTGAGATACATCTAGCCTAGTACATATCATAGCATACATGATGGATCCAATTGCAGATGCATAGGGTATATCCTTCTTGTGCATTCTTTCATGAGCTATCTTCAAACACTCAACTTTAGATAGGTTAATCCCCTTTATCATCGGGAGATAACCTTTCTTCGAATGATCAAGGTTGAACCTATTCAGTACCTTGTCTATATATTTACTTTGAGAAAGATGTAACAGCCTCATAGATCTATCTCTATAGATCTTTAGACCTAGTATAAATGCTGCTCCTCCAAGGTATTTCATGGAAAACTTTCTCGACAACCATATGTTAATACTTTAAAGAAGAGAAATGTTGTTTCCTATTAGCAGAATGTCATTAACATGCAATACTAAGAAAATGACTGCACTCCCACTAAACTTCTTGAAACACAAGGCTCATTAATATTTGGACAGAAATCTAGTTCACAGATTGTCTAATCAAACCTAATGTTCCAACTCCTGGATGCATGCTTAAGTCTATAAATAGACTTTTGTAGTTTGCATACCTTCAAGCCATTCTGAGATGTAAAACCCTCAGGTTGTGTTATTTATACATCCTAGTCAAAATCCCTATCCAGGAATACTATTTTAACATCCATCTATCAGATATCATAATCATAATGAGCAGTAATGGCGAGGAGTATTCTTATGGATTTAAACATAGCTATCGGTGAGAAAGTTTCATTATAGTCAATACCTTTATATTGACTATAACCTTTCGCAACCAACCTTGCCATATAGGTAATCACATTAATGTCCATGTCTTTCTTCTTCTTAAAGACCCATTTCGACCCGATAGGTCTAACCTCTTCCGGTGCATCGACCAAATTCTAAACTTGTTTTTTCGTACATGGAATCCATTTCTGATTTCATGGCTTTAAGCCATTTATCAAAATCTGAGCTCTTCATTGCTTCATCGTAGGTTCTTGTTTCACCATCCTCCATGAGATATAATTCCCTATCATCAGTGATGATGAAACCATATCTTTTGGGACCTTTATGAACATAACTTGATCTTTGCAATGATTGTGTTTCGGTAGGTGGTTCTTGGATCAAACCTTTTTATGTATCTAGAATGAAGTCAATCAGTTGATTGTCTGTTTCTTCCTCTTGAACTTCAAGGTCAAGATTGCTCCTATTGACTTTTGCAAGTAAGTGTGCCTTTTCAATAAAGTGAGCACTCTAACACAAAAATCCCTTCTATGCTTTGGGTTGGTAAAATAAATATCCAATAGTTTCCTTTGGATATCCAATGAACAGACACTTGTTAGATTTAGCGTCTAGCTTATATAATGTTATCCTCATTACCATGGCAGGACAACCCTATACTCTTGGGTGACTTAGAGATGGCCTTTTATTACACCATCTTTCATAAGGCATAAAATCAATTGATTTAGAGGGCACTCTATTTAATATATAAACTACGCTCTCTAGTGTATATCCCCAAAAGGATTTACTAAGATCTACTTGGCTCATCATGGACTGAACCATATCTAATAAAGTTTGATTTCTCCTTTCAAACACTTCATTGTGTTCGGGTGTATAAGGATGGGTCCACTAGGGAACTATCTCATTTTCATTTAGATAATCTTGAAACTCCTGACTCAAGTATTCTCCACCTCGATCAGATCGAAGTGTTTGAATACTTTTCTCAAGTTATTTCTCTACTTCAATTCTGAATCTTTTGAACTTTTCAAAACTTTTAAACTTATGCTTCATTAAGTAGAGATAACTATATCATAAATAATCATCGATAAAGGTTATGAAGTAGGAGTATCCTCCTAGTGCATGAACAATCATTGGACCACATACATCTGTATGTATAAGTTCCAATGTACTCGTGACTTATTCACCCTTTCCTTTAAAGGGTAACTTCATCATTTTTCCTTTTAAACAAGGTTCACAATCGCCATAAGACTTTAAGTCTATTGGGCCCAAGTCTCCACGCTTATTCAACTTGGCTAAGCGATATTTGTTTATATGGCCTAAACGATAATGCCATAAGTTCTAATTTTCTCTTAGCAATGTTTATATTTAAGAATATGATTTTGTAATTATAGAATATCATTTGTCATATTACAATGAAATATCATTCATAACTTTGATAGTACCTTTTATCAAATTCGAATAAAATTCCATCTACTGTGAAGCAGGAAACAATAATTTATAATGATAATTGAATTTCGTCCTTTTACAAATTTTAGTAAAATGGAGATTTCAAGTTCCTACATCAATAGCAGCCATCAAGCTCTAATGATTTTCTATAGGTACAACTTTCCTTTTTGCCAAAACTCTACTTCTCAACAATATCTATACTTTTGTATGGATATACTATTCTAATTAGGTATTCCATGCCAATTTAGAATTTTCTTGAGATGTATGAATTCTCAATATTAAACATCTTAAAGTGGAATCTCCAATCCTCATCTTCTCATGCTATGAGACTTTATCCATTTTAATCTTATTTCTAATATAACATATTGAAAATAATTATTTTGTCTCCAAGATAAAATTTTCAGTATTCCTGTAACTTTTCTCTTCACTTTGCTCTACGTTGCTTCAAGTCTATACACCATGTGTCCCTTTACTTCTTTGAGATATGAACCATTTAGATTTCGGACTAATTGGTCTACCAATTTTCCATCAAAATATTTTGGTTTAAATCTTCCACGATAGGAAATCCTTTCTCTAAGATGTAAAGACATAGACTTTCGTTGCCCTTGTAGCTAAGGCAACATGGATCCCAACATCTGACTTAATGTTTATCCTTGTCTCCTGCCAGCTACTTACATAAGGTAACATGGATGTTAACAACCTCCAAGGTATTATATCCTAGTTTCTTTTATGTATTTCATGCATATCTGTTTTAAGCAGAATTGCTTGCATCATGTTGTTTAGATTCAGGCTTACACAATATACATAAGCCAAGCAAAAGGCTTTGAGGATTAACCTTATATTTCTAAACAAACCCTTGAAGCTAGAGCCAATACAAATTATTCATCAATGCAAACGTTTGTAGAAAAAATAAAGATTTTAACCAAGATGTAAGAAAAGAAAATTTGTTTAGACTTTAGTATATAGTACATGTATTTAATATCAGGACTTTTAATTTAATACAATTATCATACCATTTTTTGAAATTTACAATAGCCCATTCTATTGAATTCGGGAAGTCTAGCCTAGCTAAACTTCCAAGTAGGTAGCATCTACAACTACTCTAATATGACCCCCAATTTTATCAGTCAAGCTATATTAGTACATTGTAGTTGTAATCCCATTCCATTTACATCAAATGCAATTGCTAATTATTCAAGTTTCCTAATTCTAAGGGACGTGTGCTCTTATATTAGCATCTCCTTGAATATGTTTGAGTCCTGCGGCTATCCCCCTATTTTATGGCGGACTGCCTCAGTCCTGTTAAGGTAGACCCTATCTCAATATCTATAACCAATTGATGTAGATGATAGGAATGCTTAGTGAAACATTTTATGGCCGAAAAAGATCATACTATAGATTCAAGTAAGGAAGACTATGACTTGTCTTAATATATTTACTTTGGGATTTTATATTGGTGTTAAACATCTTAACCAATCTAGGACTTATTAGATGGACATATTTATAATAATTTAAATTAATTCAGGGAATTTTAGAATTAATTAAAAGATATATGCTTTAGTGGGCTCAAGCTCTTTATTATAATTATTCCATCACCCTAGATTATATGCAAAAAATATTAACATTCTTTATTTGTTATATATATTGCATTTCCTTTAATCTTTTATTCAATAATGTAATTTTTACTTTGTTATAGAAACATATATAAGCATCATCTTATATACTAGAAATGAATCAGTTCATATTTAATCCCCTTTTGGTCAATTCAAGCAGCACCAATATAGGTTCCCCGGTAGGAGAAGTGCCCAATGAGAAGTAGACACCAAGTTCAATCCTTGCAGAACAAACACTGAAACAAACTTGAAGACCATGGTTCCTCTTGAACTAATAAATTTCGTTCTTTCAATTCATGTACACTTAAAGCATCTACAACTCTTATAACTTATATAATTTATTGAGTCCTTGATAATTTTTGAGTAAGTTGACCAAGCTTATTCAAAATTATCTATATCCATTTTCTAACCTTGAAATGAAAGCCTAAGTTCATCTATTGTTCCAAATAACGTAATAAACTTTAAATCAATTCATATAGAAAATAAAATTCAGTTCACTTCTAACTTAATTATGCATTAAATAGGCATGCTTTGATACCACTATTAGGAACTGATAGTCACTTTGAACATGCATAACAGGCACGGTGGAATTTCAAAATTTTGTCCCTTGTCCCTAGGAACTCCCATTAGTTACATATAAATTAATTAAAGCGTTAACTAAATAAATTCTCTACCTAAGTTAGCATGCATATGCTAGACATACCATACTTCTAAATTATAAACTAAAAAATATATATATTTTATACTAAGCATGTTATAACTCTAAGTTATAACCTAAGCATAAAATAAACTAAGTATGCAAAACAACCTAAGCATAATAATTATTAAGTCTAAAAACCCTAAAAAAGACCTAATAATTAAAAGAGAAAAAGAAAACATACCATTTAAAGCGTGCTTTGGTTGAACCCTCTATCATAAGCCTCCAAATGTAGGATAGCCTCTATGAGTATCCGTACAAACCCTACCAACCAAAACCTCCCAGAGAGAAAGAACTGCAGAGCTTTGAGTAGCTGCTAGACTACTCCAAAGGCCCACCCAAAAATACTAACTAGAGGTCCCCAAATTAAAATATAATTTGGGATCCTCAAACTATGATTCGTGAGGATCAAAAAGTTCTTCAATGTTGGCTCAAGAATCCTCACTGAAAACTCTCAAAAAATGCAACAAAGATGTGAACTAGAGTGTGTTGAAAGAGGGGGTAAGTGTGCCTATTTATAGGCTAGGGGGAGCATGAAAGCTCCCCCTCAAACTGATGTGGATGTGCATTTGCACATCCCATATGCCGGTCATGCCCGTGGATCACAAGGATCTGCGGGCTTGGCCCGCACACGCAGCGTGCTCCGTAGGCTGTGTGCACAAGGTAAGCCCTTCCCAGGCTTGCCTTGTCCACGAGCTGGGCCTCGTGGCCCATACCGCTCGCCTAGCTTATGGCTAGCCCCTTTTGTGGGCTACTGGACATTTGCGAATAAATTTACAAGTTCGGTTAATTTTTTTTGGTCCTAATAAAAATTTTGTTCAACAAACATAAATTCCCCCTTCGCCCATTCAAACATTAATTTATTTTATGACCTTAATAAAATAATTATTGGTCAAAATAAATTCACGGTCTAATCAAATATTAATCTAATTATTATTATTTTGTATTTTCGTAATAGAATAAATCTGTTAATTCTTTACTCAGTCCGATGAAGATAAAATGTGCGTGACCTTATAGGATCCCGAAGTATTGAGCTCTTAAGGCTTAACCAATCCTTGTTCTATAGGAACTATTTGCTCGAGGTTCTAAACCGTGATTAGAATTCGAGTACCTTAAACGACTGTAGTATGCCTCTAGCAAGGGTCTACTATCCCCCATTACTCGGAACATCATTTGTGCTTATGACTTAATGCTTGTTAATGCAATAGTTTCCCAATGCAATGAATTCCTTCCATTCTTTAATATAAGTACCACCTAGTTTATTGGGTTTGGTTAAAGTGTTAACCCTCCAATAGCGAGGTTGCTCTAAGCTATTCTAGCTATTTACTTATTACTGAAGTATATTGCTCTTTGCCATAATATGTTTGACTAGAAACTATTTCTATCAAACACATACTCCGATCAGAGGTTTATAGCAATCATCACTTCAACAAGTGGGCAAGTACAACTCCGTAATATATCCGAAGCGATGGATTCTTTCTGACTATATATCTTACCAACATGTTATCATCACTATACCCGTAATCATCCATAACACCCTAAATTAATGAGTGAATAGGAATGACCCAAAGTATAGCGATAGTACCATACAAAGTAACTAGTATCTCAAGTATGAGGATATTCGCAAAGCTACTACATAAAGATAAACCATAACACATTGATATATATACCAAGTGTTTATCTTATTGCGGTCTCCAATATATCCACCAGATATATCCATATGTCAATCTTAAGGCACCGCCTTCAGCTATAGGTGATTAATTGCTTGGACCCATTCTAAGAAAGTTCACAGCATGCTAGTCTTACTGCTTCATCAATATCCTTTCTTGATGAAACTTTGACTAGGGATAGTTTAGACATAATCATAATTGCACATAAAGCAGATCTCTCTAAGCATAGTCTAACTATGATCTCTCACTTCATGCTATGATTTAAGTCAAGGATTTTGTATACATATATCCATGAATGTATTTTAACCAGTCACTATATACGTGGACACATTGATATAAACAAAAGATTAAATGTCTTTATTAATAAAATTAATTATTCATCTCATTACATAATTAAGATATATCGCCCTAACTGCCTTAAGGGAATACATCGTATATAACAAGAACAACACCAACCTTGACTCGTCCTTTGTGGTTAGGAGAGTGGAGGTCCCATCATGGAGGGATCTGATCAGAATGTCAAAATCCTATCAAGTAGAGTGGGCTGCACAGAATGAGCTTATATATAGCACACACCACCCTCACAGACATATTCCATCCATCTATTCAATAAGGAGGTACGTATCAAGGCCTTACTTAAACCACTCATCTCCTTCCTACACCTCCTCTCAACTCATACTCTAAGATTAAGAAGTTTAAATACTGGGACGATCCCGAGTTTTACAAAACGTTCAAGGAAGGGCGTAACAGCTACGTTGTTTCATTGCAAGAACCTTTACTCGAGATATCTAACTCTCCATTCAATGCTAAAATACTTCCAGAACCACTGGACTCCCGTGTCAAGATACTATTCATTAATGACTACAATAGTGACATGAACCCCCAAACCCATGTTCGGACATACAAGAATAAGATGGATCTAGCCTATGCCTCTAAACCATATACTAGAAGGAATTTTGCAAATACATTGATTAGACCAAAGGTCTATTAGTTTGATTTATTATCGACTGCATTCATCAATTCCTTGGCTAACTTGAGATAGAAATTTTGTACGTAGTTTATTGGATTCATTCCGGCTGGAATGACTACTCGTACCCTCAATGAAATCACTCAGACTCTAAATGATTCATCATGCTCCTACATTGAGCGATTCAATAAGGCTTGCTTGCAAGTGTGAGACCTGGATTACAGCACTACACAAGAAGCTATGATTAGAGGCACAAGAAATGAAAGACTCCATGTAGAACTCATCTAGAGGTGACCTAAGAATTTGGATCAAATGATTACAATTATGAAGAACTTGATCGAGGTAGATGAAGTTATTAGGCCATACAAGTCATCTGAAAAAAGCTCAGCCTGAAGACCGAAAGACCAAGAAAAGAGGGGGGAACCACCGCGAGTAGCCCTCGAGCTAAAGTAGATATAGGCCGTAATTAAATGGTCCTTTATGCGACATTTTATTGGCTGTATAGAAAAGTGATTATAAAAGATCCATTAGGTACCTAAGAGTAACTCCGGATCAACTTGTTGGGAAGGATACGAACAAATACTCTGAATTCCATAAGTCTAAGGGACATAATACAGATGAGCATCGTATCCTAGTAGATAAGATTCACACTTCAATTGAGTAGGAAAAACTCTCACCATTCGTGATGGGAATTGCCAAAGATATTAGCTCTAGATCAAAGAAGGATGGTGAAGATAAGTCCTCATAGAAGTTAAAGGGTCTTGTAATGCTGATTGTAGGCGGACAGTCGAAAGGTCTCCTATAAAAGGAAAGAGTTTTGAGTACAAGAGGTCAAACACTGAAAAAGACTCAAAACTCAACAAACCCATTCAAAAGCAAAGTTTAGTGAAGAACCCATACGCGGACCCAATGGTACTAGAGGCCTTAGTGAAAGATACACCGTTTGGTGCATCATTATAGATACGGGTAGCTAGATCAACCTCATCAGGAAGGAAGTTATAGACAGGCTAGAATTTTATCATAGCTAGATGCTATTGACCCTCTCACCCTTATGGGTCTTAGTCGCCATTTAGCCCTAGCAGTCGGACATGTCACTCTTGACTTCGAGCTTGGTGACTATAAAACTAAGTGGAAAGCAAAGCTGGACTTCAAAGTCACTGATATTCTAATCGGGTACAACATCATCCAAGGAAGACCTTTCCTAGCCTAATCAGACACATTAATCTCAGTCAAGCACTTGGTCATGTAGATCTCTACCACATGAGGAGTCGTGCCATGGGCAATCCATAAGTAGTCTAAGAAACTTAATTTGTGTCATTGAAGATGGATGAAGCAGTCATGGAACTAAATGTGAATGAGAGTGCTCAGCCAGTCAGCGTTATAGAAAAACTAATGGTTGGACCTAACCGGTAATTACGGATAGCCACTAATCTTTTATAACCGGTAAAACTCGATATAAGATGTGCTAATAGAGGAACAACATACCTTCTCATGGATGAATGAAGACTTGATTGGAGTATCACCTGAAATAATTCAACACAACTTAAATCTTAACACGTAAGTACCTCTGGTTAAGTAGAAAAAGTGCAATCATGTACCAGGCAGACAAGAGGCAGTTGAAGTAGAAATTTGAAAGCTTTTAAAAGCTAATCACATCCAAGTGGTGCGCAACCCCCAACGACTAGTGAACATAGTCTTAGTGAAAAAATCCAATAGAGATTAGTAAATGTGTGTGGACTTTAAGGATCTCAATAAAGAGACACCTAAGGACATGTATCCTGACCCTAGTATTGACTAGTTAGTGGACTCAACAGCTGGGTATGCTATATACTCACTACTAGATCCAAAGGTGGGATACCATCAAATTTCCATGGACCCGGCTAATGAAGAAAAAGACACCTTCATCACACATGAAGGGACGTACTGTTACACTGTCATGCCATTCGGCCTGAAGAATGATAGAGCTACCTATCAATGCCTTGTGAATGAAATGTTTAATGGCCAAATTGGTGAAACAATAGAAGTCTATGTCGATGACATGATAATCAAAAGCAAAAGCCTGGAAGAACGTGCAGAGGACATTAGAGCCTTGTTTAAAACATTAGAGCAGTACCAACTCAAGCTGAGCCCAAAGAAGTGCACTTTTGGAATGAAAAGGGCTAAGTCACTTGAGTTCCTCATCTCTCAAAGAGGAATTAAGGCAAACCCAAAAAAGATAGAAGCAACCACGAAGATGAAGCCACCTAAAATGTTGAATGAGGTCCAAAAGCTGAATGGAAGGGTGAATGTGCTTAGACGATTCATCTCTTTTTCGGCCAAGAGATGTCTCCCATTTTACAAAGCTATAAAGGATACAGAGAATTTATCTAGGATAAACACTAGGAAGCCTTTGAAAACATTAAAGAATTCTTGAGCACACCACCACTCTTGAGTCAGACAGAGAAGGATGAAGAGCTCATCATTTATCTATCAGCAAAGAATGAAGCTATTGTATCAGTGCTAACTAGAGAAGCAAAAGGGTATAATCACCCGATTTACTACACTAGTAAGGTGTGGAAAAATGCAGAACTCAGATACCTAAGGATTGATAAGTTAGCTCTAGCCTTAGTCTTAGCAGCAGAGAGGCTTAGACCATACTTTCAAGCCTACATGGTCATTGTTAGAACCATTTTCCCTCTAAATAAGGTATTACAAAGACCCAAGACATCAGGAAAATTAGCTAGATGGGCCATCTGGCTAGGCAAATGTGACATCCATTTTGAAGCAAGGCACTAAAAGTGCAAGTCTTGGCAGACTTCATCACTGAGTTAATAAGCTTAAACCTTCACCCAGTCAAAAGATAGAGTCATGGTACATGCATATAGACAAAGCTTCCTCATAGGTGTTGGTCCCTGTGCGAGTATAACTAGGGTCAGAGGGGGGTGAATGACTCTTTTTACCGATTATTAGACTTTTAAAACTCTTGTGTAGCGTGTTTGATTTACTCTGGAGTTAGTGGATCCAGATGATGCAAATATGAAATGAAATGTACTAAAAGTAAAAGTTTAAAGTATAGGAAACAAAAAACAATTATTTTATATTGGTTTGGCCCCACCTACATCCAGTCCCCGGAGTTTTCCTCCTCCGAGCTTAAGTCCACTAGTGAGATTTCTTTCATGGGCAGAAATCTAGCCTTTACAGTTGTCTCCGGAGATTTTTTCTCATCCAAATGTAGGATATATCACCAAACTAATCCCTAGACTAGTTGAGTTCTTTACAGCTTGTCTTTGTAGAATCTCTCTTCTTTCAGAAGTAGGATATACCACCAAAACTAATCTAAGCTTGGATGAGTCCCTTTCTCTAAGGGGTATACCACTTAAACTCTCCCTAGTTTAAGCTAAGTCCCCAGTCCCAATACTCACCAAAGCAAGAGATTTTACAATGGTTATCTTTTTGAAAGATTGGTTTTGAATTCTTCAAGTTTATAATTTCACTTGAGAATTCTTATAAACTGATTTTCAAGTTTGGTTAATACAGATTGAATGGCAAATTTCTCTAGGTAATAACTTTGTAAAATCAACTAGCATCTTCTCAACTTGAAGCTACCCTTTTATAGCCTTGGATCATAAATGTAGCCATTGCTCAATCTTGAATCTTCACCATTGATCAGATAATTGTTGAAGTGTCTGGAGCTGTTCATCTATCTGTCAGACCCAATAAATGTCTCGTTTGATTTATTGGGATTAGAGCAATAAAGTTGTTAGTTGTCGTTTATTTGGCTTTCTATGCTCTGCCATATTTTATGCAATTTTTTATTTTGTTTGGACTCCATGTACCTTGATATTGCTCTAAGTTAAAAAGGTTGTTACCTTTTTTCTGTTTCTATGTTAGCCTTTTTGTCCTTTCCTAAAACCGTGCAAGCTGTCACTTTATCATTCTCCAAGGCAAAAAGCATGTTTGACTTTAGACCAAATTGGAGGGAAATTAAATATTTAAATATGCCCTTTATCTTGAGAGTTATATCTTTTGGATGTCTTTAGACAATAACTTTACCATATGCTATTCCTATAGTGATCTTTTCCGGATGCTATCTTCTTGGGCTTTAGGGATCTGTTTTCTTCTCGCCTCTAACCAGATTCTTCATCATTGACTTAGGGATTTGTTATCTTCTATCTTTTGCCAGATGCAGACTTCTTGGACTTGGATGTTTGTTTTCTTCAATATATTGTCCAAATGCATTCTTCCTAGAATTAGGAATTTTGTTTACTAAAAAACTTGATCTGGATGCTTGACTTGAGTTTTCTTCTTCCGGATCATTATTTCCCAACAATCTCCCCCATTTTGATGGAAACAAAAACCTAAGGATAGAAGCATCTAAATAGGAAATGTGAGCTAAGTATGATTGTTTTATACTTAGTCATTTATAAGTTTTGTCCCCTATAATTCTAGCATCCTAACTCCCCCAAGATTTTTGCATATAAGCTTCTAAGTTTTTCTAATACAATTGCTGGTTGTACTTAGAAGCATTTTTGAATAATTATTTTTCACTATATATTACTTTTGCTGTTAACAATAGTTAAAATCAATAAAGTTCAAATTATAGAGGATTATAGAAGAATACAAGTGAAAATTATTTCATAGCTATTCTATTATATATTGCAAATAGAATGATGCTAGCTATGCTTTATTATAACTACTCCTTCTCCTTACCCTTCCTAGCTTCCATCTTGTCCTTCTCCTCGTTCCCCCATTTTTTTCATCGGTTGAAGGGTCTATTTCAATGTACATCCATTTATTCCATATATTCTCCCAAGCTCCGGATAGAATACTATAGTTTATATTCCCAGCTAATCTCTGTTCTATGATTTTATCCACTATTGGGGCTCAAGATGTAACGGTTAAAGAAACTTCTGGAGCTAAGCATAGGACTTAGTAAGATTTGGATGCATTTGAAGGGCATATTCCCTATCTTCCTCCTTAAAGTAAGGGAACATTACCTAGATTAGAGTTAGTAGGCATTTACAGCCAGTTAATTGCTCTCTTATTGCTTCCTGAGAAGTTGAGAGAGAGGTGACTTCAAATGATATAGCACTTCTTCTTTGAGTTACAGTGGTGGGGATAGATTTCATCATCTCTTCAAACTTCTTTTCCATGAAATTCTTGAGCTCCTTTTTTAGATCAATTGTAGCAGAATTGATATGCTTAAGAGTAGTGGTATTTCCAGATTCTAATTCGATTGCAACTTTGGTAGTAGTCTATTTAGCTTCACTAACCTCTTTTAATATCTGATCCAAAATCGGAGTCACCTTGGTCAGATCATTTTGAGCTATCTGATCATCATTAGGAAAACTGTTCACTCTTTGCTCAATAGCTACTAGTCTACTCTGGATCTCTTCCAACTCTTTTTTTAGATCTTAAGAAATTGATTGATTCTGAGTTGAGGACACAATGTTTTCCAATCTGGCATAGATATCCTTTAGAATGGGTTTGAGATCAGAGTTGCTGCTTTTCTTATCCACGATAGCAGCTTCTTCCAATAGTTGCCAAGCTATCTTTAATTTCTCAGCTTTTGTAGATGGTATGACTGGAGTGCTGACTCTGGGTCTTAATTTAAATGAGGTCACTAGAGTATAGCTAGGACTTAAGGTACGTTCTTCATCATCCCCCTCCTGATTATCTTCATCTTCGTCATCATTATCATTATCCTTCTCTTCCTCTTCTTTATCCTCTTGATCATCCTCTTGGCCCTCCTAATAATTTGAAATGACCTCACCCTTTAAGTTTGCTATAGCAGCATGCTCATTGGAACCCAGATTAGTTCCCTCCTCTAGTGCATTTAGCACCAAGTTAGGCTCATCTTCTTTAGATGCAATTTGAAATTCATGTGCATCTAAGTTGCCTTGATTTCACTCCACTGCAACAATTTCTATATTTATATCAATGTGTACCTATAGATTTTGTTGTTCAGGCTATGCTGCTTCATCAGGACTTGCCTTTTTAGGACTTTCAACTTCCTCTCCCTTTATGATCCTATCATCAACTTCAACATCCTCATTATCTTCACCAGACTTCTTCGAAAGAAGAAGTCATTCAGAAATGTCATGGTTCGGGGCTCATTAACTATTACCCAACCATACTCTTTTGAGACATGGTAAATATCTAGTAGAGCCATAAAGATGGGTGGAAAAATTACTTGGGGAAGAGTAGTGGATTCATTAACTCCGGAAGATCCTCTAGGGCCATCTATTGAGAGGATGGGTGTGAGCTGACGACGCAAATCCCCGCTAGCAAGTGATGTTGGGTAATAGAAGCGATGTTGAAGTTGAAATTTAGCGTGCTAAGCGATAGCCCTTATTTTAGCGTGATGAAAATGGATAATAGAAGCGATGTTGAAGTTGAAATTTAGTCCGATTTATGTATTAAGGGATACGAGACTTAGAATCCCATATTTTAAGATAGACTCGCCACCAGGTTAAGCTCCACCGGGAATTTGGGTACGATATTCCCACCGGATGGTTAGACCGTACCTTAAAATAGAGATTCTAAGTCCGGATGATGTTGCTTACTTTTCAATTTTTAAATCAAGCTGATTGTATTTTAATAAATGTGACCTTAGTTCTTATGCGATTTAATCCGATTATTTTTTGGTATTTTCGGTTTATATGCCATACATCACACGAAAAGAGATAAATAAAGAAAATAAAATAATTATTACAAGGCTTTACAAATACCTATACATTTTTCTATTGCAAGAAAATAAATAAAGCGATAAATAAATAAATAGGAAAAATCGGGTTTCAACCGAGCTTATCGACTCAAACCCGGCTCCAAACGAGGCAAAAGATATACGAGAATAATCATAAATAAAGCATAAATAAATAAATACGGAAAATAAATACATAGCATGAAGAAAACATATTTTTGGATTTTTCAGGATAAAAACATAATCTTCGGGTGTTAATTAATAGTCTAACAACCTCAAAATGTGAAAAAAAATCAAATAAACATCCCAAAATAAGATTTAGAATTTTTAGAATACTTTTGGAATTTTTAACCATGACGAAAAGGTTTATTAGGCATTTATTAGCAAAAAGGTCATTTTTAAGCCATTAAATAGTCATTTAACCCATTAAATAATAGATAAAATAATTTTGAGCAGCTATAAAAATTAACTTAATTAATTTCAGATTATTTGTGATTTTTAGATATTTTTTGGATAAAAATCAGGACTGAAAACACATTAAAATGACAAAAATAAGGCCAAAAACAATAGAAACACGGCCAAAAACAACAGAATAAAGCGAACAATGATCATTTGGACATTTTTACTAGTAGGCCAACTCAGTGAGGTGGTAGGCCAACTCAATGACATGGTAGGCCGACTCAACAAGGTGGCCTGAATGACACTCTGTCGGCCTTCGTCCCACTGAATTGGCTTGCCAGAAAAAATGTCTAAACAAGTCGGAATCGACATTTTTGTGCCTGAAAACCGAAGATTATTAAAAATTTCAAGTCGTTTCCTACATTGTTACAGTAGATTCAGACTTAAAATGCTTATATAACTTTGGTTTTTCAGTTTGGTGGGAAAAAGAACCCAGAAAACCTGATAAAACAACGATTGGATGCTTGAGTGACCCGTAGGCCGACTGAACGAAGTGGTAGACCGACTCAGCTTGGTGGCCTAGGTGACGTTCAGTCGGCCTGACGTTTACCGGAATGGTCAGCCGGAGTTTTAGCAAAAAATCACAAAAAGGACAAAGAAAAAGGGCCAAATGCCCAGAAAAACAACCAAAAAAACACAGCAAAAAAAGCAATAAATAACTTAAATAAATAGATTGGAACTCAGAAAATTGCCTAAAGGCCGTAAATCCACTCTTGATATTCAAATCAACCTTTGGCGAGCTTTTGACGATTTTGTGACGGGAGAATCGACGAACCAAGATCGATTTAGCAAGAGATTCAGTGAATTTGTGTTGAAAAAGTCCCTAAATCCTATTTAAATCCGTTTTTTACCTGAGATTTCTACTTGATGTTAATGATTTAACTAAAGAATCAAGTCTAACAAAGCTTAGGAAACTAGGATATTTGATTTCCACCACTTTATAAAACTTATTCTTCCGAAAGAACACTAAGAAATCTAAAATCTGAGTTTTTTTTATCCAAAATTAGCAAAAGTCCTAACTTAGGTAATTTTAGGGGTTTATATAGACTTGAGTAAGTGAAAATAATGTATTTGGACCATTAAAATATGAATTTTGCAGAAAAAATGGGTGAAAATTCAAATTTTTTGACAGAAAAATGACTGAAACACGCAAGTACAGCCCCCGAAGCAAGGCCTCTTCAGTGACGCGGTAGGCCGACTCGTTAAGTTAGTAGGCCGACTCGCTGAGTCGGCCTAGGGGAAGGCCGCTTCATATGAAGTGGCCAAATCTAGGTCTCTTCACATGAAGTGGCAAAACAAGGCTGCTTCACAAGAAGCGGTAGGCTGACTCGCTGAGTTTGTCTGGCCGCTACAACAGCCGGCGACGGGAATCCGGTAAAAGGGCTGATTTTTAAAAAAAAATGCTGATAAATTTAAAAAAATCATAACTTTCCCCACGGTTATCCGATTCAAGAGATTCTTGACATTTCAGAAACCTCAAAGAGTCTACAATCTAGGAAAAATAACAAGACTCCAGGAAAAAAATTGGGTTTAAGCAAATGCTATGAAATAGTTTACTACGCGTGGGTGAAAGGTAATGGTTAATTTTAAATGCATTTTTAATTATTTTTAATGACTTTAAGCACGGTCAAATGTCACAAAATTGCCAAAAGGAGCTTTCCAAACGTGATTTAACTAACTCACAATGAATAAAATAACTAGTCCGTAAAAGGATACAACAAAAAGTCATCATCGTTCTGTGGGTCACCGAAATGCCCGTGCTTGCAGGCTGCCTCCCGGGATATTGCCACTTAGTGGGCCAAGTGTGTTCTCATGAAAGAGCAAGAATTAGAAAGGTATACCTGACATGTGGATTCTCAAATCGGTTGTCTTCCAGGATTGCCATAAATAGACCTATCAAGAACCAGATTGACTTAGAAATTTTGATTCAGTATTGCCTTCGTTGCCCTAAATGGATTCGAGGTAGATTATTGGATGGTTTATCTGTCAAGAGAGCTTTGGGGGTTTCCAAGCACGGGCCTGGGCTTTTGAGGATTGCTAAGTACGGGCCTGGGCTTTTGAGGTTTGCCAAGTGCGGCCCTGGGCTTTTGAGGTTTACTAAGCGCGGGCTTGGGCTTTTAAGGTTTGCCAAGTGGGGGCTTGGGCTTTTGAGGGTTGCCAAGCTTGGGCTTTTGAGGGTTGCCAAGCTTGGGCTTAGGCTTTTAAGGGTTTCCAAGAGCGGGCTTGGGCATTTAAGAGATGCCAAGCACGGGCTTAGGCTTTTGAGGTTTTGCCAAGCACGGGCTTTGGCTTTTGTGGGTTGCCAAGCACGGGCTTGGGCTTTTGAGGATTGCCAAGCTCGGGCTTAGGCTTTAGAAGGTTGGGTTCTCAGATTGGTGTGTTGCATCGAGGAGCCCCTAGAGATTCTGAAGGCTGCATCGAGGTGCCCCTGAGGATTCAGAAGGTTGCGGTAAGGTGCCCCTAAAGGATTTTCTAAATTTTGGATTCTGGATCTTCGGATCGATCATCCATCAGAATCGTAGTACAACGTATCTGTCAAGGTAGTTTTAAAGCATTAGTAAACAATACAAATTGCGTTTTTATTGCTTAATCGATTTTGTGGAACAAAAATATTTTCCCCCTTTAATTAAGCAATAAAAATGAAAGAATGAAATATAAACTGAGTTAGGATTTCAGGGAGTCCGGAGAAATTTGGGTGTCTATCGGGACTCGCTGATATGCCTTTTGGATTCTCTATCTTTGAAAGGAGTTTAGAACATGTGTTGAGATGCCCCTGATGATTATATCGAGGTGCTCCTGGGTAATTGCATCAAGGTGACCCTGGGAAAAAATCTGAGTTCTGATTTTAGAATCCAACGAATTGGTTGTCCATCTAGATTGCCACAAGGTGTACCTATTGAGGAAATTTTGAAGCATTAGAAAATGATATAAATAGCATTTTTATTACTTAATTTATTTTGTGGAACCAAAATATTTTTGCCCCTTCATTTAAGCAATGAAGAATGAAATATAAATAGAGTAAGGATTTTGTGAGTCCGCAGAAACTGCTGAGGTTGATTGTAGAGCTCAAAGATAATAGTTGACATGCCCCTTGGGCATGGCCTAGAATATAGGATAGAGAACAATTCTGAGATGCTCCTTAATATAGGTGCTTGCTGGGAAGTCGAGCATATGGCTTGAGGATACTTTTCTATGCTTTGTTTCCTATAGAATTCAGCATAGAATAATAGACATGACATTTATGAATATTATGCATGAATTTATGAATGCATGAGCTGCTCAGACTGATCATCCTCTGCATCTGAGTTACATGACTGCTGTTGATCGATTTTGCTCAAAGAGAGGACATATGGAATCGTATCGCAGCACGGGTAAGGCAAGAATGCCCCTGGCGGAGGATTAGGGATGTCGCACAGATTAGGTGGGGATGCCCCTACTGGATAATTAGGGAAGTTCTGATGCACACACTAGGCTTGTGTGGCCGAACATTAAGGCTGAGGATTGCCATTTTCTACACACCCTCTCGATTGCATAAATGATTGTTGAATTGAGCGTATCGAAGATAACTGGGAGCATGAGGCAAAGTTCGAGATTTTGGATGATAAATAGCTGGATGCTATTACTACTAATGAATTTTATCAAGGATGGTCGGGGAGATTACAGACTTTTCCCGATGCTTGGTCACAGTTGATACTAGTAGAGGATGGATTTGAGTCCTTCGAATCTACTAAACCGGAGAATGTATTCAGGCACTCTGATGATGACAATAATGCAAGTACTTCAATATGATCGATGGTAGTCATTTATCTTTGTTTTGATGGTGTTAGATTTTGCATAGACCTGAATATTGAGATGGGCCTATCAGACTTTGTTCATTTTGCTTTTATTTCCTAATTTTTACCTGGACCGCCCTTTTTGGGTTTTTAATACAGTGAAACATCCCGACTTTTACATAGACCTCGATTGTTTTCAGTCTATCAAGATTTTTGCCTTTTATATTTGTTTTTCTTTTCTTTTGAGGTATTGGGTTGACTGCACAGAACCCTACATTCGACTTATTTGCAACATTTTGCCTTTTGGGCCTAATTTATTCATTCAAGCACAGACATAAAGGATTCAGTAAAATGCCATTTCCATTAAATGAAGTAAGTTTGAGTACATGATGATGATAACCATTTCTATTGACTCAAACTCTGGTGTTAACTAGCCTGTGAAGGTTTTCTAGCCAACCACTCTTGTAGCTTAGTTTACCCTAACTTTTGCCTAGGCCGCCCTTTTTTGGGTTTTCAGTCTAACGGGCTATTTAGCCCCCTAACTTTTGGTTGATCGGTTTGCTGAATACCGATTAGCGGGATACAACCTAATTTTTGCCCGAGAAGTAGAGGACCACTCATAGGGTGTTTAACTCCATTTTTTATGTGCCGTTTTTCTGGATTTGATTCTTTCGGTTAGATATGATAATGCTTCAACCTACTTTGAGTGGTAGGGTTTATGAGCTCATTACCATTGATAATCATCCCCTTGCACGGAGCATATTTCTAAATACACAAAGTCTTACCCAATCTGGTTCGAACTTCCTCCTTGGATCAGTGTTGGTAGGCCTTGCTTGCTTTAGAATCAGGTCATCGACCCTTGACTGCAACTCTGACACTTGACTCAATTTTTGTTTAGCCTTACTATGCACTCCCAGCATACCAGAAGACTGCTTAAGCTATTCGGACCGTGCTTTAGTCTGTGGGGTCTCTTTGATTGCGACTATTAAGGACTTTATCTCGTTTTGGTTGGTAGCAGAGTTTCCATTTCTTAGGCAAATGAGAAAGGTGTTTGGCTTGGGAGAATTCCAACATTTGTTTGACATCTATGAAGGGTGAGTGGGAGCTCATCGGCTTAATCTTTGATCCTTATGGTAGTCTTTGAAATGAACTTCTTGATGAGCTGGTTTATGGCTTCGGTTACTCCATTAGCTTGTAGTTAGTTGGGTGAATATCTACAGTGCTCAGACCTAAATTTCTTGATCGATTAGTGGTTGCCCCTTGGGATTGAATTCCATTGTTCGAAATGATATGACGAGGTATGCTGTACCATGGGAAGATGTGTTTCTCGATGAACTTAGCCATCTTCTCGGTGGTAATATTGGTGAAAGATTGGCTTCCCCCTATTTTGAGAAGTAACATGCCCCTCTCTTGATAAAGCAGTGTTCATTTATTGAGGAGGGTCAAATCTCGTAGATCATATGTGTCCCCCTCACTGAGAATGGCCAATAAGGAGAGAAATAGGGAAGGTTTGAGGGTGTATGGGAATGGATATTGGGAAAAGGCAATGTTGTATTGGGGTGGGAATGTTGAGAATGGGTGGGGCGAAGAAAAGAGAAGCTATAATTCTATTGAAGATGACCTGGCTATAATCTTTCTCCACAATCAGCTGACACCTCTTCGGTAGATTGAAAATCGCTTTGTGCATGGATGTGAGACTGATGATGAATCGATGGGTATATTGGACCTATCCAAGGAAGGTCAGAGCTTCTTTTATTATGGGTGTGAAAATATGACGCTTGGCATTCTGACAATGATCCTTAGGCAGGGCCAGGTACGATTTGGTGAAAGCGTTATCAAGATCTTCAAGCACTTGTTATCTCTCATTTTCTCTCAGAGGTTAAGTTATTAGAAAGTGGTTATCATCTCAGATTGTCATCTGTACTCGAATTTATTTTAGTTAAAGAAACATCATGACTACTGAACACATTATGCTTGTCATAAAATGAATACATGGACCTAGCGGGCGAAACATCAAACAGATAAGCAAAACTAAAGTCTTTCGTTAAATTAAAGTGCCTTAAAGGCAGGATTTTCACATTTGAATACTAGAAATATAAAGACAGAAAATTACAGCATAGAGAAATCATCCGCCATAGGCGGAGGGTCTTGATTAGTAGAGCCAGTAGAGTAATCATCCTCGGTAGCTTTCATTGGTTCGTCATCCAGGATGAAGCCCAAAACCTTCGCTTGCTCGACTGATAACTTATCTCCTTCATCTGCTAGAGACCTCATGGATTCTTGCTAGAGTTGGTGATAGAATTGGCTTTCATAACGGAGTTAGTTGAATCAAAGAAGACCATTGCCAATACAACATCTTTGGGGAGACCGAAATTGATGGCGCTCACTCCATCATCAGAGCTCAGTGATGGCTTCTCCTCAGTGTCGATCCTCCTAGCTGGTTCATCCATTTTTCCTTCTTTTACCAAGAGCTAAATAGCCATGCCTAAAGGTTTGCATTGATCTATTATGTGTCCCTTTTGAACATGATTGCAATAAAAATTCCCTTTCTCTTTGGGCGTAGGAGAACGGTATTCACGAAGAGGGCGATGCATTCCTTTCACTCCTAATTTAGCAATTAGGATATGAAGAGGGAGCTTCCACGGAGGATTGAAAGCCTTTTGAGCAGGAGCCTAAGCGAGTGGGGTTTGAACTGCAGAAAAACTCTCTTGATCAACTACTTGAACCGCGGGTGTCTTTTCCTCGATTAGGGCTGGAGCAACCTTGAAAGATTGAGAATTGTTGCTCTTGTCGAACCAGGGTTTGCCACTTAGCTTGCTAGCCCTTTGCTTCTCTTCCCGGTACTAGATATTCTTAGCTTTTTCAAAAACTTTTTGGTAGGACTCAAAAGTGTCGGTCTCCATCTCTTTCCAAGGGAGCAGGAGAGCCCCGTCAAGTAACTTCAGGATCATTTCTTTAAGGCTGAACTTTTACATGAAGAGGACTAAGTGGCTATCCATCTATCGAAATAAGATTTGAAAGCTTCATCGGGCTTCTATTTGACAGCCTCCAAATGTTGAATTGTAGTCCCCATTGTATAATTAAATCCATAATGGGCAATTAAAGCTTCAGATAGGAGTTTCCAATCCAGGATTATGGACTCCGAAAGAGTATTGTACCACTCGAGGGAACGGCCTGAAAGGGTACATGGGAATAACTTGGCCAGCACCTTATCCCTAATCTTTTAGACACGCATGATCCGCTCATGCATCACTATATAGGACTTAGGAGGTCCCTCGCCTGAATAAGGTTCCATTCGGGCCATTGAGAAAGTTTTAGCCACCCAATCATCATCTTTTACTTCTTCCTTATCCTCGCCCCTATTGAGAAATTTCTTGAAGAAAGCCGCTATTTTGGGCATCACGCTCAGAAGCTGCGTGACCCAGTCACATAGAGATGACCCAAACTTAACAGGCGGAGGAGCTAGGATTTCAATCTATAGGCAAGAAAGAGGATTCTGTGGGTAAGTGGTCTCACACGGAGTGACAATGAAGCTAGGAGGAGAGGGTGCAAAGATAGTTGGCTGCACCGGAGGAACAATAAAGCCACCCCAGAGGACTGTCATCTAAGGAGTAAATCCCCTTAAGAAAGCGGGGAGATTAGGAGACTAGAGAATAGGCCTCGTGTATATAGATGGATAACAACCGAAGGTTGGTAGAGCAGATGATAAGGATGGCTGAGAAGAGCTCTAACTAAACTGAAATTGGCTTTGCTAGATAGGATGAATAGGGGGGAGTGGCTGTACCAGAAATCGATTCTGGATTGGTGGAGACTGAACTATCTCTTCTAGAGCTTGAAAAATAGGCCCTGCTTGCCTCTAAGACTCTCTTTCCTCCCTGGGAGTGGATCTAACTTGCTCTTAAATAGTGGCCCAAAACATATCTAACTGGAGGAATAAAGCCATAGCATTAGCCAACTCTGAACCCAACTGAGATTGCCCCTGATCAACTAACAGAGAAGAGACAGGTGGAGGAGTACCCTCGGTCGAAAACCTACTAAAAGGAGGAGTATCAGACATGGTAGGAATAACCGATTCTGACACTGAATAGCGAGCTAAATGTCGGTCGAGTCGTAATAAAAGAGGGCTTTAGCAGCAGGGACGTCTTAACCTAACTGATTAAACTAAAAGATGATCAGCCCAAATCGAACCATAAATGAGATGGATGATAACATAAATATTTGAGTGATGAATGCTATACATATGGGTGGTTTAGAGAGGTAGAGAGCAGAAGAGCTCATGATGCGAAGCTTAACCCCAAAATACATAACATGTATAGATTCCTCATTATGCCCATTGAACTAGGTACAGGTCATCGGGACTCAAACGATCTCAGGCATTTTGTGAAATTCCCCCTTCAAGCGAGGGGAGAGTAGAGGTAAGCAAAAAACTAAAAAAAAGATCAGCCACAGGCGGCTTATGCATGAGCTTTGCATGAATGAGAACAACACAAGTAGCACACAAAAGGAAATAAACCTCTTCCAACCTTATGACTCCCGCGTAACGCCAATTTGTAGTCTGGGGTTAACTCTAGCGCTAAGAAACAGCAAGAGAGTGTGCGACCTAAATCTAGATTGTTCTAGTGAGCCTAAAGGGAAGTTTCTATGGCTAGTTTTATAGCGGTTCATTGTCTCAAATTGTTGGTGTCATGGAATGACACTGTAGAAGGGCCTTATTTACCTTAATCCCGTGTAACTCAACCACTCCTCAAATGAGTGCGACCGCGGGACTTACACAATGGTTGAAACGAGTGTTCCACCTATAAATACCCCCAATTCCTGGCAGGCATGAGGTATATAAGTAGGATTCACGGGGGTGATGAAATGGCACCTTAAAACTTAGAATCTAACTAAGCAGTGGATTCAAAAGGCATAAGAAATAAAGCTTTGATTTAAAAACGATTTAAGCACATCATCAAAATCCTTTAACGAAGGTTCGAAAATGAAAGCGATTTTCAAATTTTAAGTTAAAGGAAAATCCATAGTAGAGTCGCCACTGTGAGCTGACGACCTGAATCCCCCGCCCATAAGGTAAGCTTTAATGCTCCTCGGCGTGGGCCGAAGAAACAACGAGCGCTATAAAGCATGCTAAGGGATAGCCCTTATTTTAGCGTGATGAAAATGGATAATGGAAGCGATGTTGAAGTTAAAATTTAGTCTAATTTATGTGTTATGGGATACAAGACTTAGAATCCCGTATTTTAATATAGAGTCACCACTCGGTTAAGCTCCACCAGGAATTTGGGTACGATATTCCAAACGGATGGTTGGACCTTACCCTAAAATAGAGATTTTAAGTTCGGATGATGTTGCTTACTTTTCAATTTTTGAATCAAGCCGATTACATTTTAATAAATGTGACCTTAGTTCTTATGCGATTTAATCGGATTATTGTTTGGTGTTTTCGGTTTATATGCCATACATCACACAAAAAGCGATAAATAAAGCAAATAAAATAATTATTACAAGGCTTTACAAATACCTATACATTTTTCTAATGCAAGAAAATAAATAAAGCGATCAATAAATAAACGGGCGAAACAGGGTTTTAAGCGAGCTTACCAACCCAGGCCCGGCTTCAAATAAGGGAAAAGGTATACGGGAATAATTATAAATAAAGCATATATAAATAAATGAGGAAAATAAACACATAGCATGAAGAAAACGTATATTTGGATTTTTCGGGATAAAAACATAATCATTGGGTGTTAATTAATAGCCTAACAACCTAAAAATGTGAAATAGATCAACTAAACATCCCAAAATAAGATTTAGAACTTTCAAAATATTTTTGAAATTTTTAACCATGGCAAAAAAGGTTTATTAGGCCTTTATTAACAAAAAGGTCATTTTTAAGCCATTAAATAGTCATTAACCCCTTAAAAAATAGATAAAATAATTTCCAGCAGCTATAAAAATTAATTTGATTAATTTCAGATTATTTGTGATTTTTAGAGATTTTTCAATTAAAAATCGGGACTAAAAACGCATTAAAATGACAAAAATAGGGCAAAAAATAACAGATACAGGGCCAAAAATAACAGAATAAAGTGAAGGACCATTTGGACATTTTCACTAGTAGCTCGACTAAGTGTGGTGGTAGGTCGTCTTAGTGACCTGGTAGGCTGACTCAATGAGGTGGCCTAGATGACACTCAGTCAGCCTTCGTCCACTGAAGTGGCCTGCCAAAAAAAATGTCTAAACAAGTCGGAATCTACATTTTTGTGCCCAAAAACCCAAGATTATTAAAATTTCAAGTCGTTTCCTACATTGTTACAGTAGATTCGGACTTAAAATGCTTATATAACTTTAGTTTTTCAGTTTTAGGGGGAAAAAGAACCCAAAAAATCCGACAAAACAACGATTGGCTGCTTGAGCGACCCATAGCCCGATTGAACGAAGTGGTAGACCGACTCAGCGAGGTGGCCTAGGTAACGTTTGCCAGAATGATCAGCCATTTCGGCAAAAAATACAAAAAGGACGAAGAAAAATGGTCCAGTGCCCTGAAAAATAACTAAAACAATACAGCAAAAAAGCAATAAATAACTTAAATAAATAGATTGGAACTCAGAAAATTACCTAAAGGCCGTGAATGACTTTTGATACTCGAATCAACCTTTGGCGAGCTTTTAACGATTTTGTGATGGGAGAATCGACGAACCAAGACCGATTTAGCAAGGGATACAGTGATTGTGTATGGAAAAAGTTCCTAAATCCTATTTAAATCCGTATTTTACCTAAGATTTCTACTTGATTTTAATGATTTAACTAAAGAATTGAGTCTAATAAAGCTTAGGAAACTAGGATATTTGATTTCCACCACTTTATAAAACTTATTCTTCCTAAAGAACACTAAGAAATCTAAAATCTTATTGTTTTTATCCAAAATGAGCAAAAGTCCTAACTTAGGTAATTTTGGGGGTTTATATAGACTTGAGTAAGTGAAAATAATGCATTTGGTCCCTTAAAATCATGAATTTTATGGAGAAAAAAGGTGAAAATTTGAATTTTTTGACAGAAAAATAACTGAGATGCGCAAGTATAGTCCCCGAAGCAAGGCAGCTTCAGTGACGTGGCAGGCCGCCTCACATGAAATGCTCAAATCTAGGCCACTTAACATGAAGTGGCTGGCCTACTCGCTGAGTCGGTCTACCTGCTTCGGTAGCCGGCGACCGGATTTTGGTGACCGGAATCTGGTGAAAGGGCTATTTTTGGAAAAAAATGCCAATAAACTTAAAAAATCATAACTTTCACCATGGTTATCTGATTCAAGCGACTCTTGACATTTCAAAAACCCCAAAGGGTCTAGAATGTAGGAAAATATCGAGACTTCCAGAAAAAATTTGGTTTAAGTGAAAACTGCAAGCAATTTACTGCATGTGGGAGAAAGATAACGGTTAATTTCAAATACATTTTTAATTATTTTTAATAACTTTAAGCGCGGTCAAAGGTCACAAAATCGTTAAAAGGAGATTTATAAATGTGATTTGACTCTCAATGAATAGAACAACTAGTCTGTAAAAGGTTAGACCAAAAAGTCATCATCGTTCTGCAGGTCATCGAAAAGCCCGTGCTCGCAATGGGGTTATTCAGTTTCTGGTTCTCTTTAATCGCAGCCATCATATCATTATACTTCGAATCCTCTAGACGTAGAGTTTTTGCTGTTATCTCTATATTTTTCCCTTTATTTCTCCTAGCCTCTGCCATCACCTCTGCTCTAGTGGAGTTAGGAGGTAGATCCTTAATAGTTATACTAGTCTCAGGTTTCTTGGGAGCAATTTTTGCTTTCTTGGCCTTCAAGGCCTGTGTGAAACTTGATCCCTTTTATTAACTTTAGCTTTGGAGTAGGGTCATCCTTCTCTGTAGCACTACTGGATGCACTCTCCCCTTTTATGATCTCTTCAAGGGTATGAGAGGCCCCTCTCTTTCTTACGGCCCTGATTGTAGTAGCCGCTGTTCCAATTTTCTCCTACTCTTCCGGATCATCAACTTTCTTTCCCTTCTTGGCAGCAGCTTTGATGAGCCTCCTCCTTGGATTAGCAGGTGTTTGCTTGTGGATTTGGGTAGGAGTTGAAGAGTCCTCATTTACTTCTACTAGATCCACCTCAAGCAGATCCAAATTAATCTTCTTTTGGGCTCTAGGCTTGGTGGTTCTGGCCTTTTTTACTACCAGAGCTTTCTCAACCGTTCCTTCAAATTTCCTTGCCCTGCTCTTCTCCTACTTCTCTTTCTTTTGCTTTAGTTCCTTGGGTTCATCCCACTTATCATGAAAGGTAAGTTTAACGAAATTTTTCTCAAGAATGGCTTTGCCTTCAATGTGCTCTGCTCCAGCCAGGTTTACTTGATTTGCTGTGAGGATTTTTATAATCAATCCTCTATAAGAGTATTTGTGTTGTGCTAAATAGTGGATGAGTAAGATGGTTGTGTTGACTTCTTTGTTTTCAAACCAATGCTACAGAACGTAGTGCTGGAAAGCTGAAGTAGTATTAAGGCTTCCTTTCGGGATCAAAACTAGCTTGGCCATTATAAACTGAAGCACTCTAGGTGTCTCTGTCCGGTGAGTTCAGAATTTGTCACCAAAGTATCTCTTCGGAAGCCACATTTTAGGGTCATACTTGATGGTTTGTTCATCCCCATCATTTCTCAAAATTACTCCACTATTTTTCATGTTAAAATCAGAAAAAGAACTCAAGAGTGACTATGATGACTTTCCCCTGCACTTTAGTCCAGAATGCGTTAACATAGTTATGGATTCTTAGATTCTCATAAAACTCCTTTACTAGTAGGAGATAGGTTGGGTTGCTCATCTAGAGGAAGACCTCAAGGTGTTAGCCTTTTAGAAGGAGTTGGGAGAAAGGTTTTATGGTAAACAAGAACTTATCACCTAAATAGTTAGAGGGAATGACGGTGTCTATAGTTTTGAATTTTATGAGGATGAAGTCTTCATCCTTGAAAGATGATTATGGTGGTTGGTGTCTTGCAAAGACAATAGCTTGGACTTTGGTTCTTGTCATTTTAGAGAATTTAAAGGAGAGTTGGAGAAATTTAGGGTTTTTGGAAAGATTTTTACCAAGTAACAGTAGGTAGTTGCTCATATGAAGAAGACAAGAGAATTTGGGATGTTTTTATAGAGTTTTGGAGGTGAGGGTTTTATGGTAATCCGAAAGCAGTTAAATCTAATAGGATTGATGACTTGTCCATTCAATTTGGGAGAGAGGTTAATGGTGTGAAAACTAAAGAATGGGAACGATTTATTCCATTTAAACTGTTATGATTTTACCACGAGTGGTGTGCGTAGTAAACGTTTGAAATTCAAAAAGTGAACAGTTACCTTTTTAGCGCCTTTACTTCCATATGTAATTTTTATCTACTGAGCTAGCAATATTCTCTTCCAAAACCAGAATTAATTCAACTTAATTTTCTCACTTGATTCCTTCACAACATAAATTGGATTTGACATTCCAATTCCCTCTTGGATCTTATTGAATTGATCTTTACTTAGTGGTTTAGTAAAGATATCTGCCCTTTGCTCGTTGGTTTGAATGTAGACGAGAACTATATCCTTCTTTATGACATGGTCCCTAATGAAATGATGCCTTATATTGGCATGCTTCATCCTGCTATGTAGCACTAGATTCTTTGACACATCAATTGCACTCTTGTTGTCACGCATCACATCAACACGTCTTGCTTGAACTCTATAATCTTCTAATTACTCTTTGATCCATAGAAGTTGAGTAACATAGCTTCCGACATCCATTTATTCAACTTTAGTAGCTTATAATGCCACTGATATTTACTTCTTGCTATACCAGGATACTAAGAAATCTCTAAGAAAGGGGCAGCCTCTGAATGCGCTTTTTCTTTTAAGTATATCTCTGCCATAATCAACATCAGTGTACCCTTGCAAAGTGAAATTCCCATTAGTAGGATACAATAATCCAACTTCAGTTATCCTAGAAAGTATCTGATAATTCTCTTGATGGCCTTTAGATGTGATTCCTTAGGATTAGCTTGATATCTTACACAATAGCACACAATATAGTGTATCTCTGGTCTACTTACAGATAGATATAGAAGGGATCTAATCATCCCTCTAAATGGCTTCTGCTCTACCTCTACTTCATCACAGTCTTTTGAAAGAACTATATCTGATTCCATAAGAGTGGACATTGGCTTGCTTTTTCCATGTCAAACTTCTTTAGAATCTCCTAGGTATACTTGGATTGATTGATGAAGATCCCATCTGAACTCTGCTTAATTTGAAGGTCAAGGAAGAAATCGAGTTCTCCTATCATTGACATTTCAAATTCCTTCTTCACTTGATTATTGAACTCTTCACACATCTTTTCATCAGTAGCTATATGATATCATCAACATAGATTTGAACAAGAATGACATTACCCTTTTTCTTCTTAATGAAGAGTGTTGTGTTTGCTTTCCCTTGGATGTATCACTTGGATATGAGAAATCAGGTGAGCCTCTCATACCAAGATCTTGGAGCTTGCTTCAATCCATAAAGAGCCTTCTTCAGCTTATAAATATGCTTGGGATCTTGACTTTTCTTTCGTGCATGGTTAGTCTCATCATAATCTAAATGTATTAACTCTACCACAGTTTGAGTTCTCTTATTATATACTCTGTAAGCTTTGTTATGTATTGAGTAGCAAAGGAAAATTGCTTCATCATATTTAGGATCAAATTTTCCTAGTAGCTCTCTATCATTTAGGATGTAGCATTTACATCCAAAGACTCTAAAATACCAAATTTTGGGTTTCTTTTCATTCCAGATTTCATATGAAGTTTTGTTTATGTTCTTTCTAATAAGAGCTCTATTCAAAATATAACATGTAGTGTTTACAGCTTATCCCCAAAAGTATTTCTGCAAGCTATTTTCAATTAGCATTGTTCGAGCCATTTCAACTATAGTTCTATTCTTCCATTCTACAACCTCATTTTGTGAGGAGCAGAGAAGTTGCTTAATGCCCTTAGATTCAAAGATTTCAGTAAATAGCTTATTTTTTAATTCTCCTCCATTATCACTCTGTATACGTGCAATGCTTATGCCCTATTCTACTTCTACTATAATGAATATTCTAGAGAAATGTTCAAATGCCTCATCTTTTCTAGCCAGCAAAGATACCCCAGAATAGCGAGAATAATCATCCACAATAACCACAGTGTATTCTCTTCTTCTTAAGCTTATGGTTTTGATTTATCCAAACAGGTCAATATGTACGAGTTCAAGGACTCTTTCAGTAGGTATATAAGGAATGGAAGGGAAAATCTTTCTTGTTTGTTTTCCTAGATGACATGCAGTGCATATTTGATCCTTATTAAAAGCAACCTTACGCAAACCCTCAACTAGTTCCTTTTTGGCTAGTTTGGACAGGAGGTTCATGCTAACATGTCCCAACCTTCGGTGCCGTAACCATGATTCCTCTTCTTTAGACACCAAGCATATGTTATTATTTTTCTAATTCTTAATGTTAACAGAATAAATATTATTTATTCTAGGTGCATGGAGAATAAGTTGATTGGACTTACTATCAATGATTCAACAACCTCTAGAGTCAAAGATGAATTTTCTTCCTTTATCATAGAGTTGAGCAACACTGAGTAAGTTGAACTTTAGGCCATCAACTAGAAAGAGATCTTTTATCTTTAATTCAGATCCAACGGTCCTAAGTCCAATGATCTATCCCTATTGATTGTCTCTAAAGCTTACTTTTCCACCCTTCTTCCGGGTTAATGTGATGAAGGTTCTTTCATCACCAATCATGTGCCTTGTGCATCCACTATCAATGTACCAAGTATATTGATCTTAAGTGGACCTAAGGCATGATTGCAAAAAAAATCAAATGAGTTTTGGTACCTAATCAGATTTGGGTCCCCTTGAGTTATTATTCCTTTTAGGCCATTGATGACTATCATAATAATAATTTTTAAATCTACACATTATGGTTATATGATTTATTCTACCATAAAACCTGCACCCAGTGATTGATTTGTTCTACTCAAGCTTCTTTTGAATCTTTTGAAGATCCTCCTTTCTATAATCTCTGGAGTATCCTGATTTGGATAATTGCTAGTCTGCTTGTCCGATATGTATCCGGTAGTTCGCTAGAGGAGCAATTTCTACTCTATGATATTTTCTTTGATTGAGTGGTTATTGGTCATAGATAACTACACTTTCCCTTTTTGAGCAGTTGTATATCTTTGCGTTTGTGGTTTTCCTTTTTGAGGAGCCATATACTTATGTGCTTGGGGTTATCTGTTAACTTTCTTTAGTTTTGGAGGTTCCAGATTCTTTCTTTGATTTAAAGGTCTTGGTTTTCTTTCTGCAGCTGTCTTTAGATTCCTTTTGGTAGCTTCCTTTATCAAGGCTAGTTCCCTTTCTAGCCCAAACAGGTTGGCACTGAATATTTAAACTAGGGACCTTATGGAGTTTTCTTCAACATTCTTAAAGTGCTTTGTAGCCCTTATAAGATTTATGTCTTGTCCCATTACTTCAGCATCTCTGCTAGATCTATTACTTGTCTTTGAAGAAGTTTGATGGCCATGGTATTCTTTCTTAGATTGTTGATCACAATCCCTAGAGCTCTAGCAAGATCATTGTCAGAAATAAGATTAGAGTTAGAGTTTACCTCTATACTGGCTAACTCAGACTCTGATTCATCAATTTGCTTAGTGATATGCTGAGTTGTTCATCTTCTAAAAGGTTCTACCTCTGGCTTAGTCAGTGCCATGAATCTATAGTTGGCAGTCTTCTCTTCACCTGAAGATGATGAGCTACTGCATTCATCACTGTTGCTCTATGTGGCCACCATTGCCTTTTTCTAGTGCTTCTTTTCCTTCTTGAGATTAGGACATTTTATTTTGAAATGTCCTTTCTCTCCACATTAGAAGCAGGCTATCTCCTGTTCTTGATCCTTCTTATCATCCGAGTCTATTCTGTATTTTTCCTTCCTGGAGTTGCTTTCTCTCCTATTCTTGGAGTCAAACCTTCTAGAGCTTCTCCTTGACCCTTTCTCTTTGTTTCTTACTTTTGAATTATCTGGCCAGCATGGCTATTTCTTCCATTTTAAGAGGAGATTCCCTTGAATTGTTTTATGCTACAAAGGAGGCTGATCCGGATGAGTCTGCCTGTGAGCAGATGACCTTTTTTCTCACCTGTAAAGATCACGTGAAATGCATCACATGTGGGGTGGAAGAATAACAATGCACTGTGAGGCATGCCGAAGGACTGATCCTTATTTTAGTGTGATAAAAGCATTGATGTTGATGTTGAATTCAAATCTAATTTAGGTGTTAAAGATACAGGATTGAAATCTAGTACTTAAAATAGAGTCACTACCCGATTTAGCTCAACTGAGAAATTTTGGTATTATTTTCCTACTAGGTGGTAGACCATACCTTAAGTAGAGATTCCGAGTTCGGATGATGTTATCTATTCTTCATTGGGCCAAGTTAAACTATTTCATTCTTTCTTAATCGGTTTTAATCGATCCTATTTATTGTGTTTTCGGTTTATATGTTGTTTTCGCGTTTATCAAGCAAACGAAGCGATAAATAAATTATTACAGTCATCCAGAAATAAATGCAGGAATTAAAATTATGACAAGGCTTTCAAATCCTATAAATCTTCTATGCAATAAATGAAATACCCGAAGGCCTAACATACATCTAACCTAAATCTACCTGCAGGAGATGGTTAGCATAGATACGGCATGTCATATGAGGTGTATCACTTAGCACGCATAGTTAGTGGAAAAAATAAGACTCAAGTTAGCGTGAACATGGCATATTCATTTGTTATGTTATAAAGCCCGATTGGATGGCTAAAGATGAGATTTGAATGGCATTTGCGGGAAAATTCCATTTTGACTAAATTTTAGATTCGGTCGTTGTTTTAACCGGATTATTAGTGAAAATACCATATGGTACGAGGTGGGGTTTATTTTCAAAAGGTTTTGGACCTTCATCATTACACTATACACCCTAGCTTCGGGAACATAACTAGGTCAAAAATAAATGAAACAAAATAGTTATCCTAAAGGTCATGTCACCGGCGCCATGGTTGATACCGCTAGAGACATCAGTGATGTCGCTAGCGGTATCAGTCACATAAGTAGGCTGCATGACTTTCTGGATACCATGAAGAAAGGGTCCTATAATAAGATGAGGCCTCTAGAAGCAAGTGATATTGCTAGCGGTATCAACAATACCGCTGGCGGTATGGTTGATACCGTTGGCGGCATCAGCTTCTTGCAGTAGCAGTAGATAATGGTAAAAAGTGACCAAAAACCCAAAAACAAACACAAAATAGCACAAACAAGTAAGAATGAAGCCAAAGAGCTATGGGACTCAGAATTTTACCTCAGGGCCGTGAATCCACCTCTTCATGATCCTAGGAACACCTCCGGGGAACTTGCAAAGATGATATGGGTAGTAAATTTAAGGATTTATGTCTCTAAGTTTTTATTAAATTGATTTTAACCTAAAGTCTACTGATTTTAAGCATTAACTAAGAGAATTCAAAGAAGAAAAACTAAGAAAAATTGATTAGAATCCCTTTTCCTACCTTTTCTACTTCTTATCTCTCTAAAATTGATTTTCTCACTCCAAAATGCTCAAGCAAAATTTAGATGTGTTGTTGTTGTTGGCTTGTTAAAACCCTAAGGTGTGTTTTTATAGGCAAACATGGGTGGTCTTCGAGACCTTCAGCCATTTTCACCGAAATGGCAAAAAAGAGTCTGCCCAAGGAAGAAGAAGAAAGCATTCTCCAGAAGCCTGATTTGGCCCTGTCACTGGTGGTATGAGCAATACCATTGGCGGTATCAGCTTCCTGCAGGCTGACTGCCAACAGGCCCATAAGCCCAAAAAGCTGCCAAAGGGGTCAAAAAGCAGGTCAAAAGGCATCTCTTTGATTTTTCATGATATTTTAATGGATATTTAGAGATTAATTTAGTTTTGGGTGTAAATCATCGGTTCAAGCTCCTATCAGATGCATTATCGGACAAGCCGAACTGAATTCTTACGAGAAATAAAATTCGTAGGGAATTTTATATCGGTAATAAAAACTCCAAAGAATTTTTATTATGGGGAAAAAAATTAGGAACACGTAATCAATGTCTTGCAAGTGAGACTGCAAAATCCTGTGCTCACAGGCAACCCTCGGGGGATCACTACTGCCACATGTTAGTATGATCAGATGAAAGAGCAAGAGATAGGAATGACACCTGATGGATGACTGGTTTGCCCATTGGTCAAAATTGAGCTTTGCGGATTGGTTGCCCCATGCTCAGACTCGTGCTTTATGGATTGGTTGCCCCTTGGTCGGGCATATGCTTTGTGGATTGGTTGCCCCTTGGTCGGACTTGTGCTTTGTGGATTGGTTGCCCCTTGGTCGGGCTTATGCTTTGTGGATTGGTTGCCCCTTGGTTGGGATTGAGCTTCATGGAGAGATTACCCCTTGGTCGGACTTATGCTTTGTGGATTGGTTGCCCCTTGGTCAGGCTTGTGCTTTATGGATTCGCTGCCCCTTAGTCGGGCTTAAGCTTCACGAAGAGATCACCCCCTAGTCAGACTTACGCTTTATGGATTGGTTGCCCCTTAGTAGGGCTTGAGCTTTCAAAGAGATCGCCCCTTGGTCGGACTTATGCTTTGTAGATTAGGTGGAGTGTTGCTCTTGTAACAAGCGACAAGTAAAAGATTAGACAGATCTTTAGAAGACGTTTTTACTACTTGATTGATTTTGTGAAATAAAAAATATTTTTCCCCCTTCGATCAATAGTAAAAATGTAAAAAAAGTACAAGGGTTTCAGAATTCTTGGGGATGATAGGATGGCAGTTGAAAGCGACGTGTATAGGGACACGCTACAATCTTGGAGGGGTAAACCCAAAGGCAACATATATGGGGTCATGATGGGACCTTCAGTTGGCTTTCTGGGGGTGAACCTAAAGGGTGACACGAATAAGGACTATATCAGGGACCTTCAGTCGGCGCTCCAATGTTGAACCCAAAGGGTGATACGTATAAAGTCTGTATCAGGGACCTTCAGTTGGCATTCCAGGGGTGAACCTAAAGGGTGATACATATAGAGACTATATGCGAGACCTTTAGTTGGCATTCCGGGTGTGAACCCAAAGGGTGATACGTACAAAGACTATATCAGGGACCTTTAGTTGGCATTCCGGGTGTGAACCTAAAGGGTGATACGTATAAAGACTATATCAAGGACCTTTAGTTGGTGTTTTAGGGGTGAACCCAAAGGTGACACGTACAGAGACTATATTAGAGACCTTCAGTTGGCATTCCAGGGATGAACCCAAAGGGTGATATGTAGAGAGATTGTATCATGGACCTTCAGTTGGCGTTCCAGGGGTGAACCAAAGGTTGATACATATGGAAACGACATTAGGGACCTTTAGTTGGCGTTCCGGGGGTGAACCCAAAGGGTGATATGTATAGAGACTGTATCAGGGACCTTCAGTTGGAGTTCTAAGGGTAGACCCAAAGGGTGATACATACGGAGACTGTATCAAGGACCTGCAGTTGGAGTTCCAGGGGTGAACCTAAAGGGTGACACGTACAGGGACTATATTAGGGACCTTCAGTTTGAGTTTGAAGGGTGAACCCAAAGATTGACATGTACCGGGTCATACTGTAATCTCCGGTTGGTATACAAATTCAGCATATTGGGTTTGCGGTTGTGGTTTTGTACCTGTAAGATTAGACAGATTTTAGGTGACATTTTTACTGCTTGACCGATTTGGTGAACTAAAAATATTTTTGCCACTTTGATCAATAGTAAAAATTTAAAAAGCACAAGGGTTTTGGAAGTCTTGGGATGTCGGGGCTAGAGCCAAGATTTCATCAAAAATGGCTGAAAAGTGCAGGGAGAGGAGTTCATATCATCGATGATATGGGTGATGCCGCTGGCGATTTGACTTGATGCCGCCAACGATGCGAGTGCGACATGGCAGCTTTGACCGGTTAAATAAATTCAAAATTTGAATTAGTGGAGGTGATGTTAGGGGCGGCATGAGTAATGTCGTTTGCAGTTTGAGCTGTTGCTGACAGCGGTATAGACGGGCAGTTTCAGATAAATTAAAACTCCTCAAATTCCGTGCGAGGGTTTTAAAAGAGTAAAACTCTTTTTCTTCCCCCATTATGTAGACAAAACTACCAACCCCCTCCATCTTCTCCTCTCATTCTTTTCTCTTTGAGAATCAAATCTCTTGTTCTCCTTTGACCCCAATCATGAAGAGAATTTCTAGGGCTATCAAAGGGAAGTCAGCTGTCAAGGTGAGGGATAACTGGCCCGACTCTACAATTGATAGGTTAAAACTTCCCCCAATTCTCATTGCTTATGTTTTGAAGTAGACGGCTAAGATGTATGGTTACCGGATCAATTCCCCTATCACCGACCTGACCCCGGATAAGGAGAAACATCTTTGCTATGTCCAGGTAGTCCTGCAAAACTCAAAATTCCTTTTTTAGGTTAAGTTTTAATTCCGGCCTTAGGCTCTAAATTGTGCTATGATAGGAGTTATAAACGTGAAATAGATTGATTATAAACTGATATTGCATGTTTTAGGTTCGATTTTTACTATTTTTAGGCTTAGGATTTGATTAATTGTGCTTTTTATGGTTTTAGCGCTATGAGTGCGATTTTGGGGCAAAAATGGACTTTGCCCACAAATTTGATGTCGCCGGTGACATGAGTGATGTCGCCAGCAGCATCAGGCCTCGCAAAAAGGCTTTAGAAGATGTGATGCTATTTTTGCTTAAGGTGATGTTGCCAGTGATATCAGCGTTATGGATGATGTCACTGGTGACATTACTTCTAGCAGAAGCGGCAATAGCAGCCTTCTAGCAAATGATAGAGATTTGAAAATAAACCAGGACATATCTTATTGCTTTTGATTTTTGTAGCCGTATGGACTGACATACACCAGGGGTATGGGTACAATCAGCGAGTGGTGGCACCACATAGGGGAGAAGGATCCCAAACTAGCACTGGTCATTAACAAGATGGGTTTTGGAGACTTAGCTCGAATCATGCCAATGTTAATGCCGAAGCTTTCCTACCCGATCGTGATGGCTTATATGGAGAAGTGGTCCAAAACCACCCGTACCTTTCACTCTTTATTTGGGGAGGTAACTATCATGCCTTCCGATGTTGTGGCTGTGACCGAGTTTCCATGGATGGATGAGGTCATTCATTTTGACACATATATGGACAAGTATCATACCGAGAAGCCTGTAGTGAGGTGATTGAAGCAGTTGTTTGGCTTGAAGCCTATCTTAGGGCGGTTATCCTATGGCGAGCTATACCAATACTAGACTCGAGTGAATGTGGTGCCCGAGGATGATCGAGATGCTTGTGTCCGCTCTTTCATGATTTCCTTACTCACTATGTTGTTCTTCCCGATCTCAGGGAGCAAGATCAACTATAGGCTAATATCTGCCATTGAGGATGTAGTGTGCATCAGTAAGAAGAATTGGCCGAGGACCATCCTGGAGCAGATGTACCATGGACTAGATGCGGGTGCTAAGAAGATGGGGAAGGCCCTCCACCTCAGCCACTTATTATTACAGGTATACCTTCCTTGAAAGCATTTTGCTTGATTTTCTTATTTTGATGTGTGTGCTTCATTTATTGTGGATGTTTTGGACTGACTAATTGTTTACCTGTGCAGGCTTAGGCCTTTAAGCATCAGATCCTCCCAAAAATTAAGTTCAAGGCTACCATGCCACCAGGTTCTCACTTTCTTGCCCAATGGTGTGGTGGCATCGGTGGGAAAGCCAAGTATTCTACGAGCCACCGGGAGTCTTTGAGGACCGTGCGATTGAGCTGGGTAAGCGATCTTTTAACTTAGTCCCTATTTCATACTTAAAACAAAACATTAATAGATAAAAAGCATTTATGGATTTACATTACGCTTACATCGGTTAATTGCTTGGTTGTTGGGTCAAGTTATTCTCAATCCCTTCGATGGGGTAGAGAACTTGACAGAGGTTGCCAGGGTCCAAAAAGAGCTAGACGATCGCCGATTTGTGATGGAGTGACCCTTGTCACTGCAGTGGTACTTAGGGGAGCATATTTAAAGCTGGAGGTTCGTCGCTACTAATGCTAGACCGATGCTCGCTAATCCTCCTAAAGGCTTATGGTGGCCTCACCTGGTGATGACATCGGTGGTTGATAAAGCCGATTACATTGATGGGAATGGTCGGGTCATCCTAAGTGTTCTAGGCTCCTATGAGCAGCATCAGTAGCACTTACTCCCCATTTTCCCTCACATTAAAAAGAATGACATGATCGAGTATCACAATAAGCAAAAGCTGGAGGAGGAGAAATGGTGGCTAAAGGGCATAGTGGATGATGTTGAGGAGGAGAAGAACAGGAGGAGGGAGGGAGAAAAAGAAGCTGGGGATGCACCCGAGGGAGAGGGCAATGTAGGTGAGGACGCGGTTGTCAGAAATGTACCAACGTCTCACAAGGAGTGCCACTATTTTAGGGTATGGTTATGTTTATGTACATGTATTGGTAATTTTTTGGGTTGAAAATGGTTGTTTATGCTTTCCTTTTATGCTTTTCAGGAACTCCCAAGGAAGAGAGCCCGAGACGATTACAGCAGCATAAGGCACTACGGCATACCCAAGGGTGATGATTTTATGGAGGGGCGCCTGTCAAATCCACAAGAGACCCAATTCTTGCTGATGAATTTGAGGGGTGATTTTTGCCTTAGAGATATAGGCTCGAGCCACCACCCGCTGAACTTTATACCAGAGAACACTACTTATGTAAGCTCTGTATAATTCTGAACATATTTCTATGATAACTCCTTTATGGAGTTCTTCTGATTGCCCCTTTAGATTCTTTAGGTTGCTCGGAGCAAGGCAAAGCCATTGGCCGGGAATGCCTTTACTCTTAGGGACACTCTCATTGGTCAATCCTTGCTCGTTCAGGTACATTCCCTGTTATGATAAGTTAAAATAACATAAAATGCATGTATGGATGCTATGAGTGATATGCATTATTGTTGTTTCTCCTATCTGCAGGATTTCTTGGCCCTTTCAATATTGGATGCCAATGCAGGCTGGCGGAGATATAATTAGGAGACTACAGAACTCTGACATCGTTTGGGTGAGCTTGAGGGTTAATTGGAGGCTACTGTCCATGAGAGAAGGAGCAAAAAAATTTTGGATTGCGCGCACCTGGTAGTACTAGCGGCAGAGGAGTAAAGATATCGGCCAGCCTGCCTATTGTGCTTGACGAGTCCAGTAGCATTCCGATAACAGAGGATGAGGACAAAGATGTGGCTAACCGGTGGCTCATGGATGACCTAGATGTCTCCTCTCATCCATTTGATGGGGATAGGTTGGTTTAGATAGCTGTTTAGTTCTTTTTCTTTCTACTTTGGTATATGTGCCCTTGATACATTGGGTTTGAATAATTTGGATTGATGCTTGATTTTGATTTTATTAGGCTAGGTGTTTGGGATGTTTGGATGACTTGCGTCTTTGAGCTTTTATTTTGAATTAAATGGATTTGCGTTTGATCAGGTTTTGGAAGTGGGTTATATGGCTATTTACAGGTTTTTGCATAGGTCAGAATTAGTGAAGATGGTTCTGATGTCGTCGGGAAATTCTCCCATATCGTCAGAGGCATCACTGATGTCGCTAGCATCATCACCCCATTAAATAATATAGATAAAACTGCCCACACTCCATATAGCCCGCAGCAACAAGTGATATCGCCCCATCCCTATTCCATATTGTCGGTGGCATCATCAACATTGTCAGCGACATCACTTGCCCAAAAATCCAATTTCAAACATTTTGCCAAATTTAGCTATGGCAAGCCATAAGAAACAGCTACGGGGCTTTCTACAAAGCCTGGGAAATGCGGACTGGAAAAAACTGAAGAAATTCGGGCTTCTCCTTTTGCTATCTTTATTCCTTTTTATTTTTACAATTTTTTCTTGTGTTTTTTTACTCTAACTTTTGCATAGACTGCCCCAAGGGGTTTTCAATCTATCTAGTCTTGTCTTAATTTTTTCCTGGACCGCCCTTTTTGGGTTTTCAATCTAGCAGACTTATTCCGACTTTTGCATAGACCTAGATGTTTTCAGTTTATCCGGATTTTTAAAATGAAAAACTTATGGGCTCGGAGCATATCCAATTAAGCTTACTTATGATGTCTCCTTCCCTTGGTCGCTAGGCATTCATACAATCACAAGGATAGCGGTTTCAGTACTAAAGACACTTTTATCAAATGAATTTAATTTGAGTACAAGATGTTGGCAATCATTTCCATTAATCAAACTCCAGGTGTTAACTAGCCTTAATAGATTTTCAAGTTAACATCTCACTATTCTTCTCTCGTGCCCTAATTTTTGCCTAAACCACCCTTTTTGGGTTTTTAGTTCAGTGGGCGATATTGACTCATCCCTTTTTTAGGTGTCACCCTAATTTTTGCCCGATCGGTAAAAGACCGAAAGGCGGGTGATTATCATATTTATTTTTTGTTGTGCCACTTTTTCTGATTTATTTCTTTTGATTAGGTGTGATAACACTTAAGCCTGTCCTGGTTGACTAGGTTGATGAACTCTCTCTCATTTGTGCTCATGACTTTGATTACCCTTCTCATTTGGTACCACCTTTGACCATACGACAGCCTTCTTAATTTGATCTGAACTCCTTCTTAACGCCAGTGTTAGAAGGTTCTAGATGCCTCAATGCCGGGTCTATGACTTTTGGCAAGGGTATTAGGTATCTGACTTACTATTAGGCGCTCGGTCATGCTTTTATAGATTCTCCAAGGTTTTTAGGGTCTGTTCAGTTATCACACTGGATCACCCGATTCATGCTGCCCTTTAAAGTTACATCGGGTAACCTTGCTACATTGCAAGGATTTTAGTTTGTAGGAGTTTTGGTGCTTACAACGCGCCTTCTTGATTGGTTTGATTGCTATTATGATTGCTCCTTCAGTCTGCGGTTTGTACAGTCCTTCCTGATTAGGCCTAAATTTGCCCCTTACACCGATAGCGGAGGGTTTCAACTGTATCTTATTTCTATAAACTAAGTGACGTTTGGTTCAAGGGCTTTTTACTTGGTGCCTTCGAAAGGGTGAATGGTAGATTGTTTAGGTGGTTTACTTGACAGGCTATTTTATGACTTTGGTTGTGTGATTGGCCTATGACCTGTGGGGTAAAGATACTTGCTCTCATACTTTATGCTCTTGACGGTGGTTGCCCCCTCAGGACTAATCTTTGTTGCTCAAGGGGTTTCATGTGGGTTAATTTGTGCTAGGTGAAGATGTGTTTCTCTGTGAGCTTGGTCATTTCCTTGGCAGTGACATTGGTGTAAGATTCGGCTATGGTGATAGAGGTCAGGGTTCACCAATCGTTTATGCCCCCATGCCAAGGATGGCTAAGGAGCAGAGAAGTTATGGACAAGGTTTGAGAAGGGAAAGAGGTGGGTGGGAAAAAATGTATGCAATGATTTTTTTCATTTCAGGGAACTAGTTAACACTACTTTGGTATCTCAAAGTTGTATCGTTGCGAGGTTGCTTAGTTAATTCTGGAGGGGACCTATGGTGTTTAACAATCTGACTAAGCAAAGTATTATCATGATTTTTAAGCACTCTATTATCTCACACGTGTTTGACAGGAGTTAAATTATTAGAAATGATTACCACTTGAGAGCCTTCATTTGTACTTGAATTAATTTCATACAGTAAAATATCCTGAATACTGGAAGCATCATGCGTATGTTCATATGAATGGTTGGATCAAATGGTAAAAATATAACATAAGTAACAAAATAGCAGTTGCTCATGGAGCTTAAAGTTTGGTACATGAAATTGTTCAACAAAACAAAGCAAACAAATCTAAAGATTACATATTAAATCATCATCCTCCATAGGCGGAGGGTCTTGCAAGAGGATGCCTTTAAGTGGGAATCGACCATCCCTACTTGTCGCTAAAATTTGGTAGGGGGTGCAAAGTGCTGGGGGTCTTCTCCAATTCAACAATTTTCCCATCCCTTACCAGACGTTGTATGGCATTGAGTAGGTATCTGCATTTATTAGTGTGATGGCCTACCTGATTATGATAAGCACAAAAGTTGTGCTTGTTCTCAAGTCTGGATGGCTTATACTCATGAAGGGACCTGAGAAAACCAGCCTCCCTCAACTGGGTGAAGATTTTTTTGAGTGTTAGCTTATAGGGGTTCTCCAAGACAAAAGTAGGGTGGTTAGACTAGGCCGGAGCAATTGTTGGAAAAGCTTAGGTGGTCGTCAATGGGGCTTAAGCTATAGCTGGGGTATCATTGTCTTTTCTAAGCCATTCGTTTCCCATCTTTATAGTTTGCTCAAACTTAATCTTCTTAGCCTCATCATTAAGGTACATTTTCCTCTTTTCTTCGTCCTTATCCTTGGAACTGACAGCCTTCGTGAGTTCCTGTGGGCCATTCGCTTGTTTAGGTACACCAAAAATGGTCATACTTGCCCTATTGATGAACTTTGTAGCTATCTTTCCTTCCTTCACTCGAAGATGTATGGCTCAAGCCAAGGTTCAGCACCCATTAGTGCGATGTCCTGGTTGGCCATGATATCCATAAAAGTTTTCCTTCTCATCTTCCGTTGGATGCCTGTACTCACAAAGGGGTTCAATAAGACCATCTTTTCTCAATCTGGTGAAGATCACATTGAGTGGTAAAATCTAAGGGTTTATAATGGCAGTTGGGATCGGTTCTTAAGAGGCTTTTCGGCTTTCCTCAGCTTGAGATGGCAATGTTCCTAGTCCATTAAAGCCTTTCGCTTGGTGTATGCTAGAACCCTAAGAAGCCTGACCACTATTTCCTTGGGGTTCCCTTTCTTTCTAATCTGCTGTCACTAGTTGGCGCAGAAAAGCTTCCACCTCATGTGGCATGCCTAGAGGTTGCACGAGCTGGTCATTGGTTTATTGATGTATGGCTTTGGGTGTCACGCTCAGAGATTGCGTGACCTGGTCAGGGACTCCAAACTGAATGTAGGGATAAGGAGTTGGTTGATCAAATTGGGAACCAGTCATCAATTCATTATTAAAAGGGTTTTAATAGTAGGTCATCCCTCGAGGTACCATGATAAACGGAGGAGAACTTGGAGTAAAAAGCGGTGGAGGCATTATTGGTTGGGCCGATCCCCGATGGTTGAGATCATCAGGAAATGGGAGAACGATTAAGCTTTGGGCCATATACCTTGGGCTTTAAGGTAAGAAAGAGAAAGCTGGTTGGGTTACGGAGGTCTGACTGAGTTAGAATAGACTAGGTTGGGGCTGGGTCAGAACTAACTGGATGGGAAGCAGAGTAAACCAAACTGGTTGTGCCCCTATTGGACAAAACATAACATGATCTAAACCATTTCAAACAAATCCATTCTGATACTAAGGCTGACAGTCTGATTCTGAAATCCAATCAGCATTCTCACTTGCTAGGGCTTGCCTGATAAATAACTGACTAGTTGCCTGGATTTGTTCTTGAATAGTGTTGTGGAAGAGACTTGGATAGATAAATTAGGTCATGGCGGCGGCAATTTCTATGCTAATAGATGGTGGAGGAATTGCTCCCATGGTAGGAGCGGAACTAGCTTGGTCCTCGATCAGGGTAAGGTCATCATCATGAGGGAGACCAATGGCTGGTGGCAAGGTCCGAACTTGGGAGGAAGACTATTTAGGATCATGAACTGTGGGTTAGATCATGAATGGATGTAAATGGTATGGATGGTATAAGTGATATTTGTCTAATAACCAATGCATGGTAGGTTATGGCTGCACAAAGATGTGGTTAGAGATGATGGTGCGACTTATCCCTCCAATATATTTAGGATGTTTGTATCTCGCATCGCACCTAGTGATATGTGGTGATGCAACTGAGGTACAAAAGAAGTCCTACACATGTTGCTAAAATTCTTCCATGAGAGGAACTAGAAAGGGTAAGTTGATTTATTTTTGGCCCTCGAGGCCGTTGCATGGTTGATGTATCAGCACATAGCATACAGCATGCAATACGTCCCTCTTCTAACCTTATGACTCCCACGTAACGCCTCTTTAGAAAAGATGGAGTTCTGGCCTCCTCACTTGTAGTGGCAAAAGAAATGCATCCCAAATGTTTTATTTGTTTTGGTAGCCCTAAAGGAATGTGGTAAGGCTTTTTTCCAGCGCTGCTTTGGTATGGGGTTGTTGATGTAGAAGGTTCTCTTTTACCTTGATTCTACGTTACTCAACCACTCCCAAAATAGGTGTGATCGCGGGAGTTTATGTGTTTGTTAAAATGAGTGATCCACCTGCTAGGGATCCTCAATTCCAAACAGGGCATGAGTGATACTTTTGCGATCTTCTCGGGTAAAATAGGGCATCTAAAAATTACTGAACTATCTATATGCGTGTTTAAGGATAAAAACATTATAAAAAAGAATAAAGTTTTAATTTGGCAAATGATTTCAGTACATCATCTTAATCCTTTAAACTTATTGGAAATTTTAAGTTCAAGTTTAAAGAGATTAGTCCCTAACAGAGTTACCACAATGAGCGGACGACCTTTTTTCCACCCGCAAGGACCGCGCATCGCATGTGGGGCAGAAGAATAATAATGTGTTGTGAGGCGTACCGAAGGACTAATCCTTATTTTAGTGTCATAAAAGCACTGATGTTGATGTTGAATTTAAGTCAGATATAGGTGTTAAAGGATACGAGATCGAAATCCCAGACTTAAAATAGAGTCGCCACCCGGTTCGGCTCAATCGGGAAATTTTGGTATGATTTTCCCACCAGGTGGTAGACCATACCTAAAGTAGAGATTCCGAGTTTAGATGATGTTATCTATTCTTCATTGGGCCAAGTTAAAATATTTCATTCTTTCTTAAACAGTTTTAGTCCACCCTAGTTATTGTGTTTTTGGTTTATATGTTGTTTTCGCATTTATCAAGCAATCGAACCGATAAATAAATTATTACAGTCATCCAGAAATATATGTAAAAATTGAAATTATTACAATGCTTTCAAATCCTATACATCTTTATGCGATAAATGAAATACCGTAGGCCTAACATACATCTAACCTAAATCTACCTGTAGAAGACGGTTAGCACAGATACGGCACGTACGAGGTGTATCACTTAGCATGCATAGTTAGTGGACAAAACAAGACTCGAGTTAGTGTGAACATGGCATATTCATTTGTTATGTTATAAAGCCTTATTGGATGGCTAAAGATGAGATTTAAACGGTGTTTGCGGGAAAATTCCGTTTTGACCAAATTTTAGACTCGATCATTGTTTTAATCGAATTATTAGTGAAAATGCCACATGGTATGAGGTGGGGTCTATTTTTAAAAGGTTTTGGACCTTCATTGTTGCACTGTACACCCTAGCTTCGGGAATATAACTAGGTTAGAAATAAATAAAATAAAATAGCTGTCCAGAAGAAGGTCATGTTGCCGGCCATATTGTTGATACCGCCGGCGACGTTAGTGATGTCGCTAGTGGTATCAGTCACATAGGCAGGCCACATGACTTTCTGGATATCATAAAGAAAGGCTTCTATAAGAAGATAAGGCCTTTGCAAGCAAGTGATGTCCCTGGCGATATCAATGATGCTGCTGGCGGTATGGTTGATACCGCCAGCGGCTGCACTTTTCTCCGACTACATCAGCTTCTTGCAGCAGCAGCAGGTAATGGTCAAAAATGACCGAAGACCTAAAAATAAACACAAAATAGCATAAAACAGCATAAACAAGTAAGAATGAAGCCAAAGAGTTATGAGACTCAGAATTTTATCTCGAGATCGTGAATCCACCTCTTCGAGGTCCAAGGAACACCTGCGGGGAGCTTGCAAAGATGATTTGGGTAGTAAATTTAAGGATTTATGTCTCTAAATTCCTATTAAGTTGATTTTAACCTAAAGTCTATTGATTTTAAGCATTAACTAAGAGAATCAAAGAAGAAAACCAAGAAAAAAAATTAGAATCTCTTTTCTTACCTTTTCAACTTCTTATCTCACTAAAATTGATTTTCTCACGCTAAAACTCTCAAGTAAAATTCAGATGTGTTGTTGTTATTGGCTTGTTGAAACCCTAAAGTGTGTTTTTATAAGCAAATATGGGTGGTCTTCGAGACCTTTTAGCCATTTTCACCAAAATGGCAAAAAAGAGTCAGCCAAAGGAAGAAGAAGAAAGCATTGTGCAGAAGACCGATTTCGTAGCCGACGGCATGACCGATACCGCCAGCAGCATTAGCTTTCTACAGGCTGACTGCCAATGGGCCCACAATCCTAAAAAGCTGCCAAAGTGGTCAAAAAGCATATTTTTTAATTTTAATGATATTTTAATGGATATTTAGAGATTAATTTAGTTTTGGGTGCAAATCATCAGTTCAAGCTCCTACCGGATGCATTATTGGACACGCCAAACTGAATTCTTACGAGAAATAAAATTTGTGGGGAATTTAATATCGGTATTAAAAACTCCAAAGAACTTTTATTATGAGGATAAAAAATCGGGACCACGTCATCATCATCTCGTGAGCAGGACTGCAAAATCCTGTGCTCACACTGCCTTTAAAGCAATTGCTTTCTTCTTCTCTTTAGGTTATATCTTTCATAGGATATCTCTTGAGTTAATAGGTATCCAATGAGTTCATAATAACCATAGAATTTTAGGCCATGAGCTTCCTCAATTGCTATTTTCTTGTTGTCCCATTCTTTGGTGAGACTCTAGAGAATTTTCTTTACCATCTCATCCTCAATGATCTCTTTTCCTATCCTTTTAATCTCATTCACTAGATTTTTATATCTAGTGTTCTTGCTACTGATGGACTCCTTTGCCTCTATTTTGAAATTTTCAAGCTTTTGCTGGATTAGATCAATCTTGGCTTCTTTGACCTTATATGTTCCTTCATAGGTCACTTCAAGCTTTTGCCAGATTTCTTGAGCTGTTTCGCAGCCTGATATCCTATTAAATTTAGCTGCACTCAAAGCATAATGAAGCATGTTAATAGCATTTGCGTTTTCACTCAACTTTTTATAATCATTGTCATCCCATTGATTAGAGTGTTTCCTGGTGGTAATACCCTCAACCTCATGGGTAGGGAAATATGGGTCATCTTTAATGGTCATCCATGCTAGCATGCTATGAGCTTGAATGAAATTCTTCATCCAGTTTTTCCAGAATGTGTAGCGTTCACCATGAAGAGTAGGGGATGGGTTGTAGACATATGAGTTATTATAACTCATCTTGATTTTTAAGATCAAGTTAGAACTTTAACTTGAGATTGGTAGGTCTCCAGTTATGAGCACTTGCTCTGATACTACTTATTGGTCCGCGTGCGAGTATAACTATGGTCAACGGGGGGTGTATGCTTTTTAAGGAATATTAGACTTTTTAAAAGTCTTGTGTAGCATGTTTGATTTACTCTGGAGTTAGTGGATCCGAATGATACAATTATGAAATGAAATTTAGTAAAAGTAAAAGTTTAAAGTAAGGGAAATCAAATACAAGGATTTTATACTAGTTCGACCCGACCTACATGCATTCCCTAGCGTTTCCTCCTCCAATCTTAAGTCCACTAGTGAGACTTCTTTCACAGGCAGAAATCAAGCCTTTACAGTTGCCTCCAGAGATTTTTTCTCCACCGGATGTAGCATATACCACCCAACTAATCCCTAGCCTGGTTGAGTTCTTTGCAGCCTGTCTCCGTAGAATCTCTCTACTCTTCTAGAAGTAGGATATACCACCAAAACTAACCTTGGCTTGGCTGAGTTCTTTTCTCTAAGGGATATTCCACTTAAACTCTCCCTAGTTTAAGCGAAGTCCCCAATCCCAATACTCACTAAAGTATGAGATTTTACAATGGTTATCTTTTTGAAATATTGGTTTTGAATTCTTCAAGTTTATAATTTTACTTGAGAATTCTCACAAACTGATTTTCAAGTTTGGGTTCTTCGAGGGATTATGGACACTGATTGAATACCAAATTTCTCTAGGTAATAGCTTTGTAAAATCAACCAACATCTCCTCAACTTGAAGCTTCCCTTTTATAAGCTTGGATCATATATATAGCCATTGGTCAATCTTGAAACTTCACTATTGATCAGATAATTATTGGCATGTCCGGAGTTGTTGATCTGTCTGTTAAACCTAATAAATGTCCTATTTGAATTTGTTGGGATTAGAGAAATAAATTATTCAGTCGTCGTTTATTCGGCTTATTATGCTCTGCTAAATTTTATGCAATTTTGTCTTTTGTTTGGACTCCATGTGCCTTGCTATTGGTCTATGTTAAAAAGGTTATTACCTTTACCTCTTTCTATGTCAGCCTTTCTGTCCTTTCATGAAATCGTACAAGTTGTCACTTTTTCATTCTCCCAGGCAAAAAGCATGTTTGACTTCAGACCAAATTGGAGGGAGATTAAATATTTGAATATTTCCTTTATCTTAAGAGTTATGTCTTCTGAATGTCTTCAGACAATAACTTCACCGGATGCTATTCCTGTATGATCTTTTCCGTATGCTTTCTTCTTGGGCTCTAGGGATCTATTTTCTTCTAGCCTCTAACCGGATGCTTCATCTCTAACTTAGGGATTTATTATCTTCTGTCTTTAACCAGATGCAGTCTTCTTGGACTTGGATATTTGTTTTCTTCAATATCTTATCTGGATGCATTCTTCTTAGACTTTAGAATTTTGTTTACTTCAAAACTTGATCCGGATGCTTGAATTGAGTTTTCTTCTTCTAGATTAATGTTTCCTAACACCAGAAAGGAGCAGGAGTCAGAATATGGATAAAAGGACCAGAAATGATTCAGATGGGCTACGCAGTAAAACTAGCCTTTTTAGTTACCTACAACGCTACGGAGAATGGTATTATTATTAAAGGCCTAGAACTGGCCAAAGAAATAGCCCTGAACAAAATCAGTATTAGGAGTAATTCAAAGTCAGTTTTTAATCAAATCAATAAGAACTATACAATAAAAGAAGAAGGAATGGTAAAGTACCTGACCAAAGTAGAAGCATTGTTGAAAGAGCTGGAGACAAAGGGAACTGTTTGGGTGCCTGAACATGACCCCAAAGAGGAAAATGAGAAAGAATTAAAATGGGAAAATATGCAGCAAGCAAAGATGGCTGGAGAAACCTCACTTGTCCTTATGAGATCATCTCTTCTCCAACAATTGAGAACCAAGACTTAATGCTGATAGAACAAAAGAAGCCCGGATGGATAAAACCATTGATCTGCTACCTAGACAAAGACATTCTTCCTAAAGACAAGGCTGAGGCAGCAAAGATTATAAAGAAGCCGTCAAGATACCTGGTCATTAACTAAGCATTATACAAATGCTCTTACTCAGACGCTTTATTCAAATGCATCACACCGGAAGAAGGAAAGTACGTAATTCAAGAGATACATGAAGGAACTTGTGGATCCCAAAAAGAGGCCTCCATTATCACACAAAGGGCCAAACTCTTGGGACATTACTGGCCAACTATGGATGCGAATTTAGCCAAGTATGTGTAGTATTACCACCAATGTCAGATACATGGTAGAAAGTCACACATCCTGCATGCAATGCATAAACCTCTCCTAACAGGGTGGCCATTTGTTACTTCAGGGATCGACATTACTGGCCAATGCCAGAAGCCATCAGGTAGAAGAAATTCATACGTGTTGCAATCGACCACTTCTCTAAGTGGGTTAAAGTAGTATTCATTAGCACCATAACTCCTGCAAAGGTCATTGGTTTTGTTTGGGACCACATTATCATCTGTTTCAATATCCTCAACGAGATTGTCTTAGACAATGTGTCGCAGTTCAACTCTAAAAAGTTTTGAAAATTTTGTGAAGGCCTAAAAATTCAAAAATGATTCTCATCTATAGCACACCTGCAAATTAATGGAGAGACATAGATAACTAACAAGACGTTAGACGAAGGTTGAGGAAACAGCTAGAAGGAAAGAAAGGCTCGTGGCCAGAAGAGTGAAACAACATTCTATAGCCATACATGACAACTCTATGCAAGCAAAGAGAAACCTCTTTCTCTTTCATTTATAGAGTGGAAGTAGTCGTACCAGATGAAATAGGCGGTCCATCAAATAGGGTGGTTTACTACACCAAAGAAGAAAACAACATCAACATGAAGTACCACCTAGATAGCCTTTAAGAACATAGAGATAAAGCCTATATTGATGGCCACATACAAGTCAAGAATAGCCAGATACCATGACAAGAAGATCGGAGAAGTGAAGCTTAAAGAAGGTGACTTAGTGCTCAGAGATGCAGAGGCTTCATAAAGTAGAGAAGGCAAAGGCAAGCTAGGAGCAAACTAGGAAGGACCTTACAAAGTAACTCAGGTCATAAGATCAGCCACCTACCAATTCGCCAGGATGGATGCAAAATAACTCCCCAGAATTTGGAACATCACTGGCCTTAGAAAATGCTATGTAGCTGCAAACCCTTAGGGGCCAATTGTTTGCACTGTTTTTCCCTATATATAGATTTTTCCCACTGCATTTTTTCTATAGCAAGGTTTTTAATGAGGCACCACTCCCTAAGAAAATCTCCATCCGACATCACAAGCACAATTAATAAGACCTAGCCCATTCATAAGCCTGTAGGCATACTTTAAATACCTAAGCAAACAATAAGACTTATGGCAAATGTAAATTCTCTAAGTCATCTCGTTCGTCTTTAAGACTGAATGCTTGCTCAAATAAGAGCATATCACTACAAAGCTACTCTAGACGTCCCTAATGCATATAGAGCATAATAAAACCATCACATTAAGAAATGAAAAATCACAAAAAGATCCTAAGTCATGACACTCATCTTAGAGACCGAGTGTAAGAACTTATTGGAATTCATAAAAAATATCCATCCTAAGGACCAAATGTAAACATTCATTCATCCTAATAGATGGAGGAGGCAAGCTCTCAATACAAAAATATTCAAAGGAAAATGCAAGTAAATCAACATGCAAACATGTGAAGAAAGAGAAGGTTGAAAATAACATAAATAAAAAAGCCATAAAAGGCAATTGTACTTATATTATAAAATCAAGACCCAAAGGTCTGAATAAATATATAAAAAGAAAAAACATTTGGATGGCGGAGTGGCGTCCTTGGACTCAGCGTTTGGCTTCTTCCTAGTAGTCCTCTCAATATCTTCATTGGCACAATTCGCCACTTCCTCCGCATCCTTGGTCGAGCTATCACCTGAATTCTCTTAGTCTAGGGCCTCTTTGACTTCCTTCTTCGCCTCCGCCTAAGTGGCCTTGTGGGTTCCCAAACCATCATGTGATGGGAAGTCCACATCATCAATAACAGCCCAAGAAAGATCCGAGTGAAATCATTGGCAAGCCAAGAAGACCAAGTCACTGTAGATAGGGGCAATCACCGAGTTGATAGGTGATCGTTTTAGCCATCCTCTTCGCCTTGGCCGCCTTCAATTAAGCGGTCACCAGCTCCACCTCCAAGGTATCCACCTTCCCCTCTAACGCTTCCCTCATCCGGTTGCTCTCTTCCTGAAGCTTATTAGCCTCATCCCTCTCATCCTTAAGCTTGAGGATGCTAGTCTGAGCAAGCATCAGCTTACGCTTTGTCTAGAAAGCTCCTTCTCCTTGAGCTTAAGCATGGTCTCGCTCTTACCTCGAGCCCTCTAGATGAGCTCTGGGCCATGTGACATGGCCTGCGTATGAATACAAAGGCTTAGCATAAAATAGACACATCAAAAGGGAAAAGCTTAGCAAAGACTCCAAAGATATACCCGGGTGATGTCTTGGAAGAAGAGCAAAGAGAGAACAGTGGTCACCTCATTCTTATAAGCCTTTGTATCCACTCAAAGGAGGAAGGTACCCTTCAGCGCACTCTGCACTGCCATAGCCACGTAGGGCAGATTAGGAAATGACCACTCTATAAATTCAACTAAAGAAGGCTTTAAGGAAGAAGCAGGAGAGATGAGGCCACCATCCGTCTATTGACCACATAGGGTGATCTAGAAAATAAAGTCAAATTAGAACGATGTTGAAAAGAAAAGCTGAGAAAATTACAAGTATACCTCAGGTCGTGAGATTTGCAAATCTAGCAAAAAAGACGTGTCCATAAGCATCACAACAACTCGCTTACTAGACCCCTAGAGCTTAGCCAGCTCCCTTTTAGGTCCACTCACAGCCATCGCCTAGGTGTGATTCATGTGTTGCCAATTCTTATCCTCTAGTAGAGCATTAGCAGATTCAATATAAAAAATGATTACCTAAAATGAAAAAGAAGATACAAGTAAGTAGAGAGATATACCATATAAAGGAATCGACACAGAAAGATAGACAATGCTAATCAATCCCCAAGCAAGGTTATGATAACCAAATATAGAGGACCACATGGCCAAATTGAAGCTCCATTTCTCCTGCTAAAGGAATGAAAAACTTAGAGTCTAGATTTAGATCATTAGCCTTAGTCCCCATCTTGGACAGAACCTCAATCGACCAGTTTGTGGGGAATGAAGGGTATTCATTGTTCACCGGGATGTAGACCCAGAATTCCTTACTATGGTGAATGGAAGATGGCCGGTTGGAGAATCGATACAAACCATTCTTCCTCATAAACTGGTAATAATCGTCATCCTTATTCCGTTTGATTGTGTATAGCTTGCAGAAAAAGGTGGCGTTGAAGCTCAAGCCCAAGTTAAGACACATTTGATGATTCATTAGGGCAGAGCAAAATTTGGTTTGGTTAAAAAACTAAACTGAAATAATTTGGTTCATTTACTTCATTTTTTTGGTTTGGTTCAATTTTATTTCTTTTTTATTCTATCATTCATAAAATCGAATCAAACTGAACCAAACCAAAACTGAACCAAATATATTTGGTTTAGTTTGATTCAGTTTGATTTCTCGGTTTGATTCAGTTTTTGGTTTTTTTGCTCTGCCCTACCCATCATCACAACACATACATTTGGATGTAATTTAGCCAGACAAAAACCTCAAACTTCTAGGAGGTTTGCAATAGAAGCAGGAAGCGAATAACTGAAGTCACCCCTAATAACATCCAAGTGTCCAAATGCATACTTGGATTTAGTCACTAGATCATCATTATCTTCCTCTTATTAAGTATTGGAATCGTAAGGGTACTCACATGATTTTCATCATGAAACTCAAACTTCTTAAGAAGTTTCTCAATATATTGTTCTTGTATTAGCAATACACTCTCATTCATCCTTATGATTCACATACCCAATATCACATTGGCTTCTCTTATGTCTTTCATGACAAATATTGATAATAAGATTATCTTTATTCTATTGACAACATTAATACTCAGAATAAAGATAGTCATATCATCCACGTATAATCACACATATATCATTAATCACTTTAATATATACACGTATATCCACGTCAAAAGATCAAACTTCTCAACTCATTATTTAGTTGCTTGCCACTAAACCATACAAAGACTTTATCAATGCATCTCCTTTCGATTCATGTCACACCCCTCATGTTGCACCATAAAAACCTTATATCAAGAAAAACCATAAAAATTCTATTTGGTCAAAAGTTCTAAGAATGGAAGCTAAAACGAAATACACATGAGACAGTTTCCCTACCGGTGTATAAAATAAAATTTTTAAAAGTTTTATTTGTGAAAAACCATTCACAACAAATGGGTCCAACTCTGGAGGCATTCTCTTTTTCAAGAATCAAAACATGCTCACACAATAAAAAGCTTCATTCAAAACCTTTTATTCAAAAGATGAAACCGTTTTGTCAACAATAAAAGATCATCTTCAATCAAACACTTACAAAATTTTTTACCAAAACTTTCTTTTCAAAGTTCTCTTGCTTTTCCTCAAATAATCACTTTCAAACTCAGTTTGAAAATATGTGCAACCGGGTCAACATCCAGAGCAAAACTTAAAAATGGAAACCTCTTTAGTTATTGAAAACATTCACAAAGAATTTGTGTTCTTTGTCTCAAAGATATTATTTCCAAGCACATCACTATGTTCAACATAACTTATGAACACACCAACATAAAGTTTGAACATATATCGCTTTTCATAAATTCGATAAGAACCACCTTAATAAAACACTCCCACACTTTTGAATATTTCAAATTAGGATGACAATCATCTCATTTCTCATATGGTGTCTTATCGGGTTCTCATGTGAAATTCTCTTTGTATAAAAAAACATAACAAATAGTTCCACCAACAAATATATCAAGTATATATCTAACATAATTAAATATGAAACTCATATATATACTAAATAATGCATAACATGTTCTCATGTGCCTCAAGTTTACTAAAAATTATTAATCATCAAATTTCAAGGTAAATGCCCCAAAAATTATACTCATAAAACCACACATGGTTAACAATTTTTCATACATGAAATCTGCACAAATTCGGATTTCATGAGTCCACTTTGACTCAAACTTTGAACATGTAAAAGAGGTTATTTGACAAAACTTTATTCTACTCATAAGAACATATATGTCTTAAGTTTCCAATTTCACTAAAAACACATAAAAATGATTTATATATCTCAAGTTATGCTGCAAATAATCAGTTGCGCACAAAGCAGAAATTCCAGAAAACCAAGATTCTAATCTCAACTTCAATTAATATTTCAACCCACTAAACGAAAGAGATTGAAAAGAATTCCTTCTAAACATAATTTCATCTATGTCTTATAAAACTATAGAAACAATAATTCCTCAAAACGGAGTTGTATAACTCATGAAAACTCATAAACAACCAAGAATGCTCAAAGCTGAAATTTTCAGCAAAAACATAAAACAAGAGTTCTTTTTCTATCAAAAATAGGCTATCAAAAAACTCCAATAAACTTGAAATCAAGATGTTTCAAAATAACTTAATTCAAAACATATTGATCCACATAAAATATATCAAAACCTCTTTTATTCCTCAACAAATAAATATTTCGATTCAACCCAAAAACTTGAAATATGAACTTACGAAATAAAACTACTCAAATTCATAAGCCTTAACTATTACATGGCAAGTCTCACGATTCAACCAAATTGGCAAAAAAGAGCAAACATATAAATTAATAATCTCAAAAACATTCTATGGTTCATATAGCTCATTCCGACAACACACTATCTTTGGTTAATAAAACCTTGTCAGACTCAAAAGTTACCTTCACTCCATTTTTGCCTAAAAGACTCATTGAAACCAATTTGGTTTAAACATTGGGAACAAGTTGCACTTCATTATGTACTAAAGATGTGAGCTCGAGGAGAACCTTTCTTCTCCACCTTCAACTTGGGTGTATATGACTAGGGAGCATTTTTATTTATTCGCACAAATGTGTCTCGTTACTCCATTGTCAAAAACCCACTCATTCACATCAATCACCATGTTTACTTGTGAAATGACTACAAAAATAATATCATCTACTTAACTATAAGTTGAGTAAGATTGTCACATTTCACAACTCTCTTCCTCCATTTAGGAGCATGGTGGTCACATGTATAAAAATTCCCCTTTTTATATTATTGAAGGTTTTATTACTTTTGAGCACATAACCATAGAGAAGTTTGTACCTTTTTCCTTGATGTGCATTGGTCTCCATGTTTGCATTTGAAACGATCTCCTTCTCTTTGATCATTTTGTTCTCCTTCCAATCAACATCTTCTAGCCCAATGACAAACTTTGCTCACCAATATCCATATTATTAAATTTGAAAATCAAAGACTCCTAAATCTCTTTAGCTTCACCGTGTGAAATTCCCATCATTGAATATCTCAATTTTTTTTCAAGAAATGACTCAGCTTACAATGGAATAACTAGTGGAGGAACTACTAGTCTCATAGTCTTGAAGGAATTGGATCCCCATGGAGTAGCATTATTTTCCATTATGGAATATCCTTTAAGATTGTTGGAAAATTTGCTCTTTAAAGCTAGTTCCGGAGTTGCTTCCGGACAGAGGCAACGCTTTTCTAAAAACTATCACAGAAGCTCAAATACTGGATCAAAGGCAACACTTCCAGATCTGAATCTGTTGCAGAAGCTCAAAAACTGGATCAAAGGCAACGCGTTTTTCTCTAAAGCAGTTGGTTAAAACTGAAATTCTAGGCAGCAGGTTGATGTTTTAGTGGCTGGAAATCAGCAGATGATTTTCAACCCGGAGGCTAATTTTGAGACACAAAAAAAGCAGAAATCAAGGGTTAATGGTTAGAAAGAGTGGAGTCGAGTATGAGACTCTGCCCTTAAAGGATACTTCATAGTTCCTTTCCGGATTAAATAACTCCTTCAAACTCGATTTGAGTTTGGATACAGGAATCAGAAATGTGTGTATATATCCAGAAAATAGAGGAAGAAGAGAGTATCGAGTTTGGGTACAGGAATTAGAAATGTGTGTATATATCTAGAAAATAGCGGAAGAAGAGAGTATGTAAAATTGGATTCTTCACAAAAGAAAATCCGTTCATCTTTTTATAGTATATCAAAAGAGTTTTTATAAAACAATAAATAAATAAACCTTTAAAACCGTAACCGACGGCAGTTACAAACACTTAATTAAAATATGGCCGTTGGAGATTTAAACACAATTAAAACTGATTTTATGAAGGAAATAAAACTAATAACGGTCTTTATAAATATTTTAATCAAAGATATTTTTCTCAACAAAAATATCGCAAAATATTATTTTAAAAATAACATAAAATACTCATTTTTCCAAAATCACGATCTAGCAAAAAGTCATACATACAACACAAGGATAATTAAGTTGATATGATTTCGATGCATATATTCAAGGGAACCTACATTATAAAATTCCAATAAGCAATATATGTTATTAGTTCATTTATAGCATATACATAGTCTAAGGAACATACCCTCGTCATACCATTCGAATTAATTAGCTCGACAAACTTCTGCAAAAAATATCCAATTAAAAGGAGTTTACTTCCCTCACATTCAACGTGCTTCATCGATTATATAGTCAAGTTCAACCTATTTCATTTGGGAAAACATTTTCATCTGCTACAATCATCAATATTCATCCATTAGGAACAAATTAAGGAGAAGTCTAACGTAAAGATTCGAATCAATACTAATTGCCTTGTTACAAATGAGAATAACAAAAGTTTCTGCTCACCGAGGGAAACACCCCACCACATCCCATAAGATAAACTGTCAAAAATATTACGGCTATGAAATTAGAAGCATAGAACTAGTCTACAACAATTGAAATTACACAAATGATTTCAAAATCAATTAATAAAACAAAAAAAAATTACATGTACATAAATGTATTTGCAGATATTAAGAGGGGACATCTTGGTAAGGAGCCCACTAAGACCAGCCCAGGCCCAACAAGATAGCGTCCCATGACTCCATTATTCACACTTCACACCCCCTGTAAAAGGGCCAACTCCCACACCTAAGTAGAAACTTGATAAACTCATTACACATTATATCGGCATGGGAGGGGTTTAGCTACAAGTACGAAGAACTGAAAATTCGCCAATTGTCTGCTATAAATTGAGGAAGATAACTTTTTTTTGCAAAGTCCCTCACCCAAAAAGTACACAAACTCTATCTAACCTATTATTAGGTACAGCCATCCGCCTAAATTTGAGGAACATATCATCTAATCTTTAGAAAACTGATGATTCAAACAACTTTGACAACTACATTTTGAACTTCAAATAACGGATGTTTCTAATTTTTTTTTAATTAAAGGTTGAGCTTGGCGAAAATCGGCTCTATTTTTTTTATAACGCATGTTTCAAATATGTAAGCATGTTGAGAATATTCCTATTTCATCATTGAATTATACCTATATTAGGAATAATATGATTGATTAGGAATAATATATGATAATTAGGAAAATAATTTATAATTAACTCTATTTATGTGCATTTATTTATTTCCCTTCATCATAGGTTTTGTACACTATAAATACATGTACGTATAATTGATTATATGCAACTCAATATAATACAATTTACAGTTTATCAAATAATCATTTTCTGCTCTAATTTATTTTTTACATGGTACCAGAGCAGTGATCTTGGTGTTTCAAAAGTCTAATCTGTTGCATATACTACCATGGCGAATAATTCCGGTAAAGGTAAATCATTTGTAAGTGCATCAGGTATGTTAATTTCTAATGGCTCAATCAATTCTGCTTTTACAAAACCTTGGATCTTCGATAGCGGAGCCACCTATCATATGTCATCTAATTCACATCTATTTTCTAATACATCACATTCCCCGATTCCGCTCGTAAATTTACCCACATGCTCAACTACACCTATCACTTCCACAAGCACAATCAATTTTAATAATAATATCACACTAAAAAATGTTCTTTGTGTTCCATCTTTCAATTTAAACCTCATTTCTGTGAGTAAATTAACTAACTAATTTAATTGTTGCGTAGTCCTTTTCCCAAATGGTTGTATTTTGTAGGACTTGACTACGGGGAGGATGATTGGCTCGGTTGAACAACGCGATGGTCTGTGTTACATGTCTCCATTAAAACACCCGCCAAAATCATTTCAAGCATTGCAAATCCCTGATTTATGGCAAATGCATCTCGGACACCCGTCTCATAAGGTTCTTAAGCTTATCTCATTATTGCTACCTTTAAATAAAAATTCTTTTTATGATCATAATAATTGTCATGTCTGTCCTAGAGCAAAACAAATAAGATTGCCTTTTCCGTTAAGCACAATATAATCACATTCTCCTTTTGACTTGTTACATTGTGATATTTGGGGTCCACACAAAGTTCCAATACATTCAAGCGCACGTTTCTTTTTTACCATAGTAGACAATTTTACTAGGTGCACATGGCTATTCCTCATAAATCAAAAATCTAAAACACAACATTTGTTAGAGTTATTCATCACTTTTGCAAAAACTCAATTTCATGCCTTAGTGAAAACAATTCGAGTTGACAATGACTTGGAATTCCTTTCCGTGCAAGCCTTCTTTCATAATAATGGCATCGAATGTCAACGTACGTGTATCTACACAACACAGCAAAACAGGGTTGAAGAACACAAACACAGACACATTCTTTACACTGCAGGAGCATTATTGTTCCAATCACATTTGTAACTAGAATTTTGGAGTTAATGTGTTTTGACTGCAGGATATATAATTAATCATTTACCTTTACCTCTATTAAAAAATAAATCCCCATCTGAAACCCTATATAATCGACCCCCATCTCTCTCTCATGTGAAGGTATTCGGTTGTTTATGTTATCCAACCATTGTTTCACCTAAACAAAAATTTGATTCTCGAGCTCGGTATTGCATCTTTCTTGGATATCCAAGTAAGCAAAAAGGGTATAAATTGTTTGATATGGAAAATGACACAATCCTTATTAGTCGAGATGTTACATTCCATGAAAATATCTTTCCATTTCTTAATAAATCCACAACAACATCCTCACCCAATTCACACACTGTCTTACCAATTTTAGCTCTTGATTTACCACACCTAGCTCCACCAATCAATCTTTCTATATCAGAAAATTCAGATATCGTGAATTCTCCTCCTCCATCCATACCGGAAAATCCACCATCAAACACACCTACAACACTAGAATCTCCTTCCGTCCGTCGCTCCGACAGATAGGCGCCTACATAGCGTCAAGACTACGTGATAGGATCTTAAGCCAATCTTTCTGACTTTAGTCAACAAATATCAAAATCAACCAGGTATCCCCTTCAAAACTGTATTCCTTATTCTCGTTTTACTCCAATACATCGTACATTTCTAGCTAACATTACAGGCACTAAAGAACCCACCTCATATGCTCAAGCTATCCTTGATCCGAAATGGAAGCATGCAATGGAAGTGGAGTTAACGACCTTATAACTCAATAAAACTTGGACAATAACGCCACTCCTAATAGGTCACAAACCCATCGGTTGTAAATGGGTCTACAAAATCAAATATCGATCTGATGGCACCATTGAACGATATAAAGCATGCCTTATAGCAAAAGGGTACACACAAGTTGAAGGGATTGATTGTGGAGAGACTTTTTCACCCATAGTGAAACTTATAACTCTCAGATGACTTCTCACTGTAGCAGCCGCGGTAGATTAATTTATTCGTCAATTGGATGTACAAAATGCATTAATTTATCCATGAAGTTGTCTACATGGACTTGCCGCCTGGACATCATCGATCGGGGGAGAATGTTGTATGTTGACTCAACAAATCATTATATGGCCTCAAACGAGCCTCCCGTAATTGGTTCTCCATTTTTTTGATGTGATTTAAACAGCAGGTTACCAACAGTCCAATGTAGACTATTCTTTGTTCACAAAGCATCAAGGGTCCTCATTCACTGCCATTCTAATATATGTAGATGATATCCTTTTGACTGGGAATGACCTCGAAGAAATGTAGCACCTCAAAGAATGCTTACTTCAACGTTTTCACATTAAAGATCTTGGTGATTTAGAATATTTCTTAGGGATTGAGTTTTCTCTTTCGAAATCTGGAATTTACATGTCCCAAAGAAAATATACACTTGATATTTTGCAGGATACATGGCTTGTACAAAGCTATTGGGGAAAGATCAATTCTTAACATTGCAACACAAGTTGGGAGTCCAAGATATTCACTCTCCAACTTGAGGGGGAGTGTTGAGAATATTCCTATTTCATTATTGATTTATTCCTATATTAGTCTACATTAGGATTAATATCATTGATTAGGAATAATGATAATTAGGAAGATAATTTATAATTAGTGTATTTATTTATTTCCCTTATCATAGGTTTTGTACACTATAAATATATGTACGTATAGTTGATTATACACAACTCAATAATATAATTTACAGTTTATCTATTCATCATTTTCTGTTTTTATTTTTTTTTATAAAGCAATTCAGTTTTAAATATACAAATGGGAGATTTACAACAATTCACAACAGTACACTCATATAAGCTTTATGTATTCTAGTCTTCCAAACAATTATTAAAAGTGATACCAAAAATTTACAGAAAGCTTTAATGCTTTATTGGGTAATCTCGCATAAGGTTGTATGCAATGAGTTTTTTTTCTTTGCAAATAATAAAAAAACTCTTTGTAGGGTAAAATCACATAGGGAAATCGTGTATCTTTCAATTATAGTGTCATCTTTCTTTTAATGACGAATATAAGTGATAACTTACTAGATTCATCTCGCCCGTCTCGGACCACGAGACCGGGTCAATAAGAGCCGTTTGACTCATCTCATAATTAAGGTCAGGAAAGCTAAATGAACCTAACCCATGAAGCCGCCTGAAATCTTAATCCAGCCAGAGGAAGTACAAACCTGATTACTACGCCAGCACCTTAGCCAGTTATGATCTTGAGACGGTCCACAACCGGCTCGAAGGTGTCCTACAAGAAAGAAGAATACTAATCTGACTCTAATTCCTATGATCTCCCATCCGACCTTATCCTACTCTAGTTATAAGCTCATCTCAATTAGGACTTCCTATTCTATGAGGAGTAGAACAGATCATGCGCCTATAAATAGGCCCTTAGGTCAGTTCAACAGGTACATTCACATTCTGATACTACTCTTTATTATTTCCTCAAAACCCTTTACTGACTTAAGCATTAGAGGGCCCCCCACGAGTTAACCACCGCTCGCCCCTATGTATGTCTACTATTTTGTAGGAATTTATTCATAGATTCAAGATAGTTCGTTGTAAATCAATTCCGAAATATCGAATTTAGGTACGATATTTTCAATAAGTTAAATAATTAAAAAATTTACATTTTTTTCAAATGGTAATAACTTTTGATTTATAATTATTTTAAAGAGGCTTAGCGAAGCCTGATAAATTTCTTTAGGGTTTGCTTGGGAGGAGGAATTTGATTGTAAAGTAAAGGAGAGTAAGTGAAGTCCCATGCTTGGGACCAAGAAGCATGAACAGTGACATGGAATATGATGGGAACCATCTCTTCTCATTTCCTCTCATTATCCTTGTCTTGCGTTCCGCCAATTTGGTCAAATTTGACCGAAACATATTTTCCTTTTCCTAATTTAACCCTTCTTTTATTTATAATACCAATTGTGTCTCACTTGTAATATAAAAGGTTAGCTGTGTTCCATTTTCAGCAAAGTTCAACCCTAGCCATTCCCATCTAGTTTCTTGTTCGAGCTTATGCTTTAACTTGTGGTTTCAAGGTATTAATTTTGAATTATAGTTGATTTTTATGCTCAATCTTTACAATTTCTATCTTGGGGTACTTGTTCTATGCTTTAACTTTTTTCAATGTTTGAGAAATTAGATTTTGCACAAATGTAAGTTGTGTAACTGAGATACTGAGACCATAAAACCTTAGGGGAAACATTTATCATACATTACAACCTTTATTATTGTCACTTTTCCATATCTCTTTCAATTGCCTCCTCGGTGGTTTTGGGTTTTGATTTGTCACTGGTTTATTTCACTCTGCCTTATTGTGGTTTTAATTGAGTTTTGGGGGTTAAATTTTTTTTAAATATGTATAGCTATTATTGCTTCTGATCTGCCTTACTTGTCCAATTAGTTTTTTCAACACACAGTAATTTCTTCTTTGAAAATCCTTTACTAATCTATTAACTATACTTTATTGTCGTCAGGTTGCTTTCCACACAATAAGGTATTATTGTTTTGTCCTTATCTTCACATTGATATGTAATTAAGATAACAAAATCAACTGAGAACAAAATAAAAACTTTTTATTTATGAAATGCTAAGCGGATGTTGTATATGCTGTTAAAGTTGATTTCAAATTACCAGCAGTTTTGAACTTCAATTAGCCAACAATTGAAGCCATCCAAATGATGTTGGAAAATGTGAATTTGTTTCTTCAAATACCCAACTCTTGATTACCCTACTTTACATGTCAGCAAGGTTAATTATCTCCACAAATACAACATGGATTTGACCAATGTTAAATACATATCACATTACTTTATTTATGCTATATATAGCATGCACTCCTGCATGTTTTAAAAAAATTCAATTCCAGTAGAATAATAAGTAAAGTAATTTGCTTTTTTGTGCGATATATTCCATTAGGAATATTTGTGAGTTTTGGATGTATTTGGATTAAGGGTTTTAGTGTTTTATTTCTCCATTTCTTTTGTACCACTTTTCGTATAATTAGTGGATTATTTGTTTTCTCCTTTCGCCAATTTATTTCTGCTATTTTGTTCTTGCTATAAATACCCAAAATAAATATTTTGTTCCGCTGCGAGTCCTAATTCTCTAACAAATTGGTATCAAAGCTAATCAATATTTATTTTGGGATTTTAAAAATTTACTATGGCAACAACAAAATTCGATATCGAGAAATTTGATCACAATATGAGCTTTGCCTTATGGCAAGTTAAGATGAAAGCGATTTTGACGCAAAATGAATTGTACAAGGCGATGATGGAAGAGTTACCTGAAACGGTCATAAAGGAGAAGAAATAGGATTTGGAGGATAAAGCTCTTGCTGCCATTCAGTTATGTTTATTGAACAAGGTTCTGCGAGAAGTCATCCATGAGAAGACTGCTAAAGATTTATAAGAGAAATTACAATCTCTCGACATGTCCAAAAACCTCACCAGTAAGCTTGTGGTGAAGCATCGTCTCCATATGCTCCACATGGCAGAAGGCACATCCCTTAAGGCGCACCATGATGATTTCAGTTCCGTTCTTTTGGATCTAGAAAATTTAGATATCAAATACAAACAAGAAGATAAAGCTCTTATGATGTTGTGGTCTCTCCCTCCGTCGTTTAAGAATTTCCGCGAGACCCTTATCTATAGTAAAACCACTTTAACTATGGAGGAGGTTAAAGAATGTTTGTTCTCTAAAGATCTTATTGATAAAGAGCTTTCTAGTGATAGAAATAGTCCTAGAGAAGGTCTAGTCATTCGAGGGAGATCTAGTATAAGAGATCCCAGTAGCAGCAGTAACAACAATCGATCTAGATCTAAATTAAGATCTCGTTATAGTAATTTGACGTGCAATTACTAAAAGAAGAAAGGGCATATTAAAGCTAAATGTTTCCAGCTCCAATAGAAGAATAAAGACAAAAGTCACAGAGATGACAGTTCTGCCAAACCCAGTGTTGTAGAAGATCAAGTAGATTTTGAAGTATATGTCGTATCTGCCGATGGTGCTAGATCTAGACAAGGATGGATCTTGGACTCTGCTTGCTCATTTCATATTTGTTTCCACAGAGATTGGTTCTCCTCTTATGAACCAATAGATAGAGGAGTTGTGTTGATGGGCGACGATCATCCTTGTAAAGTTGTTGGAATCGGTACTGTCAAAACCAAGATGTATGATGTTCAAGGCTTTTCTTCTTGTAAGAAGTTTGACTAAGTCATATGTGTTGTTTTTCTGCAAGGAATTCATCTCGTCTTGCATTGCCTCCAACCAAGATTCTTTATCTGCATAAGTTAGAACTTCTTCAAAATTCTCTGGCTCCCCCTCATCAGTAAGGGGAATACACTCAGAACTAGGATACTCTGATGTTGGTTGGCGATCCCTGGTGGATCTTCTAAGCTGTTGTTCAGCCTTAGCTTATTGGGTGGGTTGCTCCCCCTGCTCATCAACATCTTTTTGCTCATGATCCTCCATTAGCTTTGGAATTTCATCATTGTTCTAAACTTGTTCCTCATCTCCACTAATGGTACTATTTGGCAATGAAGGTACATGGCTGGGAATGACGTCATTTACAAGTCCTGACTTGCCATTCTTCCTCAAGCTTTCGATGGTCTCATTTTCTCGAAAGACTATATCTCTGCTTGTAATGGTCTTCTTATTCTCTAGGTCCTACAGTTTGTACCCGAACTCTTCATCTCCATATCCAAGGAAGATACATGGACTTGCTTTACCATCAAGCTTTGACCGTTGCTCCTTAGGCACATGCGCAAATGCCTTATAGCCAAACACTTTCAAATGAGAGTATTGAACATCTTTTTCTGTAACGAACCAAAATTTCCAAAATTTTGCTTATAATAAATTACTATGGTATTAAAAATATCATAGAAATTATTTTTATTGTTATTGTTGTTATTGGATATAAGGCATGAGGAAATAAGAGCTAATTAAGTAAGAGGGATGAAATGGACATTTAATTATTTGATCCGGGGCATTATTGGAAATTGAAAAAAAAAAGAAAAGAAAATCAAAACATACAGCATCTTCTCTTCTTCGCTTTCATTCCTCTTCTTCTTCTACACTTTACATCTCTCCCTTAACAAAATTCTCCCTAATCCAAAAACTTCCGATTTCTTCGATTCAACTTCGAATTCTTATTAGAAATCGATCCTTAAGCCCTCTATCATCATCAATTTCAGTGAATAAAGACTAGAAGAGGAGGATTTCAGATATTAAGATTCGGATGAATAGTAACCCGAGTTTGAGGTGAGTGATTTTTGGTAAAATTAAAGCTTAATTAGTAGAATTCATTATAGATTAAGCATATTTATGGTATTAGGAAGTTTATTTATGCAATATCTTGATAGAATTATATATGGTTGTTGTAGAGGAAGCTATTGCAAGTAAATCAAAGGCAAAAGGGGTAGAAGAGAGCTACAAAGAGCATAGAAAAAGGTTTGTGTCCCGAATTTCGATTTTTTGATTTCTCGGAAAATTTTCCAGATTGTGTACCTGTTTTGTTTTGATGTTTTCTCTCGTTATATAAATCCGATTTGAACGATTCTTGATTTTATTGATATTTATAGAAAGTAAGGAATATATGTTCAGAAGGAACTTTTTGAATTTCGTTCGTTTTCAATGTGAAATTTTCGTTTGAAGTTGAGTCACGAAATCTATTTTCGGAAAATCTCAGCTTTGTACACTGTTTAGTATTTTGATCATAACTTTAGTTATACAATTTGGATTTCTGTGATTCTAGAGGTTTACGAAAGCTGAGACATGTGGCTAATTATGTTTAGAAGAAATTTCTTCGATTGAATGATGTTTTGATAGTGAAAAATTCAGGGAAAGTCCGGTTATGAAACCTGGAAAAATTCTGGAAAGTATGATATTGATTTTATTGAGTTTTAATTGAAGTTTGATGCTTAAAAATTTGGGATTTGGATTTCTTAATTACTGAAGTTATGTTGAATTATGATTGATGGTTTATACTGGAATTTTTAAGATGTTACTTTGATTTATTGCCCTTATTAAACGAGTAGAATACGGGTCAGGGTAGATTGGCGCCAATAAAGGGGGGTACAGTACTGTACAAACAATTGAAGCTTTGGCTTTGGGCTTTGGCCGATATTATGATATATATATATTGATATTGAAGCTTCGGCTTCGGGCTTGACCGATATATTGATTTTTGAAGCTTCGGCTTTGGGCTGGACCGATATATTGATTTTTGAAGCTTTGGCTTCGGGCTTGACCGATATATTGATTTTGAAGCTTTGGCTTCGGGCTTGTCCGCTCCCGTATCCATTTTACCGTTATTCAGGACTTGTTTACTTTGGGCAATATGTGGTTAAAGTATTTGAAAAAATTGGATATAAATTTGATTATACTTTGAAAGGATGACTATATAAGTTTTGTGATTTGGTTCCATACAGTTGGTTAATTTATTTTTGACTTATAAATATACTTTGTTTCTATTTTAAAAATATTCAAAGTTATTATTTTTTTATGGACACCACTAAGCAAATTGCTTAGCATGTAGTTGATTTTCTACGCGTAGGTGGAGAACTTGTAGATAGCTTGGACCAAAGTTTTATAGGTGGATCAGCTTAAAGAGCAATTAAGGAAAGATTCGAGGTGGATTTATATTTTAATGTAATATTATGGTTTGTAGAATAATGGCATGTACTAGAGAGTGAGAAATGTAATGTGACATTGAGAAATATTTGGAGAATAATTAGCATTTGGAGAATAATTTGGAGTTTAAAACTTTATATTGGTATTTGTACGTATTAAATCTATAAGTATTGAACTCTATATAGTGGAGTAGAGTTATTTATTGGGTGTTTATAGATACCGTGACGCTCCCTATAAGGGGGGCGTTACATTTGTTGGTATCAGAGCTGAGGTTTAGGCGATTCTAGGACTAGTATGTACATGCCATTTAAGATATAAATATGTTATGTTAGTTGTTTGATCCACTTTGGTCCAATTTTCAGGAATAAATTATGGCTAGTAGTGGTCACAACCAGATTGAGGAAGAGGATGCTGAGAGTACGGTCCGTATTAGATAAGGGGATGAACAAAGACATGAACCTCCACCAGTTCATGGCTTTCCTGAACAACCTACTCCAGCACAAGCTGCTTTACTTCAGCATATGACTACTGAAGTAATCACACAAGTACTACGAAATATACAAATCCCTCAAGTTCCTATCGTACCTCACATTGAAAGAAGAGAGGAGAGAACTCCTCTTGAAAGAATCAAGAAGCTTCCAGCTGATGGTTTCAAAGGGGATACAGTGAATCCTACAATTGCAGAAGATTGGCTTGATCATACTAAATGGTGTATGACTAGGCTTCATTTTACGGATGAAGAGAGATTAGACTGTGTTCAAGGTCTACCCAAAGAACAAGCTAGGAGGTGGTGGGATAATATTATGAGAGAAAGATGACCCGGAGAAATCACTTGGGGACTTTTCTTGGAACAATTTGACCAAAAGTACGTTAGTGAACGATTCAAAGATGAGCAGAGGTAATGGTTCTTGTCTTTGAGACAGGGACGAATGACTGTATCAGAATATGAAGTTCAATTCCTCAAACTTGAGAGGTATGCTCGTGATATCGTTGACAATGAAGTAAGGCGATGTAAGAGATTCGAGGATGGGCTGAATGATGAAATTAGAGTGCATTTACTTGCATAAAAGATCAGAGTGTTCAATGACTTGGTTGATGCTGCTACGGGCATCGAGAAGATTAATTTAGATAGACAACAAAGAATGGCTAAAAGGTTAGGATTTCAAAAGGGATCACAGGGTCCAGCTAGTTCAGAATCTCCAAGTAAGAAACAGAAGGGAACATCAGAACAAACACAATCTCATTTTAGAGGGTTTTCACCGAGACAAACCATAAGTATGGGGTCAGCGGCTAGTGTACCTTCAGGTCAAGGCAGAGGAAATATTCCACAATGTTCTAATTGTGGAAGGATGCATACTGGGGAATGTTGGGGAAAAGGTAGAGTCTGCTTTAAATGTGGCTCGAGGGAACATTTGATTGCAAATTGTCCTCAAAGATAGATAAGTACATCTGCACCTACAGTAGTTCCTACTCTACAATGCAAGGTGGAAGAGGAAGGGGAAGAGGAAATGCTAGTGGTTCAAGTGGATATGATGTGGCTCAACAAGCACCGCAGAGTGGTAGACCAGGAGGAATGGCGCGAAGTTATGCAATCCGAGGGCCTGAGACTAGAGAATCTACCGAAGTTATTGTCAGTAAATTTTCATTCTTTAATCATGATGTTTATGCTTTGATAGATCCTGGTTCATCTTATTCATATATATGTACTGCATTAGCACAAGAGAAAGGATTGCGTGTAGAAGAATTAGGAGAAAATATTGAAGTGACTAATCCAATAGGACACAGTGTGATAGTAAACAAAGTGTACATGAATTGCCCTATTATAATTCAACATCAACTTTTCCATGCAAATTTAATTGAGTTACCTTTCCGAGATTATGATGTTATCTTGGGAATGGATTGGTTATCGGAACATCGAGCTATGGTGGATTGCAAAAACAAAAGAATGTCACTTAAAGTTTCTGATGGAGAAGAAATAGTTATCATGGGGGAAAGATCAGATTATCTCTGTAACATAATTTCTTTTATGAAGACTAAAAGGCTGGTTAGGAAGGGATGTCAGGCCTACCTAATCTTCACTCTAGAATTGAAGAAAGGTGAGTTAGAATTGTAGAATATTCCTACGATATGTGATTTTCCCGATGTATTTCCAGAAGAACTACCGGGGTTGCCACCAAAAAGAGAGGTAGAATTCGCAATTGATGTATTGCCGGGTACCGCACCAGTATCTAAAGCACCATACAGAATGGCGCCTGCTGAACTGAAAGAGTTGAAGATTCAGTTGCAAGAATTGTTAGAGAAAGGATTCATACGCCCGAGTATATCCCCATGGGGTGCACCAGTGTTGTTTGTTAAGAAGAAAGATGGGTCGCTCCGATTATGTATTGATTACCGGGAGTTGAATAAATTGACAGTCAAGAACAAGTATCCATTGCCAAGGATTGAAGACTTATTTGATCAACTCAAAGGTGCCAAATACTTCTCCAAGATTGATTTGAGATCGGGCTACTATCAAATGAGAGTGAAAGATGATGATATAGCAAAGACGGCTTTCCGAACCAGATATGGACACTATGAATTTTTCGTGATGCCATTTGGTCTAACTAATGCACCAGCAGCATTTATGGACCTCATGAACTGTGTCTTTTACTTATATTTAGACAGGTTTGTAGTGGTTTTCATTGATGATATTTTGGTGTATTCTAAGTCACGGGAAGAGCATGATCAACATTTGCGGATAGTCTTTCAAACTTTGAGGGAAAATAAATTGTATGCCAAACTTAGCAAATGTGAGTTTTGGCTTGAAGAAGTTTCTTTCTTAGGCCATGTTGTTTCCACCGAAGGAATTAAAGTGGATCCTAAAAAGATAGAAGCAGTTGTTGAATGGAAACCACCAAAGAACCCTACGGAAGTCAGAAGTTTCGTTGGCTTAGCAGGATATTATAGAAGATTTGTGAAGGGATTTTCAGTCATTGCTGCCCCACTGACGAAACTACTTCAAAATTTGAGTGGAATCACAAGTGTCAAGAAAGTTTTGAGAAATTAAAGGCGATGTTAACAAAAGCACCCATCCTTACCCAACCAGAACCTGGAAAAGATTTTGTAATCTATAGTGATGCTTCACATAGTGGTCTTGGGTGTGTTTTGATGCAAGAAGGAAAAGTGATTGCCTTTGCTTCCAGGCAATTGAAGAATCATGAAAGGAATTATCCTAATCATGATTTGGAATTGGCTGCAATAGTCTTTGCCTTGAAAATTTGGCGACATTATCTTTTTGGAGAAAAATGTTATATTTATACAGATCACAAAAGTTTGAAATATTTGCCAACACAGAAAGAGTTGAATTTAAGGCAAAGAAGGTGGATGGAATTCATTAAAGATTACGATTGTCTTATTGATTACCATCCAGGAAAGGCTAATATAGTGGCAGATGCTCTCAGCCAAAAGACAATGATGGCACTAAGGGCTATGAATACGGGGTTAGCTTTTACTAGTAGTGGAGCCTTAATTGCAGAATTAAAGATTCAACCTGTACTACTACAACAGGTAAAGCAAGCACAAAATAAAGATGATGACTTCAAGATTATTCGAGCACGGACACAAGTGGGTATCGTAGACGACTATATGGTTTGAGAAGATGGGTGTCTATATTTTAAAGATAGACTATGTGTGCCAAACAATGAAGAATTAAAGAAGAATATCTTACAAGAGTGGCATAGTAGTTCTTATGCGATGCATCTAGGAGGAAACAAGATGTACCAAAATTTGAAGAGCCATTATTGGTGGAATGGGATGAAGAAAGACATTACTAACTATGTTGCTCAATGTCTAACTTGTCAGCAGGTGAAAGCAGAACATCAAGTTCCTTCTGGATTGTTGCAACCTATAACAATTCCAGAATGGAAATGGGAAAGAATCACAATGGACTTCGTGATGTCTTTACCACGTACACAGAAGAAAAATGATGCAGTGTGGGTTGTTGTAGATAGATTGACAAAGTCTGCCCACTTTCTTCCAGTTAGGATGGATTATTCACTTGATAGGTTAGCTTAGTTATATGTAGATGAGATAGTAAGGCTACATGGAGTGCCTATTTCAATCATTTCTGACCGAGATCCAAGATTTACTTCGAGATTTTGGAAGAAGTTGCAAGAGGCCTTAGGTAGCAAACTTCATTTCAGTACTACATTTCATCCTCAAATAGATGGTCAATCTGAAAGAGTAATTCAGGTGTTGGAAGACATGATGAGAAGTTGTATCATTGAATTTGAAGGAAGTTGGGATAAGTATTTGTCCCTCATGGAGTTTGCCTATAATAACAGCTATCAGTCAAGCATACAAATGGCGCCATATGAAGCATTATATGGAAGAAAATGTCGAACTCCATTATATTGGACCGAACTTAGTGAAAACAAGATTGTGGGAGTGGATTTGATTCAGGAGACAAAAGAGAAGGTAAAAGTTATTCAAGAAAGATTGAAGGCTGCATCGGATAGACAAAAATCTTATGCTGATCTAAAAAGAAAAGACATTACTTATGAAGTGGGAGATAAAGTGTATCTAAAAGTATCTCCTTAGAAGAAAGTCCTGCGATTTGGCAAGAAAGGCAAGCTCAGTCCGAGATTCATTGGCCCATATGAGGTTATAGAGAAGGTTGGACCGGTAGCTCATCGGTTGGCACTACCCCCAACACTCGGCAAAATTCATAATGTGTTCCATGTGTCAATGTTAAGGAGATACAGATCAGATCCATCACATATCTTATCTCCTGATGTCGTAAAAATTGAACCCGACCTAACGTATGAAGAGGAACCGGTACAAATCTTAGCGAGAGAGGTTAAACAATTGAGAAACAAGTCTATACGTTTGGTAAAAGTACTTTGGTGGAATCATAAGGTTGAAGAAGCAACTTGGGAACCGTAGGATACAATGAAAACTCAATATCTGCAATTGTTTTCAGGATATTTTCGGGACGAAAATTCATAAGAGGGGGAGAATTGTAACGAACCGAAATTTCCAAAATTTTGCTTATAATAAATTACTATGGTATTAAAAATATCATAGAAATTATTTTTATTGTTATTGTTGTTATTGGATATAAGGCATGAGGAAATAAGAGCTAATTAAGTAAGAGGGATGAAATGGACATTTAATTATTTGATCAGGGGCATTATTGGAAATTGAAAAAAAAAAAATCATTACATACAGCATCTTCTCTTCTTCACTTTTATTCCTCTTCTTCTTCTTCTACACTTTACATCTCTCCCTTAACAAAATTCTCCCTAATCCAAAAACTTCCGATTTCTTCGATTCAACTTCGAATTCTTATTAGAAATCGATCCTTAAGCCCTCTATCATCATCAATTCCAGTGAATCAAGACTAGAAGAGGAGGATTTCAGATATTAAGATTTGGATGAATAGTAACCCGAGTTTGAGGTGAGTGATTTTTGGTAAAATTAAAGCTTAATTAGTAGAATTCATGATAGATTAAGCATATTTATGGTATTAGGAAGTTTATTTATGCAATATCTTGATAGAATTATATATGGCTGTTGTAGAGGAAGCTATTACAAGTAAATCAAAGGCAAAAGGGGTAGAAGAGAGCTACAAAGAGCATAGAAAAAGGTTTGTGTCCCGAATTTCGATTTTTCGATTTCTCGAAAAATTTTCCAGATTGTGTACCTGTTTTGTTTTAATGTTTTCTCTAGTTATATAAATCCGATTTGAACGATTCTTGATTTTATTGATATCTATAGAAAGTAAGGAATATATGTTCAAAAGGAACCTTGTTGAATTTTGTTCGTTTTCAATGTGAAATTTTGGTTTGAAGTTGAGTAAAGAAATCTGTTATCGGAAAATCTCAGCTTTGTACACTGTTTAGTATTTTGATCATAACTTTGGTTATACAATTTGGATTTCTGTGATTCTGGTGGTTTTGGAAAGCTGAGACATGTGGCTAATTATGTTTCGAAGAAAGTTCTTCGAAACATGACGTTTTGATAGTGAAAAATGCAGGGAAAGTCCGGTTATGAAACCTGGAAAAATTCTGGAAAGTATGATATTGATTTTATTGAGTTTTTATTGAAGTTTGATGCTTAAAAATTTTGGATTTGGATTTCTTAATTACTAAAGTTATGTTGAATTATGATTGATGATTTATAATGGAATTTTTAAGATGTTACTTTGATTTATTGCCCTTATTAAACGAGTAGAATACAAGTCAGGGTAGATTGGCGCCAATAAAGGGGGGTACAGTACTGTACAAACAATTGAAGCTTTGGCTTCGGGCTTTGGCCGATATTATGATATATATATATTGATATTGAAGCTTCGGCTTCGGGCTTGACCGATATATTGATTTTTGAAGCTTCGGCTTCGGGCTTGACCGATATATTGATTTTTGAAGCTTCGGCTTCGGGCTTGACCGATATATTGATTTTGAAGCTTTGGCTTCGGGCTTGTCCGCTCCCGTATCCATTTTACCGTTATTCAGGACTTGTTTACTTTGGGCAATATATGGTTAAAGTATTTGGAAAAATTGGATATAAATTTGATTATACTTTGAAAGGATGACTATATAAGTTTTGTGATTTGGTTCCATAAAGTTGGTTAATTTATTTTTGACTTATAAATATACTTTGTTTCTATTTTAAAAATATTTAAAGTTATTATTTTTTTATGGACACCACTAAGCAAATTGCTTAGCGTGTAGTTGATTTTCTACGCATAGGTGGAGAACTTGTAGATAGCTTGGACCAAAGTGGTACAGGTGGATCAGCTTAAAGAGCAATTAAGGATAGATTCGAGGTGGATTTATAGTTTAATGTAATATTATGGTTTGTAGAATAATGGCATGTACTAGAGAGTGAGAAATGTAAAGTGACATTGAGAAATATTTGGAGAATAATTAGCATTTGGAGAATAATTTGGAGTTTAAAACTTCATATTGGTATTTGTACGTATTAAATCTATAAGTATTGAACTCTATATAGTGGAGTAGAGTTGTTTATTGGGTGTTTATAGTTACCGTGACGCTCCCTATAAGGGGGGCGTTACATTTTCAGTCCATACTCTTTCGGGAATATCAAAATCTAGAGCAGCTGATGGTGAGTTGTTGATGACATAGCAGGCTATGCGTACTGCTTCTCCCCAAAATGACTTTGGCAAGTTAGCCATTTTGAGCATACATCTGACCTTCTCTACAATAGTGCGATTCATCCTTTCTGCTACACCATTGTGCTGTGGGTTCTAGGTACAGTCTTTTCATGTCGAATTCTATGTCTAAAATAGTAGTTCTCCAACTCGGGTGATATATATTCACCTCCATTGTCGGATCGGAGACATTTTAATTTCTTGTTTATCTTTCTTTCCACCATAACATGGAATTTCTAGAATGACTGAAATACCTGATCTTTTGTTCTCAGGAAATACATCCATAACTTCCGCGATGCATTGTCGATGAAAGTAACAAAATACTTATTACCTCCCAAGGTCTCATATTCAAAGGGGCCACATACATCTAAGTGCACCAAGTCAAGAACACTTGACTTTCTACTTGATGACTTGCTGAATAACACTCTATATTGCTTGTCGAATAGGCAGTAGTCATATGGTGATAGTGGTGTGCCCTTAGCCGAAGGTACAAGTGCCTTCTTTGCTAGAATCTGCAACCCTTTCTCACTGATGTGAGCCAATCTTCTATGCCACAAATCTGGTGAAGACTCTTCTTCAATAGCATGCAATCCATCTTTATAAATGACTGCATTTGTTATGTAAAATGTACAACATATGGCACCTTTTGAAATCACCAAGGAATTCCTGGTAAGCTTTCATTTCGTACTCCCAAAGAAATTCTTGAAGCCTTCATGATCTAGGACACCACAAGATATTAAGTTGAGCCTCAAATCAGGAACATGTCTAACTTCTTTGAGGATGAGTGTGTAGCTAGTGTTCATCTTAATATGAATGTCACCAATTCTAATGATTTTAGAATGGCTATTATTGCCCATCTTCACCACACCAAAATTTCCTCCTGTGTATATGGTGAAGAACTCCTTGTTAGGAGTGGCGTGATAAGATACTGTAGTGTTAATCACCCATTCCGTATCATCTTGACTTGAGACTTGCAGACATTGTTCTTCATGACTGAAGGAAAGAACAATAATCTCCTCAATTGCTACAGTGGTGTTCTTGTCTTCCTCCTAGTTATTGCCATCCTCATGTTCTCTCTTCAGCATTCAACAGTTCCTCTTCAGATGGCCTTCTAGTTTACAATGGTAGCATTTGACTCTACCCCTGGACTTAGATCTGCCTCTGAACTTGTCTCCTCCTTTGGATTTATCAGGATTGTTGGGACCTCAATTTTTGCTCTGACCTCTGTGTTCTATGACAAGAGCTTGGCTACTTTTGACAATCATAACTTTCGTCCTTGTCTCCTCATTGAGCAAAGTGCTAACAACGTGGTTTAAGGATAATTTTCCATCTGGACCCGAATTGGTCATAGACACCACCAAGGTATCCCAACTTTTCGGTAGAGAGCTGAGCAATAATAAGGATTGGACTTCATCTTCAAGTGTTGTTTGCATAGAAGATAATTGATTAATAGCACTTCAAAATTCATTCAAAAATTCAGCAACAGAAGTTCCCTCCTTGTATTTCATGTTGACAAGCTTCCTTATCAGGAACAACTTATTTCTAGTAGTTTTCCGATCATAAAGATCTTGTAGCTTTTTCTATAGTTCATGGGCAGACGTTTCTTCCGAGACATGGCCGAACACGCTGAATTCTAGCCACTGGCGAATGGTACCGATGGCCTTTCTATTCAACTTGCTCCAATCTGGATCGTTCATGTCTTCTAGCTTTGTGGTGTCTCCTTCGATTGCTTCATGCATATCTTTACAGTACAATATATCCTCCATCATGGGCTTCCAAATTGACCAATTCGAACCGTTCAATTTGATCAATTTTTTTTTTGAAAAACCCTTGGAGAGACAGTGTATCTCTCCAACGGCTAAAAGATTGGAGTGGGTGAAAATTTCGGGGCAGAGTACCCAACTACCTACAAAACACCCACCCCGCTTTTATTAATAATGGTTCTCGAAACAAGAACCAAAAGTACATCAAAGTTACATAATAAGAATCCTCGGGTTCGTAAACAAATCAGAAACCGACAGGCTAACATTGCGCTTATAGGAATGAAAAAGAAACCAACAAAAATTGATACTCGCAATTAAAATTACCCCATCATCAGTTTCATCTCGAAAAATCTTCTTGTTGCGGCGCTTCCAGAGATTCCATGATATAATGAACCAGAGAGACCTACCAAATTCACGGGAGATTCTAGGTTTGAAGAATGTGCACCATAACAGAAGGAAGTTGTAACCATCATTCGGCATCACAACCTCAATATCCAGCCACCGGAATGCATCTCTCCAAATCTGATAATTCGCGTGACATAAAAAGAGGCTGTGTTCCAAAGATTCAGGTAGTGGACAGAACGGACAACCGGCGCTAGTTAACATACGATATCCCCTCTGGAAAAGGAACTCACGTGTCGGTAACCTATTGTGAAAGACCAACCAGCCAAAAAATTTTATCTTGGGGAGCATGCCCTATCCCAATCTGTATTTTCAAGCTTCTCGACGAGTTGGGTTATTGCCGATGGCGATCTCCTTTCCCTTCAGCCATTTCTATGTACCCCTTTCAACCTAATATCAGGCATTTAATGTGAGCTTCACAATGCATAATCATGGACAACTTCTCTTTTTTCTTCTTTGGGGATGAGCTTGAAGGGTTTAGTCACATTCCGACCAAAAAGGTCTATGAAGGCACAATAGTCAACAGCCCGATCACGATCGCGTGGGCCGGCGAAAGATGTACCCATTCACACATGTTTTGTAACCCTTTATGTGACATGTCGCAAATGACAACTTCTTCATTATTACCTTGCAACCTGTTTCGGTTTGTCCGGGTATGTTCAACCAAGTAATCTTCACTTGTTAACAAAAACTTATCCTTCCTCCCTTGTCTAAAAAGACATCTTGGGACCAGCAGTGTGCGGCTCTTCGTCAAGGCTATCTTTAGCCCTATCCCGATCTCTACTTTCCAGCTTCTCTTGCTTTAGGAAATTACCATCACTAATAAATAAATAAATGAGATAGATGTGTTAAGAGAGTTGATTGGTTGGATTAATCTTTTATCAGAAGAAACTCAAGGGTTGCATTGAGAAATAAATACAATAATTAACTGTTATTTTTTTCCTAATAAGTAAGAACGAATGGCATGAATTTCGCCCTTGTAGTTTAATTTTTACTTTAGCCCCCCCGAAACGAAGTCGTTTTGGCGGTCTCCTTTTTATAAACATAAGTCGTCTTCTACCCTGAAACAAGAAACCATGGTTGTTCAACCATAAATCTCAAGTTTTTCAACACCGCAATATTTCTGGTCAGCGGGAACTGGGGCCCTTTCAGCATTTGGAGGCCTTGACCGGTCGCTCACCTTGCTCCTACTAATAGCCGGCTCTGTCAAGCAGGCGTCCAGAACATTGCTTCCGATTTCAGTTTCGCCTCTTTCACTTTTTGTTGAAGTGACTCGTCTCTCAAATACAATGAACCGACTCTTTTTTTTGAAAAACCCCGAAGGAACATTGTATCCCTTCAAAGGCTAAAAGTTTGGAGCAGGTGAAAATTTCGGGGCGGAGTCCCCAGCTAGGCTGGTTTCCCCGCTTACCTACAAAACACCTACCCCTCTTTTATTAAATAAAAATCAACTCACGGTCTCAAGGCGAGAACATGAGTAAATCAATTACACGAGAGTAGCAAGTTCGGGAAAATAAATACATCAGAAGTAACAAAATTAACATCCCGCCTCCTAGTTTTAAAGATGAACCAACATAATTGAATGTATAATCCAATAATGTCTTCTGAGCCGATCCTGCCTTCGAAAACAAATTTATTCCTTCGTTTCCATAGTGCCCAAGCAATTAAGAACCATAGCGCCGTTCCGTACTTTCTACCCCTTCCATCAGCAAAGAAGCCGCGCCACATGGCTAGAAAATCCACCGCCTTCCACGGTATAGGCATCGAGATACCGAGCAATCTCATCACCTGCGTTCACACCTTATAGCTGTTACTGCAATGGAGCAGGGCGTGATCTATAGTCTCCTCCAAATCACAAAATGGGCATTGACCGTCCGTTATAGATTGGCAGCCCCGGAGGAAAAGGAACATTTTTGTTGGTAATCTTCCATGAAAAACAAGCCACCCAAAGAAGCAAACTTTAGGGGTCACACATGTCTCCCATATTACAGAAAATTCGAGCCTCGGCTTTGGCCATTTTGGCGAACTATAGTAGCCCATACAAAAGGAGCTTGTCGTGTACTCCTTCTTCTCCCCCACCTCCCACATAAACCTATCAGCCGTCCCTGAAAAGATAGGCTGCCGTTGACCCTGCCCCAACTCGTTGTCACCCTCTAGAAACCAGCTCGGACAGCTTATACCGATCCAATTTCGAAGTTCCGCACCTCTCTCCTGTCCTGAAATCCTTAAGTTCCGTTTCCAAAAAGGCAGCAAAAAGGCCGATGACCAGAAAAGATAATGACACCCCTCGGCCACCGAACACGATTTCCTATTACACAACCGATATAGGTCAGGGAACAAGACCGCCAACTCCGAATTCACCGTCCAGTTGTCATGCCAGAATGAGCAATTTTCCCCACTTCCAATAGCAACCCGAATACTCGACCTAAAAAATTCCCACCACTCCCCACCTCTAATACAACATGCTATAATTCCTCTCCAAGTATGTGACAATGTAGATGAATCATAGTTTCCAATGGACCACCATGAATCAAACCCGTATCGTCTAACGCAAATCTCGTACCATAATGACCCATGATCAGCACTCCTAACCTTCCATACCCACTTCATCAACAAACTACAATTAACCAACTTTAAGTTCCTAATGTAGAGGCCCCCAAGATTTTTGGGTAGGACAATCGTCGCCCAACTAACCTTACTAATGCCCGTAGTATTTGAATCACCCCTCCACAAAAAATTCCGCATCAGCTGCTCAAGTTTCGTAATTACCGCTCCTGGAATTTTATTAAATGATAACAAAAAGATTGGAAGAGATGATAATACCGATTTCACAAGCACCATTCATCCCGCATAGGATAAACATTGTCCTTTCCAACTCGCTAATCGACTCTGAAACTTGCTTATCAATGGATTCCAAGCGGCAACGGGAACACGCCTAACGCTGAGAGGGGTTCCCAGATAGGTAATCGGAAAGTTCTCCACTCGACATCCCAGGACTCCTGCACAAGATGAAACGACCGTCTCTTGTATATGAAATACCCATAATAGAGCTCTTATTAAAATTGACTTTCAGGCCTGAAATCAACTCAAAACATCGCAAAATTCTAACAAAAATGGGTAATAGAGACTCATCGGCCGGTAAAAAGCATAGCGTATCATCAGCAAATTGCAGGATAGACATGTCCTTCTCTGATCCGTCAACCCGAAAGCCCGGTAAAAGGCCAATTCGAATACTCTCCTCAAACATTAGTTTCAGTCCCTCACTCGCCAGAACAAAAAGAAACGGGGAAATAGGATCACCTTGTTTAACCCCCCTAGCTAATTTAATTGGTTCCGACGGCGTCCCATTGATCAGAATTGAAGTGACCGAATTTCTTCTACAGTTGTCAAGCCATTGAACCCATCTTTCCTCAAAACCCATTTGTCTAAAAACCGCATTCATATAGTTCCACGAAACACAATCATAAGCCTTATGGAAGTCTAACTTAATAGCCAAGCATGGTTGACGATTCCTATGAACCGAATGGATAATCTCCGAGGCTATGAACGAACATTCATGAATATTACGACCTTTAATGAAAGCAAATTGATTTTCTGATATCAATTTAGGTAGCAATGGTTGCAGTCTTTTAGCCAGCACCTTAGACACAATTTTATATATACCATGGATCAAGGCAATCGGTCTAAAATTATTCAACGAAGAAGAACCTGGTACCTTAGGAATTAGGACCGTATATGACGATTTATATATACCATGAACCGACTCTAATTTCATCTTCTCATGAAAATTGCATGTATCACCATGTAGATGCTGAAATCAAGTTCATAGATGAAGATAGTTCAGGGGATTCAAATTCCTGCATCTCTAGAGTTTAACTTGATATTCCTCTTTAGCACACATATTTGCTTTACAACTTACAACATTGTCAGAGAATGTAATTTTTTTTTCAAAAACAAGTTAAAGTTCCAAGGCCTTAACCGTGGAAGTAAAAATGTTCCCAAGAAATATGATTCACACACACTCCACCAATTACTTGATAAGAAAAACCAAATCACATTAATTTCTAAATATGAAAATTTTCTAATATGGAAAGGCAATGAGAAAGCGTTGGAAGAAAATCCTAGCATTATTTGTTGAGATAAAAGATGTATGGCGGCATAGGTATATATAGTGGTTGAAAAAGGGCTGATTTCATTTTTTCAATATAACTTATATTGCATATACAGTTTTCATTTTAAATTTTTCAGATAAAAAATTAATCTTTAATGGATTAGGTGATCCAAAACTTGGGAAAAAAAATTTTATATTCAAATCTACAATTCACTTTGGAAAAAGCACCTTATTGAGCTTTGTTATACACCTCATTTGTACATTTTGTTTAACATGATCATATAAAGTATCCGGAACTGATGGATTCGCTTCTAATGTTCACGATTTATTGCAGATAGAAATACTGTTATTCTATTCTTGATTCCTGTCTCACTAAATTCAATGTTCAGTTCATTGTTTATTCCTAGGTGTTATTTTTGCGCTTGCCGTCCGACTTTTCATTCCTCGGGTGCTGTCAGAAACTTGGTCAATTTATCGCTGCCTAGACACTGCCTAATCCGATTTTTCCGCCTAGGCAGCGCATAAACTCAATTTTTCAAAAAACCAATATTTATAGTAATTATAATTTTTTTTTTCTACCCACAACAAGTTGCTTGCTTACCTGGTAAAACTTGAACTGATCTCACAACATAACTGCCATTTTGAGTCTCAAACCGAGAAACAATGTGCTCTACGCTACAAATAAGGAGGTCTTACCGTTCGACTAACATCTAGCAGTTTTTAAAACACTGTCAAATTATGTCTTTAATATTTTATAATATTTTATTTTTTTATGTATTAGTAAATAGTGAAACTAAAAAAATATCAATTTGCCTAAGCTCCGTCCAAGCCCCGCCTAGACTTCGAAAGCCCCGAGCAACGTGTAGCGCTTTTTATATAATTCCAAAGTTCATAATGAATAGTAGGAAATAAAAATAAAAACTAGTGTTACAGTTGTCGAAATAATATTATACTATAGACAAAAAAATGGCACTCGTGTCTTGGGCCTCGTAAGAGTTGGCAATACTCCTACAATATTGTAAAAAATATCATATCTCACTGAAATATTTACAAAATTCACCATTAAGTCAAACTATATATATAAAATATAAGCAATTTACAAATTAACAAAAACAGTAGAAAATAATTATATAAATACCATGTTGTAGTCATATGTAATACCGATCTACTAGATATCTACTACATAGCTAATATCGATCTACTAGGTGTTTACTAGATATTTACTGCATATCTAATACTGATCTACCAGATGTTTACTAGATAACTAGTAGACGATTACTAAATATTTTACTAGATAAATATTTCTGCTATTTTTGTTAGTTTATGATATATTCAAATTATTTTGGTTTTTTTGAGCATTTGTGTAAGAAGCCCTTGATATAAATATGCACTCAGAAAAAAATTTCACAATAAGAACACACATGTGAATCGTTATGTTTCAATAAGAACCAACTAACTTGTTAAATTGGAACGTAGAAAAGGTGTATAGTTTGAGAAATAAATGAAAATCTAACGTTTGTGCTAGAGGATGAAGATCAATGAAGGAAAAATGGAAGAATTAAATTTTTTTTGGATCATATTTTATAACTCAATGTCGTTTTGGTATATGATCTATAGAAATTGCATATTTGGTGTCTGACGTATGTACTCTTCGCCTATTTAGTACATGGTCCTTAATATTAGTCTATTCAGTGTATGAGATATTCAGTACATTAAGCGGCCATCATACAACACTAAAACCGTGATATATATATGGTTGAAAATGCATAGAATTGTCCAGCCTTTTGTGGTACGTTACGTTGTCTAACTAAAATTGGATGTATGGAGTACCAAATAGGAGAAAATAAATATGCTAGGTATTAAATAGGCAATTTCAATGAGTCAACACTAAAAAGGCATTTGAGTTATAGAACAAGACCCGGTATTAAAGAAATTCACATATTATCATTAGGCCCGACCCTGGGGGGTGGCCGATGGGTGCGACCCCCTAGGGCTCATAGTCGGAAGCGGCCCAACAATATTTTTTTGTTTATAGATTTAGTTATTATTTAAAAGATAATAGTTGATGCAAATTAATGCTACTAGAGTTGGTAAAGCACTTATCATAGTTGTAAGGGGGCAAGAGTTCAACTCATAGTTTTTACAAAAAAATATGTTTTTAATACATTATTTTTTTTATTGAGAGCCCCATACTACCACTGTAAATGTTAATTTGACTAGGCCCTCAAATTATCAGGACCGGGCCTGATTATCAGCTAAGTGGCTAAGCCACATTAGCAAGTAAGTTACAAGTTATTAGCTTGTTAGTTAGTCTATCAAATTGGAAGATTTGCCAGATGATAAATTTGGTAACCGATGATAGATTCTTTGGTTATGGTGATGGGAAGACGGCGATGATAGAACTATGACCCTTCTGAGACATACGGTCTCACAATTCAGGGCCACAGTTCTCAATTCTCACAGTTGTCGGTTTATTAGCATCCACCCTTGTGCCTGTGGCTGTAAACCGGATAGCTCTCACGCCCTCATGGTTTTGGAAAAACCAAGCAATATCTTCTATATTAGACCAACTAGTTCAATAAAGAGTAACCGAAAAACAATGACCATTGATTGTTCTCTACGAACCTCATTAGCAGTTTTATTTTGAATCGTTAGCTAGATATGCCAGCCCACAAGACCTCCAAGTGCCAAGCTTAAGGGGATTAATAATGTCCCAAAAATAATGTGATAATAATGAAAAGTCAGGCGGGAAGTTTAAAAATAATGCCTAGGAATAAACAATGAACTGAAGACTAAATTTAGTTGAACTACAGGTCTCACTAATAGGAATTAGGAATAGAATAACAACTCTTTCAAAATTAATTCAATTATAAAAAAATGTTTTAAAAACATAAAATGAATGAGCACAGTGCTCTCAACAGTTTTGAGAGTTTCTGTTGTCCCTCCTCCAATTCCACCGCCACCTCTGATTTCGTCGATTCCTACTTCTCCTCCACTCAACGCGGCATCATCGGAGCCTAGTGCTTCATCAATGGTCTTGGCTTTTCCTAATTAAGAGAAGTTACGAACGCGACTGAGGAAATAGCTTTAGCTTTCGACTTTTCGGGCGATGATGATTGGCGTCAAGTAGAACCTCACCGGTGCCTCTTGGTAGTAGGATCTGGCATTAATATCCCATTTGGCTGAAGATTTGAAGTGTATTATGGAAATCTAACTGGATTCTCTGATCTGAAGTGATATTGAGAACACGCAAGTCTTGCAATAGGAACTTTGATCGGCCACCGCATTTCACTAGGAAAAACAAAGCTCCAACAGAGATAAGAGACAAGAGACAAAGGAACGAGTGTTATACAGAAAAAATAGAATGGTTTATTGCTCATATTGAAAGAAATCTATGGTGCTTCCGGTAAAAGGATTTGAGGCGGTGCTTCTAGCAAAAGGACTAGCGGCGGTGCTTTTAGTAGCAGAAGCGGCGGCGCTGGCGACGGTTCTGGCATAGAACTAGTAGATTGATCGAAACTAATTCCTGGAGAGAGATTTTGATGTTCTTCCAGATTTGTAATTGGTGAGAGATTTTTCATAAAATACTGGAAATTATCAAAATCATCAGAAGAAGAAGTTGGTTTAAAAAAAATAGAGCTGCCTGCCACCATCGATCTGCCACCTTCGCTGCCGCCATCAATTACCACCTTCACCGCCAGTTTAGTCATAGAGAGCCTCCGCCGCCTTCTCTTTTCCTTCCATTGGCTTTCAGGCAGAAGTGAAAGTCGGTACGCCGTCAGTACTGCATTCTCGGCGTACGATTTCAGCAACGGAGGCTTTAGGCTCGGCCTTATATTCACCGTAAACAAAATTATCAACTCCCTCTCTAGATCTAACTCGCCATCTCTGTACGACAGTGCTTTGCATCTCCAGACATGAGCTGCTACGGCGTTGAACCTGAAGATGTAGCCTTCGGCGTCGGATTTGGCTCTCTCTTTCAGATTGGCGATCTCGGCGGAGGTTAGTCAGAATATTTTAAAGTTTCTCAGGTGAGGTCGAACACATTTGATATAGGAGTGGTGAGCTTGAGTAGCTCGGGTGCTAGTCGAAGGTGCCGCGCGGTGGAGATCGGGCGGCTAGGAGTTAACGGTCGTATTATATTTCGGTGTATTTATTTTCCCGTTCGCATACTTCACTGTCGGTCCCTTCACATTCTCTCCGTCGCTTCATCCATAAATTGGTTGAAATTAGGTCTTGAACGACAATTGTGAGAGAGTAGGAACATAGTTCGGGAGTTAGGTCTGGCTGGCAAATTGAGTGGCAGTCGATCTCGTCGGTGATTGTATCTCACTTCTTGTTATAAGGCAAAAAAATGTGAAGAATCTGAATTTTGGTTTTATCTCTATCGATGGGTCTATCCCTATACATGATGCTCTTTGCAGATTGAATGCAGTTATGATTGGTTATATCAGGGTGCACGCCTTCAAAGCCAAATATCCTTCACCAGGTAAACAGGCTATACCTCATCAATGTCCCCTTCATGCTCAGGCCAAGCTAAGACCGGTTTTTAGGGATTCGTCTAGGGATAACAGATCCTACGTGACAATGGTAGCTTCATCCACGGATTCGAATCAGTCTAGGATTATTACTGATTTTCCATTATCAATTTGGGCAAGATTTCCTTTTCTACTCCTTGTAAAGGATATTTTGGTTATTCCAGACTTGATGGAGATAGTGTCGAACAGAAATTTTGCTTTTGATTTTATTGCTCCAGCTGGTGGTAATCAAGTGGTTATGTCTTTCCTTTTATCTGATGCAAAGATAGCTTTCCTTGAGGGGGATTCCAGTCATCCAGGATATCTTTTCAGAATGTATGGATTTCCCGATTAATTTTGTTCCAACTAAATGTATATTTTATGTGGCCTTTCTGGGGATTCCTCCCGCTTTGATTATCGAATAACTAAACAACAAGCTCACGGCTGAGTTTAGATCACTTGTGACACTTGATTTTAACTACCTTTACCCTAATCTTTTGGATGTGGTATCTTGCTTAGTATCTGTGCCTGTTGATAGCTCTAGCCGAAAGATCTCGCTACTATAGGGAGACAAGGAATACATGGTAACTATTAATTTCAGACAGGCTATTGCACGTGATAGGAATTCATCTTCAGACTCATTTGGGAGTGGATGGCTGCCCTTTGAGACAAACTCTACACGATAAAAAGGTTTTGGGTTGACTGACAGTATCCCCGGCTCTCATCCTCCCTCCATAAAGGATGATGCTAAAATTTCTATTGAGCACCAAGCTAGGATGCTCATTGGGTTGACTGACAGTGTCCCCAGCTCTAACAAAGTTGGAGCTGAAATTTTTGTCCAAAATTATGGTCTGGGTTCTATCAAGTTGACTGACAGTATCCCCAGCTCTTTTCCGCGCAAAACAGATAGAGCTAAAATTTCTGTCCAACACTATGATCTTGCTTATATTGGGTTGATTGAATGTGTCCCCAGTTTCGATTCTTAGAAGGTGGAGCTAAAATTTCTATCCAATAGCTTGGGCCTGGTCCTATTAGGTTGACTGACAGTGTCCCTAGCTCCTTACCTCCTAGTGATGATAGAGTTAAAATTTCTGTCTTGAATTAGGGTGGTGGTTTAATCGGGTTGATTGACAGTGTCCCCAGCACTCCACCCATAGGGGTTGGGAAGAAGGCTAAAATTTTTTTCCATTGAGTCTAAAACACGGGCTCTAGAGTTAGGGAAAATAGGTTAACTGACAGTGTCCCCAGCAATCTTTCTCTAGGAATTTCGGCTGGGTGAGTCTCTAGCTCAGATTCGCAGACTTCAGTTTTGAAGGAAGGAGTCACTGAAATTTCTGTCCTGTAAAGATTCGTGTCTTCTCAGGGTAACCAGGGTATTCAGCTAGGAAATGAGAACTCACTAGGTCATCTACAGAATGCTATCTCGAGTGCGTCCAACGATAATTCAGATTGTAGTGGGGGTATGGTGAATCGGGTGAATTATACACACCGGGATTTACCTGCGAATGTATTTAGACACGCAGGTGCAATGGTCAAGCATGGAACAACTTCAAGAATGACTTTGAGTTCGGACACCTCAGGACTGGATATAGGTAACAGAAATAGAGTTATTACCCAATCAAAAGCGAGACCATCAAGCATATCGGAAAATAGGGAGACCTTTGAGGTAGGGAAGAAATTGGGGGTTTTTAAAGACAAGCATGCCAAGGTTATTTTACAGGCTTTAGCATCACACAAGGCTTAAATGGTTACGATGCAAGGTATTTTCTGATTAATGTCGTTTAATTTTTTGAGTTGGAATTATCGAGGGGGCCTCCATAATAGGGGGGAACAGGTGTTAGTAAAATCTTTGGCTAGAAAATGGAACTTGCATGCATTTGTTTTATTAGAAACGAAGTCTGTGGGGGTGTAAGACCAGGTAATTATGCCATTCTGGGGGCATAATGATTTCAGATCTCATTGTGTATCGGCCATTGGCCTTTCGGGGGGAATTATAGTCTTATGGAATTCTATATTATTTTAAAGCCTAGTTATAGAGGAGTCTGAGAGATGGGTTGTCATTCAGTTGAGCTCATCTCAGATTGAAGTCCATCTTATTTATTTTTACACTTATAATGATCAGGAAAATAGAAGACAATTGTGGCAGGATTTAGCTGATAGTATCATAGGCTTGAGATCAATTATTTTGTATGGGGACTTTAATGAGGTTTTGCATACTTCTGAGAGGTATGGGAGGGATTCAACGAACTTGATGATGGATTTTGAGATTTTATAGATAATTGTGCTCTCTATGATCTACCTCTTAATGAGAGAGATTACACATGGGCAAATTCTCTATCTTTTTTTATAATAGACCGGTATCTTATTTCGTGTGTGATATTAGATCTCTGGCCCTATCTGCACATCTCCACCATGGATTCGACACTTTCAGATCACTTTCCTATCGTTTTCACATCACATCCAGCTGGAGTTGGGAGGAGGAGACTGTTCAGTTCTCTTAATGTGTGGTGGGATAATAATGCCTTCTTGCAGTTCTTAAGATAAAAATGGGCCCTGCTTAGCTTGACTTTCTGAGACCATGACATTCATTTCAAATTGTGTAAGTTGAAAGACTTCATTCAGCTGTGGCACATTGATAATTTCGGACGACTAGAAGAAAGAATTTAGGAACTTGAGGGACGTGTAATTAGTCTTACACTGAGTTCGAGTATTCGGCCAGTGGATGGGGTAATAGGATCGGTTCTTCAAGTTGCAAGGGCTGATTTAAGCACCATGAGGAAGAATTTGGAGAACATTAAACATCAATAATTGAGAGTCTTATGGGTATTATTAGGAGAGGAAAACACAAGATATTTTCATAGGATAGCTTCGGCAAGAGCTAGAAACAATGCTATAACTCAACTTAAAGTGGATGGGGAATTGGTGAGCGACCCGAGAGTGATCGTTAATAAAATTAGGGGCTTCTATTCAGATTTATTTAGTGAACGAAAGGTGGTACCATTTTTGTTGAGATCATTGAACTTTAGATCGGTGGAAATTACCTCGAACAATCGTTTCAGAAGCAGAAATTTGGGGTGCGCTTTATTCTTGTGATGACAACAAGGCTCTGGGTCTAGAGGGGTTTAACTTTTATTTTTATAAGAGGTCTTGGGCTGATCTTAGAAGGGATATATTGCAGTTGTTTGAGAATTTTTACACGTCGGACAGGCTACCCAAAGCTATTAAGATGTCGTACACGGTGTTAATCCCAAAAGTACCCGAGTCGTGTTCTTTATCTAATTATCGGTCGATTGCACTGATCCATGGGATGTATAAACTAGTAGCAAAAGTGCTAGCTAAATGATTACAACCCTGTTTGTCAGAACTTGTTTTGAAACCACAATTTGGTTTCATCAAGGGGCGGAACATTTACGAGTGCTCAATTATTGCCTTAGAAGTGCTACACATAATTCATTATCGGAGGCAATCTTGCTTGGTTTTGAAACTAGACTTTCACAAAGCTTATGATAGTGTATCCTGGACTTATATTGATGAGGTAATGAAAAGAATGAGGTTCGATGCTAAGTGGATTTCGTGGCTGAGGAATTGCGAAAGACAGGCATTTACTCCGATTCTTGTTAATGGGATGCCGACTGATCAAATTAGTATTCGGAGAGGAGTTAAACAAGGAGACCTATTATCTCCCTTTATCTTTTTGTTGGCTATTGAGGGACTGAAATAGTTGCTAGATGCGAGTGGTAGGGACGGCCTACTGCCTGGGTTCAGGGTTGCTGGCTCTTCAAGGGATATTTTGGTATTGCAATTCGCCGATGATACTATGTGTTTCTTGCCTTCTGACGTGGATATTTTGCTTGTGTTCATTAGAGTACTTCGATGCTTCGAAATAATTTCGGGTCTAAGGATTAATTATGGTAAGAGTTCGATAATGGTGGTCAATGTCCAGGATTACGTATTATAGGCGTGTGCTGATTTTGTTGGATGTAAAGTTGAGAAGTTTCCGATCACATATCTAGGAGCCCCTATCAGTTGAAAGAGATTATCGGTCTCATCTTAGAATCCTTTAGTGGTGAAATTACAGAACAGACTAGCTAGTTGGAAGGGGAACTGCTTATCGTATGGAGTCCGACTTGTGTTGATTAAATCAGTGCTATCGTCGCTTCCAATTTATCTTTTGGCCTTACATAAAATGTCAAGATCTATCATCGACATGCTGAATTGTTAATAAGGAGCTTCCTATGGAAGGGAGATGCGTGTACAAGAGGCATGTGTAAGGTTGCTTGGAGCACGGTTGTATTGCCTAAGGAATTATGAGGCTTATATATTAGGGACTTGAGGCTCGTCAATTGCAGTTTATTATTAAAGTGGCTTTCGAGACTACGAGAGTTGAACCAATACTCGTTATGGTACGACGCTATAGTTTTGACTCGTGGATGGCTTTTGAAAGGGCTGAATTATGAAATCTACCCCCTATTTGGAAAGGTGTGTATTCGGTGTACGTGAAGGAGGGATCATTTTGGACCTTCTTCAAAAATAACTCAAGGGTCGTTATAGGCAACGGGACTATGGCATCCTTTTGGCATGATAACTGAACCTCAGATCGTCCCCTTTGCGTTCTTTTTTCAGATATCTATTCTCTTTGTAATAGGAAGTCTTGCACGGTGCAACAGGGTTGTGAGTACTTGCTAGGGGCAGATCCTTTCGGTAGACCGTTTTAGAAAAGGAATCTTTGAATCACATCTAGGGATCGTTGTCGGTAGCTGAGAACGTGGATGTATGAGTCGTGTGCATCTCTTTTCTGAGTGATTGGTTCAAGTTCAACGGGAGATGTCATCTTGGCGTGTAATTTTCCATGGGTTGTGGACAGACTAACATGGGTGTGTGAGACCAATAATGGTTATTCAGCAAGATCCTTTTGTCGTGCGTATTATCGCTTAACAAGGTGGGACGCACCCCCTCCTAAATTTAGAAGAATTTGGGAATCTATCATCACACCAAGATTTGATTTTTTTGTTGGCTATTGTTCCATAATAGCTTACCAACAAAAATAATGTTGCGTATGAGGGGAAGTAGGGCTGTGGAGAATGATGTATGTCCCTTTCGCACGGATAGCGAGACGATAGCACATGCTATATTCTTTTGTCCGCGAAGCCTTAGTATTTGGCACTAGCTTTTTTGTTTATTCGAGATTCCGCTACCTATTCCGTCTTCGCCATGGGAGTTTTTAGAACTATGGAGTTCGTATATTGTTGCGGGTCCGAAACGTGAATTTGCTATAGCACTATGGTTCGTGATCTCATGGTCTATTTGGAAACGACGGAACAAGATGGTCTTTGAGGGTGTCGACACATCGGAGGATATACTTGTTACAAGTATCTATTATAACTGGCTTTTATTTACTTGTAAGCGCCGTAATATGGGCTTCGTTATTTCGGATGTATTTACTTACTCGCAATTGCTACTCTCATGTACTTTATTTGGTTGATCACATCTTGTGATTAGCATTACTTATTTAATAAATGCCCGGACCAGCAGCATTGACTGCGTTCAGGGTGTATTCATTCAAAAAAAAGGAATAGAATAACAATATTTCTCACTACAATAAATCATTAACATTAGAAGCAATCCAACAGTTCTCGATTCTTAATGATAGATCGTGTTAGAAAGATACAAAGATAAAACCCATGGAGAGAAACCCTAGCCTCCACCGCTGCACCCCTTCCTACACCGTAAACCACCTCAGCCACCGTCACTACAACCGATCCAACCCCCACTTCGCCGACAGCCACCGCCTCCATTCCTTCCCCGTCAACCGTACCCATTAGAATCCATACTCTGAACCTCGCCAAGCCAATCTCTTCCGCCACACCATACCCTACCGCCACCATCGCCAGGCTGCTGTTCATCACCACGGCCGCCAGCCCGCTGCCGTTACCCACCGCCGAAACCATGAACACAACCACCGCCTAAACCCTAACCCCAATGCGGCTGCCCTCAACCATCGCTCAAACCCTAACCCCGAACCCGCCCTCACCAGATTCTATTTTAAAAATTTCCTAAATTCCTATGGAGCAGATTCTATGAGCAGGGTTTTCAAGAAGCATGGAATTTCGGGACGTGTTTATGTAGCCAGGAAAAATAATGTCCGGAATCTTAACTTTGGCTTTATTACGGTAGATGACTCTCTGTCTGTTCAGGAAACGCTCCACAGGTTGAACTCAGTGAGCATTGGAATTATTCATGTGCGCGCATTCAAGGCCAAGTTCACGAACTCGGCTGCAGCTCCAACATCTCGACAATATCAGCCCAAGACATCAGCAGGACAGATACCTAAATGACGGGTTAATTTCCGGGAATCATTACATGGAGACAGATCGTATGCCAAAGTTATGGCAGAACCACAAGTTCCAAATGAGGCATCTTTTGCCACTCATAATTCGATTTCAGCGAACTCACCCAGGGGCCATGATTTTATTACAAATGTGGCCCCTTGGAAAGATAAGTCATGCTTAGTCACTCTAATCAATATCTTGAATATTCGACTCACCTGTGATTTATTGCATGAACGTGGATTTGATGTTTCTTTTGCTGCCTCTGTAGGCAAGGATAATGTTATTGTCTCGTTTAATTCAATATTGGCTATGCAAAATTTTATAGGTGGTGAATGGAAGGTCATGCTGCATATTTTTAAGGATGTGCAGTTGTTGCCGGCTGATTTTATACCGACAGAATGCATCATGTACCTGGACTTTATAGGAATTCCCCCCACTCTGATTCGAGAGGAGTTGATCAGACACCTAGCGGGCTCCTTTGGCCGTGTTATTTCTGTGGACTTCAATTTTGATTTCCCGGATCGTCTGGATGTGGTTTCCTATCTGGTTTCGGTGCCCTTTGGGACAACCAATCGCTCCTTCAAATTATTGGTGAATACTAAAGAAGTGCTCATTCACACTAATCTGAGACAAGGTGTTGGCTGTGAACATTACCAAGATGATGATTCCGAAATCTCCGATGCCCCTTCCGATATCCCATCCGATGCTTCTATTGATACTTCCAACGATTCGCGTAGTTCCGGCTGTCAGGGAGTGGAAATTGCAGATTATAGTAGCCCGAATCTCCGAATTATCCCCCTCCCAAATCAATCAAATGATAATTTTAGTATTGTCCCGGAATCAACCCAGCTACACATGAAGCTCTAATGGAGGCCGAAGAACCTGTAAGGCTAGTCAACCCACAGACGGAAGCCAACCAGCCTGTTACTTCAGCTTCGTCAGGACCTGACATTTCTAATATGAATCGGGTGATCATTTTATCTCAGTCAAGGACATCTCCGACCCTCGAAAAAGAACTGACTATGGAAATGGGGAAAAACTAGGAATATTCTCGGAGAAAAATAAGCAAGCTGTTCTGACAGCTATGGATAATTTAGTGAACTGATTAGTTCCCATTCATCAAGGTATTTATTTTCTTCTATTATGTCGATGGATTTTTTATGTTGGAATTGTAGAGGAGGTGTCAATAACGGGGCAAAGCAGCAATTTGTCTCTTCTTGCATTCGTAAACACAATCTCCAATTTTTCGTCATGTTAGAAACGAAGATAGAAAGTATCTCTGAGTAAGTGGTCAAACGGTTCTGGGGGCATAATGACTTTGCTTATCACCATATCCCCTCTAATGGTCTTTCGGGTGGTATTTTATTTTCTTGGAACTCCTCGTTGCTTTTAGGTTCGGTTATCCACTCTACTTCCCGATGGGTGTTAGTTAAATTTCCCCTTCAGCAGCAAGATTTGCACGTTCTTAGTCTCTACGCCCCAACAAATCATATGGATAGATATGATTTATGGCAGGAACTTATCCCGATTATTCGAGACTTTCAGATGATCTTGATTTGTGGTGATTTTAATGAGGTATTACATATGTCGGAAAGGGCAAACGATCGCCCCTACCCATCCATGTCGGCTTTTCAAGACTTTGCATTGCAATCTGAACTCCATGATCTACCCCTACACGGTCGTGACTATACCTGGTCTAACAGAGTTTCATTCTCTCGTATTGATCGTGTTCTTGCCTCGAATGGGACACTGCAGTTATAGCCTAACTTATCCATATGAACGGTGGACACCACCCTATCTGATCATTTATCGATTTTATTTTGCTCCTTCGTTGCTCACTCAGCCGGCCCAAAACCCTTTAGATCATTAAACATGTGGTGGGATAAGGCAGATTTTCTGCCTTTTATTCGTAATAAATAGCACCTCATTTGTCAATCCTATGCTCACAAAGACCTATCTTATAAATTGACGAAGTTGGGTCGTGCAATCAGCCCTTGGCACTCGAAAAATTTTAGAAACCTACAGAGAAAGATTGGTGATTTAGAGGAAATTATATTGCCCCTTACATCGAGTAATGTTCCTCGACCGCTCACTTCAACTCAAAATTCAGAACTAAATCGTAATCGTTCCCTCCTTCAGGAAAAGAGGGCTTCTTTGGAAAAATTACGGCATCAACAATCAAGAGTGAATTGGACGCTATTGGGTGACAATAGTACATCTTTTTTCCACCTTACCGCTTTAGCCCGATCTCGTAATAACCGTATATCGCAACTGGACATCGAGGGAGTAATTATTACGGACTTGAAGGTCATTTCAGATACTATTTACAGCTATTACGCGCAATTATTCAAGGCTGCCCCTATAACGCCATTCTCTCTTAAGAAGCTACGTTTCAATACTGTTACTTTGCAACAAAACGCAGCTCTTATCGCCCCTTTTTGGACTGAGGAAATTTGGAACAGTATATGTTCGTGTGGTGAGAATAAAGCGCCGGGACCAGATGGCTTCAGTTTCTTCTTCTACAAAAGGTTCTGGGACGACTTAAAACCCGAATTTATGCAAGTTTTGGATCATTTTTATGTTACATCTCAGCTACCAGATTCGGTCAAGACATCCTTCACAGTGCTAATACCCAAAATTCCAGGTTCTTGTTCTCTGAATAACTTTAGACCTATCTCGCTCATCCATGGTTTCTACAAAATTATTGCGAAATTGTTATCGATTTGTCTTCAGGCTGTTCTATCGACACTTATCTCAAACAATCAGTTTGCTTTCATCAAGGGTAGAAGCATTCATGAGTGTTCTTTTGTGGCTTCTGAGGTAATTCATGACCTCCATATTAAAAGGAAACCATGTGTGGTGTTGAAACTAGACTTTCACAAAGCTTTTGATAGTATTTCTTGGACTTATATCGACTCGGTTCTCCTAAGGTTGGGTTTTGATCAGAAATGGATTTCATGGTTGTCAAATAGCATGAAAAAATCCACTACTTCTATTCTAATCAATGGCTCACCAAGCCCTCCTATTCACATCCGTAGGGGGGTCAAACAAGGAGACCCTTTATCGCCTTTTATTTTTGTGTTAGCAGTGGAGGGCCTAAAACAGCTTATAGATCGTAGCATTTAAGTAGGAGTGCTACCTGGATTTCGTTTGGAGGAATCCCTACCAGATATCTCTTTGTTACAGTTCACTGATGATACGATTTGCTTCCTTCCAGTAGAAGAATCCATAATTCCCAGTTTCATTCGGATCCTAAGGTGTTTCGAACTAATCTCAGGATTGCGTATCAACTACGACAAGAGTGCGATTATAGGAATCCACGTCAATGAAGCCTCCTTGGCCTCCTACGCAGCTCAATTGGGATGCCGAGTGGACAACTTCCCGATAAAATACTTAGGTACACCACTATGTATTAAACAGCCACATATCTCCGATTGGGATCCTTTGATTGCCAAGTTCAAGTCTCGTTTGGCAAATTGGAAAGGAAATTGTCTATCATATGCTGGGCGTACCATACTTATCAAAACGGTACTTTCTTCCCTTCCCTTTTATTTAATGTCAATCTTCTACATGCCTTGCTCTGTATCTTCTACACTAAATCAATTAATGCGCAATTTTTTGTGGCGAGGCGATTCTTCTATCAATGGCATATGCAAAGTAAGCTGGGTTACGATCAATTTACCATATCACCTTGGGGGATTGGCGATTCGGGATCTAAATCTTGTTAACTCCAGCCTACTCTTTAAATGGATTTGGAAATTGGGAGACCGCAATGATGACTCCTTGTGGTCAATGTACTGTGTTCGGCGTTATGGGGCTAGTTCGTGGCATGAAATGACTCTTCTCAACCTCAAGCTTGTCTCTCTATTATGGCGTGGAATTATAAAATGCTGCTTTAAAAATGAGAGAATTTGGTCCTTCTTCTCATCACAGGTGCGTGTTCAAGTGGGAGATGGTCAAAACGGGTTGTTCTGGCACGATAATTGGACCTCAAACACTCCAATCAAATCACTCTTCCCCGACTTATTTGGTATTTGCAATAGGAAATTCTCAACCATTTTTGAAGGGTGTAGCTATATTTTTTCCAATCGTTCCCAAACCTGCCCCTTTTGGAAAAGAAGCCTTCGCATTACGAACCAACAACGATGCAATGAACTGAAAACCTGGATATCAATTTCATGCCCAACGCTCTTCCAAGCCCATGAAATCGTAAACAGCCCCACTTTCTTCCCGAGAGGAGATTGCTTCCTATGGGGCATTGGAGTTCAGAAAAAATATTCAGCAGCGTCCTTTTATCATGGATATTATCAACAACGATTATGGCCGAACCCGTTGAGAGACTTTACACTCATTTGGTCCTCCCACATGCTCCCCAAGATAAAAATTTTCGGCTGGTTGTTCTTTCACAATAGGTTACCGACACGTGAGTTCCTTTTCCATAGGGGATATCGTATGCTAACTAGCGCCTGTTGTCCGTTCTGTCCACTACCTGAATCTTTGGAACACAGCCTCTTTTTATGTCACGCGAATTATCAGATTTGGAGAGATGCATTCCGGTGGCTGGATATTCAGGTTGTGATGCCGAATGATGGTTACAACTTCCTTCTGTTATGGTGCACATTCTTCAAACCTGGAATCTCCCGTGAATTTGGTAGGTCTCTCTGGTTCATTATATCATGGAATCTCTAGAAGCGCCGCAACAAGAAGATTTTTCGAGATGAAACTGATGATGGGGATATTTTAATTGCTAGTATCAATTTTTGTTGGTTTCTTTTTCATTCCTATAAGCGCATTGTTAGCCTTTCGGTTTCTGATTTGTTTACGAACCCGAGGATTCTTATTATGTAACTTTGATGTACTTTTGGTTCTTGTTTCGAGAACCATTATTAATAAAAGCGGGGTGGGTGTTTTGTAGGTAAGCAGAGGAACCAACCTAATTGGGTACTCTGCCCCGAAATTTTCACCCACTCCAATCTTTTAGCCATTGGAGAGATACACTGTCTCTCCAAGGGTTTTTCAAAAAAAAAAAAAATGATAGATCGTGTTAAACTAAATGTACAAATGAGGAGTAAAACAAAGCTTAATAAGGTGCTTTTGCCAAAGCGAATTGTAGATTTGAATAAAATGCATTTTTGTCCCAAGTTTTGGATAACTTAATAATCTATTAAACATTAATTGTATATTATGAAAAATTTAAAAGAAAATTGTATCTGAAAAATAAGTTACCAAATCATTATTAACAATTATTAAAAGAAACGGAATCGAACCTATGACCTCTAAGATCATAGTTTCATGGCTTAATCACTAGGTTAAACCTTTGCCACGACTCAAAAAAAACACTTAGGGTGTGTTTGGAACCCTAGAACGAATGATTTCAATTCCATTCGTTTCATTTTTTAAATAAAACGTACATCCAAAATAAAATAAATTGAATTTCTGGGTTCCAAATGAGGGTTCAAAGTATTACAGTCACAATAATAACATACAAACTAATGGATACCTTTTCCTACATCATTCATCCCAAGAAGTACTTAAAATAGCCGGTGCATCATCCTCATCCTCCGTCTGTAAAATGCGAATGATATAGAATAATCAATCTGTCTCAACGAGTAATACATTTGGAAACATTAGTTTTGACAAACACTGATAATGTGATTCATCATTTAGGACATAAGGTTAGTAAAAATTAGTGATATATAAAATTTTAGTTGAACGATAAAACTAATGGAAAGAAATCACAAATTATACAGGAAATCAAATTCACTTATGGAATATTTAACTTAGTTAAGAGATCTGTAGAAATTGGAACCGATTTCTAGTTATGTTGAGATTTATGGCTAAGTACTGAGAGTGGCGGCTACAGTTGAGTAGAAATGAAATATATATTATGGCCGAAACTTTGAGGGTGTTGGTAATGAAAGGGCTGAAGTCATCATATTATAAATTGTTAAAAATATCACTATGGAGAGAAACCCTACACGCCACCCCCCACCCACCACCGCCTCCGCACCGATCATCACCACCACCACCGTCCCCTCTCCTCCGATCACTGAAACTGCCATCACTCAGCCTTTAGCCGACATCACCTTCCCCCTCCACCCTCTAACCCTCACCACAATCCCCACCCTAACCGACCCACAAACCCGCAAAACCCTACCCCTACCAAAATCTACTTCGAAAACTTCCCAAACACCTATGGAGCTGATTCGATGAGCCGTGTTTTCAAGCGACTTGGGATCACTGGAAGCGTATATGTAGCAAGGAAAAAAAATGCAAGGAATTTAAATTTCTGGTTCTTAACCATAGAGGTTCTTTATCATTCCGTGAGACCTTGTACAGGTTAAACATAGTGAGCATCGGTGTCATTAGCTTGCGTGCTTATCATACTAGGTAATGGAAGCCTGATTATCACTCAAAATAACAACGTTTTCAGAAAAATCCAATGCCCAATCAGACGGCTACCAAACCTAGACAACAGAGGATTTTCTGAAATTTTTCCAGAGGAGAGAGATCATATGCTGGTGTCAAGGTCGCGAATGATGTTTCAAATGACACCCATAACTCCATTGTGCAGGCAACTCACCAGGATTCTTCCTCTAGGGGCCATGATCTCATTATTGTTGAACTGGCCCCTTGGAAAGCTAAGTCTTGCATTGCTTCTTTGATTAATATCGCAAATATTAATTATACCTTTGAACTTATTCGAGATCATGGTTTTGATGTCGTTTTTGCTGCCCCTTCAGGGGGTGACACTGTTATTATCTCTTTTAATTCAGTAAATACGATGAACAAATTTGTAGGTGGAGAATGGAAGGTAATGCAGAATATCTTCAAGTCGGTGAATCCCTTAACAGCTGATTTCACCCTAAACAAATGCATTATTTAGGTGGATCTCATAGGGATCCCTCCGGTGCTCATCTACGAGACTTTGATCAGACAATTGGCGACTACATTTGGCCAAATTATCTCCTTGGATTTCAATTTTGAGATGCCAGAACGTCTCGACGTCATCTCATGCCTTATCTCGGTACCCATTAGGACATCTAGTCGATCCTTTAAAATTCTTACAGGCTCGTTAGAATAGATTATTCACACGAATTTCAGGCAGGGAATTAGATGCCAATGCTGCACTTATTCCGAGTTGAGCTTGCCTTGCGACTCTAGTGTTGCATCTGAGGAATCTAGCTCGGCATTTTCTTCAGACTCGGAGCAAAGTAATATCACTTCGTATAATTCAGGATCACTACTTAGACAGCTGGACCTTTCAAATTCAAGTTTAAGCGTGATTCCTGAAACTAATGACACTCCAATCAGAATGCTTCCCGCTACAACCCAATCCCCCCTGTAGAAGAAATGCAATCAATAGCCTCTAATCAACAGGTGGATTCGACCTCTTCAGGACTAGATATCCCAAACATGAATCAAATTATTATTCTGTCTTAATCAAGAAGTGCACCAGAACGGGAAAAACAATTATCCTTTGACATGAGCACCAAATTGGGGCCATTCAAAGAATGACATAAACCGATCATCTTGAAAGCCATGGATAAGATGGTGCTGTAAGGTACTATTAAGTTCTGATATCTAGGTATTTTACATGTTCTTATGTCTCTAGCTTTCTTAAGTTGGAATTGCCGAGGTGGTCTCACGAACGGGGCCAAGCAATAATTTGTGTCTTCTTGCATTCGTACCTATAGGTTGAATTTTTTTTGTATTGATGGAAATGAAAGTTGTTGGAATTTCTAATAACACGGTTCATCATTTCTAGGGCCATAACGACTTTTCCTATCATTTTTCCCCTTCTAATGGTCTTTCGTGGGGTATTCTAATTTCATGGAATAATTCAATTCTTAAAGGGGTAATCATCCGTTCTTCGAGTAGATGGATTTTGGGTAAATTCTCATCGTTAGTTCTGGAATTTCATATTCTTTGCCTCTATGCCCCTGCTAATCATCTTGAAAGGAATGAGCTGTGGGAGGAACTACAGCCTATCATTGCTGGTTTACAAAGGATTATTCTTTGTGGTGATTTCAATGAGATTTTAAATGCATCGAAAAGATCGGGAAGTAGAAGTTATCAATCAATGGAAGCATTTCAGGACTTCGTCTTATAGGGCGAACTATACGACCTCCCCCTCCATGGCCGTGACTACACCTGGCACAATAGGATTTGCTTTTTTGCGCATTGACAGAGTCCTTGTTTCTTAGGACATTATTGATCAATGGCTGTTTATGACCATTTCTATGCTAGATACTTCATTATCTAATCATTTTCCCTTTTTCTATCGATCAAATACTCCCACACCCATGGGTCCGAAGCCTTTTAGATCTCTCAACTTTTAGTGGGACAGATAAGATTTGTTACCATTCATTACCACCGCCTGGCAAGCCATTTGCTCGTCCCATCTGAATAAGGACATCTCCTTTAAATTATCAAAACTTAGCATGGCTATTCGTCCATGGCATCATAATAATTTTGGTAATTTGGAAAAGAGTATCAAGGACATGGAAGTTCATATTTTAGCACAAACAAGCAGTAATGTCCCATGGACACTATTAGGTGACAACAATACTACATTTTTTCATCGAACTGCATCGGCCCGCTCTCGTAACAACCGCATCTCCCTATTAGAAATTGATGGCAAACTGACCTCGGATATACAAGTTATAACGGAATCAATCCGAACATTCTATGTGGATCTCTTTTATGGAATATCCTGAGATCCCATTCCCACTCAGGAAGCTAGACTTTCAAACCATTAGTATGGAGCAGAACGCAGCCTTGATTATGCCATTCATAGTTGACGAGATTTAGAGTAGTATTTGTACATGTGGGGAAAATAAGGCCCTAGGACCAGATGGTTTTAACTTCTTTTTCTACAAATGTTTCTAGGAGGCTCTGAAGGTAGAACTTATGGGTGTTCTTAATCAGTTTCACGCCACCTCATGGTTACCTTCCTCGATAAAAACATCGCATACCGTGTTGATTCCTAAAATCCCAAGCTCGAACGCGCTGAATAATTTTAGACCAATATCACTAATACATGGTGTGTATAAGGTCATTACTAAACTATTATCCATTCGGCTTTAGGCAGTTCTTCCTTCTCTTATGTCTGGGAATCAGTTTGCCTTCGTCAAAGGTAGAAGTCTACATGAGTGTTCTTTCTTAGCATCTGAGATCATCCACGACTTACACTCCGAAAGAAAATCTTATCTGGTTCTGAAATTAGATTTCCATAAAGCTTTCAACAGTATCTCTTGGAGTTACATTGACTCGGTCCTCGTGAAAATGGGTTTTCATAACAAATGGATTTCTTGGCTTTCAAACTATAGGAAAAATTCCACGATGTCAATTTTGGTTAACGGTATTCCCAGTGCTCTAATTCGCATTCGTAAAGGTGTAAAATAGGGTGACCCCTTATCACCGTTTATCTTTGTCCTAGCCGTTGAAGGCCTGAAACAACTTATGGATTGTTGTATTAAAGAGGGTATTTTATCGGGATTTCGCTTAGATGAATCTCTACCAGATGTTTCTCTACTCCAATTTACAGATGATACCTTATGCTTTCTTCCAGCGGAGGAATCCTATATTCCTACTTTCATTCGTGTCCTGAGATGTTTTGAATTAATATCAGGCATTCGTATTAATTGTAGCAAGAGCGCTTTGATAGGAGTTCATGTTTCGAAAAATTTGATTACATCTTATGCAAACTTACTGGGTTATCGGGTTGAGAAATTCCCAGTTAAATACTTAGGGGTTCCGCTTACAGTCACACAGCCTCCGATCACAGCCTGGGACCCTCTAATTAGGAAAATTATGTTCCGTCTGGCGAATTAGATAGGCAATTATCTCTCTCATGTGGGGCATTGTATGCTTATCAAATCGATACTTTCTACACTCTCTATCCATTTACTATCTTTATTCAGAATGCCCAACTTAGTGATGTCTACTCTCAATCGTCTTATGCGAAACTTTTTATGGCGAGGTGATTCTAATGTGAATGGCATATGTAAAGTGAGCTGGAATACCATAAACCTACCACATCATCTAGGTTGACTATTCATTTGAGATTTCCAGGTTGCTAATTCAAGTCTGCTTTTCAAATGGATTTGGAAGTTGAATATTCCCAATCAGGATTCTTTGTAGTTCATGCATTGCGTCCAGCGTTATGGTACACGCTTGTGGCTTGAATTCGTACTCATCAACTCTAAGGTAATCTCCCCTATTTGGCATGGCATAGTCAAATGCTGCTTTAGTAATGCAGATAATTAGAACCTTTTCTCATCTCTTGTACGTATTCGTGTGGGTAATGGAATGGTTGGTTCTTTTCGGTTTGATAATTGGGCTGGTAACACACCACTCAAATCTTTGTTCCCGGATCTTTTTGAGATTTGCAATAATAAACACGCTTCCATTCGTGAAGGATGCAACTCTATATTTCAAAATCACATACGAGGGAGGCCTTTTTGGAAAAGAAGGTTGAGGATCAAGGGGCAATAACGCTGCACGGAACTAAAAATTTGGATTGCTTCCTCCTATTCGTTCCTATTCGAAAATTCTGACAGGGGATAGCCGACTTTCTTAGCTAGTAATGATAAAGCTACTTGGGAGATTGGTAAACACAAGGAATATTTGGCAGTATAGTTCTGTCACAGCTATTATCAACAACCTAGATGGACACTCCCGGCCAAAAACTTCACCTTACTATGGGATTCTTACTTAATTCCGAAGATTAAATTCTTTGGTTGGATGTTGTTTCATGACCGACTCCCTACTCGAGACTTCTTATTTCGACGTGGATGCAATGCAATCAAAGACAATAGCTGTCCGTTCTACCAAGAAACCGAAACCTTAGAGCATTGTCTATTCTTTTGCTAGTCGAGTTACAGGTTCTGGAGATTAGCATTTTCATGGCCGGGCATTTCCATTGCCATGCCACAAACGGGTTATTCATTTCTCCTATTATGGCAATCTTTCTATTAGAGTGGCATTGGTCGTGAATTTGGGACATCTCTAGGGTTCACTATCGCATGGAATATTTGGAGAAGACGCAACCATCATACCTTTGAAAACTCGACTTCTAGGCTAGACAACATCCTTGGCTCTAGCATTTACTTATGTTGGTTCATTTTTAAGCTTAGGAATCGTGATGTTAGCCTAGTTACATCTGATGTATTTATGTTCCCAAATTTGCTACTCTCATGTAATTAATTTGCTCTTGGTCCCATCTTGAGACCTTGGGTAAATTTTATTTTTAATAAAAGAGGGGCAGGTGTTTTGTAGGTAAGTGAGGAAACCAGCATGGCTGGGGACATCGCCCCGAAATTTTCACCTGCTCTAAACTTTTAGCCGTTGGAGGGATACACTGTTCCTCCTAGGGTTTTCAAGAAAATATTATAAATTGTTAATAATGAATTACTGATTGTGTGTGTGTGTGTCTATATATATATATATATATATATATATATATATATATATACATACCTTTTTGGTGTTTACAATTTATTACTTATGTGAGGTCTCAAGGGAAGTATACAAATATAAGGTTGTAAATGAGTCGAGCCGTTGATGAATAATTCGGTGTTTGGCTCTATAAGAGCTCGACTCGATCTATAAATGAATAGTTCGTGAACATGATTTTGGGCTCGAATAATAAATGAGCTGAATTGAAAAAGTTATAGCTCGGCTCGAAAACTCGCGAACAAACTCGATTGGTGGCTCGCGATCAAGTTCATGAACATGCTCGATAAAAGCTCGTGAATTAACTCAATTACAATTTTTACGTAATAAAATATGTATAAAACTATAGTAAAATATCTTTTTTTTAAGATTATAGATTTTGAAGATGCTAGGTATTGAACCTAGGACCTCCCACCACTTATATTGAGTGTTGTACCAATTGAGCTACTCCCATAATCCAATTTGTGGTCCATATTAATAATACTCGCATGCCTATTTTATACCTGATGAAATAATTTATGGTATAAATACTCACTTTTTCGTATTTTGTTATTAATTTTGTTCGTGGACAAAAATAAATGAGTTTGTTCTACGCACTATTCACGAACAAAATATATGAGTTATTTGTGAACAGCCCGTGAACAAATGAGCTCGTCAAACAGCCGAACACGGACAAGATTTTGAGCTCGGGTTGACCGGTATATGATTAAAAATTGAATAAGTTGAACACAAAAATGTCATAACTCGGCTCGACTTGGCTCATTTACGGCCCGAGTAATATCTAAATTTTATTAGTGCATAAATCTTTAGTTTAAGCATATTTTAAGATATCATCATAATATTAGTGCATAAAATTTATTATAGTTTCCTTCCTTTCACGTAATCTTTTGTTCTGTTTATTGAATGAAACGAAAAAATTAGCAAGATGTGTAGTTCAATAGAAATAATCTATTGATTATCTTATTTATAATTTGCATTATTAAAATTAAATTTTCTGACTTTTCTTTTCTAAAGATTGCTTTTATACAAACATCTTTAAAAATTTAAGTGGCAGAGGCTTGGTCTAATGGTTGAGCCTTGAAGTTATGATCTTGAAGGTCTCAGGTTCGAGTCCACACTTAGACGGGGTGGGATACGATTTTTATTTGTTATTATTATATAAGCCCATGTGAGGCATATTTTTTAAAAAAAAGACCATTTAAAAATTTATCTAATTTTATCAAAAGCTTGTTTGAAGTATATCACCAACACAAATCCAAATTACGAAGGCAGTGCGAGGAAAATAAACCTAATGACATTAAATCGTAGAAAAAAAATAAACACGTTCATAAATTCTTCAATCATTATCATATTTCAAATAAAAATTTTCTCCACGTAGCTAGCAAATCTAAAGATAAAGGCAGGAAAGTTAGATGTCTAATCAGCCCATTAATTTTAGGTCAGATTTTTTCTTGGGAGCTGTATATAACTTATTCTGATATTACTTCAACCTTAATTTCCTTTCTCTCTGTTCTCGCCATGGATTACTGAACGTTGTTGCAGTTTATGCTTATACAATGATGAGTTTGGCTTCTGTTCTTCATCAATATGAGATATTATTGTTTAAGGCCTAACATACATCTCTCATAATTGAAAAGGATGAGAGATGCATTTGCCATGCTACATGATTTCTTCATCAGTTTTCTACATCCTTGAATTTTGTAAACATAACACTTGACACTGAATCAAATTTGTCAGGTCTTATTTTGTGGTAGTCTATATGCAGTGGCGTAGCCAGGATTTCACATCCGGTGGGTCACAATTGTATATAAAAATTTAAATTTGACTTAGAATAAATTATCAACTTCACAATTAATATAATGGAGTCATCTTTCTCCTTTAGATTAGGGTTCTTTAGCTGAAAATCACAGCCGCCCCTGCGACACTCCCCAAAAAACTCAAACTGAAGACATGGGGGTAGGGGGGAATTCCGGCGCCGGTGGGTCACGTGACCCACCTCCCCCCTCTGTCTACGCCACTGTCTATATGTGGACTTGCAAGAGGGTGCGCTGTAAGGGAACATCCTTCTTGGAAGCATATATGTAAAATATTTCACATGTTCTTTGGGAGCAATGTTTCTTGAATTAGTATGTTATTGACATTTTTGTAACCTTTGCGAGTTCAGTCTTGCCAATGCCAATTGGACCTAAGAATAGGAATGATCCAACAGGCTGTTGAGACCTACCAAGTCCAGCCCTTGATCTAAGCATAGCCTCTACCACAACATCAACTTCTTGAGGGTAGTTTGGTATTTGGTTATTAAGCTGCTGTCAAAATAAGTTTCTCTTTCAAACTGTAAATAGAATTACATATTTTGGTTTTGAATAATACATTTTGGTCATTCATACTAATTGAGTAAGAACTGCCTCACTTGTTTTTTCCAAAATTAAATCTGCTGCTTATAGGAAAAGCTTGAAAATGAAGCTTGCAAAATAAGCAGTTTGGGAAAGTAATCCAAACTGGCTCTTGGTCATGCCCCCCACCCTCTGAATTAACCTTTCAGCAAGCCCAATTAGCCTTTCTTGGTCGTTTTGATCGAGCCTTGAGACTTGAATGCAGTCCAACAACTCGTGACTTCAGCTACATGTTCAGGTCTAACAGATTCTGCTAGCATCAAGTTATCGTCAGTATAACATGCATGTTATAAACAAATAATGTGTCAAATACACGAAACATAAAGACATATTTTATTTGGAGACTAAACCACAAATCATAAATAATTTAGAATTAGAAAAATACAATAACATGAATATTTACCCAATAATTTTTACTACACCGTCCATGCCAAATATTGAAGAAATGCCTCGTCATTTACCTTAGCAAATGCATCTCTCATCCTTTTCAATTACTAGAGATGTATGTTACGCCTTAAAGATTAATAATTCATATTTTCTCAGGATTGATGAAGAACAGAGACCAAACTAATCATTCAAAGCATAAACTGCAAAAGATTAACGACCACAACAACTTTCAGTAATCCATGTCAAGAACAGAGAGAAAGGAAATTAGGGTTAAAATAATATAAGAATGAGTTATATACGGCTCCCCAAAAAATATAGGGAAATTGTTGAAAATGGCCCATTTGCCAAAATATTTTCGGGCTAACTTTAGCCAAATTACTTAAAGGTCATTTTAGGTTTTACCAATAACCTCTATACGCCCTCCCTAACTTTTATATGCTCATTATCTATTTCCAATTTCTGCCCCACCTTCTAAAGACACGATCAAGCTATTTCTCTTCCTGCTCTTCGATTTAATTTCTTCCATTAAATCTGCATTTTCTCTCCAAAAAGCTTTATTCGAACTCGTTTTTATATCACATTTCAACACAACTCTTCTTTTCTTACTGATATTTCCGATTCCTTCATTTTGTATATCAGAATTTAAGCTTGAAGTTGTTTCATTAATCCATGAATTCTTGAAATAATACATGTAATTCCATTCTTAGCTCTTCTGTATCAGAGTGTCTGAAATGTTTGGCTAATTAACAAGTCTGTTATATGTCTCATACAGATTTGATACAAATATGTTGTATATGTGATATATATGTGATACAAATATATTATATATGTGATACAAATCTGTTATGTGATACAATTGCAGAAGAAAGCAAAAGAGAACTCATACAATGGCTATTAATGACTATAACCATAACTATAACTAACTGTAATGGCTATAACCATAAATATAACCACAACTATAACAAACTCTATAACACGAACTAACTTATAACAGATTTGTAGTAGATATATAACATATTCGTATTGATATATAACATACTTGGTATGTGATACAAATCTGTTATATATCTGATATATATGTGATACAAGTCTGATGGGTTTATTTCTATATCATAAAGACCATGCTTTTAGTCTTTTTGGCCGCTATTACTTCCTTTTCTATCTTTTCAGGTTTTGAAGGTAATTTGGATAAAAGATGCATTTTTGGACAGAAAATGAGCAATTACGAAAACTCTCGATGGACACACCAAGACTAGTTTGGTCCCAGTCACCTGGAAGCCTTCTAGAACGTAAGAAGAAATGAAAAGAGGAAGTCTCGCTGAAAAGTTACCCGTCACCGAGATCATGGTGTTTTCACCATGACTGACGAGGTCCCGATGATATGGCAACATTTAGGAGTGGAAATCAAAAGTCAAATCTGATCAGATCCTAATTGAGAAAGTGGCATGAATTATGTTGATTAATTCCTTTCCTTATCTTAAAGAGAAATCCTTGTCACTCAAGGACTTCCTAGAGAGCCTTTCACCGAGGTCTTGATGTAGACAGCGGGAGCGATAGCTAGTCCCGGTGACTCTCGAGCAGTCCAGAATGACCAAGATGACATTAATATCAAGGCACGCAAATTTCCAAATCTGGGAGACACTTATTTTGGACAAAATCCTATTCAGGAAGAGCCCAATTTAAGGAAGAAGTTTAATCTCTTTCCTAATTCTATAAGGGGATAGATTTTACTACCATTTGAAGATGCAGACTAAAAGGAAGACAAAACTTATTCAAGAGATAATAGCAAAGAGTCATATTCAACTCTAAAGTAGAAGCAAGAGGCAAGACTCACTATAAATACCAAGGCCAGTGCATTCATCCACACATCCACTACCTAAGATTAGTTTAGATTTAGTTCATTGTTCTTTGGATTAAGTTTGTTTCATTTTCAATTACTCTTTTTAATCGCAATTTACTTTACAAGTGTTTTTACTCTTCGCATGCTTTACCTTAAGTCTCTTTACATTTCTGCACATTTAAATTCAGTCATATCTTGCTAAATTCTTTATGACTTGACCAAATAAGGGTCAAGGCTGAGTTTGAATAGTGAGAGGACAGCAATCGAATACAAAAGTTCACAAGGCGACCTATATATCAATCTCGGTACTTCAAGGGTTTCATGGTAAGATCATCACTTAGTCTCGCTGTATGGTTTGGCCAATCATTTGGTAAGTCTCTGTGATTATTGTTAATCTTTATTCTTGCATCCGTAATTGTAACTAAAGAGGGATAAAGTAACGACAGTCTCCATCAAGACTGGAGAAAGGTAATCTTACCCCTGTTGGGAGTGCTTCACTACATGCCGATAAGGATTTAGGATTTTCTAATATTTATTGCTACTAATGGGAGTGCCCTTTAGTGCGAAGTCGAGGGTCACGGTGAGTAAGAGGGAGGTCATGGAGTGAAGTCCAGTCTCCATACACAGTAAGGAAAAGTTGCTTAGACTGTATGGTGCATGAATATTAGTATAACTGAATCTAGGTTTCGTTGTAATTAATTTTTTATCCCATGATCACCATGATATTCAGTCTTGTTCTATTTTGGTAGAGCCATTATTTCTTATTGTTTCATTACTTGCTTTTTTTAGGTTTAATCCACAAATTCCCATCAAGAGTACTTCTAGGTCACGCTGTGTGTTGTCTACTAAGAACAACATTATCAAATACCGTTCCTTGTGGATTCGACCCCCGCTCACTATTAACTAGCAGTTTTTTTGTGTAGAGATTTATTTTTTATGGTCTTGACACCCATCAAAGTCTGTTATATGTATGATGTATATGTGAATACAAATCTGATATGTAGGTGATATATATCCAATGGCTATTAATGACTATTAACTAACTGTAATGGCTATAACCATAACTATAACCACAACTCTAACAAACTCTATAACTATAACTAACTTATAACAAATTTGTAGTAGATATGTAACATATTTGTAGTTGATATATAATAGATTTGGTATGTGATACAAATCTGTTATATATCTGATATATATGTTATACAAGTCTATTATATGTATGATGTATATGTGAATACAAATCTGTTATATAGGTGATATATATGTGATACATTTCTGTTATCATTATGATATATATATGATACAAATCGATTAACCATTAAAGACATTGAAAATGGAGGAAGTATTTGGTAAAGTTACAACGTTTAACCAATCTCAACCATCTATTGAATTTAAAGGCTTAATGCATCAACAACATCCTCAATTTATCTCCCAAAATCCGTTGCCTCCTTGAACTTTAGGAGTGTTCCCGCAGCTACCTTAACTTTCAAAAAGTGCACCATTTAACTACCCCATCTCTTGTGGCATTTGATGTGGCATGTGTTGAAAATCAGTGCATGTTGTTGACTGGAATGAATTTAAAAAAACAAAAAAGTAAGACACATATGATTTTACAAAAGTGAGTCAAGAGTGAGTCTCCTTTTAGTGACTCAGTTTTGAACCTAGCTGTTGACTCGGTCCCTACCTGCTTCGATTATGCTCAGGTGGGTTTGCTATCTCTGATGATTTTCATTTTATTATTTTACAAATCTAATTAACCATATGTAAGATTATAATGAATAATTTTTTTTTATTACAGTGAATCCCATTTTGAAAAATAATGAACCAGGGATTGGAGCTTTTCAATGGCAGAACTCCCTTTGGGAATCCTAGCTCTTCCACTACTTCTATGGAGTGGCGATAACAATTTTCGGCTCCATATACAATTTATGCTCCTCCTCTTTCATCATTTTTGAAGACCCGAATTAGGTTTGGCAAAAATCTCATACACAAACCATGTTGAGTTGTATAATATTAATAGGTGTTTCTTTACAGTATAGGAAAGTTATTGTATAGAAATACAAATCTATTTACAAATAGGTAAATAAAACTAATCCTATTTTATTTACATTACTATATCTATCACCCCCACAAGTCGGGAGAGGCTGCTAACCACGGCCAACTTGTCATGTAATAAGAATCGATGCCATGTTAACGGTTTGGTGAAGATATCAGCAGCTTGGTCTTCAGTTGGAATGTGACGAACCATTAGTGCTTTGGATGCTACTCTTTCACGAACAAAATGAATGCTGAGTTTCAAGTGTTTCGTTCATGAATGAAAAATTGGATTGGCCATGAGATACGTCGTGCTTAAATTATTACACCATAAGGTAGGCCGGTAAACAATTGGAAAGCTAATTTCTCACAATAAAAGTTCAATCCATGCTAATTCTGAAGTTGTATTAGCCACAGCCCGATATTCAGCTTCAGTGGAAGAACGCTATACCGTACATTGTTTCTTTGAAGTCCAAGAGATCAAATTAGTTCCATGAAAAATCCCATATCCCGTTGCGATCTGTAGAGTCACCACCCTAGTCCGAGTCAGAAAAAATGTTGTGAACGAACACTAGACTGTGGACAATATTGTAACCCATGGTCAATTGTTCCATACAGGTTCCACAATATGCGTTTCAGAGCCTGCAAACCAGCAAAAGTAGGTGTATTCATGGATTGGGCTACTTTAGTAACTGCGTAAGCCACATCCAGTCGAGTAATAGTAAGATATTGAAGACCCCCAACTAAACTGCTGAAATGGGTGATATTAGTGTAAGGACCCGAGGCAAGAGATTATTGCACAGGCATGGCGGGAGTCGAAATAGACTTTGCAATCGCCATGTTTGCTCGAGTTAATAAATCCTGTGTGTACTTTCTTTGAGACAAAAATAACTGACCATTTTGTCGAAGGAATTCAATCCCCCAAAAAAATTAACTGGCACTAAATCCTTAATTGCAAAATGTGATTGCAAAAAGGAAATCTACTATGAACCCTGAAGAGGATCATTGCTAAGAACAAGTAAATCATCAACATAAATCAAGCAGAACAAGACATAATTACCTCGATGGTAATATTAGAGAGATACATTAGCCCTTGAACATTATAAACCATAGGATTGCAGTGACTGAGTCAGCTTTTGATGCCATATATATGGCGACAGATTAAGGCCATAGAGTGATTTCTGTAACTGACAGACATGAGTAGGACAACTCAAATATGTGAAACCAAGTGGTTGAACCATATATATCGAAGTATCTAGATCGCCATGTAAGAATGCATTCAAAGCATCCAAGTGAGTTATAAACCAAGAATTACTCACAACTAAAGAAAGAAGTAGTCGAATCATAACAGGCGTAATAATAGGACTGAAAGTGTCAGTGAAATCCATACCAGGGCGCTGATGGAAGCCCTTGGCAACTAAGCAAGCTTTATAACGGTCAACTGAACCATCTGGTTTGAGTTTGGTTTTAAAAACCCATTTGTATCTAATAACATTTCTTGCTTCAGATTAGGGAACAACTTTCCAAGTTCCAATACGCATGAGTGCGGAGAAACCATTAGACATAGTGGTTCACTAGTGTGCATATTTTATAGCCTCAAAATGACAAGTAGGATCAACCATAGAAGTACTAGCGTAATTAACTCTGCATCCTTGATGTCATAACTGTGCTCGAGATACACGGTGTAATGTATCAGAAACTCGCGAGTCCAAGTGAATACCCCGACTTTAGAGGTTAGCCACAAGGGAGAGTCCAGGAGAGGAAGATTCGGTTTGGGAATAAAGTTGTGTTAATATCTTAGTTTTGCAAGGAGGGCTAGAAGATGGTGAAGGGATTTGAGCATCGGTAATAAAGAAGGAGGTGGCAGTGAATCTGTTCTAGGGATAGGATAGGCTAATTCGGTTTGGGCTGGTCTAGGAGTATAGGTGACGGGTAGCTATGAAGAAGGCTATTTCGGGTTATTTGAATATGATGGAGGGTAATGATGGATTGGAAGATGGATCAAGAATGGCGGGCTTCACAAGATCTGAATAAGGGAACACCTGTTCATCAAACAAAACGTGGCGTGAGATAAAAAAAATTTATTAGAAAGGGGATCAAAATGACGATAGCCTTTATGAACATGGCTATAACCAACAAAGACATAATGATGAGAACGATAATCTAGTTTGTTAGATGCAACCATGGATAACATAAGCAACCAAACACTCTTAGATAAGAATAATCAGGAGACTCGTGAAATAACCGATGATAAGGCAAATCAAACCGAATGATACTAGAAGGCATACTATTAATTAAAAATATAGCTATATCAAACGTATAAGACCAAAACTGCATTGGTAATTTGGCACGGTGAAGTAACGCAAGACCTGTTTCAACCACATGACGATGTTTTCTTTCAGCATTACCTTTTTGCACAGGGATATAAGGACATGACATATGATTTTGAATGCCATTTTGTTTGAGGTATTTATGAATTGATGTGAATTCCCCTCCCCCATCAAATTGAAAGCATTTAATGGACCGATTAAAATATTTCTCAACTGTAGTACGAAACTGAATAAAAATTGAAAGGGCATCTGATTTGTGCTGCATAAAATAAACCGAACTATATTTGTTGAAATGGTCATAAAATAAAATGTAATAAGAAAAACTGTCATATGATTGAACTAGGGTGGGTCCCCTCACATTTGAATAAATTAAATCTAAAGGTCCTAAAACAACAGACTTTGAAATGGAAAAAGTAAACGATGACTGTTACTAACAGAACAATCCAGACACAATTGACTCTTAGGCGACTGATCTAGACACTTAATATTATTCTAACGAAGAATTCGGCTAACAATAGGTAGAGAAGAATGTCCAAGCCGCCGGTGCCATGTAGCCAATGATGTAGCATGAAACCAAAGTGGAGAACGAGACGAAGACGCTACTGTGTAGAGACCATCCATATTCTGTCCACGGAGGATCACCTATTCGGAAAGAAGGTCCTTCACAATAAAGAAATCATTAAAAAACTCAACAGAAACATCGTCACCTTTTGTTAGAGCATCAACCGAAATTAAATTAGAATTTGAATGAGGAATATGTAACACTTGATTTAATCTTAACGATGTATTAGGAACACAAGATGACCCAATATGATACATTGAAAGTTTAGAACCGTTACCTAATTAAACTTCCTCAGGTCCGGACTACTCAGAATGAAGATGCAGGTTTCCCAAATTTAAGGTAAGATGGTGTGTAGCACCGCTGTCCATGATCCATGATTAGTCTAAATGATGAATGGTAGTGAAGTTGTAACTTGGTGAAGGGCGATTGGTATTGAGGCGGGGTGAGGGGCATTGTCTAGAATAGTGGCCAACTCCCTTACAGTTAAAATAAACCAAAGACGAGACATCAATTAGAGCTTGTTGAGTGGAAGGCATATGTGTCGGCGGTAGGGGAAGTAACCCATGTTCATAGTTTGGCAAAAAATGTGTCTGCTAGCTTAGGCTGCTGCCCGTATGTGTTTTGGCCACGGTGCTACTGACCGGGAGTCCAATACTGACTCTGGGCTCTAAATTTTCAGTTGATAATTTGCAATGTTGTGAATGTGATGGATTTTAGGGTTTCATTTATATTAAGAGAGAAAGAATAGGCTTGTTGGTTCATGAACAACAGAGAATTAGGAAGCAGAGATTCACCCTCTAATTTCATTTATATCTGGGAAAATTCATGAATTTTCTAGGAAAATGTATGAATTTTCCCGAGAAGTACGAGAAGTACAAAAATTTCTGGAAACTTCATCATTTCCGTTTATTTTTTCTCAACAAAACAATAAACAAAAGGATCCAAATCTTGGTAAAATTTATTCATACCAACTCTTTAAAATCGTGTATGTTTGATGGTGATTTTTCTTTTCCAATTTGGACTTGAAATTTTTTTTTGAGAAGAATGGATTGAGGAAGATGGTATAAATGCAAATATAGAAAATGAAAGGGTTATAATGAAATTATTTTAGGGGCTTTTATACATATTTTACAATTAGTGCCACACGTCATGTTATTATTGGGTTGACTTTTCAAAGGTTGACTTAAATTTCTGCATGGAAGGCACGTAAGCGCTCGTGTAGCACACGTACTATATTGAGACTAGTTTAGTGCATCAAAGGGAGTTGTAAGGTGCACTTTTTGAATGTTTAGGTAGCCGTGGGGACACTTTCAAAATTCAGGGAGGCACTGAGATTTTTGGGACAAGTTGAGGATGTTATTAATGTATTAGGCTGAATTTAAATGATTGAGATTTAGTGTATTGTATACTCTACAAACATCTAAATTAAGGGATTATGAATTTCTAATGAAATACCGATATAATTCAGTATTGGCCACCTATTCAGGAAAGAAGATTCCTACTTGAAAATATATATCGCCTCAGGATTCATCAATTGAAGATCGCAACTTCTCGTGAAATTTAGAAGTTTGAATGGGTAAGATTGATTACACAACACCCAAAGAAATTCTTCTCTCAATTTTTTTCTCTCTATCTCTCTATCTCTCTCTAATATTTTCTTCACTCTTGATTAAGAATGGCGACATGAATCAGAAACGCTTTATTATATCCAGAAAAGAGAAAGAAGAGAGTATGTAAAAAATTAGTCTCTCCAAGAGAAAAACCTGCCAACATTTTTATATGTAAGAAAAGAGTTTTGGTAAAACAATAAGTATAGTGCCTTTAAAATCATAACCGCAAGAAGTTACAAACATTTAATCAAAATATAGCCGTTATAGAATTAATCAAAATTAAAACTCTCTTTTATGAATGAGTTAAAACTAATAACGGTCACAATTAAATATTTTGACTAAAGATATTTTCTTAATAAAAATATCATAAAACTATTTCTTTGAAAGTTATAAAATCTCTTATTTTTCCAACAATCCCCCACAAGTATTAAAAGAAGTTTTATAAAAAGGATTTTCTTGATATCTCGAGTTTGACATATGATGCATGGAATTGGCGTCTTCTGGACTATGAACCAGAAGTTGATAGATGAAATTTAACTTATGGAATATTTGGTGAAACATATAATTTCTATGAACCAAATAAGCATTATTGTAAGATATACCAAGTACATTTCTGTTCAATGCGGTTTTGCACGAATAGGCCGTGTGCTTGTCTAGTCTTTCGTAAGTGCTCTAGAGATAGTGCCAATATTGTATCTCATAAAAGCGGTCCCACTTCACATTCACATAGGTGATTTCATCAAGTGTATATTGCACTTTATACACCACTCATAAGAGCTATTAAATTCATTAAGAGTCCTTTTAACTTAACCTCTCCAGATACGCAACATAGCACTTTTCTCAAATCTAGGATTGGGACAATATTTTATAGCGCTAGCAGAAGTAACAATAGACAATAGGTACAATATGCCAATGGATTGATGCTAGCCTATACAAATGGGTGTATAAGCTGAAGAAAGATGATGGAAACCTAGTGAGATTCAAAGCTCGATTGGTTGTCAAAGGATTTACTCAAAAGAAAGGTATCGACTTTCACGAGATTTTTTCACCAGTTGTGAAAATGAGTTCTATTCGAGTTGTGCTAGGTCTTATAGCCAGCTTGAACCTTAAGTTAGAACAACTTGATGTAAAGACCGCATTCTTGCATGGGGATTTAGAAGAAGAAATTTATATGGTACAACTAGAAGGTTTCTAGGTCAAGGGAAAGGAGGACATGGTTTGTCGCTTGATGAAAAGTTTGTATGGGTTAAAACAAGCCCCGCGACAATGGTGTAAAAAGTTTGATTCCTTCATGGTGAATCAAGGATACAAGAGGACAAAAGCTGATCCATGTGTATATGTCCAGAAATTCCCTGATGGAAAATTTATCATTTTTCTTTTTTATGTTGATGATATGCTAATCGTTGGGCCAGATGCCAAAATGATTAGTATGTTGAAGGGTGATTTGTCTAAGGCATTTGACATGAAGGATTTGGGACCGGCAAGGCGAAGTCTCGGAATGGAGATTACCCAAGATCGGAGGTCCTATAGGTTGTGGTTATCGCAAGAAAAATATATTGAATGGGTACTAGAAAGGTTAAATATGAAGAATGCTAAACCAGTTAGCACTCCACTTGCCGCTCATTTCAAGTTGAGTAAGAAATCCTACCCATAAACAGAGAAAAATAGAGAAGATATTTCAAATGTTCCATATTCTTCAGCGGTTGAAAGTTTAATGTATATAATGCTATGTACGGGACCAGACATCGCTCATGCAATTGGAGTTGTGAGTAGATTCCTGTCAAATCCCCAGAAGACACATTGGGACACAGTAAAATGGATCTTTAGATACCTGAGAGGAACTTCAAAGTTATGTTTAGCCTTTGGAGGTGGAAAGCCAACACTTGTTAGTTACACAGATGCTGATATGGCTGGTGACCTTGATGAAAGATAATCTACATCAGGTTACTTATTTACATTCTCGAGGGGAGCTATTTCATGGCAGTCACGGTTATAAAAGTGTGTTTCATTATCAACAACTGAAGCAGAGTACGTTGCAGCAACAGAAGGAGGAAAGGAAATGCTTTGGTTAAAGTGATTCTTTACCGAATTAGGTGTGCAACAAGAAGAATACGTAGTTTATTGTGATAGTCAAAGTGTATTAAACTTGAGCAAAAATACTATGTACCATGCACGGACGAAACATATTGATGTAAGGTATCATTGGCTCAGACTTGCCATTGAAGAAAAAGAGTACAAGTTGCAAAAGATTCATACCAACAACAATGCTGCTGATATGCGAACAAAGGTCGTACCAAAAGAAAAATTCGACCTGTCCGTTGAAGCAACCAGGATGGAGAGTCCCACAATGTAGTCGGAGGGGGAGATTTGTTGAGTGGTGTCCCTCCTTATTATGGGACCCACTGAATTAATTAAAAAACAAGAGAAAAAGAAAAAGAAGCATGTTGGCAAAGTATTTTTCAGAAAATGTACAGTAAAATTACTGTGCACAATTTGGCCATACGCGTTTTAAATCTCCTATAAATAGAGGAGGTTTTGCTCATTTTAATAGCAGAGAGCAAACGTGAAAAACACATATAAAAATGTAATCTGTGCAAAGAGACTTAGGAAAAGGGTTCCTAAGAGTTGAGTAAGAGAGCAAATAGTAAGGTTTTGGGAAACACTTGTGTGCCACTATTTTGTAATCTCTTGGTGTACCTACTATTATTTTATAGTAGAGAATTATTCGGAGTTTGTCCCGTGGTTTTTCCCTAATTTATTTGAGATTTCCACGTAAAAATATCTGCGTTCTTTTATTCTACTGCTATTATTTTTTCTCATAATTTATTATTGGGCCTAACATATGATATTTATGATTGATCTGGACTCTGTTAAAATGTTGCAGTTATGAAAGCACCATTTGTAAATTTGCACAAGGATGTATGGAATGAGTTTTTCTTTGTTGGTTGTTTGACTAGCAAATAAGTGTAAAAATTTGATTGTTGAGTCTTAAAAAGCAACGTTTGTAGGTTTGATACTAAAACTTAAGAAAAAAATATTATTAGGTTTGCTATATGCAAAGGAAAAATTATAATATGGAAATCTCGAGTGAGGTGATTGAGCACCCAAGGTGCTTTACTACATATACACAATTAGGGATTGAAGTCATTAAAATAAATAATCAGAGTTCTTTTACGGTAATTTAATTTCTTACAAAACAATCACTTTACCCTTTACAACTAATAAATTTAGGTTCTATTAGGTATTGCTGTCATAGATGCTGTTAGGAAAAGCTACCCTTACAAACTTTTAATAAAACAATATATTTTGACTTTGAACAAAAGATTTTAACTCTTATTACTAATTAATTGGAAACTGTCTGCTATTGATTTTTAGAACTTTTTGTGACAGCTTGAAAAAGCTTGAAAATTGAGCTTTTCGGAAAAACAGCATGGGAAAGCAATGCCAATCTGGCCCTTAGTAATGTCGAATGTGATACAATAGTTAGAGGTGTTCATCGGTCGATTCGGTTGAATTACTGAACCGAACCGAATGCACGGAAAACCGAAAAGGTTCAAAAATATAAACCGAACCGAACCGAAATAGATTAGGTAACCGAACCAAAATGAATCAACCAATTTACTTCGGTTGGTTTGGTCGGTTATTTCGGTTTTTCGTTTTATAATTTACATGTTATTGCCTACTATCTTTTTCTTTTTACCACTTTAATGTTCAACCCATTCTCTATTTGAAAGTAAATTATGTTTTTTCTGTTACTGTCAAAGGTTAAACAAAATGGCAACACAATAATAGTTTGCAGTTCTCTCTTATGTAAGACAAGTTAGTATATAGGAATTGACATCGCATATTGATATATACAAACCAACCTTTGAAATAGATGATAAAAGCTTTTGGAACACAGAATTGATGAATAAAGAAACTACATAAAGAATGCATTGGTGAATGGTGATCTGTGATTGGTGGACTTGTTGCGGAAACTATTAGCAAACTAAAACTACTGCTAAAACAAAATAAAGAGGAAACACTAAAATTACACTACCAACTTGATTTTATAACAAAATATTACAAAGAAAAGGAATAAGAAGAACAAATGCCTTAGAGATGAGAAAGGCTTTGTTGGTGTGATTTCAACTAAGGCCATAGGCCTTTTTTTATACTACAAAATCAGCCCCTATGCCTTACAATTGGCAATGTGGGACAATTCTCATTTTTCTTTCTTATTCACTTTGCCAATGTGGGACTTGATAATCCCACAAATCTCCACCTTGACAAGTTCCACATCTTTAATCTCTTATCTTGTGTGGTGTCTTCCAGTGCAGTCTTCAAGTTTTGACAGTATTGATCAAATCCAAACAATATTGAAATTTGATTGGATTTACTGCCTTTGTCAACATATCAGCTGGATTTTCTGTGGTCTGAATCTTCTAGATTACAACTCCACCTTCTTCGAGAACCTCTCGTATGAAGTGGTAACGAACGTCAATATGCTTCGTCCTTGCGTGGTAAACTTGATTCTTTGCTAACATGATAGCACTCTGACTATCGCAGTGCACCTTTATGTGCTTCTGTTGAATACCCAATTCACCGAGCAACCCTTGAAGCCAAATTGCCTCCTTTACAGCCTCTGTACATGCCATATATTCTGCTTCCGTTGTAGACAAGGCAACTGTCGACTGTAATGTAGACCTCCAACATACTGGTGCTTTTGCCAAGGTGAACACATAACCAGTAGTTGATCGACGTTTATCCAGATCACCAGCATAGTTGGAATCACAATATCCAATTACATGTTGACCGCCTTTATCCTGCTGATATACCAATCCAACATCCACGGTGTTCAGAATATACCGTAGAATCCATTTCACAGCTTGCCAATGTTCCTTTCCAGGATTATGCATATACCTGCTCACGACCCCAACTGCATGTGAAATATCGGGCCTTGTACACACCATAGCATACATTAAGCTACCAATAGCACTTGCATATGGTACTTTTGACATATATGCTTTCTCTGCTGCAGCTTTTGGAGATAATGCTGCACTGAGCTTGAAATGAGAAGCAAGTGGTGTACTAACAGGTTTTGACTGCTTATTTATGCCAAAACGCTTCAATACCCTTCCCAGATATTCCTTTTGTGTCAAAAAAAGTCTTCCCACATTCCTATCTCTGCTTATCTCCATGCCAAGAATCTTCTTTGCTTCGCCAAGATCCTTCATTTCGTATTCCTCATTCAATTGAGATTTTAACTTCTCAATTTCCTCTTGGTTCTTGGAAGCTATCAGCATATCATCAACATAAAGAAGAAGATATATAAAAGATCCATCTTGCAGCTTGTGCAAATACACACAATGATCATATTTGCTTCTTGTGTACTTCTGCCTCAACATAAACTTGTCAAATCGCTTGTACCACTGCCTCGGAGATTGCTTTAATCCGTACAACGATTTTTCAAGTTTACAAACCATGATCTCTTTTCCAGCAACTTTGAATCCTTCAGGCTGAACCATATAGATTTCCTCCTCCAAGTCTCCATGTAAAAACGCTGTTTTTACATCCATTTGAACCAGCTCCAGATCTAACTGTGCTACCAAAGCCAATAAAATACGGATGGAAGAGTGTTTCACCACTGGAGAAAACACTTCATTGTAATCAACTCCCTCCGTCTGAGCGTACCCTTTAGCTACCAACCTTGCTTTGTAGCGAACATTAGACTCGTTAGGAAATCCATCTTTCTTTGCATAGACCCATTTGCACCCAATTGCCTTCTTTCCCTTTGGAAGATCAACTAACTTCCATGTCTGATTCTTCTGGAGGGACTGCATTTCTTCAATCATGGCATTCCTCCACTTATCTTCTTCTGAACTTTTGACTGCTTCTTTGTAAGTGGTAGGGATGTCATCATTTGCAATTGGAGATGCAAAAGCCACCATATCAACATAGCGAACAGGCTTTCTTACTGTTCTTTTTGGCTTTCTCAATGCAATTGGTTCAAGTTGCTGTGGAGGTTCTTGGGCTTGAACCTCTTCCTCATCAGACTCCTCATCTACCATTGGAGTTTCTACATCTTCATCATTTGATGGACTAATTATCTGCCTTTCAAACTCCACCTGTTTCGGAGTACCATCTGTTTGTTCTGTTGTTACCTTTCTTAACATGGTAGATTCATCAAAGGTAACATCCCTGCTGATGATCGTCTTCTTGGTCTCTAGGCACCAAAGACGATACCCTTTTACTCCCGAAGCGGTCCCCAAGAAAATTGCTTTCTTTGCACGAGGATCCAACTTTGATTCCTTCACATGATAATAAGCAGTAGAACCAAACACACGTAAGGAATCATAGTCAGTAGCAGGTTTCCCAGACCATTTTTCGAGTGGTGTTTTACCATCATAGCACTAGATGGTAGGCGATTGATGAGATGGCTCGCATATGTAATAGCTTCAGCCCAAAACTGCTTGCCCAACCCAGCATTGGACAACATACATCGAACTTTCTCCAGTAAGGTTCGGTTTATGCGTTCAGCCACTCCATTTTGTTGTGGTGTGTGCCTAACTGTGAAGTGCCTGACAATGCCGCTATCATTAAAGGCTTTCTTAAATGGATCACTCGTGTACTCTCCACCATTATCTGTTCGGAGATGCTTGATCTTTCGACCCGTCTGAGTTTCCATCATATTTTTCCACTTAAGGAAAATTCCGAGCACTTCATCCTTAGTCTTCATAGTATACACCCAAATTCACCGGGAAAAATCATCAACGAAGGTGGCATAGTAGTGCTTCCCTCCAAGTGATGCCATCTTGGAAGGTCCCCATACATCAGAGTGAACATAGTCCAGAATACCTTTAGTATCATGGATCGCAGTTCCAAATTTCACCCTTGTCTTTTTCCCTTTGACACAATGCTCACAAAAGTCCAATTTGCAAGCCTGGACATCTTTTAATAATCCTTGTTTTACCAGAAGATTCAAGGATTTTTCACCAGCATGCCCCAATCGCATATGCCACAATCTGGATGCTTCCAATTCTTTCTCATCATTAGAAGCCACTGCTGCAGTTCCAATAACAGTAGTACCTTGATAGTGGTACAACCTGTTATTCTTTCGAACTCCCTTCAACACCATCAATGCACCAGAAATGATCTTCATTACTCCATTTTCTGCTTGAACTTTGAAACCCTTTTCTTCTAGGGCTCCCACAAAAATGAGATTCTTTGATAAATCTGGCACGTAGCGAACTTCCTTCAATGTTCTGATTGATCCATCTTGGTTTTTCAACCGAATGGAACCAACCCCATGTGTGGTGATAGGGGAATTATTTGTTGTATAGACAACACCATCTTCTAGTTCTTTAAAATCATAGAACCATTCTCGATTAGGACACATGTGATAACTGCATCCTGAATCAAGAAGCCAAACACTAGAAGAGTTGGTAGAAGCTGAAAGAGCAAGTGAACAATCTGAGCTATCATCATACTCAGCTACTGCAACAGTCTTTCCCTTATCAGATTGGCCTTTCTTTTTCAGCTTAGGACAATCTTTCTTCCAATGCCCCTTTTCACGACAAAAGGCGCATTCATCTTTCCCCAATTTGGATTTTGACTTTGATCGTTGCTTCATTCCTTTCGCCTGGTTCCCGTGGCGTCCTCTAACAATCAAAGCCTCGGTAGATCCATTTGAGCTTTCCCTTTTCTCCTTCCTCCTTAATTCATAGCTGTACAAAGCTCCACAAACTTCATTGAGAGTTACAGCAGCCTTCCCATGGAGTAGAGTTGTTTCGAGGAACTCAAACTCCTCCGGAAGAGATCCCAACAACATTAAGGCAAGATCCTCATCTTCAAAGGTCACATCTAGGTTCAACAAATCAGCACTAGTTGATTGAAGCTGGTGATATGATCGTTGATTGTGGTACCAGGAATGTAAGTGAATCGGAACAGCCTTTTCTTTATGTGAAGCTTATTCTGACTGCTCTTTTTCAAGAACTTCTCCTCCAGTGCCGTCATCAGTTTTCTAGCAGAGGTTTCTTTGTAAAATGCATACCTTTGTTCTCTAGATAAACATGACCGAATTGTACCACAAGCCAGTCGATTGATGGTCTTCCATTCTCCTTCTCCCATTTCATTAGGTTTCTCTCCTTCAACGGCAATATCTAGACCTTGTTGAAATAATGCGTCTAGAACCTCACTTTGCCACATGCCGAAATGGCCACTTCCATCGAAAATTTCCACCACCAATCTGGAATTTACTCCAGCGGCCCTCTGAAGAATACTTGAAGAAGCATTTGAAGTGGATATCTTTCCGAATGGATTTTCTTCTTCCATTTCAGCTCAAACCGTAAAATCACAAATAATAATATTGCTCAAGTGCTAGAAAAATTCCCAGGTAATTGGTCGAGTCACAAACGGTCTCAGTTAAATACCAATTTCCTTAGGCTCTTATCGCTTGGTGACAGAATTTTTCCAGTTACTCGAGACAGTATACTATTATTATTCTAGATTTTACCGAAAGATTATTTTAACAATAATTTTAAATTTGCTAAATGCCAACTAGACAACAGGCCCGAATATTAGAAAAAACTTTCTGATGTGCCGACTGTAGTACACCTACAGCGCACAGAGCATACTAATTTTTCCTAAAACCAACGCTCTGATACCAATTGTTGCGGAAACTATTAGCAAACTAAAACTACTGCTAAAACAAAATAAAGAGGAAACACTAAAATTACACTACCAACTTGATTTTATAACAAAATATTACAAAGAAAAGGAATAAGAAGAACAAATGCCTTAGAGATGAGAAAGGCTTTGTTGGTGTGATTTCAACTAAGGCCATAGGCCTTTTTTTATACTACAAAATCAGCCCCTATGCCTTACAATTGGCAATGTGGGACAATTCTCATTTTTCTTTCTTATTCACTTTGCCAATGTGGGACTTGATAATCCCACAGGACTGTCATGAGGAATTTGATGAATATTAATTACAAGGTTACATTATATGCATGGCTTTTTTTATTTAATTGGTTGGTTTGGTTATATCGGTTTTTTTCCGATTAAAACCAAATCCACTGTATTCATCAAAAATATCTAAAATGAAGAATCGAACCCGAACCATTTAAATCGAAAAACCAAAACGAAAAACCAAAATTCATCAGTTCGGTCAGTTATTTCAGTTAGGTTTGATTTTTGAACACCCATAACAATAGTTGTGAACGGTAAAATAGTAATAGCTTTGTGAAGGGGTAAAAGGCCAGATATAAAATAAAGCCCATCTCTGTCAAATGTTAAAATGCAAGAGAAAGTAGTAACATTTGAACCAATTTAACCCTAGTTTTTACCTTAAATCTGCCCTGCCGCCTCCTTCTTGCTCTCAACTCAAGCCTCCATTCCCAGCAAAAGCGTAGAGTTTGATCCTGGATTTATGTTAGTTTATTTTCTTTGAATTGTGGACTGTATATTGTTGGATTATAAACTTAATCCATATCAATGGAAACCCAAAATCATTTGAGTGTTTTAATTCCAACATATATACTGTATTATGTTCTTTTCATATTTAGGGTTTTATATTTTCTTCCTTTTTAGGCTTTACAGGTGATTGAGTTTCTAATATTTTTTAGATATTGCTATTTCTATGATTTTTTTTACAAATTGAGCATCACTTATGGCCTTTTCTATCACTTGATGAAATCTCCACTGCTTATTTCATTATGTATAAGAAAATAGAATGTATTATTGTTAGATTATGTTCCTTGGTATTCTGAGTGAATCTAAGATAATGTCTTTGAATATATTATGAGGAAATTTTAGCATTGATTGTAGTCCTTCAAATCAGAAGGGTAGAAATTGGTAAAGTTGTACATTTTGGCCAATCTCAACCATCCATTGAGTTTTATTGGTTGAGATTTAATCCATTAAAACTCAATGAATGGCTGAAATTGATCAAAATGTACAACTTTAAAATTTAAAACTTTAGAGAATGTCAAATTTCATAACTGTAGTATATTTTATCCATTTGGTCCATTGTTTACCATATTTATTGTTTGGTGTTGCTTATAGTCTTTTTGATGTTACTGCTGACTTTTTTTTGTCAAATAAGCAGACATTCAAAATACATATTGGTGAATATTTCTTTTTCTTTCTTTAATACTTTGTTAATAATATTTCATTTCCAATGTATGATTAACAGACATAGATATCAACGAACTATGGAGAAGTATATGACGATTGAGTTTATTAAGGAGCAGTTTGCACGAGACAACATGAAAGGGTGCTTGGCATCACAAGACTGGGACGATGACGAGATCGTCGCATTTTCGTGGCAATTACATCACGAGAATTTCTTGCCCTGTTTGTTCCCAGATGTAGAAGAGAAATCATATATGTACGATGCTTCATTTATCCCTTTGGACCAATATGTGGCTGAATTGCAGCAGCGTGATCCCCAGATTTTTTGTATAATGAAGTTAACCGATGACAAGCAGCGTTACTATTATGTGCCTGATGAATTCAGAAGAGTATTTCGATCCATGATGCGATTTGTTTCGGATATGCATGCCCGTGGTTTCTGCACTACCGGCATTAACCATGAAAAATTGGTCATATCCGATGGCACTCTTCAATTCTACAAGTTAAGTTTTGGTAGAGATTCATTTGAATTCAAGAAGGAAGACTATGATGCAATAGTGACTATCGTCAAACAAATGCTATCCGAGAGACTAAAACATGTTATGAGACCACGAAAAGAAGGGAAAGATGAAGTAGAAGATCTGTTGCCTTGTTTTTCAAAGAAATATATGTGTGATATGGATTGTTTTTTGAATCTTATGACTACCCCAATTGGGTATGTACCTCATTTCTTCAAATTGAGAATACACACGTTTGTAAAGTTTGGATTTTGCTCATAACATTGATTGGTTTTCATGTGCAAGAATATGGAAATAATGGTTAACCATGTCGCAATCATTAGCTTGAAGAGGGTACTTAGGTTTATTAGACATGCATTTGAATCTCGGCGTGCTCTAGGTGTGTCGACTTTTGAGCATGTTATGGAGATAATGGATAGTAGAGAAAATTGGGTAGAAATTTTGTCTAAGAATGAAGCATTCTCTTGGTTTTTTTCAACCTCGGAAGAAATGTGGTTGGAAAAAGAATATGGGAATCATGGCAATCATGAAGATGTAATGTTTAAACCAGCAATAAAGAATCATGTGGCAAAAAGAAATTATGGGCTTGTTGAATTCTTAAGGAATGTCATTGTTTACGGGCATGAAGCAATAGATGTCGTTCATAGGGTAAGTTATATTGTTGTTACTATTATCCTTTTATAGTTTCACTTAAGAGTCAAGGGGTTCTTTTTCATTTAACCGAGAACTGACAGGATATTGATGACGATTATATTGCAATTAGCATCTCCAACCTTTTTGGAGCTGATGTTATGTGGTGTCCTTCCATTCTTGTGAGACCCATGATTTTAAATTATAAAAAAAAAAAAGCAAAAAGAGGCAGGTCGGCAGAATATTTTTTCAAAAAGTGCACAGTAAAATTACTGTGCACAATTCGGCCATACGCGATTGTGTTTCCTATAAATAGAGCGGTTTCTGCCTCAACTGAGAGCAGGAGAGAAAGAGAAAAACACAGATTAAGAATATTATCTGTGTAGAGAAACTTAGGAAAAGGGTTCCTAAGAGTTGAGTAAGAGAGAAAATAGTGAGGTTTTGGGAAACACTTGAGTGTCACTATTTTGTAATCTCTTGGTGTACCTACTATTATTTTGTAGTGGGGAATTATTCGGAGTTTGTTCCGTGGTTTTTCCCTAATTTATTTGGGGTTTCCACGTAAAATTAGTTGTGTCTTTTTATTCTGGTGCTATTATCTTTTCTCGTAATCTATTATTGAGCCTAACAAGTGGTACCAGAGCCGAAGGTTATTTTATCAGTAGAATTCGTGGATATATTTTTCAAAAATAAATATACCACGACGACGAGAAAAATATGGCAAATCTGGTGGCGCAATCCGTTCGACAAACCGTCGGAGATACGCAATTTGAGTGAATAGTAAATAGTAACTAGAATATAACTATTCATATTTGGTCATTTTATGAATAGTATTATTTAAGTATACAGGAGGCATACTATTACTATTCCAATATATAAGTATTATTTGCGTATACGATTCTATTCACATATACAGTCACTATTTACACGAATAGTAAAATTCATGAATAGTAAGATTTTGCCATTTTTAAAGTTTTGGCATGGCGAACGACGGTGTAATGATCAAATTGACTGATACAAATTATTCAATGTGGAAATCCAGAATGGAGGACTACCTCAATTGCAAAGATTTGTACGATCCAATTGAGGGTGATGGCGTAAAGCCGAAGGATATGAAAGATCAGCAGTGGATAAAGTTGAAGAAGCAGACATTGGGTACAGTACGCCAATGGTTAGATGCTAGCCTGTACAATCGCTTGAGGAACGAAACAGACCCTAAAGTTCTCTGGAAGAAGCTAGAGGATATGTACGAGGCTAAAAATGCTCAAGGAAAATTGTTCATGATTCGCAAAGTCGTGAACTTGAAGCTGACAGAGGGACGATCAATCACACAACACCTGAATGGCTTTGAAGGATTCATAAGTGAGTTAGCAGTCACCGGTATGTCCTTGGATGTTGAGATGCAAGCATGTCTTTTAATGGGAACTCTACCAGATAGCTGGGATACTATTATTGTATTACTGAGTAACTCAGCTCCAAATGGTATGGTAACAATGTCTATGGTAAAGAATAGTCTACTTAATGAAGAGCTTCATAGAAGGGACGTTGCCAGTACCAGTTCATAAGCCCTTGTCATATAGAATAGGGGCCGAAGCAAGAGTAGAGGTCATGGAATGGAAAATCGAAAGATAGATCCAAGTCCCGGGAGAAGAGGTCATGCTACCACTGTGGAAAGCAGGGTCATCTCAGAAGGAACTGCCGTTTCTTTAAACAAGAGAATGCAAATTGAGGTCATGATAATGACAAAACTGCGTCTGCTACAGTCATAAAAGATGATGGAGAGGTGGCTTTAGTATCTCATGATGCAGACTGTTGTCATGTTGGAGATGCAGATACCGAGTGGATTGTAGATTTCTGGTGCCTCATACCACTATATTCCAAAACGGGAATACTTTTCAACATATAAAGCAGGCGATTATAGTACTATTAAAATAGGAAATAATAGTGTCTTGTAAATAGTGGGAATCGGTGATATCTGCGTGAAGACAAGTGTCGGATGCATATTAACACTTAAAAATGTGTGACACATTCCAAATCTTCGGTTGAACCTATTATCTGTTAGTGTATTGGACAAGGAAGGTTATTAGAATCATACAAGCAATGGAAATTGGAAACTCACCAAAGGATCATTGGTGGTGGTGAAAGGAAGATTGTGATGCTCGCTATACAAAATGCACGCAACAAAATGTGTGGGTCAACTAAATACAGTTGGAGATGATGCTTCACCAAATTTATGGCATAGGCGACTGGCGCATGTTAGTGAGAAAGGGTTAAATATACTGGCTAAGAAGTCCTTCATCCCATTAGCCAAAGGAAAAATTAACCCGTGTGATCACTATTTATTTGGGAAGCAACATCGAGTTTCATTTCAGAAAAGATCTAGAAGGAGAAATAATAAGTTAGAGTTAGTACACTCTGACATTTGTGATCCCATGGATACAAAATCAATTGGAGGAAGAAGATACTTTCTTACCTTCATTGATGATTTCTCAAGGAAGACATGGATTTATTTGCTGCGCATAAAGGATCAAGTATTCAAGCACTTTCAACAATTCCATGCAATGGTGGAAAGGGAGACTGGAGTGCCATTGAAGTGTTTGCGTACAGATAATGATGGTGAGTATATCTCTAATGAGTTCAAGGAATACTGTAGTCAATATGGTATCAGGCATGAAAAGACAATTCTTGGTACACCTCAACACAATGGCATTACTGAACGAATGAATCGTACCATTGTCGAAAGAGTTATATCCATGCTCAAAATGGCTAACTTACCTAAGTCATTTTAGGGAGAAGCTGTCAATACTGCTGTCTATCTCATCAGCCGACTACCTTCAGCACCTTTGGATTTTGATATTCTAAAAAGGGTCTAGACTGGTAGAGACATCGCGTACTCTCACTTGAGGGTATTTGGCTGCAAGGCATTTATGCATGTTCCTAAAGAGCAAAGGCTAAAGCTCGATGATAAATCAGTTCCTTGCACTTTTAGAGATGAAGAGTTCGGCTACAGATTATGGGATTTGGTGAAAAAAAACTTGTACGGAGCTGAGATGTTGTACTTCATGAGAATGACATCATCGGTGAAAGATCTACAAGTGATGGTGTTATTGATATTACACCAGAGATCATTCTATCAGATGATGCCACAGATAGAAGAATGCATCAATCAGAATAAGGTGGAGAAGAAGAGCCAGTTGTGAGGGATCAAGATATGATTGTAGATGAAGATACGGATGAAGAGGGTATTGAGCAGGGGGAGCCAGAGAACCCCTTACTACCAGACGAAGAACCTCAATTAAGGAGGTCAATTAGAGAACGCCAATCATCTACAAAATACTCCAGTTCTAATTACATTTTAGTCACTGATGATGGGCAGCCTGAAAGCTTCCAAGATGTGCAATCTTGTAAAGATAAAGATTGTGGGATGAAGGCCTTGCAGGAGGAGACGAATTCTTTGAAGAAGAATGACACGTACGAGCTAGTGAAACTTCCTAAAGGGAAGAGAACACTCAAGAACAAATGGGTGTATAAGCTGAAGAAAGATGATGAAAACCTAGTGAGATTCAAAGCTCGATTGGTTGTCAAATGCTTTACTCAAAAGAAAGGTATCGACTTTGATGAGATTTTTTCACCAGCTATAAAAATGAGTACCATTCGAGTGTGCTAGGTCTTGAAGCCAGCTTGAACCTTGAGTTAGAACAGCTTGATGTAAAGACCGCGTTCTTGCATGGGGATTTAGAAGAAGAAATTTTTATGGAATAACCAGAAGGTTTCAAGGTCAAGTAAAAGGAGGACATGGTTTGTCGTCTGAAGAAAAGTTTGTATGGGTTAAAACAAGCCTTGCGATAACGGTTTAAAAAAGTTTGATTCCTTCATGGTGAATCAAGGATACAAGAGGATAGAAGCTGATCCATGTGTACATGTCCAGAAATTCTCTGATGGAAAATTTATGATTCTTCTTTTATATGTTGATGATATGCTAATCGTTGGGCTAGATGCCAAAATGATTAGTAAGTTGAAGGCTGATTTATCTAAGGCGTTTGACATGAAAGTTTGGGGACCGGCAAGGCAAATTCTTGCAGTGAAAATTACCCGAGATCGATGGTCCAGCAGGCTGTGGATATCGCAAGAAAAATATATTGAACGGGTACTAGAAAGGTTCAATATGAAGAATGCTAAACCAGTTAGCACACCACTTGCCGCTCATTTCAAGTTGAGTAAGAAATCCTTCCCTTCAACAGAGAAAAATAAAGAAGATATGTCAAATGTTCCATATTCTTCCGCGTTCGGGAGTTTAATGTATGCAATGGTGTGTACAAGACCAGACAATGCTCATGCAATTAAAGTTGTGAGTAGATTCCTATCAAATCCCGAGAAGACACATGTTGACCTTGATGAAAGAAAATGTACATCAGGTTACTTATTTACATTTTCAGGGGGAGCTATTTCATGGCAGTCACGATTACGAAAGTGTGTTTCTTTATCAACAACTGAAGCAGAGTACATTGCAGCAACAGAAGCAGGAAAGGAAATGCTTTAGTTAAAGCGATTCTTTGAAGAATTGGGTGTGCAATAAGAAGACTACATAGTTTATTATGATAGTCAAAGTGCACTAGACATGAGCACAAATACTATGTATCTTGCACGGACGAAACATATTGATGTAAGATATCATTGGCTCAGACTTGCCATTGAAGAAAAAGAGTTCAAGTTGCAGAAGATTCATACAAACAATAATGCTGCTGATATGCTGACAGAGGTCATTCCAAAAGAAAAGTTCGATCAGTGCATCAAAGTAACCGGGATGGAGAGTCACACAGTGTAGTCGGGAGGGGGAGATTTGTTGTGTGGTGTCCCTCCATTCTTGTGGGACTCATAATCTTAAATTTAAAAAAAAAGGCAAAAAGAGGCAGGTCGGCAGAACATTTTTTCAAAAAGTGCACAATAATATTACTGTGCACAATTTGGCCATACACGTTTGTATTTCCTACAAAGAGAGAGGCTTCAGCCTCAACTGAGAGCAGGAGAGAAAGAGAAAAACACAGATTAAGAATATTATCTGTGTAGAGAAACTTAGGAAAAAGGTTCCTAAGAGTTGGATAAGAGAGAAAATAGTAAGGTTTTGGAAACACTTGAGTGTCACTATTTTGTAATCTCTTGATGTACCTACTATTATTTTATAGTGGAAAATTATTCGGAATTTGTCCTGTGGTTTTTCCCTAATTTATTTGAGGTTTCCACGTAAAAATCTTTGTGTCTTTTTATTCTGTTGCTATTATCTTTTCTCGTAATCTATTATTGGGCCTAACAGCTGAAGTGTGTGGCGTCCCTCCATTCTTGTGGGACTCACAATTTTAAATTATAAATAAAAAAGCAAAAAGAGGCAGGTCGGCAGAACATTTTTTCAAAAAGTGCACAGTAATATTACTGTGTACAATTTGGCCATACGCGCTTGTATTTCCTATGAATAGAGAGGCTTATGCCTCAACTGAGAGCAGGAGAGAAAGAGAAAAACACAGATTAAGAATATTATCTGTGTAGAGAAACTTAGGAAAATGGCTCCTAAGAGTTGGATAAGAGAGAAAATAGTGAGGTTTTGGGAAACACTTTAGTGTCACTATTTTGTAATCTCTTGGTGTACCTACTATTATTTTATAGTGGAAAATTATTCGGAGTTTGTCCCGTGGTTTTTCCCTAATTTATTTGGGGTTTCCACGTAAAAATCTTTGTTTCTTTTTATTCTCCTGCTATTATCTTTTCTCGTAATCTATTATTGGGCCTAACAGTTGAAGTGCCGAGTTTGCAGCAAGTGCTAGCAGATACCGTGGTTGAAGATGTTCAAAGTATGCACCATGGAAAAACTTGCCTATCGCTCTTTAATTATTGATAAGTACATTCAGTATGTTTAATTATAAATGCAAGATGTTTTTATAATATTGTAGAAAAAATAGTAATTCGAACTTATGATATATTCAGCTTTTGTAAGCTTCACTATTGTGTACTTTATGAGTACACTGATCTTTATATGATTTGATCTTGTCTCTGTTCAAATGATCTCCAATTTGCAAATTGATTATTTAAATTTTTTTATATTTTAGCATATCGTGTTTTCTTCCTCTAATGTCTTGCTAGTATAAGCTTTCATGGTTTCCATTAACTTAATGGTATGTTTAATCTGTTTGTGAATTAACCAACAAGGTGTAGCTCAATTGACTAAGCAGGTTGAGGAAGTTGGACGAGAACAAGGTTCAAATTTCACTAAATACACTTGGTGGGAGGGGTGAGGAGCCTTAACTATTACTAAACCCGAATAAGATTATCTCAACGAAGATACTTGTAAATATTAAAAAAAAATATGTTTGTGAAGTAATATGTTAAAAAGCTCTTCAGGCAATTTGTGATTGCTTTTCCTGTCTGCTTTTTCGAAAAGCACAATTTTCAAGCTTTTTCAAGCACAATTTTCGAACAGTACTTAATTAATTAACATTAAAAGTCAAAGCCTTTATCCAAAGTCAACATCTATTGTTCTATTAAAAGTTTTGAATTATAGCCTTTTATAACAACAGCTATTATAATAATCCCAAATTGACTATTAATTATCATAACTTTGATGACATTTTTAGTTTATAGAATAATTCCAAATGATTCAAATACAAATGGTTGGAAGAATGCCAGATACGACTGACTACTTGGTTTGGATCAGTCACAGGTATTTCAAATTCTTCACCCAAATTGAAGTTCATTTCACTAAGGCTTAATGTTTCTCAAGTTACTTGAACTTGTTTAAAAAAATCTACTGTACCCCTAAACTTTTAAAGTGACCCCATAACTTCTTCAACTTTTAAAAAGTGCTCCACTTAGCTCCTTGAACGCCACGCGTCAACTTCTAATAGGTTTGACTTTTCAAAAATGTCATTTTTCTAATTTTTTTCTCTCCAATCAGGATCTGATACGTGGCATTCAAAGAGCTGAGTGGAGCACTTTCTAAAAATTAAGGGAGCTATGAGGTCATTTTAAAAATTCATGGGGGCAGTAAATTTTTTACGATAAATTCAGGTAAGTAGATCTACGTTGAGCCTTTCACTAGTTGAGCCTTTCACTAATAATAGCTATTCAATAAGGTGAAATGCTTAGGAATTTTTTTTGGTAATTGTGAAATAGTTAGGAATATTATGGTACATTTAATACAAATATTATATTATATTTCATATTTTTTTAATTCATTTTAATTTTGTTTATATGGAATATAGCTATCATGCGAAACCAAGCGTCATCAATAATAGCTATTCTGTAGTATATGATTCAACAAGGACTTTTCGTTATGTAGCTCCATATTTTGTCTATTTTATTTTTTCCTAATGTATTAAAAAAATTAAAGACGAATGCTTTTTAATATTTCTTAACTTGCGCACTTTTATTTTAGATATATTTGAATTTTAAAGTGGACTTTTGAGGTACTTAAACTTATAAAAAGTGGGCCTTTGCGCTACCTCAATCCAACTTACCCAGTCGCAGCCAGAAGAGTGTATCACACTCGCTGCCAAGGTGAGAAATTTGGAAAAGTCAAACTAATAGGTGAGCGATACGTGGCGTATACTAAAAAAATTTCAAAAAATACATTGACAAAACTTTTTTTAAGTCCATGTAATTTTAATTCAACTAAAAAATACCAAAAATTTGGAAAAGTTAAATCAATGGCATAACGACATGTAGCATAAACTAATAAAATTTCAAAAAAATATAACTAAACTTCTTTTAAGTTCCTGTAATTTTAATTCAACCAAAAACACCATCTTCTACAATTGATTTCAAAAAAACCTTGATAAAATTTATTCAAGTCCCTATAACTTTTATGATATAGCGAAAATAAATTTGGTGCACGAATTATTTAGAAAATGTTTATGAAAGGGTTTGAAAATGTGAAAATACGTTTCGGGGCACGGTTTCGTAAAAAAATTGAAAAATCCCAAAAAATTATGAAATATCCAGAAAATAAAGAAAATAAATTTAGTGCAAGAATATTTCAAAAAATGTTTATGGAGGGGTCCGAAAATGTGAAAATACGTTTTGGGACCCGGTTTCGTAAAACATCGAATAATCCCAAAAAATTATGAAATAGTCCGGAACATAAACAAGTGAGGCAATTCCTAACTAATTAGTATGAATGATCAAAATGTGTTGTTCAAAGCCATAATCTCTATTCAAAGTTTGCGAGAGCAACTTATTTTAACATTAACTTAATAAGCAATACCAAACTTATAACGAACCGAAATTTCCAAAATTTTGCTTATAATAAATTACTATGGTATTAAAAATATCATAGAAATTATTTTTTATTGTTATTGTTGTTATTGGATATAAGGCATGAGGAAATAAGAGCTAATTATAGTAAGAAGGATGAATTGGACATTTAATTATTTGTCCAAGGGCAATATTGGAAATTAAAAAAAAAAAAAACAAATAAATACATACATACTTACAGCCTCTTCTTCCCTCATCCATTTCCCTTCATCTTCTTCACCATTTTTCTCTCTTCCTAAATCCCTTAATCAAATTTTCTATAATCCAAAAACTTCCGATTTCTTCGATTCAACTTTGAATTCTTATTAGAAATCGATCCTTAAGCCCTCTATCATCATCAATTTCAGTCAATCAAGACTAGAATAGGAGGATTTCAGAAATTAAGATTCGGATGAATAGTAACCCGAGTTTGAGGTGAGTGATTTTTGGTGAAATTAAAGCTTAATTAGTAGAATTTATGGTAGATTAAGCATATTTATGGTATTAGGAAGTTTATTTATGCAATATCTTGATAGAATTATATATGGCTGTTGTAGAGGAAGCTATTGCAAGTAAATCAAAGGTAAAAGGGATAGAAGAGAGCTAGAAAGAGCATAGAAAAAGGTTTGTGTCCCGAATTTCGATTTCTCGGTTTTTCGGGAAATTTTTCAGATTATATACCTGTTTTGTTTTAATGTTTTCTCTCGTTATATAAATCCGATTTGAACGATTCTTGATTCTATTGATATCTACAGAAAGTAAGGAACATATGTTCTGAAGAAACCTTGTTGAATTTCGTTCGTTTTCAATGTGAAATTTTCGTTTGAAGTTGAGTCACGAAATCTGTTTTCGGAAAATCTCAGCTTTGTATACTGTTTAGTATTTTGATCATAACTTTGGTTATAAAATTTGGATTTCTGTGATTCTGGTGGTTTTGGAAAGCTGAGACATGTGGCTAATTGTGTTTAGAAGAAAGTTCTTCGATTGGATGATGTTTTAATAGTGAAAAATGCAGGGGAAGTCAGGTTACGAAACCTGGAAAAATTCTGGAAAGCATGATATTGATTTTTTTTGAGTTTTAATTGAAGTTTGATGCTTAAAAATTTGGGATTTGGATTTCTTAATTACTGAAGTTATGTTGAATTATAATTGATGGTTTATACTGGAATTTTTAAGATGTTACTTTGATTTATTGCCCTTATTAAACGAGTAGAATACGGGTCAGGGTAGATTGGCGCCAATAAAGGGGGGTACAGTACTGTACAAACAATTGAAGCTTTGGCTTCGGGCTTTGGCCGATATTATGATATATATATATAAATATATTGATATTGAAGCTTCGGCTTCGGGCTTGACCGATATATTGATTTTTGAAGCTTCGGCTTCGGGCTTGACCGATATATTGATTTTTGAAGCTTCGGCTTCGGGCTTGACCGATATATTGATTTTGAAGCTTTGGCTTCGGGCTTGTCCGCTCCCGTATCCATTTTACCGTTATTCAGGACTTGTTTACTTTGGGCAATATGTGGTTAAAGTGTTTGGAAAAATTGGATATAAATTTGATTATACTTGGAAAGGATGACTATATAAGTTTTGTGATTTGGTTCCATAAAGTTGGATAATTTGTTTTTGACTTATAAATATACTTTGTTTCTATTTTAAAAATATTCAAAGTTGTTATATTTTTTTTATGGACACCACTAAGCAAATTGCTTAGCGTGTAGTTGATTTTCTACGCGTAGGTGGAGAACTTGTAGATAGCTTGGACCAAAGCGGTACGGGTGGATCAGCTTAAAGAGCAATTAAGGAAAGATTCGAGGTGGATTTATATTTTAATGTAATATTATGGTTTGTAGAATAATGGCATGTACTAGAGAGTGAGAAATGTAAAGTGACATTGAGAAATATTTGGAGAAATAATTTGGAGTTTAAAACTTTATATTGGTATTTGTACGTATTAAATCTATAAGTATTGAACTCTATATAGTGGAGTAGAGTTGTTTATTGGGTGATTATAGTTACCGTGGCGCTCCCTATAGGGGGGGGCGTTACATTTGTTGGTATCAAAGCTGAGGTTTAGGCGATTCTAGGACTAGTATGTACATGCCATTTAGGATATAAATATGTTATGTTAGTTGTTTGATCCACTTTGGTCCAATTTTCAGGAATAAGTCATGGCTAGTAGTAGTCACAACCAGAGTGAGGAAGAGGATGCTGAGAGTACGGTCCGTATCAGACAAGGGGATGAACAAAGACATGAACCACCACCAGTTCATGGGATTCCTGAACAACCTACTCCGGCACAAGCTGCTTTACTTCAGCATATGACTACTGAAGTAATCACACAAGTACTACGAAACATACAAATCCCTCAAGTTCCTGTAGTACCTCATGTTGAAAGAAGAGAGGAGAGAACTCCTCTTGAAAGAATCAAGAAGCTTCCAGCTGATGATTTCAAAGGGGATACAGTGAATCCTGCAATTGCAGAAGATTGGCTTGATCATACTAAATGGTGTATGACTAGGCTTCATTTTACAGATGAAGAGAGATTAGACTGTGTTCAAGGTCTACTCAAAGAACATGCTAGGAGGTGGTGGGATAATATTGTGAGAGAAAGGCGACCCGGAGAAATCACCTGGGGTCTTTTCTTGGAACAATTTGACAAGAAATACGTTAGCGAACGATTCAAAGATGAGCAGAGGAAATTGTTCTTGTCTTTGAGACAGGGACGAATGACTGTATCAGAATATGAAGTTCAATTCCTCAAACTCGAGAGGTATGCTCGTGATATCGTTGACAATGAAGTGAGGCGATGTAAGAGATTCGAGGATGGGCTGAATGATGAAATTAGAGTACATTTACTTGCACAAAGCATTAGGGTGTTCAATGACTTGGTTGATGCTGCTACGGGCATTGAGAAGATTAATTCAGATAGACAACAAAGAATGGCTAAAAGGTCTGGATTTCAAAAGGGATCACAGGGTCCAGCTAGTTCAGAACCTCCAAGTAAGAAACAGAAGGGAACATCAGAACAAACACAATCTCATTTTAGAGGGTTTTCACCGAGACAAATCATAAGTACGGGGTCAGCGGCAAGTGTACCTTCAGGTAGAGGCAGAGGAAATATTCCACAATGTTCTAATTGTGGAAGGATGCATACAGGGGAATGTTGGGGAAAAGGTAGAGTCTGCTTTAAATGTGGCTCAAGGGAACATTTGATTGCAAATTATCCTTAAAGACAGATAAGTACATCTGCACCTACAGTAGTTCCTACTCCTACAATGCAAGGTGGAAGAGGAAGGGGAAGAGGAAATGCTAGTGGTTCAAGTGGGCATGATGTGGCTCAACAAGCACCGCAGAGTGGTAGACCGGGAGGAATGGCGCGAAGTTATGCAATCAGAGGGCCTGAGACTAGAGAATCTACCGAAGTTATTGTCGGTAAATTTTCATTCTTTAATCATGATGTTTATGCTTTGATAGATCCTGGTTCATCTCATTCATATATATGTACTGCATTAGCACAAGAGAAAGGGTTGCATGTAGAAGAATTAGGAGAAAATATTGAAGTGACTAATCCTTTAGGACACAGTGTGATAGTAAGCAAAGTGTATATGAATTGCCCTATTATGATTCAACATCAACTTTTCCATGCAAATTTAATTGAGTTACCTTTCCGAGATTATGTTGTTATCTTGGGAATGGATTGGTTATCGGAACATCGAGCTATGGTGGATTGCAAAAATAAAAGAATGTCACTTCAAGTTTCTGATGGAGATGAAATAGTTATCGTGGGGGAAAGATCAGATTATCTTTGTAACATAATTTCCTTTATGAAGACTAAAAGATTAGTTAGGAAGGGATGTCAGGCCTACCTAATCTTCGCTCTAGAATTGAAGAAAGGTGAGTTAGAATTGCAGAATATTCCCACGATATGTGATTTTTCAGATGTATTTCCAGAAGAACTACCGGGTTTGCCACCAAAAAGAGAGGTAGAATTTGCAATTGATGTATTGCCGGGTACCGCACTAGTATCCAAAGCACCATACAGAATGGCGCCTGCTGAACTGAAAGAGTTGAAGATCCAATTGCAAGAATTGTTAGATAAAGGATTCATACGCCCGAGTATATCCCCGTGGGGTGCACCAGTGTTGTTTGTTAAGAAGAAAGATGGGTCACTCCGATTATGTATTGATTACCGCGAGTTGAATAAATTGACAATCAAGAATAAGTATCCATTACCGAGGATTGAAGACTTATTTGATCAACTCAAGGGTGCCAAATACTTCTCCAAGATTGATTTGAGATCGGGCTACTATCAGATGAGAGTGAAAGATGATGATATTGCAAAGACGGCTTTCCGAACTAGATATGGGCACTATGAATTTTTGGTGATGCCATTTGGTGTAACTAATGCACCAGCAGCATTTATGGACCTTATGAACCGTGTCTTTTACTTATATTTAGACAGGTTTGTAGTGGTCTTCATTGATGACATTTTGGTGTATTCTAAGTCACGAGAAGAGCATGATCAACATTTGCGGACAGTCTTCCACACTTTGAGGGAAAATAAATTATATGCCAAACTTAGCAAATGTGAGATTTTGGCTTGAAGAAGTTTCTTTCTTAGGCCATGTTGTTTCTGCCGAAGGAATTAAAGTGGATCCTAAAAAGATAGAAGCAATTGTCGAATGGAAACCACCAAAGAACCCTACGGAAGTCAGAAGTTTCCTTGGCTTAGCAGGGTATTATAGAAGATTTGTGAAAGGATTTTCAGTCATTGCTGCCCCACTGACGAAACTACTTCAAAAGAACGCAAAATTTGAGTGGAATCACAAGTGTCAAGAAAGTTTTGAGAAATTGAAAGCGATGTTAACAAAAGCACCCATCCTTACCCAACCAGAACCTGGAAAAGATTTTGTAATCTATAGTGATGCTTCACATAGTGGTCTTGGGTGTGTTTTGATGCAAGAAGGAAAAGTGATTGCCTATGCTTCCAGGCAATTGAAGAATCATGAAAGGAATTATCCTACTCATGATTTGGAAATGGCTGCAATAGTCTTTGCCTTGAAAATTTGGCGACATTATCTTTATGGAGAAAAATGTTATATTTATACAGATCATAAAAGTTTGAAATATTTGCCAACACAGAAAGAGTTGAATTTAAGGCAAAGAAGGTGGATGGAATTCATTAAAGATTACGATTGTCTTATTGATTACCATCCAGGAAAGGCTAATGTAGTGGCAGATGCTCTTAGTAGAAAGACAATGATGGCACTAAGGGCTATGAATACGGGGTTAGCTCTTACCAGTAGTGGAGCCTTAATTGCAGAATTGAAGATTCAACCTGTACTACTACAATAGGTTAAGCAAGCACAAAATGAAGATGGTGACTTAAAGATTATTCGAGCACGGACACAAGTGGGTATCGTAGACGACTATAAGGTTCGAGAAGATGGGTGTCTATATTTTAAAGATAGACTATGTGTGCCAAACAATGAAGAATTAAAGAAGAATATCTTACAAGAGGGGCATAATAGTCCTTATGCGATGCATCCTGGAGCAAACAAGATGTACCAAAATTTGAAGAGCCATTATTGGTGGAATGGGATGAAGAAAGACATTACTAACTATGTTGCTCAATGTCTAACTTGTCAACAGGTGAAAGCAGAACATCAAGTTCCTTCTGGATTGTTGCAACCTATAACAATTCCAGAATGGAAATGGGAAAGAATCACAATGGACTTCGTGACGTCTTTACCACTTACACAGAAGAAACATGATGCAGTGTGGGTTGTTGTAGATAGATTGACAAAGTCTGCCCACTTTCTTCCAGTTAGGATGGATTATTCACTTGATAGGTTGGCTCAGTTATATGTAGATGAGATAGTAAGGCTACACGGAGTGCCTATTTCAATCATTTCTGACCGAGATCCAAGATTTACTTCGAGATTTTGGAAGAAGTTGCAAGAGGCCTTAGGTAGCAAACTTCATTTCAGTACTTCATTTCATCCTCAAACAGATGGTCAATCTGAAAGAGTAATTCAGGTGTTGGAAGACATGATGAGAAGTTGTATCATCGAATTTGAAGGAAGTTGGGATAAGTATTTGTCCCTCATGGAGTTTGCTTATAATAACAGCTATCAGTCAAGCATACAAATGGCGCCATATGAAGCATTGTATGGAAGAAAATGTCGAACTCCATTATATTGGACCGAACTTAGTGAAAACAAGTTTGTGGGAGTGGATTTGATTCAGGAGACAAAAGAGAAGGTAAAACTTATTCAAGAAAGATTGAAGGCTGCATCGGATAGACAAAAATCTTATGCTGATCTAAAAAGAAAAGATATTACTTATGAAGTGGGAGATAAAGTGTATCTCAAAGTATCTCCTTGGAAGAAAGTCCTGCGATTTGGCAAGAAAGGCAAGCTCAGTCCGAGATTCATTGGCCCATATGAGGTTATAGAGAGGGTTGGACCGGTAGCTTATCGGTTGGCACTAACCCCAACACTCGACAAAATTCATAATGTGTTCCACGTGTCAATGTTAAGGAGATACAGATCAGATCCATCACATAACTTATCTCCTGATGTCGTAGAAATCGAACCCGACCTGACGTATGAAGAGGAACCGATACAAATCTTAGCGAGAGAGGTTAAACAATTGAGAAACAAGTCTATACCTTTGGTAAAAGTACCTTGGAGGAATCATAAGGTTGAAGAAGCAACTTGGGAACCGGAGGATACAATGAAAACTCAATATCCGCAACTGTTTTCAGGAAATTTTCGGGACGAAAATTCATAAGAGGGGGAGAATTGTAACGAACCGAAATTTCCAAAATTTTGCTTATAATAAATTACTATGGTATTAAAAATATCATAGAAATTATTTTTTATTGTTATTGTTGTTATTGGATATAAGGCATGAGGAAATAAGAGCTAATTATAGTAAGAAGGATGAATTGGACATTTAATTATTTGTCCAAGGGCAATATTGGAAATTTAAAAAAAAAAAAACAAATAAATACATACATACTTACAGCCTCTTCTTCCCTCATCCATTTCCCTTCATCTTCTTCACCATTTTTCTCTCTTCCTAAATCCCTTAATCAAATTTTCTATAATCCAAAAACTTCCGATTTCTTCGATTCAACTTTGAATTCTTATTAGAAATCGATCCTTAAGCCCTCTATCATCATCAATTTCAGTCAATCAAGACTAGAATAGGAGGATTTCAGAAATTAAGATTCGGATGAATAGTAACCCGAGTTTGAGGTGAGTGATTTTTGGTGAAATTAAAGCTTAATTAGTAGAATTTATGGTAGATTAAGCATATTTATGGTATTAGGAAGTTTATTTATGCAATATCTTGATAGAATTATATATGGCTGTTGTAGAGGAAGCTATTGCAAGTAAATCAAAGGTAAAAGGGATAGAAGAGAGCTAGAAAGAGCATAGAAAAAGGTTTGTGTCCCGAATTTCGATTTCTCGGTTTTTCGGGAAATTTTTCAGATTATATACCTGTTTTGTTTTAATGTTTTCTCTCGTTATATAAATCCGATTTGAATGATTCTTGATTCTATTGATATCTACAGAAAGTAAGGAACATATGTTCTGAAGAAACCTTGTTGAATTTCGTTCGTTTTCAATGTGAAATTTTCGTTTGAAGTTGAGTCACGAAATCTGTTTTCGGAAAATCTCAGCTTTGTATACTGTTTAGTATTTTGATCATAACTTTGGTTATAAAATTTGGATTTCTGTGATTCTGGTGGTTTTGGAAAGCTGAGACATGTGGCTAATTGTGTTTAGAAGAAAGTTCTTCGATTGGATGATGTTTTAATAGTGAAAAATGCAGGGGAAGTCAGGTTACGAAACCTGGAAAAATTCTGGAAAGCATGATATTGATTTTTTTTGAGTTTTAATTGAAGTTTGATGCTTAAAAATTTGGGATTTGGATTTCTTAATTACTGAAGTTATGTTGAATTATAATTGATGGTTTATACTGGAATTTTTAAGATGTTACTTTGATTTATTGCCCTTATTAAACGAGTAGAATACGGGTCAGGGTAGATTGGCGCCAATAAAGGGGGGTACAGTACTGTACAAACAATTGAAGCTTTGGTTTCGGGCTTTGGCCGATATTATGATATATATATATAAATATATTGATATTGAAGCTTCGGCTTCGGGCTTGACCGATATATTGATTTTTGAAGCTTCGGCTTCGGGCTTGACCGATATATTGATTTTTGAAGCTTCGGCTTCGGGCTTGACCGATATATTGATTTTGAAGCTTTGGCTTCGGGCTTGTCCGCTCCCGTATCCATTTTACCGTTATTCAGGACTTGTTTACTTTGGGCAATATGTGGTTAAAGTGTTTGGAAAAATTGGATATAAATTTGATTATACTTGGAAAGGATGACTATATAAGTTTTGTGATTTGGTTTCATAAAGTTGGATAATTTGTTTTTGACTTATAAATATACTTTGTTTCTATTTTAAAAATATTCAAAGTTGTTATATTTTTTTTATGGACACCACTAAGCAAATTGCTTAGCGTGTAGTTGATTTTCTACGCGTAGGTGGAGAACTTGTAGATAGCTTGGACCAAAGCGGTACGGGTGGATCAGCTTAAAGAGCAATTAAGGAAAGATTCGAGGTGGATTTATATTTTAATGTAATATTATGGTTTGTAGAATAATGGCATGTACTAGAGAGTGAGAAATGTAAAGTGACATTGAGAAATATTTGGAGAAATAATTTGGAGTTTAAAACTTTATATTGGTATTTGTACGTATTAAATCTATAAGTATTGAACTCTATATAGTGGAGTAGAGTTGTTTATTGGGTGATTATAGTTACCGTGGCGCTCCCTATAGGGGGGGCGTTACAAAACTGGCCCTGAACTGTGAGAGCAAAGTACCACACAGAACACACAAAAAAAAACTATCAAAACCACAAATTAAACCACCAATAAAATCCCATCTCGGGGATCAATGACCTGGCATGAAACTATCAAATCCGCCTAATGCACCAAAAAAAAAAAAAGAAATTGAAAGATCACATATCACTTTCATATCTTACCTTTTCTTATATCCTCTATATATTATACTACTTCACCTTCAAACCCTATGTTGCGTTCCTCTATTCCGATCAAATTTCTTTTCTGTTGATTTATTTACTGTGTTTGTGACTGATGTGGTGTTAATTGTGCAGGCTTCGCCATTCAAGTAGGAAATTCATTTTAAGGCAACTCGAAAACCAAGAGCAACAAGTGAGTTGTTAAAACATTCTCATTTTTTTATATATTATAAGTGTCTTTCTTATTTTTTTCCATTGATATGATTGTTGGATTAAAAATTATGTGAGAGTAGATGAATAATTAGAGTTAGTCAAAACTAATTGTTCGAAACTGTGAATTACTCATTGATACAGATCAAATCTATATAATTTGCCATCTTACAAAAGGAGGGGCTTATGCATTTGATATGTTAAGCAATGATACTTTTGCCTCTGATTCTCTCTGGTATTCCAGGCCACGCTTGTTGAGAGTTGAAAGCATTAATTCCATCATCTGATTCTCTTTGAACTCCGTTTCCATGAATATCAACCAGCGCAACTGTTGATAATCTTCTGAGGCACCCTCAACTGCTACTTTCATCCTCACTTTGTCTCTGAGAATGAAATTAACTTTGGCTACATGTAGATATAAATAAATTTGAAAGATCACTAACTGTTTTCTCATTCTTCTCATAGCAAACTGTTGGATGTGGCAATGATGGCAATGATTGGATCTGTAGAGTCCCTTAATGTTGTACCTTATGTACCTGTTGGATTTTTCAAATTCACAAACATATTCAGCTCCAAGCTTTAAAAATGCTATAACAATTTTTAAAGACAATGGCCTCCCAATGGAATCTGTGTATCCATTTTGTGCATTTGGTCATTGAAGGTACATTGTCAAACATTTCTAAAGAACTACAGAAACTGATACGGGAAAGAAGAGAAATCAATCTCGACTTTATCCGGGATCTTATTGATGGAAATGACAAGAACGAGAACAATGGCAAGACACACAAAGATCTCATTAAGTTTGTTAAAAAATATTGGAAGAAAGTTCTCTATCATTTTGAACTGACAGAGGGGCACATTATCGCTGCTCGGACCTGGGCTCCGTTTGATATTGCAGATTGCTCCATTTGCAGGGCCAGTTTACTAGAATCTTGTGAGTCTTTCGCCTCTTTTTAGGGATTGAATGTCAAGCAAGCCAGACGATGAGATGTATGTCTCTGGAATGATTACCTTAACCCTTATAATTTGGGGCTTTTTTAGGCGTATGTGGTCATTACTTTCATTTTCATTGCATCAGCAGGTGACTGCTACAACCATATTGTTGATTCTTGTTAGGCCCAATAATAGATTACGAGAAAAGATAATAGTAGCAGAATAAAAAAAAAGACACAAAGATTTTTACGTGGAAACCCCAAATAAATCAGGGAAAAACCACGGGACAAACTCCGAATAATTCTCCACTATAAAATAATAGTAGGTACACCAAGAGATTACAAAATAGTGGCACTCAAGTGTTTCCCAAAACCTCACTATTTTCTCTCTCACCCAACTCTTAGGAACCCCTTTCCTAAGTTTATATACACAGATTATATTGTTATAACTGTGCTTTATCAATCTCTGGCTGAAATGAGGCAGAATGCCTCTCTGTTTATAGGAATTGAAAGACGCATGAAATGCTGTCTTTCAATTCCTTAAATTGTGCCACCAATCACCACCGAAATTCGGTTTGTATTTAACTTTTTTCCTTTTTTTAAAAAAAAATTATTCAGTGGGTCCCATATGTGAAGGGGCACCACTCAACAAATCTCCCCCTCCCGACTACATTGTGGGACTCTCCATCCCGGTTGCTTTGACACACTGATCAAACTTTTCTTTTGGAACGACCTTTGTCAGCATATCGGCAGCATTGTTGTTTGTATTAATCTTCTGCAACTTGAACTCTTTTCCTTCGATGGCAAGTCTGAGCCAATGATACCTTACGTCAATATGTTTTATCCGCGCATGATACATAGTATTCTGGCTCAAGCCTAGTGCACTTTGACTATCATAATAAACTATGTAGTCTTCTCCTTGCACATCCAATTCTTGAAAGAATCGCTTTAACCAAAGCATTTCCTTTCCTGCTTCTGTTGCTGCAACGTACTCTACTTCAGTTGTTGATAATGAAACACACTTTTGTAACCGTGACTGCCATGAAATAGCTCCCCCTGAGAATGTAAATAAGTAACCTGATGTAGATTTTCTTTCATCAAGGTCACCAGCCATATCCGCATCTGTGTAACCAATAAGTGCTGGCTTTCCACCTCCAAAGGTTAAACATAACTTTGAAGTTCCTCTCAGGTATCTAAAATCCATTTAACTGCTTCCCAATGTGTCTTCTAGGGATTTGACAGAAATTGACTCACAACTCCAACTGCATGAGCGATGTCTGGTCTCGTACACACCATTGCATACATCAAACTTCCGACTGCTAAAGAATATGGAACATTTAACATATCTTCTCTATTTTTCTCTTTTGAAGGGTAGGATTTCTTACTCAACTTGAAATGAGCGACAAGTGGAGTGCTAACTGGTTTAGCATTCTTCATATTGAACCTTTCTAGTACCCGTTCAATATATTTTTCTTGTGATAACCACACCCTGCTGGACCTTCGATCTCGGGTAATCTCCATTACGAGAATTCACCTTGCCGGTCCTAAATCCTTCATGTCAAACGCCTTAGACAAATCACACTTCAAGTTACTAATCATTTTGGCATCTGGCCCAACGACTAGCATATCATTAACATATAAGAGAAGAATGATAAATTTTCCATCAGGGAATTTCTATACATATACACATGGATCAACTTCTGTCCTATTGTATCCATGATTCACCATGAAGGAATCAAACTCTTTATACCATTGTCACGGGGCTTATTTTAGCCCATACAAACTTTTCTTCAAGCGACACACCATGTCCTCCTTTCCCTTGACCTTGAAACCTTTTGGTTGTTCCATATAAATTTCTTCTTCTAAATCCCCATGCAAGAACGCGGTCTTTACATCAAGCTGTTCTAACTCAAGGTTCAAGCTGGCTACAAGACCTAGGACAACTCGAATGGAACTCATTTTCACAACTGGGGAAAAAATCTCGTCAAAGTCGATACCTTTCTTTTGAGTAAACCCTTCGACAACCAATCAAGCTTTGAATCTCACTAGGTTTCCATCATCTTTCTTGAGCTTGTACACCCATTTGTTCTTGAGTGTTCTCTTCCCTTTAGGAAGTTTTAGCAGCTCGTACGTGTCATTCTTCTTTAAAGAATTCATCTCCTCCTGCATGGCCTTCATCCAACAATCTTTATCTTTACAAGATTGCACATCTTGGAAGCTTTTAGGCTCCCCCTCATCAGTGATTAAAATATAATCAGAACTGGAGTATTTTGTAGATGGTCGGCGTTCTTTGACTGACCTCCTAAATTGAGGTTCTTCTTCTGATAGAATGGGGTTCTCTGGCTCCCCCTATTCAATACCTTCTTCATTCATATCTTTATCTATAATCGCATCTTGATCCCTCACAACTGGCTCTTCTTCTCCATCTTGTTCTGATTGGTGCATTCTTTTTTCTGTGGCATCATCTGATAGAATGCTCTTTGGTGTTATATCGATAACACCGTCACTTGTAGATATTTCACAGATGATATCATTCTCGTGAAATACAACATCACGGCTCCGTACAATTTTCTTTTTCACTGGATCCCATAATCTATAGCCGAACTCTTCATCTCCATAACCGACAAAAGTGCAAGGAACTGATTTATCATCAAGCTTTAGCCTTTGCTCTTTAGGAACATGCATAAATGCCTTACAACCAAATACCCTCAAGTGAGAGTATGAGATATTTTTACCTGTCCAGACCCACTCGGGAGTATCAAAATCCAAAGGTACTGAAGGTACTCAGTTGATAAGATAGACAACAATATTGACAGCTTCTCCCCAAAATGACTTAGGTAAGGTAGCCATTTTGAGCATCGATCTAACTCTTTCGACAATGGTACGATTCATTCGTTCAGCAACGCCATTGTGTTGAGGTGTACTGGGAACTATCTTTTCATGCCTGATACCATATTGATTATAGTAATCCTTGAACTCCGTGGAGATATACTCACCACCATTATCTGTGCGTAAACACTTCAATGGCACTCCAGTCTCCCTTTCCACCATTGCTTGGAATTGCTCAAAGTTCTTGAATACTTCATCCTTTGTGCACAGCAAATAAATCTATGTCTTCCTTGAAAAATCAGCAATGAAGGTAAGAAAGTATCTTCTTCCTCCAACGGATTCTGTATCCATGGGACCACAAACGTCATAGTGTACTAAATCTAACTTATTATTTCTCCTTCTAGAGTTTTTCTAAAATGAAACTCGATGTTGCTTCCCAAATAAGCAGTGATCACACGGGTTAATTTTTCCTTTGGCTAATGGGATGAGGGACTTCTTAGCCAGTATATTCAACCCTTTCTCACTAACATGCGCCAGTCGCCTATGCCACAAATTTGGTGAAGCATCATCTCTTACTGTATTTAGTTGACCTGCACATATTATTGTGTGCGTTTTGTATAGCGAGCAACACAATCTTCCTTTTGCCACCACCAATGATCCTTTGGTGAGTTTCCAATTTCCATTGCCTGTATGATTATGATAACCTTCCTTGTCCAATACACTAACAGACAATAGGTTCAACCGAAGATCTGGAATGTGTCGCACATTTTTAAGTGTTAATGTGCATCTGACACTTATCTTCAAGCAGATATCACCGATTCCCACCATTTACGTGACACTATTATTTCCCATTTTAATAGTACCATAATCGGCTGCTTTATATGTTGAGAAGTATTCACTTTTTAGAACACAGTGGTATGAGGCACCAGAATCTACAATCCACTCGGTATCTGCATCTTCAACATGACAATAATATGCATCATGAGATACTAAAGCCACCTCTCCATCTTCTTTTATGACTGTAGCAGATGTATTTTTGTCATTATCATGACTTCGGTTTGCATTCTCTTATTTAAAGAAACGACAGTTCCTTTTGAGATGGCCCTGCTTTCTATAGTGGTAGCATGACCTCTTCTCCCGGGACTTAGATCTATCTTTCAATTTTCCATTCCCACGACCTCTACTCTTGCTTCGACCCCTGTTTTCCGTGATAAGGGCTTGTGAACTGGTACTGGCAACGTCTCTTCTACGAAGTTCTTCGTTAAGTAGACTATTCTTTACCATAGACATTGTTACCACACCATTTGGAGCTGAGTTACTCAGTGATACAACAAGAGTATCCCAACTATCTGGTAGAGTTCCATCAAAAGACATGCTTGCATCTCATCATCCAAGGACATACCGGTGACTGCTAACTCACTTATGAATCCTTCAAAGTCGTTCAGGTGTTGTGTGATTGATCGTCCCTCTGTCAGTTTCAAGTTCATGACTTTGCGAATCATGAACACTTTTCATTGAGCATTTTTAGCCTCGTACATATCCTGTAGCTTCTTCTAGAGAACTTTGGGATCTGTTTCGTTCCTCACATGGTTGTACAGGCTAGCATCTATCCATTGGCGTACTGTACCCAATGTCTGCTTCTTCAACTTTATCCACTGCTGATCTTTCATATCCTTTGGCTTTGCGTCGTCTCCCTCAATTGGATCATACAAATCTTTGCAATTGAGGTAGTCCTCCATTCTGGATTTCCACATTGAATAATTTGTATCCGTCAATTTGATCATTACATTGTCATTCGCCATGTCGAAAAATTTAAGAACGGCAAAATTTTACTATTCATGAATTTCACTATTGACATAAATAGTGACTGTATGTGTGAATAGTACCGTATACACAAATAATACTTGTATATTGGAATAGTAGTAGTATGCCTCCGTATACTTAAATACTATTCATAAAAGATGGCCGAATATAAATAGTATTATATATGAATACTATTCCTCAAATTACTATTTCACTATTCACTCAAATTGCGTATCTGCAACGATTTTTCGAACGGATTGCGCCACCGAATTTATCGTAATTTTCTCGTCGTCGTGGTATATTTCTTTTTAAAAAATATATTCACGGATTTTACTGATAAAACAACCTTCGGCTCTAATACCCCTTGTTAGGCCCAATAATAGATTATGAGAAAAGATAATAGCAGTAGAATAAAAAAAAGACACAAATATTTTTACGTGGAAACCCCAAATAAATCAGGGAAAAACCACGGGACAAACTCCGAATAATTCTCCACTATAAAATAACAGTAGGTACACTAAGAGATTACAAAATAGTGGCACTCAAGTGTTTCCCAAAATCTCACTATTTTCTCTCTCACCCAACTCTTAGGAACCCCTTTCCTAAGTTTATATGCACAGATTATATTCTTATAACTGTGTTTTATCAATCTCTGGCTGAAATGAGGCAGAACGCCTCTCTATTTTTAGGAATTGAAACACGCGTGAAATGCTATCTTTCAATTCCTTAAATTGTGCGACCAATCACTACCGAAATTCGGTTTGTATTTTTCTTTTTTTTTCTTTTTATTTTTTTTTAAAATTATTCAGTGGGTCCCACATGTGAAGGAACACCACTCAACAATTCTAATTTCAATGATTACAACAAGTAAACAAAATAGACAAAGCACCAATATACTTTATAAATTCATACAAATACTTAATTGTGATCAAATATCAAATTACATCTTAGAAGAAGTTACAGAGGCGAAAGTTACAGAAGAAGATATTATCTTATTTTTATGAAAAACCATAACATTTTTGGGGTCATAGGAAAAATAATATATGAAGAAAATAAATTGGACCCTTTTGATTTTAAAAAAGTTCAATTGTATTTTTTCTATATAAAAAAATTATGGGATAATTATTTTTATAATTTCGAATCATTATAACTAAGGCATGGTTTTTTATAAGGGTCAAACTTTCAACCTTTAGAGTTTAATTAATCATTATACCATTATAAAAAATACTCTTAAAATCTAATTATGAAATATAATAAATATATTTTGATAACAAACTAAAATGAAAATTAATTATATCCGAGAAAAATGAAACTAAATAACTAAATGAATAAATCAATTGAAACACTAAATTTAATTTATGTTATTATATTATAGTCCATTGAGAAAATAATTAGAGTTTTTTTTATTAAAAACAACAACACAATTTATTTTTATTTTTTATACATAAAATTAAAAAAAAAATTTAGGCCCCTTTCAGCTATGGACCCTGGGCGGCGGCACCCGTTGCACTACCCCCGGACCGGCCCTGACATGATAACATTTAATGTAATAAAAACAAGGTGGCATCTTATTTTTATGGAAATAAAATGAAAATGAATGCACATTCTAAGAAAAACAAGATGAATTCAACAGTCATATTCCACTGTCATCATCTATGTTTTGCAAGCGCCATATTCTCCAACGGTTATTTTCCTGTACCAGTATAAAAAGGCAGTCAGTTCAAACTTGAAGACTTGGAAGATTTAAAGCAAAAATCACATTATGCACGTTTTAAATAGATTTGTCTTCCCTGCAATTCTTAAGTGCATTCAGATTTCAGAGAGAATAGCTTCTTCAGTGCACTTATAAACACAAATTCAATATTTCAATCAAGAATTTAAGGATTTGTTGTTGAGCCCGAAAAAATAACAGGTTGTAAGGTTCTGATAGTTGATCCCGCAAAAAGTACTGAGTTAGTTCTGAGCCTGAAAAAGAAATTATAAGGTTTGATACCTGACACCGCAAAAAGTATCATCAAGCTTTTTATCTGCCCATTCCATTAGTTTACTGCGCTCTTATAATAATTCAAAGAATGTGCTAGTAGATCCAAAATGTTACAAAACTACCATTACATATCACTTCTGACGCTCTCCTTGTAAAAGCCAATATACTAAGGTCATGATCTCTTGTTATTCTGTAAGCTAAGCTGAATTGAAGGTATTTCGGTATAAATTTATAAAATGTAGAGATTAAATTGAACTAAATTGATTTTGAGTCCAAGAAAATAAATCTGAAGTACTAGTTTTGAAAATTGAAATTAACTAAAATGTACAACTTTAGAGAATCTAAATCCATTTTATTTATACACCATCCATCCACTTGTTTCTCCCATTTTTCTTTTGATTTAATTTCTTATTTTTTATTTATCTCTCAAACAATTTATTTTTTCGACATGCAGCCGTAGAGTTTTTCGTTCGTCTTGTTTTTTTTTATCTTCGAATGATATCCACTACAAATTTTCAAAATTTTAAAACCAATACATATATGGATCTAGTGCTTTTTGATTTTTGGGTGTGAGATTTTACTCTGTTTGGTTCTCAAATTGATTTGTTTTGATTGTCGTTCTACATTTGGGTATTCCAAGTTTAGCTCTAAATCTTCTACAGATGAAGATTCTGCACTAATCCTTGATATATTGAAGTAAACCAATTGTAGAAGATCATATAATTAATATCGGTGTATATTTATTTGGGAATTTGACAATTCAAGCCGTAGCCGATTGGACATCTACCAAATATTTAATGGACATCTACCAGATAACTACCAGACTTCTATTTAGAAAAGCTAATTTGAAGTTGATATTAGGCATATGAATATTAATATAAATATTTGATAAATTCATATATATACAGTGATAATATATTTTGATAAATTAAAATATCTCACGTAGCTCCCGGAGGATTCACTGAGCTTGTATATAAACAAGGCCCTAAAGGCCTTAACTTATACGACACATTTAAAGCCGTGAGGTTGGCCGTAAACGGCGCCAAAGCAATATCGTTCAATTTGTTTATAACATGTTATCAGCACGATCGCGATGAGCGGGTATGTTAGGAATTAATCCTACATCGCTCTCGGAGGATCTACTGAACTTATATATAAACAGGGCACTGAAGGCCTTAACTTGTACGATGCGTTTTCAAGCCGTGAGGTTGGCCGTAAATGACGCCAAAGCGAATAATGTTGTTCAAGTTGTTTATAACAATGAATTGATTGTTGTCAATACATTTTGTGACTCCATACAAAAATATTTGTGAAGTAGAAGCTACAAGTACGAAGAACTGAAAATTCGCCAATTGTCTGCTATAAATTGAGGAAGATAACTTTTTTTTGCAAAGTCCCTCACCCAAAAAGAAGTACACAAACTCTATCTAATCTATTATTAGGTACAGCAATCCGCCTAAATTTGAGGAACATATCATCTAATCTTAAGAAAACTAATGATTCAAACAACTTTGACAACTACATTTTGAACTTCAAATAACGGATGTTTCTAATTTTTTTTTTAATTAAAGGTTGAGCTTGGCGAAAACTGCCTCTATTTTTTTTTATAACGGATGTTTCAAATATGTAAGCCTATTTCATCATTGAATTATACCTATATTAGGAATAATATCATTCATTAGGAATAATATATGATAATTAGGAAGATAATTTATAATTAACTCTATTTATGTGCATTTATTTATTTCCCTTCATCATAGGTTTTGTACACTATAAATACATGTACATATATTTTATTATATGCAACTCAATATAATACAATTTACAGTTTATCAAATCATCATTTTCTGCTCTAATTTATTTTTTACATGGTACCAGAGCAGTGATCTTGGTGTTTCAAAAGTCTAATCTATTGCATATACTACCATGGCGAATAATTCCGGTAAAGGTAAATCATTTGTAAGTGCATCAGGTATGTTAACTCCTAATGGCTCAATCAATTCTGCTTTCACAAAACCCTGGATCTTGGATAGCGGAGCCACCTACCATATATCATCTAATTCACATCTATTTTCTAACACATCACATTCCCCGATTCCGCTCGTAAATTTACCCACAGGCTCAACTGCACCAATCACTTCCACAAGCACAATCAATTTTAATAATGATATCACACTAAAAAATGTTCTTTGTATTCCATCTTTCAATTTAAACCTCATTTCTGTTAGTAAATTAACTAACTAATTTAATTGTTGCGTAGTCTTTTTCCCAAATGGTTGTATTTTTGTAGGACTTGACTACGGGGAGGATGATTGGCTCGGGTGAACAACGTGATGGTCTGTATTACATGTCTCCATTAAAGCACCCGCCAAAATCATTCCAAGCATTGCAAATCCCTGATTTATGGCAAATGCGTCACGGACACCCGTCTCATAAGGTTCTTAAGCTTATCTCATCATTGCTACCTTTAAATTAAAATTCTTTTTATGATCATAATAATTGTCATGTCTGTCCTAGAGCAAAACAAACAAGATTGCCTTTTCCATTAAGCACAATATAATCACATTCTCCTTTTGACTTGTTATATTGTGATATTTGTGGTCCACACAAAGTTCTAACACATTCAAGCACACATTTTTTTTCACCATGGTAGATGATTTTACTAGGTGCACATGTTTATTCCTGATGAATAAAAAATCTAAAACACAACATTTGTTAGAGTTATTCATCACTTTTGCAAAAACTCAATTTCATGCCTTAGTGAAAACAATTCGAGTTGACAATGGCTTAGAATTCCTTTCCGAGCAAGCCTTCTTTCACAATAATGGCATTGAATGTCAACGTATGTGTATCTACACAACACAACAAAATAGGGTTGAACAACACAAACACAGACACATTCTTAACACTGCACGAGCATTATTGTTCCAATCACATTTATAACTAGAATTTTGGAGTGAATGTGTTTTGACCGCAACATATATAATTAATCATTCACCTTCACCTATATTAAAAAATAAATCCCCATTTGAACTCCTATATAATCGATCCCCATCTCTCTCTCTCATATGAAGGTATTCGATTGTTTATGTTATGCAACCATTATTTCACCTAAACAAAAATTTGATTCTCGAGCTCGGTATTGCATCTTTCTTGGATATCCAAGTAAGCAAAAAGGGTATAAATTGTTTGATATGGAAAATGACACATCCCTTATTAGTCGAGATGTTACATTCCATGAAAATATCTTTCCATTTCTTAATAAATCCACAACAACATCCTTACCCGATTCACACACTGTCTTACCAATTCTAGCTCTTGATTTACCACACCCAGCTCCACCAATCAATCTTTCTATATCAGAAAATTCAGATATCGTGAATTCTCCTCCTCCATCCATAGCAGAAAATCCACCATCAAACACTCCTACAACACTAGAATCTCCTTTCGTCTGTCGCTCCGATAGATAGGCGCCTACATAGCATCAAGACTACGTGATAGGATCTTAAGCCAATCTTTCTGACTTTAGTCAACAACTATCAAAATCAACTAGGTATCCCCTTCAAAACTGTCTTCCTTATTCTCGTTTTACTCCTGCACATAGTACATTTCTAGCTAACATCACAGGCACTAAAGAACCCTCCTCATATGCTCAAGCTATCCTTGATCCGAAATGGAAGCATGCAATGGAAGAGGAGTTAACGGCCTTACAACTCAATAAAACATGGACAATAACGCCACTCCCAATAGGTCATAAACCCATCGGTTGCAAATGAGTCTGCAAAATCAAATATCAATCTGATGGCACCATTGAACGATATAAAGCACGCCTTATAGCAAAAAGGTACACACAAGTTGAAGGGATTGATTATAGAGAGACTTTTTCACCTATAGTGAAACTTACAACTCTCAGATGACTTCTCACTGTAGTAGCCGCGATAGACTAATTTATTCATCAATTGGATGTACAAAATGCATTCCATAAAGTTGTCTACATGGACTTGCCGCCTGGACATCATCGATAGGGGGAGAATGTGGTATGTTGACTCAAAAAATCATTATATGGCCTCAAACGAGCCTCCCGTAATTGGTTCTCTATTTTTTCTGATGCGATTCAAACAATAGCTTACCAACAGTCCAAAGTAGACTATTCTTTATTCACAAAGCATTAAGGGTCCTCATTCCCTACCATTCTAATATATGTAGATGATATCCTTTTGACTGGGAATGACCTCAAAGAAATGTAGCACCTCAAAGAATGCTTACTTCAACGTTTTCAGATTAAAGATCTTGGTGATTTAGAATATTTCTTAGGGATTGAGTTTTCTCTTTCCAAATCTGGAATTTACATGTCCCAAAGAAAATATGCACTTGATATTTTGCAGGATACATGGCTTATACAAAGCTATTGGGGAAAGATCAATTCTTAATATTGTGACACAAGTTGGGAGTCCAAGATATTCACTCTCCAACTTGAGAGGGAGTGTTGAGAATATTCCTATTTCATTATTGATTTATTCCTATATTAGTCTACATTAGGAATAATATCATTGATTAGGAATAATGATAATTAGGAAGATAATTTATAATTAGTGTATTTGTTTATTTCCCTTATCATAGGTTTTATACACTATAAATACATGTACGTATAGTTGATTATATACAACTCAATAATATAATTTACAGTTTATCTATTCATCATTTTCTATTCTTATTTTTTTTACAAAGCAAGTCAGTTTTAAATTTACAAATGGGAGATTTACAACAATTCACAACAGTACACTCATATAAGCTTTATGTATTCTAGTCTTCCAAACAATTATTCAAAGTGATACCAAAAATTTAAAGAAAGCTTTAATGCTTTATTGGGTAATCTCGCATAAGGTTGTATGAACTGAGTTCTTTTTCTTTGCAAATAATAAAAAAACTCTTTGTAGGGTAAAATCACATAGGGAAATCGTGTATCTTTCAATTATAGTGACATCTTTCTTTTAATGATGAATATAAGTGATAACTTACCAGATTCATCTCGCCCGTCTTGGACCACGAGATCGGGTCAATAAGAGCCATTTGACTCATCTTATAGTTAAGGTCAGGAAAGCCAAATGAACCTGACCCACGAAGCCGGCTGAAATCTTAATCCAGCCAGTGGAAGTACAAACCTGATTACTGCACCAGCACCTTAGCCGGTTATGATCTTGAGATGGTCCACAACAGGCTCAAAGGTGTCCTACAAGAAAGGAGAATCCTAATCTGACTCTAATTCCTATGTTCTCCCATCCAACCTTATCCTACTCTAGTTATAAGCTCATCTCAATTAGGACTTCCTATTCCATGTGGAGTAGAACAGATCATGCACCTATAAATAGGCCCTTAGGTCTGTTCAACAGTTACATTCACATTCTGATACTACTCTTTATTATTTCCTCAAAACCCTTTACTGACTTAAGCAACAGAGGGGCCCCCAAGAGTTAACCACCACTTGCCCCTATGTTCGTCTACTATTTTGTAGGAATTTGTTCATAGATTCAAGATAGTTCGTAGTAAATCAATTCTAAAATATCGGATTCAGGTACGATATTTTGAATAAGTTAAATAATTAAAAAATTTACATATTTTTCAAATGGTAATAACTTTTGATTATTAATTATTTTAAAGAGGCTTAGTGAAGCCTGATAAATTTCTTTAGGGTTTACTTGGGAGGGGGAATTTGATTGCAAAGTAAAGGAGAGTAAGTGAAGTCCCATGCTTGGGACCAATAAGCATGAACAGTGATGTGGAATACGATGGGAGCCATCTCTTCTCATTTCCTCTCATTATCCCTATCTTGTGTTCCACTAATTTGGTCAGATTTGACCGAAACATATTTTCCTTTTCCTAATTTAACCCTTCTTTTATTCATATTACCAATTGTGTCTCACTTGTAATCTAAAAGGTTAGCTGTGTTCCATTTTCAACGAAGTTCAACCCTAGCCGTTCCCATCTGGTTTCTTGTTCGAGCTTGTGCTTCAACTTGTGGTTTCAAGGTATTAATTTTGAATTATAGTTGATTTTTGCGCTCAATCTTTACAATTTCTATCTTGGGGTACTTGTTCTATGCTTTAACTTTTTTCAATGTTTGAGAAATTAGATTTTACACAAATGTAAGTTATGTAACTGAGATATTGAGACCATAAAACCTCAGGGGAAACATTTATCATACATTACAACCTCTATTATAGTCACTTTTCCATATCTCTTTCAATTGCCTCCTCGGTGGTTTTGGGTTTTGATTTGTCACTGGTTTATTTCACTCAGCCTTATTGTGGTTTTGATTGAGTTTTGGGGGTTCGATTTTTTTAGATATGTATAGCTATTATTGCTTCTGATCCGCCTTACTTGCCCAGTTAGTTTTTTCAACTTATATATATATATATATATATATATATATATATATATATATATATATATATATATATATATATATATATATATATATATATATATATATACAGAGTAATTTCTTCTTTGAAAATCCTTTACTAATCTATTAACTGTACTTTATTGTCGTCAGGTTGCTTTCCACACAATAAGGTATTATTGTTTTGTCCTTATCTTCACATTGATATGTAATTAAGATAACATAATCAACTGAGAACAAAATAAAAACTTTTTATTTATGAAATGCTAGGCGGATGTTCTATATGCTGTTAAAGTTGATTTCAAATTGCCGGTAGTTTTGAACTTCAATTAGCCAATAATTGAAGCCATCCAAATGATGTCGGAAAATGTGAATTTGTTTCTTCAAATACCCAACTCTTGATTACCCCACTTTACATGTCAGCAAGGTTAATTATCTCCACAAATCAACATGTATTTGACCAATGTTAAATACATTTCACATTACTTTATTTATGCTATAAATAGCATGCACTCCTGCATGTTTTAAAAAAATTCAATTCTAGTAAAATAATAAGCAAAGTAATTTGCTTCTTTGTATGATATATTCCTTTAGGAATATTTGTGAGTTTTTGGTGTATTTGGGTTAAGGGTTTGAGTGTTTTATTTCTCCATTTCTTTTATACCACTTTTCGTATAATTAGTGGATTATTTGTTTTCTCCTTTCGCCAATTTATTTCTCCTATTTTGTTGTTGCTATAAATACCTAAAATAAATATTTTGTTCCACTGCGACTCCTAACGCTCTAACAAATTGGTATCAAAGCTAATCAATATTTATTTTAGGATTTTAAATATTTACTATAGCGACAACAATATTCGATATCGAGAAATTTGATCACAAGATGAGCTTTGCCTTATGGCAAGTTAAGAAGAAAGTGATTTTGCCGTAAAATGAATTGTACAAGGCAATGATGGAAGAGTTACCTGAAACGGTGATAAAGGAGAAGAAACAAGATCTGAAGGATAAAGCTCTTGCTGCCATTCAGTTATGTTTATCGAACGAGGTTCTGCCAGAAGTCATCCATGAGAAGACTGCCAAAGATTTACAGGAGAAATTACAATCTCTCTACATGTCCAAAAACCTCACCAGTAAGTTTGTGGTGAAGCATCATCTCCATATGCTCCACATGGTAGAGGGCACATCCCTTAAGGCGCACCATGATGATTTCAGTTTCGTTCTTTTGGATCTAGAAAATTTGGATATCAAATACGAAGAAGAAGATAAAGCTCTTATGTTGTTACGGTCTCTCCCTCTGTCGTTTAAGAATTTCCGCGAGACCCTTATCTATAGTAAAACCACTTTAACTATGGAGGAGGTTAAAGAATGTTTGTTCTCTAAAGATCTTATTGATAAAGAGGTTTCTGGTGATAGAAATAGTCCTAGAGATGGTCTGGTCGTTCGAGGGAGATCTAGTATAAGAGATCCCAGTAGCAGCAGCAACAACAATCGATCCAGATCTAAATCAAGATCTCGTTATAGTAATTTGACGTGCAATTACTATAAGAAGAAAGGGTATATTAAAGCTAAATGTTTCCAGCTCCAACAGAAGAATAAAGACAAAAGTCACAGAGATGACAGTTTTGCTGAAGCCAGTGCTGCAGAAGATCAAGTAGATGCCGAAGTATATGCCATATCCGACGATGGTGCCAGATCTGGACAAGGATGGATCTTGGAATATGCTTGCTCATTTCATATTTTTTTTCCACAGAGATTGGTTCTCCTCTTATGAACCAATAGATAGAGGAGTTGTGTCGATAGGCAACGATCATCCTTGTAAAGTTGTTGGAATCGGTACTGTCAAAATTAAGATGCATGATGTTCAAGGCTTTTCTTCTTGTAAGAAGTTCAACTAACTCATATGTGTTGTTTTTCTACAAGGAATTCATCTCGTCTTGCATTGCCTCCAGCCAAGATTCTTTATCTGCATGAGTTAGAACTTCCTAAAAATTCTCTGGCTCCCCCTCATCAATAAGGAGAATATACTCAGAACTAGGATACTTTGATGTTGGTTGGCGATCCCTGGTGGATCTTCTAAGCTATTGTTCAGCCTTAGCATGCTGGGTGGGTTGCTTCCCCTGCTCATTAACATCTTCTTGCTCATAATCCTCCATTAGCTCTGGAATTTCATCATTATTCTAAACTTGTTCCTCATCTCCACCAATGGTACTATTTGGCAATGAAGGAACATGGCTGGGAATGACGTCATTTACAAGTCCTGACTTGCCATTCTTCTTCAAGCTTTCGATGGTCTCATTTTCTCGAAAGACTACATCTCTGCTTTTAATGGTCTTCTTCTTCTCTAGGTCCCACAGTTTGTACCCAAACTCTTCATCTCCATATCCAAGGAAGATACATGGAATTGCTTTGTCATCAAGCTTTGACCGTTGCTCCTTAGGCACATGCACAAAAGCCTTACAGCCGAACACTTTCAGATGAGAGCATTGAACATCTTTTCCAGTCCATACTCTTTCTAGAATATCAAAATCTGGAGCAGTAGATGGTGACCTGTTGATGACATAGCAGGCTGTGCGTGCTGCTTCTCCCCAAAATGACTTTGGCAAGTTAGCCATTTTGAGCATACATCTGACCTTCTATATAATAGTGTGATTCATCCTTTCTGCTACACCATTGTGCTATGGGGTTCTAGGTACAGTCTTTTCATGTCAAATTCCATGTCTGGAATAGTAGTTCTCAAACTCAAGTGATGTGTATTCACCTCCATTATCGGATCGGAGACATTTTAATTTCTTGTTTCTCTCTCTTTCCACCATAACATGGAATTTCTAGAATGACTGAAATACCTGATCTTTTGTTCTCAGGAAATACATTCACAGATTCCGTGATGCATTATCGATGAAAGTAATAAAATACTTGTTACCTCCCAAGGTCTCATATTCAAATGGGCCACATACATCTGAGTTCACCAAGTCAAGAACACTTGACTTTCTACTTGAAGACTTGTTGAATGACACTATATGTTGCATACCGAATAGGCAGTAGTCACATGGATGTACTGGGGTGCCATTAGCCGAAGGTACAAGTGCCTTCTTTGCTAGAATCTGCAACCCTTTCTCACTGATGTGAGCCAATCTTCTAGGCCATAAATTTCGTGAAGACCCTTCTTCAATAGCATGCAATCCATCTTTATAAATGACTGCGTTTGTTTTGTACAGTGTACAACATATGGCACCTTTTACAATCACCAAGGAATTCCTGGTAAGCTTCCATTTCCTACTCCCAAAGAAATTCTCGAAGCCTTCACGATCTAGGATACCGCAAGATATTAAGTTGAGCCTCAAATCAGGAACATGTCTAACTTCTTTGAGGATCAGTGTGTAGCAAGTGTTCGTCTTAATACGATTGTCACCAATTCCAATGATTTTAGAATGGCTATTATTGCCCATCTTCACCATACTAAAATTTACTCCTCTGTATGTGGTAAAGAACTCCTTGTTGGGAGTGGCGTGATAAGATGCTGCAATGTCAATCACCTATTTCGTATCATCTTGGCTTGAGACTTGCAGACATTGTTCTTCATGACTGAAGGAAAGAACAACAATCTCCTCAGTTGCTGCAGTGGTGTTCTTGTCTTCCTCCTGGTTATTCCCATCCTTCTGTTCTCTCTTTAGCTTTCGACAGTTCCTCTTCAGATGGCCTTCTAGTCCACAATGGTAGCATTTGACTCTACCCCTGGACTTAGATCTGCCTCTGAACTTGTCTTCTCCTTTGGATTTATCAGAATTGTTGGGACCTCAATTTTTGCTCTGACCTTTGTGTTCTGTGACAAGAGCTTGGCTACTTTTGACAATCGTAACTTTCCTCCTTGTCTCCTCATTGAGCAAAGTGCTAACAACGTGGTTTAAGGATAATTTTCCATCTGGAGCCGAATTGGTCAGAGACACCACCAAGGTATCCCAAGTTTCCGGTAGAGAGCTGAGAAACAATAAGGATTGGACTTCATCTTTAAGTGTTGTTTATATAGAAGATAATTGATTAATAGCACTTTAAAATTCATTCAAAAATTCAGCAACAGAAGTTCCTTCCTTGTATTTCATGTTGACAAGCTTCCTTATGAGGAATAACTTGTTTCCAGCAGTTTTCCAATCATAAAGATCTTGCAGCTTCTTCCATAGTTCATGGCCAGACGTTTCTTCCGAGATATGGCCGAACACGCTGAAATCTAGCCACTGGCGAATGGTACCGATAGCCTTTCTATTCAACTTGCTCCAATCTGGATCTTTCATGTCTTTTGGCTTTGTGTGTCTCCTTCGATTGCTTCATACATATCTTTGCAGTACAATATATCCTCCATTATGGGCTTCCAAATTGACAAATTTGAACCATTCAATTTGCTCATGGATGTTGAAGAACCTTCCATTTTAATTAACACAACCACCTTTATGGAACCAATAACTCTAATACCACTTATTGGGTCCCGTATAACAATTCGGTAGCAAGGTGATATGTATTAACTAAAGTAGATGTTGCAATAACGAGTATAAAAATAAATAGAGCAATAAAGAAACACAAAGATTTACGTGGAAACCCTTTAAAAGGGAAAAACCACGGGGCGGCAAAAATATCTCCACTAATAAATAATGAGAATACAACAATAAAGCCTCTCTCAATTATACCCAAACTTGAGCTATAAAATAATTTTAGGAGAAAGTTGGAATGCCTAAAAAAAAGATTAACCCTTGCACCCAAATAGTGTAATATTTCCCAAACTACTCAACTCTCTCCCCTAATTTCTCTCAAACTCTTTTTGTAGGAAATGCTCTACAAAAGAAAAATCAATTTTTGCTTGGATGAATTCGGATTATGGGAATGCCTATTTATAGGCACAAAAAGTTGCATCAACTTTTCAATTGGCAATTAATGTGCCAATTACTAACTACCATCTTCCCACCTTATTTGTTGGCAATTAATTAGCCTCCAAATTGGTTGAATTAATTAGCCTCCAAATTTGGTTTGGACTTAACAGTTTAAATGTATTTGCAAGCAACATAAAGAAGAAAAGTGATGTGGAAAGGAGATCTGCTAATCTAGTTGAATCAATTGATGGAATCGATTTCATGGTTTCTCAAAATCGTATTCATCTAGAGAATGTTGTTAAAATTGATGATATACCAACTCCAGATCAAAATGACAAGGAGAGTGATCATGCACAAGAAGACTCAGTTTCACGTAAAGCTAAAAAAAGTAAGAAGTCAGTTATTCAAGAAACTGTGGTAAGTTCATCCCAATCATTTAAAGAAGTGGCTCATGCTATAACAACATCCAGAGACAAGATGGCAAATGCTATGGAATCTAAAAAACTGAGTCCAAATTATGATGCATTTGGTTTACTTGAAGAAATGGGAGTTGAGCAGGAAATTATGCCTGATGCTTATATTTTTCTCTCAAAAAATCCACCGATGTTAGAGTAGTTGGTTAAGTGTTGAGTGGATCTACGCAAAATTCTTTTGATGAAATTCATGAATCAACCATCATGATGTATACAGTGGAGCATATTTTTTGGGTTCACCAAGGCATATTTTTGTTGTTGATTCCAAGAGCCTCTTCTTGGTTTCCCACTTTTGGATTTTGGATATAATTATGTTTGGATCAACTATGTATGCCTCAAAGTCATATTCATGACTTATTTTGCAACTAGCTTAACATGAAAGGTTTTAGAACCAATGGTTGTAATAGATTATGAAATTGGTTATATAGAACCAAAACATTTCATTATTTTGTAATGCTTATGACCTTAAACCTGATCTATGTAATTATTAAATTATTAGTTGATGTGGTTTTTTTTATGTCCATGTCTATCTGTCAAGTTCAAATTATAGGATTCTTTAAGACTCCTTCTAAAAGACCTCTAAAGTTGCCTAATTTAGCTCTTGCCAAAGCCATAGCTAATGTACGGGAGTATCAGGTATATTTATGAACTCATTACATATCTTTTTCTCTTTCACTATTGCCCTTTGACTGGTAGATCGGCTACTTTCTCTTGTTTTTCTGCAAGTGATGAATATGAATTTATATTTTCAAATTGATTCTGTTTGCTGAACTTTTCCGTTCTTTTGGGTTTTACTCTCGTTGGGTTTTTTATTAATTCAATTGTAGTTGTGAATGAATGAATGAATGAATGTAATGAGTTCTCATTTGTTGTAGCAACAAGGTGGAATCAGGTCTTTTACAATGCCTCTCGTAAGCAGATTTCTACAAATACAAGCATTAATAATGGAAGGGCATATATGTAAATGAGTCATGAACTTTATTCATAAAATAATTGCTTTCCTTTAAAAATCCATCAATTCCTTCCAAACATAAAAAAAAAAATTAAAATTCTACACATCCTTTCAATTTCTACCCTTTCTTTTACACTCCTTTCCTTTCCCTTCCTTTAAAAACCCCAATCCTTTGCTCCCAAGCAAAGCCTTAGAAGTTTAGATATATGGATTTCGGTTACTCATTTCTTTTGCAATTTTCAATTAAATTTAGGCCCGAGCACAGATAAACCCATGTCTATTTTATAGTAAGGGTTCTTACACAATTGCCACAAAAATCTAAAATAATTTTGGCCTACCATAAGCAATCTACCAAAAAACAAAAATAGGGGAAACTAATTACATGAATACGGTGTACATATAAAATCTCAACACTTCCCTTCCTTCACAAGTGTACATGTGTCTAACTTGTTTAATTATAATTTCTTTTGCCTTATTTTGAATTTATCTCTCAAACGGTTTTTTTTACATATGCTGCTCTATAGTTTTCTGTTCGTCTCTTTTTTATCTTCGAAACGACATCCACTGTGATATTAGGCCACTAACGTGCTGGAGTACAATTTACAAGTGTATTGCTAAGCTCTTGTGTAATAGAATGAATGTGGTTCTACCTGATATCATCAACAACAACCAGGGTGCATTTGTTAAAGGTAGATCCCTTGCACACAATGTCCTCATTATCCAAGATTTACTTAGAGTCTATGGTAGAGCAAATGTCTCCTCTAGATGTATGATGAAAATTGACTTGAGCAAACCTTATGACACGGTCTCTTGGTGATTTGTGGATAACCTACTCAATGCTTTACATTTTTCGGCTAAGTTTGTGAAATGGGTTAAGTCGTGTCTCTCCAGCGCTCACTATAGTTTGCTAATCAATGGTCGTATTCAAGGTGATTTTGAGGGAATGAAGGGCGTGAGACAAGGAGACCCAATGTCCCTTCTCCTATTTGTCTTGGTTATGAAGTGTTTAACTAGAATTCTTCATTGGTTTGCTCGTCACACGAATCTGAAATTTCACCCGGGTTGTAAGAGCATTAGGCTAAATGCCTTATGTTTCGCGGACGACCTTATCTTACTTTGCAAAGCTAATGTGGAAACGGTTAGGGCATTGCTTGAAGGATTTCCACTTTTCTCAAACTCCTCTGATTTGGTTGTTAATAATCATAAATCCAACATCTATTTTTGTGGCACTTCAGAGTTGGTAAAGAAAAATTGAAAGACTTGTTCATATATATATATATATATACACTTTCTACCAATTGCCCTTGGTACAATTGGTATATTCACAAGTACTGGGTCGGAATGACCAAGGATCAATTTCTGGCTCCTACAAAAACTCTTATTATTTCAAATATATATATATACACACACACACACAAACTTTCTTTTAGTGTTTTTATTACAAACTAATCGTTATTCTCAAATTCTAATTTGCAATATTATGAACCCCTTAGGCGCCTCTAATGGTCATAAACACCAAACAGCATGAAAATTTTACTCAACTTTGATTCATTCTAGTTCAAGTTGGTGTGATATGGCAATGTTTGAAGGTTAGATTTATTATTCAAATTTAATTTGATTTTATTTATGAAGCTTTGAATATATATTAAGAAAAAAAGCCTTTGTTAGCTTTCAATTAAATTTATACAACTTATTTCATAAACTTGGTCTAGTGTATGATCTTCTCGAATAAAAGAATTTCCAACAAATTGTCATGTTCTATTTGAAGCTTTCCTTTTATCTTATGTAAAATCTTCAATTTCTGTTTGTTTGGAATTACAAAAGTCTTCTCTTTCTCTAGAGACAACAACTGTCCTTTTGTTTGAGACAAATTATTGTTCTCGAAAGTAGGGCTGAAAGTTGTCTCCTCTGTGTACAGACAAAAATTGTCTTTTTTCTGGGACAAATAATTGTCATGTATTATAAGGAAAAATGTTGTTCCCTTTCCATTGGGATGACATTTGTCACTACATTTTGGACGACATTTGTAACTATTCGTAGGGACGAGAATCGTCTCCAAATATAGGGACAACAACTTAATTTTCGTCCTCTATAAAATTGGGGACGGAGGAATTTGCACCGGTTACTGAAGACGAAAAAATCGTCCAATAAAGTATCGAGGACGTTTTTTTGTACTTCTGGGGACGAATTTGGATGTCTCCAAAACTTAATTTTTTTGTAGTATTGAAATTTCAATAGTCAACATAACATAAATAAATCAGTTAGGAAAAGATAACAAAAATTTTCTTTTAAGTTGAATTTAAAAGAAGCCAATTTATGAAGAAAATGAAGAAAAGAAGCTTCATTTTTTGGAATCAGTTATTACAGATATTCTTATGAAACTAGAAATGAAGCTAACTGTTCAAATAAGAGAATAACTCATAAAAATATCAGAAGAAAATTGAGAATTTGGACAGCCAATAATTGAATTTATTTTTTCTTTAGAATGTTGAACACCAAAAGAGTATTCAAACGAAACCAGCCTCCAAAGAAGGGCCAATATTGAGTTAGCATATAGGGTAATATTATTACCAGGTTCTTACACAATTGTCACAAAAATCCAAGATAATTTGGGCTACCATTAACAATCTACAAAAAAGCAAAACCAGAGGAAACTAATTACATGAATGGGGGTGTACATATAAAATCTTAACATTTCCCTCCATCCACCATGTTTAATTATAGTTTCTTTTGCCTTATTTTGCATTTATCTATCAAAAGGTTCATTTTTTGAAATGCCGCTTTAGAGTTTTCTGTTTGCCTCTTTTTTTATCTTCGAAACGACATCCACTGTGATATTTTTTTTTCAATTTTTTTTCCGAACTATCAGATATCTAGTAGTTACTTGGTAAATATCTAGTAATAGTCTATTACTTATCCAGTAAATCATAACTCCAAATAGATTTCTAACATAATTTATAACAAATTCAAATATATTTTTTACGACGATACATACCTACTAGGTGTCTAATATATATCCATTAGATGTTATATTTTATAAAATATTCCATAAAAACTATCAAAATCAAGATCTACTAGATATCTAGCACATATATACTAGATGTCTACTAGATGTTATATTATATAAAATAATCAACGTAAAAAAGATACGGATCTATTTATAATTTATGAAATCATTATACATACTTCTATTATATATGTATGAAATATGTGTTAGATGTCATCAAATTCCACAAAAAAACTGTTAATATTAAGTTATACTAGATTTCCAACAGTTATCTATTAGATGTTTACTAGATATCTACTAGATGTGTTATATTATATAAAATAGTCATCATAAAAAAGATATAGATATATTTATAATTTATGAAATCGTCATATACACATCTGTTATATATCTATTAAATATACGTTGGATGTCATTAGATTCCATAAAAAATTATTAAAATTAAGATATACTAGAAATCTACTAGATATCTAACAGTGAACTACTGGATACCTACTAGATTAATAATAGATAAAGAATTTTAAAAATGTCACAGTGGATATCATTTTAAAGATAAAAATAAGAAGAACAAAAAATTCTAAAGCAGCATGTCGAAAAAATAAACAGTTTGAGAGATAAATGAAAAATAAGAAAGAAAATTAAAAGAAAAGGGAAGAAAAAGAAACACGTTGGGATGGACTTATATGAATGACATTTCTGTAAATTGATTAAGAGAAAATGTAGATATGTAACTAATTTTAAAGATATGCAATTAGTTTGACCTTCATTGTGAGTTTGTAAATATTTTAGGCTTAAAGCATTAATTGCCCCCCAAACTTGATACGTTTTGTCACATGGCACCCTCAACTTTCAAGTGAATCACTTTACCCCCTAAAGTTGGCAAAACTGATACAGTTTGCCTCCTCAAAGCCACGTGTCAACTTCTGATTGGAGGGAGAAAAATCAAAAAATTACTTTTTTGAAAAGTCGAACCAACTGAAAACTGACACATGGCACTGAGAGGGGAGGGGGGCAAACTGTATCAATTTTACCAACTTTAGGGGTAAATTGATTCACTTGAAAGTTGGGGGTTGCATGTGACAAAACGTGCCAAGTTTGGGTGGCAACAGATGCGTTTGACCAATATTTTATTATGATATGTATGTTCTTGACAATTTCCCTATTACTGTTAAGTATATAAATGTAGAAAAAAGTAAAGGCCCAAATTATGCCGTAAGCCATGGGCTTTTTCTCTTTAATTTACGAAACAAAAAAGAAACCCTTTTCCAAGTTCACTCCTCACTTCATCTTCTTCAAACCAGAAAGCTTATATGGAGTTCATTTTTTTCCAGGAATTATGGGGGGTCACTTGACCCTCCATGACCCTGAGATCCGCCCCTGGTTATTAGGCACTAACTTGTACAATTTGATTCAACTATGCACTCCAAAAAATTTCAGAAAAAGAATGCACATGTGAATATTGTTTCAGTAAGAAACAACTGGTTAAATTGGAATGTTGAAAAGGTGTACGATTTGAGAGACAAATCAAAACCTAATGTTTGTGTCAGAGGATGAAGATCTCTAGAACAAGAATGGAATGAAAGTCATAGATTGTCATATGCCACATCAGCTAATTATTTACAAATTGATATTGCCTCCGTTTTTGAATAAGTGCAACTTTTGGATGTGAATTTTTTTAAATGTCACTTTTCGGGTATAATAGTATTTTTTATTGCCCTACATGATATAACATTGGTATACGAGAAAGAGCCAAAAGTGACACTTATTTAAAAATGAAGGGAGTAACTTATTACTAAAAGCAAGTCCAATCATATTCCCTATTTTTCATTCCCTATATTTCATTCCCCAAAAATAATAATATTATGTTATTATTATTTTAATTATTTTACATCATTTCTATTATAATCAACCAATAAAACAATTAAAAAAAGCCCTAATTTAGGAATATACCATAAGAAATGGTTGGATTCAACCATTCTCTGTATCCATTCCTTATTTTATAGACTTGCTGAATATCAAACAAACTTACAGACTTAGAGCAAATCCAACGATTCCCTATTCTAGGGTATTCCCTATTTTAGGGTATAGGGAATGGTTGGATTTGCTCTAAGTTGATATTCTGCAAGTCTAGCATATATAGAGTTGAGTTGAGTTGAGATCAATAAAACTCTCTGAATTCAAGCATGACCACTTCTATCAATAGACTTTGCTATAATAAAAAAAAACTTGAAAATTTGAGTTTTGTTTTGCAAAATTTGGATTTTTAAATGCTTTTACAACTAAAATGACGTACAAGTAAAAATGATCAAACAATAGTACTTTAGTAATTTTTCAATAAATGTAGAATGTTTAATAGAAAATTGAGTCTAGTGTAAAAAGAGATAATTTTAAAATTTGAAGTACTTTTTTCACAATATCACCTTAAAAGTGTATATCTATCTTCACTTTCTTAGGGATGGGATAATCAGGACCTTCACAAACGTTTTTAACATCAGCTCCATCATATCTATTACTCCTATATTGATCGAAGAATTAATTTATGAGTGCATCTTGTGTTTATTTTTTGTGGGATGCATAAGTGCTTTTCAAAATCAAATCGAATCGAAATAACAGATCGAAGTGATGAAATTCAGTTTATTCTGTTCGGGTTCTGTTTCTATTTTTTACATATTATGTTTTCGATGTATTCGGTTTGGTTATTCAACCGAAACAACTGATGAACACCCCCATATGCAATGTCTAGATGTATTTTTTCATGTATTTGCATTCATGTAATTGTGATCCATATAATACTTCAAAAACTTTCCAATGAAATTAGGTAATTTCCGAATGAAGTTCGTATAAAAGTAGACATGTTCAAGCCACTTGAAGCCTATCTGACTACTCAAGTCCAAAGTATATGGGTCGGATTTGGTCGAACAATTATTGATATGGGCAAACAATTATTGATATAACCCTGACCCGGCCTAGCCTCACTATATCCTGGACTTGCTGCACTGGACTTCGGAATGAAATTCTAAATCAAGGTCCGGCTCGATCCACCAAGTACACTACTCATGCTGGCTGGATTATGCCTAGACGGAGCAATATTTGTATCTGCCCTACCATATTTGGCCCAAGCCCAACCCAACGTGCCCATTAAATAGGTCTATATAATAAAAGCAACCTTTAGAAAATAAATCAGAAAATTAATTTTTATTAATGCAAATAATAAATAAAATAATCAATAGATTATAATTAAGGTAATCATGTCTATTAAACTACACAACTTGCTATATTTCTCATTTCATTCAATAAACAAAACAAAAGATATTGTATCTATTATATTTCTATGGAATAACTTTTCAATTACGTGAAAGGGACATATTTTGTGCACTAATATTATAGTTTAAATTAAAGATTTATGCACTAGAATTAGAAATTATTAATATCTATATGCTTCATAAATAATAAATAGTAAACACTACAAAGTTATAAAAGAATATACATAGCAATTCATTATTAGGGATTGATAAAAGGGAAATTGTAGGGAATGTAGGGTTTGACATAAATATTTATCTCTTTACCCCTACTTTTATAAATAGCTATTTGGTTAGTCTTTCAACTTTTGCTTTTCAAATCATACGTTCCTCATTTTTTCCTATTTGGCTTTTTCTTCTTCGATTCAAACTTCTTCCGGTTATTGAAATCATCTGGATTTCGTTCTTCTCAGTTGTCTTTTGCTCTTTCTCTTTCTTCATGCTTTGATTTTGCATTTCTAATCGGTTTGATTTCGTTTTTGTTGGTCAATTTTTCTCTCTATTTTCATTCTTCTTTAGATTTTGTGATTCTATCTGCGAATTTTGAGTCAGATCAATGGGAGACATTTCTGTTTCAGTTCATTACAATGGATCTTGGACTTTATACCAACAAAATATTATGTGTGATGAAGATAACTCACAAACTTGCATTTTATGAAAGAAATCATCCAAAAACCACCTCATACCAGCAAAATACCAGTTCTAGAAAATTGAAACTAAACATAAGCATGTTTTTATGAAAGAAATCATACAAAAACCAATTTATACCAGGAAAATACTAGGTGTGAAGAAAAACCTAATAAACATGCATTTTAAGAAAGAAATGAAATAAAATCACCTCATACCAGCAAACTACCAGTTCTGGAAAACTGAAACCAAACATATGCATGTTTTTATGAAAGAAATCATATAAAAATCAGTTTATACCAGCAAAATACTAGGTGTGAAGAAATAAATTAATAAGCATGCATTTTATGAAAGAAATCAAATAAAAGCCAGCAAAATATCAGTTCTAAAAAATTGAAACCAAACATAAGCATGTTTTTATGAAAGAAATCTTACAAAAATTAGTTTATATCAGCAAAATACTAGGTGTGAAGAAATAAACTAATAAACATGCATTTTATGAAAGAAATCAAGCAAAAACCACCTGATACCAGCAAAATACCAATTCTGGAAAATTGAAACGAAACATAATCATGTTTTTATGAAAAAAATATATAAAAATCAGTTTATACCAGTAAAATACCAGATTTTCACACCTTGTATAATACCAGCAAAATACTAGCAAAATACAAACAAATACCAGCATTTTACCAGGTGACGAAATGTTTGAAAAAAGTATATCACAATGGATGAAGTTTCGATGATCAAAATGAGACGAACAAAAAAGTCTAAAGCGGCATGTCAAAAAAATAAACGGTTTGAGAGATAAATGCAAAATAAAAAAAAGAAGATAAAAAAAATGTCTTGTAGTTTAATTTTTACTTTAGCCCCCCGAAACGAAGTCGTTTTGGTGGTCTCCTTTTTATAAACATAAGTCGTCTTCTACCCTGAAACAAGAAACCATGGTTGTTCAACCATAAATCTCAATTTTTTCAACACCGCAATATTTCTGGTCACCGGGAACTGGGGCCCTTTCAGCATTTGGAGGCCCTGAGCGGTCGCTCACCTTGCTCTACTAATAGCCGGCTCTGTCAAACAGGCGTCCAGAACATTGCTTCCGATTTCAGTTTCACCTCTTTCACTTTTTGTTGAAGTGACTCGTCTGTCAAATACAATGAACCGACTCTAATTTCATCTTCTCAGGAAAATTGCATGTATCACCATGTAGATGCTGAAATCAAGTTCATAGATGAAGATGTTGGATTGAAGAGGAAAATAATCAAGCAAAAATGCTCAAAACATAAAAATGAGTAATTCACACTAATTTTATTACAATACACTCATAAACTCTTATTATTTTTTCACTCTCTTACTCTCTTCAAAATAGCGAGTTACATTGCCTTATATAGGCATTTGATGAATTCTGCAATTGCCCTATCATTTTCTCAATAATTCAATCTATCACAAGATTCAAATTTAGGTTAACAACTTACTTTAATTTTCCACAAAATCCAACTAACAAATCCTACAAATACCAATTTTTTCAAAGTCCAATTTAGGTGGCTTGCTATTTTTGACCCCTTTTTTTTCATTATTTTTTTTTATCACATTAAGTTTAATAATTTGAACATTCCCCCGTAAACTTAATTATCCGTTATTCCCAATAACGCTCGCAATTGATTGAACACGTTATACTTCAATGGCTTTGTAAAGATGTCCGCTAACTGATCTTGTGTTTTGACATACTTTAATGTGACTTCCTTCTGCTCAATGCACTCTCGAATGAAATGATACCTTGTATCGATGTGTTTGCTTCTATCATGGAAGACAGGATTTTTCGCCAATGCCAATGCCGATTTGTTATCGACAAAAATATTCGTTGGATCATGTTGTGTCATTTGAAGTTCCGTTAATAGTCTTCTCAACCATATTGCATGACACACACATGATGTTGCAGCAACATATTCAGCTTCACATGTTGACAACGTCACTATAGGTTGCTTCTTTGAACTCCAAGTAAATGCCGTGTTACCGAGAAAAAATACAAACCCGCTTGTACTTTTTCGGTCATTTTTATCGCCAGCCCAATCACTGTCGCTATAGCCAACTAATTTAAATTCATCAGATTTTGAATAATGCAATCCAAAATTAGTTGTACCTTTAACATAGCGGAGTATTCTTTTCACTGCATTCCAATGAGACTCCTTCGGTTCTTCCATGTATCTGCTCACTAGTCCAACTGCATACAGAATATCTGGCCTTGTGCACGTCAGGTATCTGAGACTCCCGATCAAACTTCGAAAAATTGTCGGGTTCACCCTGACTCCATTTTCGTCCTTGGTCAATTTCAAACTGCATTCGGCCGGAGTGCTGACAGGGTTGCAGTTTTCCATCTTAAATTTCCTCAAGATCTCTTTGGCGAAGCCACTTTGACAAATAAAAATTCCATCATCACTTTGCTTCACTTCAATGCCAAGATAGTACGACATCAGGCCAATATCAGTCATTTCGAATTCACGAGTCATCGTTTTCTTGAAATCATTAAACATTTGAGGATTGTTTCCGGTAAATATGAGATCGTCCACATATAAGCAAACAAGTAATATGTCTCCACCTTTCACTTTCACGTACAAGGCATATTCGTGTGGGCACTTCATAAATCCATTCTCGTAAAAGTATTTGTCGATGCAACTGTTCCAAGCTCTCGGTGCTTGCTTAAGTCCGTACAACGCCTTCTTCATCTTTAATACTTTTCGTTCATAACCTTTGACAATGTAACCAGGTGGTTGTTGGACATAGATCTCTTCCTCCAAGTATCCATTCAAAAATGCTGATTTTACATCCATTTGGTGGATCTTCCATCCATTTTGGGCAGCGACTGAGATTACTAGTCTGATAGTCTCCATTCTTGCTACTGGTGCAAATACTTCATCATAGTCAATACCGGGTTTTTGACTATATCCCTTTGCGACTAGCCTCGCTTTATGTCGAACGATTTCTCCATTTGCTTCCTTCTTTACCTTGAACACCCATTTGACTCCAATGGGCTTTTTGTCAGCTGGAAGTTTGGTCAACTCCCACGTCTTGTTTTTCTCAATTGAATTGATCTCCTCCTCCATGGCTTTTCTCCATTTCTCATCTTTCATGGCTTCTTCGGCATCAATAGGTTCACTATCAATAAGATGATAATAAAGAGTCAATTCTTCATTGAGCTCTCTAGTTGCATCATAAAGATCTTCAATAAGATGAAATTTTCTAGGTCTTTCTCTTGGACTTTGACTTTCATCATCATCGTGTCCTGGAGATGCAATTGGAACGGGACTATATGACGTCGATGCTTTGCCTGACTCCTCCACATCTCGATCATTGTTTTCATCCATGGTGAAAGGATAAAAACTATAATTCTTCTGCTTGTCATTATTCCATTCCCAAATTGCTTCCTCGTCAATAATCACATCCCTACTGATGATCGTCTTCCTTGTGTCAGGGTCAAACATCTTATAACCTTTTGAAAATTCTGAATATCCCACGAACAAGTATTTTTTGCTTTTGTCGTCCAGCTTTCTCCTTTCTTCATTCGCAATATGAACATGTGCAACACTCCCAAAAACACGAAAGTGGGAGATATTAGGCTTTCTCCCACTCCATGCTTCTTGGGGTGTCATATCTGACACACTTGTTGTTGGAGATCGGTTCAAGATGTAGACAGCACAATCAACAGCTTCTGCCCACAACTCTTTGGGCAAATTCTTGCTCTTTAACATGCTCCTTACCATATCCATCACGGTTCTATTCTTTCGTTCAACAACACCATTTTGCTGAGGCGATCTCGGGACTGATAAGAAATGACGGATTCCTTGATGCTCGCAGAATCCTTTGAATTCATTTGACGTGAATTCTCCCCCTCTGTCGGATCTTAAAGCTTTGATGTAATAGCCACTTTCTTTTTCCACCATAGCTTTAAACTTTTTAAATGCTTCAAAAACTTCTGATTTCTCTTTCAGAAAATAAACCCACGTCTTTCTGCTACAATCATCAATGAATAGCAAGAAATATTTGTTGCCTCCCAATGATACTGGTGTCATTGGTCCACAGACATCGGCATGAATAAGCTCAAGGGGAGCCTTTGCTCTTGATATAGACTCTTTTGGAAAACTAGTTCTAGAATGTTTTCCAACAAGACATCCTTCACAAAGCTGATGGGGTTTATTAATCAGCGGAAGACCATGCACCATCTTCTTCTGGCTTAGCAATTTCAACCCTCCAAAATTGAGATGACCGAATCTCAAATGCCAAAGCCAATCAGATTCTTTCACGCAAGCTTTTAAGCATTTTGCTACATCTGTCTTGATGTTGAGAGTGAACATTCTATTTTTTGACATTGGTACACTAGCTAGCAGCTCCTTTTCGTTTAACAGCACCAAATTTCGGTTCACCATGTGAATTTGGTAATTTTTCTCCAGTAGTTGTCCTAAACTTAAAATGTTGCTTTTCATGTTTGGAATGTAATAAACATTGCTGATGAATTGGTGCTCTCCATTCTTTAAACGAATAAGAATAGTTCCTTTTCCTTGAATAGGAACTCTTGAGGAATCCCCAAAAACAACATTACCACTGAATGACTGGTCCAGCTCTACGAACATTTTCTTATCTCCACACATATGGTTACTTGAACCATTATCAAGATACCATATGTTGTTTTCTTGAGTGTATTCACCTTCACGGGTTAGTAATACCGTGTTGGTTACGTCCTCTTCTTGAATGTTGTTCGCCGTTTCCTCTGTTTGCTTCGGTGGGCTCCGACATTCTGCTGCATAGTGCCCATATCTGGAGCAATTATAGCATTGAACATTGGACTTGTCAGGTCCATCATTATGCCTCCAGTTTCCTCTTCCTCGTCCACGTCCATGACCACGACCTCTGCCTCGTACGGACTGATTATCTCCATTATTATTTTCACCTCTATCGGATGGTTGATTTCTACCACGTCCTCTTCCTCTTCCATTTCCTCCACGGCCTCTACCACGTCCTCGTCCGTAATGGCTAGAATCCTGGCTACTTTCACCTTTGACTGAAACCTTTGCTGCCAAGACTTGTTCTACAGACTCTTCTCTTTGTCTGTTTAGTCTCTCCTCACGTGCTTGTAATGAGCCAACTACTTCATCGACGGTCATTTTACTTATATCCCGAGATTCTTCAATTGCCACTACTACGTAGTCAAACTTTGGCAGTAATGACCTTAGAAGTTTTTCAACAACCCTGGATTCTTCAAGCTTTTCTCCATATTGCCGCATTTGGTTACCGACAGATTTTAATCGTGAGGAGTAATCTACAATCACTTCTGTCTCCTTCATCTTCATCATCTCGAACTCTCCTCTCAACATTTGGAGCCGAACTTTTTGTACTTTCTCCTCTCCTTGAAGGGAAACTCGTAGTATATCCCAAGCTTGCTTGGAAGTGGTCGCTTCTGCCACCTTCTCAAACATAACATCATCTAACCCTTGATGGATGATACTAAGAGCCTTTTGGTCATTACGACGACTCTTATGCAAACTGTCCTTTTCGGCTTGCGACAGTTGTGCATCTGCAGCTGGGACTTCATAGCCTTTTTCAACAATATCCCAAACATCTTGGGATCCTAGAATGGCTTTCATCTTAATGCACCAATTTTTGTAATTGGTTTTTGTAAGTTGAGGAAAAACGAAGGAAACACCGTTGGGATTCATTTTTGTAAAGGAAAATTTGTTTCGAAGAGTACAGGGGTTGTTGCAACGCTTTTGAGTCTATTGCGACACTTTGGTACGTCGCTACAGGTTCAGACAGATTTTGCAAGGAGAACAGCAAGGGAAAATATTTCCTTGCAATTTTTGATGAACTTGAAAATTTTCCAGAAAGGAAGAACAGAGGCTATTGCAACTTTTTTGAGTATTTGCGACACTTTATGCTAACTGCGACACTTTCTGCAATTTTTTTGCAACACTTCTGACAGCCTATTGCGACACTTTCGGGGCTGCTTCTGAAACTCTTTAAACTCGACTTTTTTATTCGGGGATTTTTGGAAGAGAATTGGATACGAAATGGCTCTGGTACCACTTTGTTGGATTGAAGAGGAAAATAATCAAGCAAAAATGCTCAAAACATAAAAATGAGTAATTCACACTAATTTTATTACAATACACTCATAAACTCTTATTATTTTTTCACTCTCTTACTCTCTTCAAAATAGCGAGTTACATTGCCTTATATAGGCATTTGATGAATTCTGCAATTGCCCTATCATTTTCTCAATAATTCAATCTATCACAAGATTCAAATTTAGGTTAACAACTTACTTTAATTTTCCACAAAATCCAACTAACAAATCCTACAAATACCAATTTTTTCAAAGTCCAATTTAGGTGGCTTGCTATTTTTGACCCCTTTTTTTTCATTATTTTTTTTATCATATTAAGTTTAATAATTTGAACAGAAGATAGTTCAGGGGATTCAAATTCCTGCATCTCTAGAGTTTAACTTGATATTCCTCTTTAGCACACAGATTTGCTTTACAACTTACAACATTGTGAGAGAATGTAATTTTTTTTTCAAAAACAAGTTAAAGTTCCAAGGCCTTAACCGTGGAAGTAAAAATGTTCCCAAGAAATATGATTCACACACACTCCTCCAATTACTTGATAAGAAAAACCAAATCACATTAATTTCTAAATATGAAAATTTTCTAATATGGAAAGGCAATGAGAAAGCGTTGGAAGAAAATCCTAGCATTATTTGTTGAGATAAAAGATGTATGGCGGCATAGGTAATAAAAGATGTATATATAGTGGTTGAAAAAGGGCTGATGTCATTTTTTCAATATAACTTATATTGCATATAAAGTTTTCATTTTAAATTTTTCAGATAAAAAATTAATGTTTAATGGATTAGGTGATCCAAAACTTGGGACAAAATTTTTTATAAATCTACAATTCACTTTGGAAAAAGCACCTTATTGAGCTTTGTTATACACCTCATTTGTACATTTTGTTTAACATGATCATATAAAGTATCCGGAACTGATGGATTTGCTTCTAATGTTCACGATTTATTGCAGATAGAAATACTGTTATTCTATTCTTGATTCCTGTCTCACTAAATTCAATGTACAGTTCATTGTTTATTCCTAGGTGTTATTTTTGGGCTTGTCGTCCGACTTTTCATTCCTCGGGTGCTGTCAGAAACTTGGTCGATTTAGCGCTGCCTAGACACTGCCTAATACGATTTTTTCGCCTAAACAGCGCATAAAGTCAATTTTTCAAAAAACCAATATTTATAATAATTATAATTTGTTTTTTTTCTACCCACAACAAGTTGCTTGCTTACCTGGTAAAACTTGAAGTGATCTCACAACATAACTGCCATTTTGAGTCTCAAACCGAGAAACAATGTGCTCTACGCTACAAATAAGGAGGTCTTACCGTTCGACTAACATCCAGCAGTTTTTAAAACACTGTCAAATTATGTCTTTAATATTTTATAATATTATTTTTTTATGTATTACTAAAAAAAATCAATCTGCCTAGGCTCCGTCCAAGTCCCGCCTAGACTTCAAAAGCCCCGAGTAACGTGTAGCGCTTTTTATATAATTCCAAAGATCACAATGAATAGTAAGAAATAAAAATAAAAACTAGTGTTAAAGTTGTAGACAAAAAAATGGGCCTCGTGTCTTGGGCCTCGTAAGAGTTGGCAATACTCCTATAATATTGTAAAAAATATCATATCTCACTGAAATATTTATAAAATTCATCATTAAGTCAAACTAATTATATATATATATATAAGCAATTTACAAATTAACAAAAACAGCAGAAAATAATTACATAAATACCATGTAGTAGTTATATGTAATATCGATCTACTAGATATCTACTACATATCTAATACCAATCTACTAGGTGTTTACTATATATTTACTGCATATCTAATACTGATTTACTAGATGTTTACTAGATAACTAATAGACGATTACTAAATATTTTACTAGATAAATATTTCTGCTGTTTTTGTTCATTTGTAAATAGTTTATGATATATTCAAATTATTTTGATTTTTTTGAGCATTTGTGTAAGAAGCCCTTGATACAAATATGCACTCACAAAAAAATTTCACAATAAGAACACACATGTGAATCGTTATGTTTCAATAAGAACCAACTAACTTGTTAAATTGGAACGTAGAAAAGGTGTGTAGTTTGAGAAATAAATGAAAATCTAACGTTTGTGTAAGAGGATGAAGATCAGTGAAGGAAAAATGGAAGAATTTAATATTTTTTTTGATCATGTTTTATAACTCAATGTCGTTTTGGTATATGATCTATAGAAATTGCATATTTGGTGTCTGACGTATATACTCTTCGCCTATTTAGTACATAATCCTTAATATTAGTCTATTCACTGTATGAGATATTCAGTACATTAAGCGGCCGTCATACAACACTAAAACCGTGATATATATATATATATATATATATATATATATATATATATATATATATATATATATATATATATATATATATATATATGGCGGAAAATGCATAGAATTGTCAAGCCTTTTGGGGTACGTTACGTTGTCTAACTAAAATTGGATGTATGGAGTAACAAATAGGAGAAAATAAATATGCTAGGTATTAAATAGGCAATTTCAATGAGTCAACACTAAAAAAGCATTTGAGTTATAGAACAAGACCCGGTATTAAAGAAATTCACATATTATCATTAGGCCCGACCCTGCGGGGTGGCCGATGGGGGCGACCCCCTATGGCCCATAATCGGAAGGGGCCCAACAATATTTTTTTGTTTATAGATTTAATTATTATTTAAAAATAATAGTTGATCAAAATTAATGCTACTAGAGTTGGTAAAGCACTTATCATAGTTGTAAGAGGGGAAGAGTTCAATTCAGAGTTTTTACAAAAAAATATGTTTTTAATACATTATTTTTTTATTGAGAGCCTCATACTACCACTGTAAATATTAATTTAACTAGGTCCTCAAATTATCAGGACCGGGCCTGATTATCAGCTAAGTGGCTAAGCCACATTAGCAAGTGAGTTACAAGTTGTTAGCTTGTTAGTTAGTCTATCGAATTGGAAGATTCGCCAGATGATAAATTTGGTAACCAATGATAGATTCTTTGGTTATGGTGATGGGAAGGCGGCGATGATAGAACTATGGCCCTTCTGAGACTTACGGTCTTACAATTCAGGGCCACAGTTCTCAATAAAGAGTAACCGAAAAACAATGACCATTGATTGATCTCTACGAACCTCATTAGCGGTTTTATTTTGAATCGTTAACTGGATATGCCAGCCCACAAGACCTCCAAGTGCCAAGCTTAAGGGGATTAATAATGTCCCAAAAATAATATGATAATAATGAAAAGTCAGTTGGGAAGTTTTAGGAATAAACAATGAACTGAAGACTAAATTTAGTTGAACTACAGGTCTCACTAATAGGAATTAGGAATAGAATAACAACTCTTTCAAAATTAATTCAATTATAAAAAAATGTTTTAAAAACATAAAGTGAATGAGCACAGTGCTCTCGGAATAAGCACAATGCTCTCAACAGTTTTGGAAGTTTCTGTTGTCCCTCCTCCAATTCCACCGTCACCTCTGATTTCGTCGATTCCTACTTCTCCTCCACTCAACGCGGCGTCATCGAAGCCTAGTCCTTCATCAATGGTCTTCGCTTTTCCTAATTAAGAGAAGTTACCAGCGCGACTGAGGAAATAGCTTCAGCTTTCCACTTTTCGGGCGATGATGATTGGCGTGAAGTAGAACCTCACCGGTGCCTCTTGGTAGTAGGATCTGGCGTTAAAATCCCATTTGGCTGCAGATTTAAAGTGTATTATGGAAATCTAACTAGATTCTCTGATCTGAAGTGATATTTAGAACATGCAAGTCTTGCAATAGGAACTTCGATCGGCCACGGCGTTTCACTAGGAAAAACACAGCTCCAACTGAGACAAGAGACAAGAGAAAAAGGAATGAGTGTTATACAGAAAAAATAGAATGGTTTATTGCTCATATTGACAGAAATCTGTGGTGCTTCCGGTAAAAGAATTTGAGGAGGTGCTTCCAGCAAAAGGACTAGCGGCGGTGCTTTCAGCAACAGAAGCGGCGGTGCCGGCGACGGTTCCGGCACAGAACTAGTAGATTGATCGGAACTCATTCCTAGAGAGAGATTTTGATGTTCTTCCAGATTTGTAATTGGTGAGAGATTTTTCATAAAATACTAGAAATCATCAAAATCATCAGAAGAAGAAGTTGTTTAAAAAAAATACAGAACCGCCTGCCACCATCGATCTGCCTCCTTCGCTGCTGCCATCAATTGCCACCTTCACCTATAGTTTAGTTATAGAGAGCCGCCGCCACCTTCTCTTTTCCTTCCATTGGCTTACAGGAAGAAGTGAAAGTCAATACGCCATCAGTACTACATTCCCGACGTATGATTTGAGCAACGAAGGCTTTAGCCTCGGCCTTATATTCACCACAAACAGAATTCTCGACTCCTTCTCTAGATCTAACTCACCGTCTCTGTACGAAAGTGCTTTGCATCTCTAGACGTGAGCTGCTACGGCGTTAAACCCGAAGACGTGGCCTCCGGCGTCGGATTTGGCTCTCTCTTTCAGATCGGCAATCTCGGCGGAGGTTAGTCGGAATATTTTGAAGTTTCTTGGGTGAGGTCGAACATATTTGATATAGGAGTGGTGAGCTTGAGTAGCTCAGGGTGGTCGAAGGTACCGCGTGGCGGAGATCGGGCGGCTAGGAGTTGACAGTCGTATTATTTTCCGGTGTATTTGTTTTGCAGTTCGCATACTTCACCGCCGGTCCCTTCGCATTCTCTCCATCACATTATCAATAAATTGGTTGAAATTAGGTCTTGAATGACAATTGTGAGAGAGTAGGAATAGAGTTCGGGAGTTAGGTCTAGCTGGCAAATTGAGTGGCAGTCGATCTCGTCGGTGATTGCATCTCGCTTCTTCATCAACTTCATCATCATTGGTTTCATTTTTGATTGGTTTTTTCCTTTTCTACTGTGCAATTTGACTTTTTGTTCGTGCCATGGTTCATCCAAGAAATTACCGGGATAGGCAAGACCATTATCGCCTATTTAGTAATAGGATTTACTTCGAAAATTTCCTAAACAGCCATGATGCAGCAGCTTTAAAGAGCATTTTTTCAAAATATGGAGTTCCAGGAGAGGTTTTTGTTGCAAGGCGGAAAAATGTGAAGAATCTGAATTTCGGTTTTGTCTCTATCAATGGGTCTATCCCTATACATGATGCTCTTTACAGATTGAATGCAGTTATGATTAGTTATATCTGGATGCGGGCCTTCAAAGCCAAATATCCTTCACCAGGTAAACATGCTATACCTCATCAACGCCCCCCTCATGCTCAGGCCAAGCCAAGACCAATTTTTAGGGATTCGTCTAGGGATAATAGATCCTACGCGACAGTGGCAGCTCCAGCCACGGATCCAAATCAGTCTAGGACAGTTAGTGATTTTCCATTATCGATTTAGGCAAGATTTGCTTGTCTACTCCGTGTAAAGGATATTTCGGTTATTCCATACTTGATGGAGATAGTGTCAAATAGAAATTTTGCTTTCGATTTTATTACTCCAGCTGGTGATAATCAAGTGGTTATGTCTTTCCTTTCGTTTGATGCAAAGATAGCTTTCCTTGAGGGGGATTGGAGTCATCTTCAAGATATCTTTTCAGAATGTGTGGATTTCCCAATTAATTTTGTTCTAACCGAATGTCTATTTTATATGGACTTTCTGGGGATTCCTCCCGCTTTAATTATCGAACAACTAATCAACAAGCTCACGGCTGAGTTTGGATCACTTGTGACACTTGATTTTAACAACCTTTACCCTAATCGTTTGGATGTGAAATCTTGCTTAGTATCTGCGTCTGTTGATAGCTCTAGCCGAAAGATCTCTCTACTATGGGGAGACAAGGAATACATGGTAACTATTAATTTTAGACAAGCTATTGCACGTGATAGGAATTCATCTTCAGACTCAACTGGGAGTGGATGGCTGCCCTTTGAGATAAACTCTACACGACAAAAAGGTTTTGGGTTGACTGATAGTGTCCTCGGCTCTCATCCTCCCTTTATAAAGGATGATGCTAAAATTTCTACTGAGCACCAAGCTAGGATGCTCATTGGGTTGACTGACAGTGTCCCCAGCTCCAACAAAGTTGGAGCTGAAAACTCTGTCCAAAATTATGGTCTGGGTTCTATCGGGTTGACTGACAGTACCCTAGCTCTTTTCCATACAAAAAAGATAGAGCTGAAATTTCTGTCCAACACTATGATCTTGCTTATATTAGGTTGATTGACAGTGTCCCCAGTTTCGATCCTCAGAAGGTCGACGGAGCTGAAATTTCTGTCCAACTGCGTAGGCCAGGTCCTAGTGATGATGGAGTTAAAATTTCTGTCTTGAATTAGGGTGGTGGTTTAATCGGGTTGACTAATGGTGTCCCCAACACTCCTCCTGTAGGGGTGGGGAAGAAGGCTAAAAATTTTGTCCATCGAGTCCAAAACACAGGCTCTAGAATCGGGGAAAATGGGTTAACTGACAGTGTCCCCAGCAATCCTTCTCTGGGAATTTCGGATCGGTGAGTCTTTAGCTCATATTCATGAACTTCAGTTTTAAAGGAAGGAGTCACTGAAATTTCTATCCTATAAAGATCCGTGTCTACTCAAGGTAACTAGGGTATTTGGCTAGGAAATGAGAACTCACTGGGTCATCCACAGAATGCTATCTCGAGTGCGTCTAATGATAATTCAGATTGTAGTGGGGGTATGGTGAATCGGGTGAATTATACACACCGGGATTTACCTGCGAATGTATTTAGACACGCAGGTGCAACGGTCAAGCATGGAACAACTTCAAGAACGACTTTGAGTTCGAACACCTCGAGACCGGATATAGGTAACAGAAATAGAGTTATTACCCAATCAAAAGCGAGACCATCGAGCATATCGGAAAATAGGGAGACCTTTGAGGTAGGGAAGAAATTGGGGGGTTTTTAAAGACAAGCATGCTAAGGTTATTTTATAGGCTTTGGCATCACGCAAGGCTTAAGTAGTCACGATGCAAGGTATTTTATGATTAATGTCGTTTAATTTTTTTTAGTTGGAATTATTGAGGGGGCCTCCATAATGGGGGGAAACAGGTGTTAGTAAAATTTTTGGCTAGAAAATGGAACTTGTATGCATTTGTTTTATTAGAAATTAAGTCTGTGTGGGTGTCAGACCAGGTAATTAGGCAATTCTGGGGGCATAATGATTTCTGATCTCATTGTGTATCGGCCATTGGCCTTTCTAGGGGAATTATAGTCTCATGAAATTCTATATTATTTTAAAGCCTAGTTATACAGGAGTCTGAGAGATGGGTTGTCATTCAGTTGAGCTCATCTTAGATTGAAGTCCATCTTATTTGTGTTTACGCTTATAATGATCAGGAAAATAGAAGATAATTATGGCAGGATTTAGCTGATAGTATCATGGGCTTAAGATCGATTATTTTGTGTGGGGACTTTAATGAGGTTTTGCATGCTTCTGAGAGGTTTCGGGGGGATACAACAAACTCGATGCTGGAATTTTCAGATTTTATAGATAATTGTTCTCTCTATGATCTACCTCTTAATGAGAGAGATTACACGTGGGTGAATTCTCTATCTTTTTTGAGAATAGACCGGGTTCTTGTTTCGTGTGTGATATTAGATATCTGGCCGTATATGCACATCTCCACTTTGGATTCGACACTTTCAGATCACTTTCCTATCATTTTCACATCACATCCAGCTGGAGTTGGGAGGAGGACACTATTCTATTCTCTCAATGTGTGTTGGTATAATAATGCCTTCTTGCAGTTCTTAAGATAAAAATGGGCCCTGCTTAGCTCGACTTTCTGAGACTATGACCTTCATTTCAAATTATATAAGTTGAAAGACTTCATTCGACCGTGGCACATTGATAATTTTGGACGACTAGAAGAAAGAATTTGGGAACTTGAGGGACATGTAATTAGTATTACATCGAGTTCGGCTAGTCGGCCAGTGGATGGGGTAATAGGATCGGATCGTCAAGTTGCAAGGGCTGATTTGCGCACCATGACGAAGAATTTGGAGAACGTTAAACATCAGAAATTGAGAGTCTCATGGGTATTATTGGGAGATGAAATCATAAGATGTTTTTATAGGATAGCTTCGGCAAGAGCTAGAAACAATGCTATAACTCAACTTAAAGTGGATGTGGAATTGGTGAGCGACCCGGGAGTGATCGTTAATAAAATTAGGGGCTTCTATTCGGATTTATTTAGTGAACAAAAGGTGGTACCATTTTTGTTGAGATCATTGAACTTTAGATCGGTGGATATTACCTCGAACAATCGTTTGACGGCGAATTTTTCATAAGGAGAAATTTGGGGTGCGCTTTGTTCTTGTGATGACAACAAGGCTCTGGGTCTAGAGTGGTTTCACTTTTATTTTTATAAGAGGTTTTGGGCTGATCTTAGAAGGGATATATTGCGGTTGTTTGAGAATTTTTACACGTCGGACAGGTTGCCCAAAGCTATTAAGATGTCGTACACGGTGTTAATCCCAAAAGTACCCGGGTCGTGTTCTTTATCTAATTGTTGATCGATTGTACTAATCTATGGGATGTATAAACTCGTAGCAAAAGTGCTAGCTAACCGATTATAACCCTGTTTGTCAGAACTTATGTCGAAATCACAATTTGGTTTCATCAAGGGACGGAACATTCACGAGTGCTCATTTATTGCTTCAAAAGTGCTACACATAATTCATTATCGGAGGCAATCTTGCTTGGTTTTAAAACTAGACTTTCACAAAGATTATGATAGTGTATCCTGGATTTATATTGATGAGGTAATGAAAAGAATGAGGTTCGATGCTAAGTGGATTTCGTGGCTGAGGAATTGTGAAAGACAGTCATCTACTCTGATTCTTGTTAATGGGATGCCGATTGACCAAATTAGTATTCGGAGAGGAGTTAAACAAGGAGACCCATTATCTCCCTTTATCTTTTTATTGGCTGTTGAGGGACTAAAATAGTTGCTAGATGCGAGTGTTAGGGATGGCCTACTGCCTGGGTTCAGGGTTGACGGCTCTTCAAGGGATATTTTGGTATTGCAATTCACCGATGATACTATATGTTTCTTGCCTTCTGACGTGTATATTTTGCTCGTGTTCATTAGAGTACTTTGATGGTTCGAAATAATTTTGGGTCTAAGGATCAATTATGGTAAGAGTTCCATAATGGATTACGTATTACAGATGTGTGCTGATTTTGTTGGATGTAAAGTTGAGAAGTTTCCGATCACATATCTGGGAGCCCCTATCAGTTGGAAGAGATTACCGGTCTCATCTTAGAATCCTTTAGTGGTGAAATTATAGAACAAACTAGCTGGTTGGAAGGGGAACTGCTTATCGTATGGAGGCCGACTTGTGTTAATTAAATCAGTGTTATCATCACTTCCAATTTATCTTTTGGCCTTATATAAAATGCCGAGATCTATCATCGACAGGCTGAATTATTTAATAAGGAACTTCCTATGGAAGGGAGATACGTGTACAAGAGGCACGTATAAGGTTTCTTGGAGCATGGTTGTGTTGCCTAAGGAATTAGGAGGCTTATATATTAGGGACCTGAGGCTCGTTAATTGCAGTTTATTATTGAAGTGGCTTTGGAGACTATGAGAGTTGAACCAATACTCATTATGGTACGACGCTATGGTTTTGACTCATGGATGGCTTTTGAAAGGGCTGAATTGCGAAATCTACCCCCTATTTAGAAAGGTGTGTATTCGGTGTGCGTGAAGGAGGGATCGTTTTGGACCTTCTTTAAAAATAAGTCAAGGGTCGTTATGGGCAACGGGACAATGGCATCCTTTTGGCATGACAATTGAACCTCAGATCATCCCCTTTGCGTTCTTTTTTGGATATCTATTCTCTTTGTAATATGAAGTCTTGCACGGTGCAACAAGGTTGTGAGTACTTGCTAGGGGTAGATCCTTTCGGTAGACCATTTTAGAAAAGGAATCTACAAATCACAGCTAGGGATCGTTGTCGGCAGCTGAGAATGTGGATGTATGAGGCGTGTCCATCTCTTTTCTGAGTGATTGGTTCGAGTTCAACGTGAGATATCAGCTTGGAGTGTAATTTTCCATGGGCTACGGACAGACTAACATGGGTGTGTGAGACCAATAATGGTTATTCATAGAGATCCTTTTGTCGTGCGTATTATCGCTTAACAAGGCGGGACTCACCCCCTCCCAAATTTAGAAGAATTTGGGAATCTATCATCATACCGAAGATTCGATTTTTTGGTTGGCTATTGTTCCATAATAGCTTACCAACAAAAACAATGTTGCGTATGAGGGGAAGTAGGGCTGTGGGGAATGATGTATGTCCCTTTCGCATGGATAGCGGGACGATAGCACATGCTATATTCTTTTGTCCGCGAAGCCTTAGTATTTGGCATCGGCTTTTTCGTTTATTCGAGATTCCGCTACCTTTTCCATCTTCGCCATGGGAGTTTTTGGAAGTATGGAGTTCGTATTTTGTTGCGGGTTCGAAACGTGAATTTGCTATAGCTCTATGGTTCGTGATCTCATGGTCTATTTGGAAACGACGGAACAAGATGGTCTTTGAGGGTGTCGACACATCGGAGGATATACTTGCTACAAGTATCTATTATAACTGGTTTTGATTTACTTGTAAGCGGCGTAATATGAGCTTCGTTATTACGAATGTATTTACTTACTCGCAATTGCTACTCTCATGTACTTGATTTGGTTGATCACATCTTGTGATTAGCATTATTTATTTAATAAACGCCTGAACCAGCAGCATTGGTTGCGTTCAGGGTGTATTCATTCAAAAAAAAGGAATAAAATAACAATATTTCTCAGTGCAATAAATCGTTAACATTAGAAGCAATCCATTCTCGATTCTTAATGATAGATCGTGTTAAACGAAATGTACAAATGAGGAGTAAAACAAAGCTTAATAAGGTGCTTTTGCCAAAGCGAATTGTGGATTTGAATAAAAATGCATTTTTGTCCCAAGTTTTGGATAACTTAATAATCTATTAAACATTAATTGTATATTATGAAAAATTTAAAAGAAAATTGTATCTGAAAAATAAGTTACCAAATCATTATTAACAATTATTGAAAGAAAAATCCATACCCCATCTATGGAATCGAACCTGTGATCTCTAAGATCACAGCTTCAAGACTTAATCACTAGACTAAACCTTTGTCACGACTAAAAAAAAACACTTAGGGTGTGTTTGGAACCGTAGAACGAATGCTTTCAATTCAATTCATTTCATTTTTTAATACAAAATGTACATACAAAATAAAATGAATTGAATTTCTTCATATTTTAGGGTTCCAAACGAGGGGTCAAAGTATTACAGAGTCACAATAATAACATACAAACTCATGAGATACCTTTTCCTACATCATTCATCCCAAGAAGTACTTAAAATAGCCGGTGCATCATCCTCATCCTCCGTCCGTAAAATGCAAATCATATAGAATAATCAATCTGTCTCAACGAGTAACACATTTGGAAACATTAGTTTTGACAAACACTGATAATGTGATTCATCATTTAGGACATAAGGTTAGTAAAAATTAGTGATATATAAAATTTTAATTGAACGATAAAACCAATGGAAAGAAATCACAAATTATACTGGAAATCAAATTCACTTATGGAATATTTACCTTAGTTAAAGAGATCTGTAGAAATTGGAACCGATTTCTAGTTATGTTGAGATTTATGGCAAAGTACTGAGAGTGGCGGCTACAGTTGAGTAGAAATGAAATATATATTATGGCCGAAACTTTGAGGGTGTTGGTAATGAAAGGGCTGAAGTCATCATATTATAAATTGTTAAAAATATCACTATGGAGAGAAACCCTACACGCCACCCCCCCACCCACCACCGCCTCCGCACCGATCATCACCACCACCACCACCGTCCCCTCTCCTCCGACCACCGAAACCGCCATCACTTAGCCTTTAGCCGACATCACCTTCCCCCTCCACCCTCTAACGCTCACCACAATCCCCACCCTAACCGACCTACAAACCCGCAAAACCCTACCCCTACCAAAATCTACTTCGAAAACTTCCCAAACACCTATGGAGCTGATTCGATGAGCCGTGTTTTCAAGCGATTTGGGATCACTGGAAGCGTATATGTAGCAAGGAAAAAGAATGCAAGGAATTTAAATTTCGGGTTCTTAGCCATAGATGGTTCTTTATCATTCCATGAGACCTTGTACAGGTTAAATATAGTGAGCATCGGTGTCATTTGCTTGCATGCTTATCAGACTAGGTACTAGAAGCCTGATTAACACTCAAAGGAACAACATTTTCAGAAATATCCGACGCCCAATCAGACGGCTACCAAACTGAGACAACAGAGGATTTTCCAAAATTCTCCCAGAGGAGAGAGATCATATGCTGGAGTCGTTTCTGGTGTCAAGGTCGCGAATGATAATTCAAATGACGCCCATAACTCTATTGTGTAGGCAACTCACCAGGATTCTTCCTCTAGGGGCCATGATCTCATTGTTGAACTAGCCCCTTGGAAAGCTAAGTCTTGCATTGCTTCTTTGATTAATATCGCAAATATTAATTATACCTTTGAACTTGTTCGAGATCATGGTTTTGATGTCGTTTTTGCTGCCCCTTCAGGGGGTGACACTGTTATTATCTCTTTTAATTAATAAATGCGATGAACAAATTTGTAGGTGGAGAATGGATGGTAATGCATCATATCTTCATGTCGGTGAATCCCTCATCAGCTGATTTCACCCCAAACAAATGCATTATTTATGTGGATTTTATAGGGATCCCTCCAGTGCTCATCTGCGAGACTTTGATCAGACAATTGGCGACTACATTTGGCCGAATTATCTCCTTGGATTTCAATTTTGAGATGCCAGAACGTCTCGATGTTGTCTCATGCCTTATCTCGGTACCCATTGGGACATCTAGTCGATCCTTCAAAATTCTTATAGGCTCGTTAGAACGGATTATTCACATGACTTTCAGGCAGGGAATCGGATGCCAACACTGTGCTGATTTCGAATTGAGCTTGCCTTGTGACTCTAGTGTTGCATCTGGGGATTCTAGCTCGGTATTTTCTTCAGACTTGGAGCAAAGTAATAGCACTTCGCATAATTCAGAATCACTACTTAGACAGCTGGACCTCTCAAATTCAAGTTTAAGCGTGATTCCTGAAACTAATGACACTCCAATCAGAATGCTTCCCGCTACAACCCAAATCCCCCCTATAGAAGAAATGCACGCGATAGCCTCTAATCAATAGGTGGATTCGACCTCTTCAGGACCAGATATCCCAAACATGAATCACATTATTATCCTATCTCAATCGAGAAGTGCGCCGGAATGGGAAAAACAATTATCCTTTGACATGGGCACCAAATTGGGACTATTCAAAGAACGACATAAACCGATCATCTTGAAATCCATGGACAAAATAGTGCCGTAAGGTACTATTAAGTTATGATATCTAGGTATTTTACATGTTCTTATATCTCTAGCTTTCTTAAGTTGGAATTGCCGAGGTTGTCTCACGAACGGGGCTAAGCAATAATTTGTGTCTTCTTGCATTCGTACCCACAGGTTGAATTTTTTTGTATTAATGGAAACGAAAGTTGCTAGAATTTTGAATAACACGGTTCGTCATTTCTGGGGCCATAACAACTTTTCCTATCATTTTCCCCATCTAATGGTCTTTCGAGGGGTATTCTAATTTCATGGAATAATTCAATTCTTAAAGGGGTAATCATCCGTTCTTCGAGTAGATGGATTTTAGGTAAATTCTCATCGTTAGTTCTGGAATTTCATATTCTTTATCTTTATGCCCCTACCAATCATCTTGAAAGGAATGAGCTGTGGGAGGAACTGCAGCCTATCATTCTTGGTTTACAAAGTATTATTCTTTGTGGTAATTTCAATGAGGTTTTAAATGTATTGGAAAGATCGGGAAGTAGAAGTTATCGATCAATGGAAGCATTTTAGGACTTCGTCTTATAGGGCGAACTATACGACCTCCCCCTCCATGGCTTTGACTACACCTGGCACAATAGGATTTGCTTTTCGCGCATTGACAGAGTCCTTGTTTCTCAGGACATTATTGATCAATGGCCGTCTTCGACCATTTCGATGCTAGACACTTCATTATCTGATCATTTTCCCATTTTATTTCGATCAAATACTCCCACACCCATGGGTGCGAAGCCTTTTAGATCTCTCAACTTTTGTGGGACAGATCAGATTTCTTACCACTCATTACCACCGCCTATCAAGCCATTTGCTCGTCCCATCTGAATAAGGACATCGCCTTTAAATTGTCAAAACTTACCATTGCTATTCGTCCATGGCATCATAATAATTTTGGTAATTTGGAAAAGAGTATCAAAGACCTGGAAGTTCATATTTTAGCACACATAAGCAGCAATATCCCGCGCCCACTCACCGCGCATTAAAACTTGGAGTTAAATAATTCCCAAACCTTGCTCCAAGACCGATGAAATTGTTTTGAAAAACTGCGAAACCACCAGTCAAGGGTTTCATGGACACTATTAGGTGAGAACAATACTACATTTTTTTGACGAACCACATCGGACCGCTCTCGTAACAACCGCATCTCCTAATTAGAAATTGATGGCGAACTGACCTCGGATATACAAGTTATAACAGAATCAATCCGAACATTCTATACAAATCTCTTTATGGCAAATCCTGAGATCCCCTTCTCGCTCAGGAAGATAGACTTTCAAACCATTAGTATGGAGCAGAATGCAGCCTTGATTGCGCCATTCACAGTTGACGAGATTTGGAGTAGTATTTGTACATGTGGGGAAAATAAGGCCCTAGGACCAGATGGTTTCAACTTCTTTTTCTACAAATGTTTTAGGGAGGCTCTGAAGGTAGAACTTATGGTCATTCTTAATCGGTTTCACACCACCTCATGGTTACCTTCCTCGATAAAAACATCGTATACCGTGTTGATTCCCAAAATCCCAGGCTCGAGCGGGCTCAATAATTTTATACTAATATCACTAATACATGGTGTGTATAAGGTCATTACTAAACTATTATCCATTTGGCTTCAGAAAGTTCTTCCTTCTCTTGTGTCTGGGAATCAGTTTTCCTTCGTCAAAGATAGAAGTATACATGACTGTTCTTTCTTAGCATTTGAGATCATCCACGACTTGCACTCCTGAAGAAAATCTTGTCTAGTTCTGAAATTAGATTTCCACAAAGCTTTCGACAGTATCTCTTGGAGTTACATTAACTCGGTCCTCATGAAAATGGGCTTTTATAACAAATGGATTTCTTGGCTTTCAAACTGTAGGAAAAATTCCACGACGTTAATTTTGGTTAATGATATTCCCAGTGCTCTAATTTGCATTCGTAGAGGTGTAAAATAGGGTGACCCGCTAGCACTGTTTATCTTTTTCCTAGCCGTTGAAGGCCTGAAATAACTTATAGATTGTTGTATTAGAGAGGGTATTTTATCGGGATTTCGCTTGGATGAATCTCTACCCAATGTTTCTCTACTCTAATTTACAGATGACACCTTATGCTTTCTCCCAGTGGAGGAATCCTATATTCCTACTTTCATTCGTGTACTGAGATGTTTTGAATTAATATCAGGCCTTCGTATTAATTATAGCAAGAGCAATTTGATAGGAGTTAATGTTTCGAAAAATTCGATTACATCTTATGCAAACTTACTGGGTTATCGGGTTGAGAAATTCCCAGTTAAATACTTAAGGGTTCCTCTTACGGTCATACATCCTCCGATCACAGCCTAGGAACCTCTAATTGCGAAATTTATGTTTCGTTTGGTGAATTGGAAAGGCAGTTATCTCTCTTATGCGGGGTGTTATATGCTTATCAAATCGATACTTTCTTCACGCCCTATCTATTTACTATCTTTATTCAGAATGCCCAACTCAGTGACGTCTACTCTCAATCGTCTTATGCGAAACTTTATGTGGCGAGGTGATTCTAATGTGAATGGCATATGTAAAGTAAGCTGGAATACTATAAACCTACCACGTCATCTAGGTGGCCTATTCGTTAGAGATTTCTAGGTTGCTAATTTAAGTTTGCTTTTTAAATAGATTTGGAAGTTGAATATTCCCGATCAGGATTCCTTGTAGTTCACGCATTGCGTCCAGCGTTACGGTACACGCTCATGGCTTAAATTCGTACTCCTCGACTCTAAGGTAATCTCCCCTATTTGGCATGGCATAGTTAAATGCTGCTTTAGTAATGCGGATAATTGGAACCTTTTCTCATCTCTTGTACGTATTCGTGTGGGTAATGGAATGGTTGGTTCCTTTTGGTATGATAATTGGGCTGGTAACATATAACTCAAATCTTTGTTCCCGGATCTTTTTGAGATTTGCGATAAGAAACACGCTTCCATTCATGAAGGATGTAACTCTATATTTCAAAATCACATACAAGGGATGCCTTTTCGGAAAAGAAGGTTGAGGATCACGGGGCAACAACGCTGCACGGAACTGAAAAATTGGATTGCTTCCTCCTGTTCATTCCTATTTGAAAATTCTGATAGGGGACAACCGACTTTCTTAGCTAGTAACGTTAAAGCTACTTGGGAGATTGGTAAACACAAGGATTATTTAGTAGTATCGTTCCATCACGACTATTATCAACAACCTAGATGGACACTCCCGGCCAAAAACTTCACCTTAATATGAGATTCTTACTTAATTTCGAAGATTAAATTCTTTGGTTGGATGTTGTTTCATGACCGACTCCCTACTCGAGACTTCTTATTTTAATGTGGATGTAATGCAATCTAAGACAACAGCTATCCGTTCTGCCAAGAAACCGAAACCTTAGAGCATTGACTGTTCTTTTGCCAGTCGAGTTACAAGTTCTGGAGAGAAGCATTTTCATGGCCAGGCATTTTCATTGCCATACCACAAATGGGTTATTCATTTCTCCTATTATGGCAATCTTTCTTTAAGAGTGGCATTGGTCATGAATTTAGGGCATCTCCATGGTTCACTATCGCATGGAATATTTGGAGAAGACGCAACAATCATATCTTTGAAAACTCGACTTCTAGGCTAGATGACATCCTTGGCTCTAGCATTTACTTATGTTGGTTCATTTTTAAGCTTAGGAATCGTGATGTTAGCCTAGTTGCATCTGATGTATTTATGTTCCCAAATTTGCTACTCTCATGTAATTAATTTGCTCTTGGTCCTATCTTGAGACCTTGGGTAAATTTTATTTTTAATAAAAGAGGGGTAGGTGTTTTGTAGGTAAGTGAGGAAACCAGCATGGCTAGGGACTTCGCCCTGAAATTTTCACCTGCTCCAAACTTTTAGCCGTTGGAGGGATACACTGTCCCTCCAAGGGTTTTTCAAAAAAATATTATAAATTGTTAATAATGAATTACTGATTGTGTATATATATATATATACCTTTTTGGTGTTTACAATTTATTACTTATGTGAGGTCTCAAGGAAAGTTTACAAATATAAGATTGTGAATGAGTCGAGCTGTTGATGAATAATTCGGTGTTCGGCTCTATAAGAGCTCGACTCGATCTATAAATGAACAGTTCGTGAACATGATTTTGGGCTCGAATAATAAATGAGCTGGATCGAACAAGTTATAGCTCGGCTCGAAAACTCGCGAACAAACTCGATTGGTCGCTCGCGATAAGGTTCATGAACATGCTAGATAAAAGCTCGTGAATTAACTCAATTACAATTTTTACGTAATAAAATATGTATAAAACTATAGTAAACATCTTTTTTTTTTTATTTATAGATTTTGAAGAGGCTATGTATTGAACCTAGGACCTCCCACCACTTATATTGGGTGGTGTATCAATTGAGCTACACCCATAATCCAATTTATGGTCCATATTAACAATACTCGCATGCCTATTTTATACCTGATGAAATAATTTATGGTATAAATACTCACTTTTTCATATTTTGTTATTAATTTTGTTCGTGAACAAAAATAAACGAGTTTGTTCTACGAACTATTCACAAACAAAATACATGAGTTGTTTGCGAACAGCCCGTGAACAAATGAGCTCGTAAATGAGCTGAACACGGAGAAGATTTTGAGCTCAGGTCGACCGGTATTTGATTAAAAATTGAATAAGTTGAACATAAAAATGTCATAACTCGGCTTGACTTGGCTCATTTACGGCCCGAGTAATATCTAAATTTTATTAGTGCATAAATCTTTAGTTTAAGCGCATTTTAAGATATCATCATAATATTAGTGCATAAAATTTATTATAGTTTCGTTCCTTTCACGTAATCTTTTGTTCTGTTTATTGAATGAAACGAAAAAATTAGCAAGATGTGTAGTTCAATAGAAATAATCTATTGATTATCTTATTTATAATTTGCATTATTAAAATTAAATTTTCTGACTTTTCTTTTCTAAAGATTGCTTTTATACAAACATCTTTAAAAATTTGAGCGGCAGAGGCTTGGTCTAGTGGTTGAGTCTTGAAGTTGTGATCTTGAAGGTCACAGGTTCGAGTCTACACTTGGACGGGGTGGGATAAAGTTTTTATTTATTATTATTGTGTAAGCCCATATGAAGCAGTTTTTTTTAAAAAAAAAGACCGTTTAAAAATTTATCTAATTTTATCAAAACCAACACAAATCCAAATTACGAAGGCAGTGCGAGGAAAATAAACCTAATGACATTAAATCCTAGAAAAAAAATAAACACGTTCATGAATTCTTCAATCATTCTCATATTTTAAACAAAAATTTTCTCCACGTAGCTAGCAAATCTAAAGATAAAGGCAGGAAAGTTAGATGTCTAATCAGCCCATTAATTTTAGGTCCGATTTTTTCTTGGGAGCTGTATATAACTTATTCTTATATTACTTTAACCTTAATTTCCTTTCTCTCTGTTCTCGCCATGGATTACTGAACGTTGTTGCAGTTTATGCTTATAGAATGATGAGTTTGGCTTTTGTTCTTCATCAATATGAGAAAATATGAGATATTATTGTTTAAGGCCTAACACACATCTCTCGTAATTTAAAAGGATGAGAGATGCATTTGCCATGCTACATGATGGGGTATTTCTTCAATATTTGGCATGGATGGTTTTCCAATTATGAAGTGTTTCAGATTTGTTGTTTTGGCCTCAATCGTCATTCTGGGGTGCAATTGGCATTAGCAAGACTGAACTCGGCTCTTGCCGAATTGCTTTGATGATGAAAATCAAATGGTGGGGATATATCTGAAGGAGCAACAATCAGTAGCACGACTAATCGGTGCTCCTCCAAGATGAGTATTATGTTATCAGTTAATTATTTGGTATGTTATTTTTAGTTCAGTTCACTTGAGACTCATAGATAAATATAAGCCAAAAATAGATGAAAGCTAGTCAAATGAACCTGATGATTTCTTCATCAGTTTTCTACATCCTTGAATTTTGTAAACATAACACTTGACACTGAACCAAATTTGTCAGGTCTTATTTCGTGGTAGTCTATATGCAGTGGCGTAGCCAGGATTTCACATCCTCTGGGTCAAAATTGTGTATAAAAATTTAAATTTGACTTAGAATAAATTATCAACTTCACAATTAATATAATGTAGTCATCTTTCTCCTTTAGATTAGGGTTCTTTAGCTGAAAATCGCAGCCGCCCCTGCAACACTCCCCAAAAAACTCAGACTGAAGACATAGGGGTAGGGGGGGAGTTCCGGCGCCGGTGGGTCACGTGACCCACCTCCCCCCTCTGTCTACGCCACTGTCTATATGTGGACTTGCAAGAGGGTGCGCTGTAAGGGAACATCCTTCTTGGAAGCATATATGTAAAATATTTCACATGTTCTTTGGGAGCAATGTTTCTTGAATTAGTATGTTATTGACATTTTTATAACCTTTGCGAGTTCAGTCTTGCCAATGCCAATTGGACCTAAGAATAGGAATGATCCAACAGGCTGTTGACACCTACCAAGTCCAGCCCTTGATGTAAGCATAGCCTCTACCACAACATCAACTTCTTGAGGGTAGTTTGGTATTTTGTTATTAAGCTGCTGTCAAAATAAGTTGCTCTCACAAACTGTGAATAGAATTACATATTTTGGTCTTGAACAACACATTTTAGTCATTCATACTAATTGAGTAAGAACTGCCTCACTTATTTTTTCCAAAATCAAATCTGCTGCTTATAGGAAAAGCTTGAAAATGAAGCTTTCAAAATAAGCAGTTTGGAAAAGTAATCCAAATTGGCCCTTGGTCTTGCCCCCCCACCCTCTGAATTAACCTTTCCGCAAGCCCAATTAGCCTTTCTTGATCGTTTTGATCGAGCCTTGTGACTTGAATGCAGTCCAACAACTCGTGACTTCAGCTACATGTTCAGGTCTAACAGATTCTGCTAGCATCAAGTTATCGTCAGTATAACATGCATGTTATAAACAAATAATTGTCAAAAACACGAAACATAAAGACATATTTTATTTGGAGACTAAACCACAAATCTGAAATAATTTAGAATTAGAAAAATACAATAACATGAATATTTACCCAATAATTTTTCCTACACCATCCATGCCAAGTATTGAAGAAATGCCTCGTCATTTACCTTAGCAAATGCATCTCTCATCCTTTTCAATTACTAGAGATGTATGTTACGCCTTAAACATTAATAATTCATATTTTCTTAGGATTGATGAAGAACAGAGACCAAACTAATCATTCAAAGCATAAACTGCAAAAGATTAACGACCACAACTTTCAGTAATCCATGTCAAGAACAGAGAGAAAGGAAATTAGGTTTAAAATAATATAAGAATGAGTTATATACGGCTCCCCAAAAAATACAGGGAAATTGTTGAAAATGGCCCATTTGCTAAAATATTTTCGGGCTAACTTTAGCCAAATTACTTGAAGGTCATTTTAGGTTTTACCAATAACCTCCATATGCCCTCCCTAACTTTTATATGCTCATTATCTATTTCCAATTTCTGCCCCACCTTCTAAAGACACGATCAAACTATTTCTCTTCCTGCTCTTCGATTTAATTTCTTCCATTAAAGCTGAATTTCTCTCCAAAAAGCTTTATACGAACTCGTTTTTATATCACATTTCAACATAACTCTTTGTTTCTTACTGATATTTCCGATTCCTTCATTTGGTATATCAGAATTCAAGCTTGAAGTTGTTTTATTAATCCATGAATTCTTGAAATAATACATGTAATTCCATTCTTAGCTCTTTTGTATCAAAGTGTCTGAAATGTTTGGCTAATTAACAAGTCTGTTATATGTCTCATACACATGTGATATAAATATGTTATATATGTGATATATATGTGATACAAATATATTATATATGTGATACAAATCTGTTATGTGATACAATTGCAGAAGAAAGCAAAAGAGAACTCATGCAATGGCTATTAATGACTATAACCATAACTATAACTAACTGTAATGGCTATAACCATAACTATAACCACAACTATAACAAACTCTATAACTATAACTAACTTATAACAGATTTGTAGTAGATATATAACATACTTGTATTGATATATAACATATTTGGTATGTGATACAAATCTGTTATATATCTGATATATATGTGATACAAGTTTGATGGGTTGTATTCTCAGCATGTATTTGTACTTATTTCTATATCATAAAGACCATGCTTTTAGTCTTTTTGGCCGCTATTACTTCCTTTTCTATCTTTTCAGGTTTTCAAGGTAATTTGGAGAAAAGATGCATCTTTGGGCAGAAAACAAGCAATTAAGAAGACTCTCGATGGACACACTAGGACTAGTCTGGTCCCGGTCACCTGGAAGCCTTCTAGAACGTAAGAAGAAATGAAAAGACAAAGTCTCGTTGAAAAGTTATCAGTCACCGAGATCATGGTGTGTTCACCACGACTGACGAGGTCCCGATGATATGGCAACATTTAGGAGCAGAAATCAAAAGTCAAATCTGATCAGATCCTAATTGAGAAAGTGGCATGAATTATGTTGATTAATTCCTTTCCTTATCTTAAAGAGAAATCCTTTTCACTCAAGGACTTCCTAAAGAGTCTTTCACTGAGGTCCTGATGTAGACAGCATGAGCGATAGCTAGTCCCGGTGACTCTAGAGCATTCCAGAACGACCAAGATGACATTAATACCAAGGCATGCAAATTTCCAAATCTGGGAGACACTTATTTTGGACAAAATCCTATTCAAGAAGAGCCCAATTTAAGGAAGAAGTTTAATCTCTTTCCTAATTCTATTAGGGGATAGATTTTACTACCATTTGAAGATGCAGACTAAAAGGAAGATAAAACTTATTCAAAAGATAATAGCAAAGAGTCATATTCAACTCTAAAGTAGAAGCAAGAGGCAAGACTCACTATGAATACCAAGGCCAGTGCATTCATCCACACATCCACTACCTAAGATTAGTTTAGATTTAGTTCATTGTTCTTTATATTAAGTTTGTTTCATTTTCAAATACTCTTTTTAATCGTAATTTACTTTACAAGTCTTTTTACTCTTCACATGCTTTAACTTAAGTCTCTTTACATTTCTGCACATTTAAATTCGGTCATATCTTGCTAAATTCATTATGACTTGACCAAGTAAGGGTCAAGGCTGAGTTTGAATGGCGTGAGGCCGCAATCGAATACAAAAGTTCACAAGGCGACCTATTTACCAATCTCGGTACTTCAAGGGTTTCATGGTAAGAACATCACTTAGTCTCGCTGTGTGGTTTGGCCAATCATTTGGTAAGTCTCTGTGATTATTGTTAATCTTTATTCTTGCATCCGTAATTGTAACTAAAGAGGGATAAAGTAACGACAGTCTCCATCGAGCCTAGAGAACGGTAATCTTACGCCTGTTGGGAGTGCTTGACTACATGTCAGTGAGGATTTAGGATTTTCTAATATTTATTGCTACTAATGGGAGTGCCCTTTGGTGCGAAGTCGAGGGTCACGGTGAGTAAGAGGGAGGTCGTGGAGCAAAGTCCGGTCTCCATACACAGTAAGGAAAAGTTGCTTGTACTGTATGGTGCATGAATATTAGTATAACTGAATCTAGGTTTCGTTGTAATTAATTTCTTATCCCATGATCACCATGATATTCAGTCTTGTTCTGTTTTGATAGAGCCATTGTTTCTTATTGTTTCATTACTTGCTTTTTTTAGGTTTAATCCATAAATTTCGATCAAGAGTACCTCTAGGTCACGCTGTGTGTTGTCTTCTAAGAATAACATTGTCAAATACCATTCCTAGTGGATTCGACCCCCGCTCACTATTAACTACCATTTTTTTGCGTAGAGATTTATTTTTTGTGGTCTCGACACCCATCAAAGTCTGTTATATGTATGATGTATATGTGAATACAAATCTGTTATATAGGTGATATATATGCAATGGCTATTAATGACCACTAACTAACTGTAATGGCTATAACCATAACTATAACCACAACTCTAACAAACTCTATAACTATAACTAACTTATAACAAATTTGTAGTACATATGTAACATATTTATAGTTGATATATAACAAATTTGGTATGTGATGCAAATCTATTATATATCTGATATATATGTTATACAAGTCTGTTATATGTATGATATATATATGAATACAAATCTGTTATATAGGTGATATATATGTGATACATTTCTATTATCATTATGATATATATGTGATACAAATCGATTAACCATTAAAGACATTGAAAATGGAGGAAGTATTTGGTAAAGTTACAACGTTTAACCAATCTCAACCACCTATTGAATTTAAAGGCTTAATGCATCAACAACATCCTCAATTTGTCCCCCAAAACCCGTTGCCTCCTTGAACTTTGGGAGTGTTCCCGCAGCTACCTCAACATTCAAAAAGTGCACCATTTAACTACCCTGTCTCATGTGGCATTTGATGTGGCATGTGTTGAAAATCAGTGCCTGTTGTTGACTGGAATGAATTTAAAAAAACAAAAAAGTAAGACATATATAATTTTGCAAAAGTGAGTCAAGAGTGAGTCTCCTTTGAGTGACTCATTTTGAACCTGGCTGTTGACTCGGTCCCTACCTGCTCCGATTATGCTCAGGTGGGTTTGCTATCTCTGCTGATTTCATTTCAATATTTTAAAAATCCAATTAGCCATATGTAAGATTATAATGAATAATTTTTTTATTACAGTGAATCCCATTTTGAAAAATAATGAACCGGGGATTGGAGCTTTTCAATGGCAGAACTCCCTTTGGGAATCCTAGCTCTTCCACTAGTTCTATGGAGTGGCGATAACAATTTTTGGCTCCATATACAATTTATGCTTCTCCTCTTTCATCATTTTTGAAGACCCGAATTAGGTTTGGGAAAAATCTCACACACAAACCATGTTGAGGTGTGTAATATTAATAAGTGTTTCTTTATAGTATAGGAAAGTTATTGTATAGGAATACGAATCTATATACAAATAGGAAAATAAAACTAATCCTATTTTATTTACATTACTATATCGATCACCCCCCACAAGTTGGGTGAGGCTGCTAACCACGGCCAACTTGTCACATAACAATAATAATCCATGCCGAGTTAACGGTTTGGTGAAGATATCAGCAACTTGGTCTTCAGTTGGAATATGACAAACCATTAGTGCTTTGGATGCTACTCTTTCACGAACAAAATGAAAGCTGAGTTTCAAGTGTTTCGTTCATGAATGAAAAATTGGATTGGCCGTGAGATACGTCGTGCTCAAATTATCACACCATAAGGTAGGCCGGCAAATAATTGGAAATCCAATTTCTCATAATATAAGTTCAATCCATGCCAATTCCGAAGTTGTATTAGCCATATCCTGATATTTAGCTTCAGTGGAAGAACGGGATACCGTACATTATTTCTTTGAAGTCCAAGAGATCAAATTAGTTCCATGAAAAATCCCATATCCCGTTGCAATTTGTAGAGTAACCACCCTAGTCCAAGTCAGAAAAAACCTTGTGAACGAACACTAGACTGTGGATAATATTATAACCCATGGTCAATTATTCCCTGCAGGTACCACAATATGCGCTTCAGAGCCTGCAAACCAGCAAAAGTAGGTGTATTCGTGGATTGCCCTACTTTAGTAACTGCATAAGCCATATCCGGTTGAGAAATAATAAGATATTGAAGACCCCCAACTAAACTGTAGAAATGGGTGATATCAGTGTAAGGGCCCGAGGCAAGAGATTGTTGCACAGGCACGGCAGGAGTCGAAACAGACTTTGCAATTGTCATGTTTGCTCGAGTTAATAAATCCTGTGTGTACTTCCGTTGAGACAAAAATAACTGACCATTAAGGAATTCAATCCCCAAAAAATAATTAACTGGACCTAAATCCTTAATTGCAGAATGTGATTGCAAAAAGGAAATCAACTATAAAGCCTGAAGAGGATCATTGCTAAGAACAAGTAAATTATCAACATAAATCAAGTAGAACAAGACACAATTACCTCGATGGTAATATTAGAGAGATACATTAACCCTTGAACATTGTAAACCATAGGATTGTAGTGACTGAGTCATCTTCTGATGCCACATATGTGGCGACAGATTAAGGCCATAGAGTGATTTCCGTAACCGACAGACATGAGTAGGACAACTTAAATCTGTGAAACCATATGGTGGAACCATATATATTGAAGTATCAAGATCGCCATGTAGGAATGCATTCAAATCATCTAAGTGAGTTATAAACCAAGAATTACTCACAACTAGAGAAAGAAGTAGTCAAATCGTAACATGGTTAATAATAGGACTGAAAGTGTCTGTGAAATCCATACCAGCGCGCTGATGGAAGCCCTTGGCAACTAAGCAAGCTTTATAACGGTCAACTGAATCATCTGGTTTGAGTTTGGTTTTGAAAACCCATTTGCATCCAGTAACATTTCTTGCTTCAGATTAGGGAACAACTTCCCAAGTTCTAATACGGATAAGTACGGAGAAATCATTAGACATAGTGGTTCACTAGTGTGCGTATTTTATAGCCTCGAAATGATAAGTAGGATCAACCACAGAAGCACTAGCGTAATTATCTCGGCATCCTTGATGTCATAACTGTGCTCGAGATACACGGTGTAATGTATCAGAAACTCATGAGTCCAAGTGAATACCCCAAATTTGGAGGTTAGCCACAAGGGAGAGTCCATGAGAGGAAGATTTGGTTTGGGCATAAAGTTGTGTTAATGTCTTAGTTTTGTGAGGAAGGCTAGAAGATGGTGAAGGGATTTGAGCATCGGTAACGAAGAAGGAGGTGGCGGTGAATCTGTTCTAGGGATAGGAGTGGCTAATTCAGTTTGGGCTGGTCTGGGAGTATAGGTGACTGGCAGCTGTGAAGAAGGCTATTTTGGGTTGTTTGAATATGATGGAGGGTAATGACGGATTGGAAGATGGATCAAGAATGGCGGGCTTTATAAGATCTGAATAAGGGAACACCTGTTCATCAAATAAGACGTGGCGTGAGATAAAAAATTTATTAGAAAGGGGATCAAAATGACGACAGCCTTTTTGAACATGGCTATAACCAATAAAGACACAATGATGAGAATGATAATCTAGTTTGTTAGACGCAACCAAGGATAACATAAGCAACCAAACACTCGTAGACAAGAATAATCAGGAGACTCATGAAATAACCGATGGTAAGGCAAATCAAACTGAATGATACTAGAAGGCATACTATTAATTAAAAATATAGCTGTATCAAACGCATAAGACCAAAACTGCATTGGTAATTTGGCACGGTGAAGTAATGCAAGACCTGTTTCAACCACATGATGATGTTTTCTTTCAGCATTACCTTTTTGCACAGGGGTATAAGGACATGACATGCGATTTTGAATACCATTTTGTTTGAGGTATTTATGAATTGATGTGAATTCCCCCCCCTCCCCCATCAAATTGAAAGCATTTAATGGACCGATTAAAATATTTCTCAACTATAGTACGAAACTGAATAAAAATTGAAAGGGCATCTAATTTGTGCTGCATAAAATAAACCGAGCTATATTTACTGAAATGGTCATAAGATAAAATGTAACAAGAAAAACCGTCATGCGATTGAACTAGGGTGGGTCCCCACACATCTGAAGAAATCAAATCTAAAGGTCCTAAAATAACAGACTCTGAAATGGAAAAAGTAAACGATGACTCTTACTAACATTACAATCCAGACACAATTGACTATTAGACGACTGATCTAGACACTCAATATTATTCTAACGAAGAACTCAGCTAACAATAGGTAGAGAAGAATGTCCAAGCCACCGGTACCACATAGCCAATGATGTAGCATGAAATCGAAGTGGAGAATGAGATGAAGACGCTACTGTGTAGATATCATCCGTATGCTGTCCGCGGAGGATCACCTATTTGGAAAGAAGGTCCTTCGCAATAAAGAAATCATTAAAAAACTCAACAGAAACATCGTCAGCTTTTGTTAGAGCATCAACCAAAATTAAATTAGAATTTGAATGAGGAACATGTAACACTTGATTTAATCTTAATGATGTATTAGGAACACAAGATGACCCAATATGATACATTAAAAGTTTAGAACAGTTACCTAATTGGACTTCCTCAGGTCCGAAGTACACAGAATGAAGATGCAGGTTTCCCAAATTTAAGGTAAGATGGTGTGTAGCACCGCTGTCCATGATCCATGATTGGTCTGAATGATGAATGGTAGTAAAGTTGGAACTTGGGGAAGGGCGATTGGTATTGAGGCGGGTGAGGGGCATTGTCTGGAATAGTGGCCAACTCCCTTATAGTTATGACAAACCAAAGAAGAGAAATCCATTGGAGCTTGTTGAGTGGAAGGCATACGTGTCGGCGGTAGGGGAAGTAACCCATGTTCATAGTTTAGCAAAAAATATGTCTGCTAGCTTAGGCTGCTGCCCGTATGTGTTTTGGCCACGGTGCTGCTAGCCGGGAGTCCATTGCTGACTCTAGGCTCTAAATTTTCAGTTGATAATTTGCAATGTTGTGAATGTGATGAATTTTAGGGTTTCATTTATATTAAGAGAGAAAGAATAGGCTTGTTGGTTGGTGAACAACAGAGAATTAGGAAGCAGAGATTCACCCTCTAATTTCATTTGTTTTTGGGAAAATTCATGAATTTTCTAGGAAAACGTATGAATTTTTCCGAGAAGTACGAGAAGTACAAAAGTTTCTGGAAACTTCATCATTTCCCTTTATTTTTTTCTCAACAAAACAATAAACAAAAGGATCCAAATCTTGGTAAAATTTATTCACACTAACTCTTTAAAATTTGTGCCATTATAGGTCTTATTTCTCAATATATATTGCCATTTTGCAATAATAATGTATATACATTGAATGTGTTAACTTTGAAGTAACACTTACTCAAAAGGTTAGTCCAACCACTTAGTCTTATTTTAATCCAACTCTCAAGCAACTAACTCTTACCATAGCTTGCTTAGTTGGTTTTCATGTTATTATTCCACCACCAAATGTGAGGACATAGCCACTACTGAAATTATTCCCATATGAATTATAAATTCACTCAACGCCATTGTTCCCCTCAAGAACAATGAGAAATTCACTAATGAATTTCTTCTCATATGAATCAAAGATTCACTCAACATCATTGTTCCCCTTAAGAACAATGAGAATTTTACTAATGAATTTCTTATCATATGAATCAAAGATTCACTTAACATCATTGTTCCCCGTAAGAACAATGAGAAATTCATTATATAGAATACAGATTTCATGGTTCCTCTCAAATATTTCATAAGCCCTAATATGGCTTCTCGGCTATCAACATTTAGATTATATATATATATATATATTTACTCATATAGTATATTTTTTTTGAAAAACCCTTGGAGAGACAGTGTATCTCTCCAACGGCTAAAAGATTGGAGTGGGTGAAAATTTCGGGGCAGAGTACCCAACTAGGTTGGTTCCTTTGCTTACCTACAAAACACCCACCCCGCTTTTATTAATAATAGTTCTCGAAACAAGAACCAAAAGTACATCAAAGTTACATAATAAGAATCCTCGGGTTCGTAAACAAATCAGAAACCGAAAGGCTAACATTGCGCTTATAGGAATGAAAAAGAAACCAACAAAAATTGATACTTGCAATTAAAATATCCCCATCGTCAGTTTCATCTCGAAAAATCTTCTTGTTGCGGCGCTTTAAGAGATTCCATGATATAATGAACCAGAGAGACCTACCAAATTCACGGGAGATTCCAGGTTTGAAGAATGTGCACCATAACAGAAGGACGGTGTAACCATCATTCGGCATCATAACCTGAATATCCAGCCACCGGAATGCATCTCTCCAAATCTGATAATTCGCGTGACATAAAAAGAGGCTGTGTTCCAAGGATTCAGGTAGTGGACAGAACGGACAAAAGGCGCTAGTTAACATACGATATCCCCTCTGGAAAAGGAACTCACATGTCGGTAACCTATTGTGAAAGACAAACCAGCCAAAAAAATTTATCTTGGGGAGCATGTGGGAGGACTAAATGAGTGTAAAGTCTCTCAATGGATTCGACCATAATCGTTGTTGATAATATCCATGATAAAAGGATGCTGCTGAATATTTTTTCTGAACTTCAATGTCCCATAGGAAGCAATCTCCTCTCAGGAAGAAGGTGGGGCTGTTTATGGTTTCCTGGGCTTGGAAGAGCGTTGGGCATGAAATTGATATCCAGGTTTTCAGTTCATTGCATTGTTGTTGGTTCGTAATGCGGAGACTTCTTTTCCAAAAGGGGAGGGTTTGGGAACGATTGGAAAAAATATGGCTACACCCTTAAAAAATGGTTGAGAATTTCCTATTGCAAATAGCAAATAAGTCGGGGAAGAGTGATTTAATTGGAGTGTTTGAGGTCCAATTATCGTGCCAGAACAACCCGTTTTGACCATCTCCCACTTGAACACGCACCTGTGATGAGAAGAAGGACCAAATTCTCTCATTTTTAAAGCAGCATTTTATAATTCCACGTCGTAATGGAGAGACAATCTTGGGGTCGAGAAGAGTCATTTCATGCCACGAACTAACCCCGTAACGCCGAACACAGTACATTGACCACAACGAGTCATCATTGCGGTCTCCTAGTTTCCAAATCCATTTAAAGAGTAGGCTGGAGTTAACAAGATTTAGATCCCGAATTGCCAATCCCCCAAGGTGATATGGTAAATTGATCGTAACCCAGCTTACTTTACATATGCCATTGATCGAAGAGTCGCCTCGCCATAAAAAATTGCGCATTAATTGATTCAGTGAAGAAGATACAGAGCAAGGCATGTAAAAGATTGACATTAAATAAATGGGAAGGGAAGAAAGTACCGTTTTGATAAGTATGGTACGTCCAGCATATGATAGACAATTTCCTTTCCAATTTACCAAACGAGACTTGAACTTGGCGATCAAAGGATCCCAATCGGAGATATATGGCTGTTTAATACATAGTGGTGTACCTAAGTATTTTATCGGAAAGTTGTCCACTCGGCATCCCAATTGAGCTGCATAGGAGGCCAAGGAGGCTTCATTGACGTGGATTCCCATAATCGCACTCTTGTGGTAGTTGATACGCAATCCTGAGATTAGTTTGAAACACCTTAGGATCCGAATGAAACTGGGAATTATGGATTCTTCTGCTGGAAGGAAGCAAATCGTATCATCAGCAAACTGTAACAAAGAGATATCTGGAAGGGATTCCTCCAAACAAAATCCAGGTAGCACGCCTACTTGAATGCTACGATCTATAAGCTGTTTTAGGCCCTCCACTGCTAACACAAAAATAAAAGACGATAAAGGATCTCCTTGTTTGACCCCCCTACGGATGTGAATAGGAGGGCTTGGTGAGCCATTGATTGGAATAGAAGTAGTGGATTTTTTCTTGCTATTTGACAACCATGAAATCCATTTCTGATCAAAACCCATCCTTTGGAGAACCGAGTCAATATAAGTCCAAGAAATGCTATCAAAAGCTTTGTGAAAGTCCAGTTTCAGCACCACACATGGTTTCCTTTTAATGTGGAGGTCATGAATTACCTCGGAAGCCACAAAAGAACACTCATGAATGCTTCTACCCTTGATGAAAGCAAACTGGTTGTTTGAGATAAGAGACGGTAAAACAGCCTGAAGACGAAACGATAGCAATTTCGCAATAACTTTATAGATACCATGGATGAGCGAGATAGGTCTAAAGTTATTCAGAGAACAAGAACCTGGAATTTTAGGTATTAGCACCGTGAAGGATGTCTTGACCGAATCTGGTAGCTGAGATGTAACATAAAAACGATCCAAAACTTGCAGTAATTTGGGTTTTAAGTCATCCCAGAACCTTTTGTACAAGAAAAAATTGAAGCCATCTGGTCCCGGCGCTTTATTCTCCCCACACGCACATATACTGTTCCAAATTTCCTCAGCCCGAAAAGGGGCAATAAGAGATGCGTTTTGTTGCAAAGTAACAGTGTTGAAACGTAATTTTCTAAGAGAGAATGGCGTTATAGGGGCAGCCTTGAATAATTGGGCGTAATAGCTGCAAATAGTATCTGAAATGACCTTCAAGTCCATCACAATTACTCCCTCGATGTCAAGTTGCGATATACGGTTGTTGCGAGATCGGGCTGAAGCGGTACGGTGGAAAAACGAAGTATTATTATCACCCAATAGCGTCCAATTCACCCTTGATTGTTGGTGCCGTAATTTTTCCAAAGAAGCCCTCTTTTCCTGAAGGAGGGAGCGATTACGATTTAGTTCTGAATTTTGAGTTGAGGTGAGCGGTCGAGGAACACTACTCGATGTAAGGGTTAATATAATTTCCTCTAAATCACCAATCTTTCTCCGTAGGTTTCCAAAATTTTCTGAGTGCCAAGGGCTGATTGCACGACCCAACTTTGTCAATTTATAAGATAGGTCTTTGTGAGCATAGGATTGACAAATGAGGTGCCATTTATTACGAATGAAAGGCAAAAAATCTGCCTTATCCCACCACATGTTTAACGATCTAAAGGGTCTTGGGCAGGCTGAGTGAGCAACGAAGGAGCGAAATAAAATCGGTAGATGATCAGATAGGGTGGTGTCCACCGTTGATATGGATAAGTTAGGCCATAATTGCAGTATCCCATTCGAGACAAGAACACGATCAATACGAGAGAATGAAACTCTATTGGACCAAGTATAGTCACGGCCGTGTAGGGGTAGATCATGGATTTCAGATTGCAATACAAAGTCTTGAAAAGCCGACATGGATGGGTAGGGGCGATCGTTTGCCCTTTCTGACACATGTAATACCTCATTAAAATCACCACAAATCAAGATCATCTGAAAGTCTCGAATAATCGGGATAAGTTCCTGCTATAAATCATATCTATCCATATGATTTGTTGGGGCGTAGAGACTAAGAACGTGCAAATCTTTCTGCTGAAAGGGAAATTTAACTAACACCCATCGGGAAGTAGAATGGATAACCGAAACTGAAAGCAACGAGGAGTTCCAAGAAACTAGGATGCCACCCGAAAGACCATTAGAGGGGATATGGTGATAAGCAAAGTCATTGTGCCCCCAGAACAGTTTGACCACTTGCTCAGAGATATTTTCTATCTTTGTTTCTAACATGACAAAAAATTGGAGATTGTGTTTACGAATGCAAGAAGAGACAAATTGCTGCTTTGCCCCGTTATTGACACCTCCTCTACAATTCCAACATAAAAAATCCATCGACATAATAGAAGAAAATAAATACCTTGATGAATAGGAACTAATCAGTTCACTAAATTATCCATAGCTGTCAGAACAGCTTGCTTATTTTTCTCCGAGAATATTCCTAGTTTTTTCCCCATTTCCATAGTCAGCTCTTTTTCGAGGGTCGGAGATGTCCTTGACTGAGATAAAATGATCACCCGATTCATATTAGAAATGTCAGGTCCTGAAGAAGCTGAAGTAACAGGCTGGTTGGCTTCCGTCTGTGGGTTGACTAGCCTTACAGGTTGTTCGGCCTCCATAAGAGCTTCATGTGTAGCTGGGTTTGATTCCGGGATAATACTCAAATTATCATTTGATTGATTTGGGAGGGGGATAATTCAGAGATCCGGGCTAATATAATCTGCAATTTCCACTTCCTGGCAGCCGGAACTATGCGAGTCATTGGAAGTATCAAAAGAAGCATCGGATGGGATATCGGAAGGGGCATCGGAAATTTCGGAATCATCATCTTGGTAATGTTCACAGCCAACACCTTGTCTTAGATTAGTGTGAATGAGCACTTCTTTAGTATTCACCAACAGTTTGAAGGAGCGATTGGTTGTCCCAAAGGGGACCGAAACCAGACAGGAAACCACATCCAGACGATCCGGGTAATCAAAATTGAAGTCTATAGAAATAACACGACCAAAGGAGCCCGCTAAGTGTCTGATCATCTCCTCTCGAATCAGAGTGGGGGGAATTCCCATAAAGTCCAGGTACATGATGCATTCTATCGGTATAAAATCAGCCGGCAAAAACAGCACATCCTTAAAAATATACAGCATGACCTTCCATTCACCACCTACAAAATTTTTCATAGCCAGTATTGAATTAAACGAGATAATAACGTTATCCTTGCCTACAGGGGCAGCAAAAGAAACATCAAAACCATGTTCATGCAATAAATCAAAAGTGAGCCAAATATTCGAGATATTGATTAGAGTGACTAAGCATGACTTATCTTTCCAAGGGGCCACATTTGTAATAAAATCATGGCCCCTGGGTGAGTTCGCTGAGATCGAATTATGAGTGGCAAAAGAAGCCTCGTTTGGAACTTATGGTTCTGCCACAACTTTGGCATACGATCTGTCTCCACGTAGTGATTCCCGGAAATTAACCCGTCGTTTAGGTATCTGTCCTGCTGATTTCTTGGGCTGATATTGTCGAGATGTTGGAGCTGCAGCCGAGTTCGTGAACTTGGCCTTGAATGCGCGCACACAAAAAATTCCAATGCTCACTGAGTTCAACCTGTGGAGCGTTTCCTGAACAGATAAAGAGTCATCTACCCTAATGAAGCCAAAGTTAAGATTCCTGACATTCTTTTTCCTAGCTACATAAACACGTCCCGAAATTCCGTGCTTCTTGAAAACCCTACTCATAGAATCTGCTCCATAGGAATTTGGGAAATTTTCAAAATAGAATCTGGTGGGGGCGGATTTGGGGTTAGGGTTTGAGCGATGGTTGAGGGCAGCCGCATTGTGGTTGGGGTTAGGGTTAAGGCGGTGGTTGTGGTTATGGTTTCGGCGGTGAGTCGCAGCGGGCTGTCGGCTGTGATGATGGACAGCAGCCTGGCGATGGTGGCGGTAGGGTATGGAGGGTTGGCTTGGCGAGGTTCAGAGGTCCGATGGGTACGGTTGGCGGGGAAGGAACGGGGGCGGTGGCTATCGGCGAAGGGGGGGTTGGATCGGTTGTAGTGACAGCGGCGGCTGAGGTGGTTTGCAGTGTAGGAGGGGGTGCGGCGGTGGAGGCTAGGGTTTCTCTCCATGGTATTCCTAAGGACCGAATAATAGATACCCTTTTGCAATTTAGAACATATAGTCTTTTCTATCTCATATAGTATATGCTATGTTTCAAAGTGTGAAATTCATGAAGTACAAATGCATACATGGATTTAGCCACTAGATCACTATATGTAGAATCATAAGGGATACTCACATGATTTACATCATAAAATTCAAACTTCTTAAGAAGTTTCTCAACATAGTGTTCTTGTGTTAACAAGACACTCTCATTCATCCTTATAATTCTCATACTCAATATGACATTGGCTTCTCTTTTGTGTTTGATGACAAATATTGATAACAAGATTATCTTTATTCTATTGACAATCATCAATACTCGGAATAAAGATAGCCATATCATCCACATATATTCAGACATATACCATTAATCTCTTTAATATATACACATATATCCACCTCCAAAGATATAACTTCTCAACTCATTATTTAGGTGCTTGTCACTAAACCATATGAAGACTTCATTAATGCATCACCTTTCCATTCATGTCACACCCGTCATGTTGCACCATAAAAAAACCTTATATCAAGAAAAGTCGTTCAAATTTTATTTGGACAAAAGTTCTAAGACTAGAAGCTAAAACAAATTACATATAAAATAGTTTCCCTATCGGAGTATAAAATAAAATTTCAAAAGTTTTTATGAAAAACCATTCACAACAAATGAGTCCAACTCAGGAGGCACCAATAAGAAAACCAAGTTCTATTTTTCAAGAATAGAAACAGGCTCAAACAATAAAAAAGCTTCATTCAAAAACTTTGATTCAAAGGATGAAATAGTTTAGCCAACAATAAAAGTTCATTTTCAACCAAACACTTATAAAATTTTTTACCAAAACTTTCTTTTCAAAAAGTTCTCTTGCCTTTCCTCAAAATATCATTTTCAAACTAAATTTGAAAAATAGGTGCAACCGGGTATCTGGAACAATACTAAAAAATGGAAATTTCTCTAATCTTTATTGAAAACATTGACAAAGAATATGTATTCTTTGTCTCAAGGTTAATATATTCAAGCACATCAATATGTTCAACAAAATCTATGAACATACAAACATAAAATTTTGTACCTATTTCTCTTTATATAGGTTCAAGAATGATGACCTTAATAAGACACCCCTACACTTTTGAATATTTCAAATTAGGGTGATAATCCTCTCATTTCTCATATTGTGTCTTATCGGTTTCGCATGTGAAATTCTATTTGTATAGAAAAACTTAACAAATAGTTCTACCCAACAAAAACCTCAAACATATATCAAACAAATTAAATATGTTACTCATAGATATACTTAGTCAAATGACTCACAAAAATATGCTTTCACGAATCTTAAATTTACTATGAATTTTGAACCATCAAAGTCCTAGGTAAACCACAAAATTATACTCATATAACTGTTAGTGTTTATTAGTAAAAGAAAACTGTACAAATGACGGAATAATTAGGCTACATTATTAGCATTGATAGGACGTTTCAGAGTTGCAGTAAATAGAGAAGAGAAGGTATTTTTGAATCTGATTTCTCTTTTAATTCATCTCATAACACAATATATAATGAATAAAGAAAAACTGAAAGCTAGAAAATAGGAAATTCAAATCTAATTCAAATAAACTATAAGATAACTAATGACTAAGTTTATCTAAAAATATGAATTATTCAAAACAAATTAAATCAGAATATAAACCAACTTGAGCAATTATTGTAACACTCCTCCTTTGATCAAGGACGGTTTGACTGAAATTTTTGGTTATGGTCATTGGTCATTGGCTTTAGTCATTGGTCATTGGTCATTGGTCATCAGTCATGTGGAGTTAAAACAACTCCTCCTCATCATGTCGATTGTTCATGGCGGCATTGGCTTCAATGTGTTTTCTGCAAACTTTCTCCCTATGACCCGTTTCTCCACATCAATTACATTTAACATCCGGTCTCCACCAACACCTAAATGGTGGATGATTTTTCTTCTTACAGTGTGCACAAGTCTTCTTATTTTTGTTAATGAACTTTGCTCGAAAAGCGCCTTCCACCGTGCCTTCTTCCCTCATGAGTCTCCTTTGTTCTTGAGCCTGTAGGGAATGCACTAGCTCTGACAAAGTTATTGTTGATAAATCATTTGTATTCTCCAGGGCTGTAAGACATGCTTTACCCCTTTCAGGAATTATGTCTAGTATCTTTTCTACTAGTCGAGTATCAGAAAAATCGATGCTAAGTAATCTGATTTTGTTTGCTATTTTGAGCAATTTATCAAAGTACTCCTTGATGGTTTCAGATTCCTTCATTTTCTGCATTTCAAATTCTCGAATGAGATTGAGAACTTGCATTTTCTTGGCCTTTTCGTTCCTAAATACTCCTTTAAATATTCCCAAATAGCATTTGCTAATTTGAGATTCATAATTCGGGTGAAAATCAAAGCGGAAACTGCTATAAATAATGACGCCTTTAACTTGGATTTTCTTGTCTTTCTCTCCTTATAAGTTTTCATTTGTGCCACTGTAGGATTATTGGGCAAATCACCCAATTCATAATCTTCTTCTACAGCTTCCCAAAGATCTGAAGCATCCAAGTAAGCCTCCATTTTTGCTGCCTAGATTTGATAATTGTCACCATCCAAAATTGGTGGTGCAATATGTGAAGTATTTGATTCTCCTTCCATCAGGTCCCATAAGAACAATTAACGCTTTGATACCACTGTTAGTGTTTATTAGTAAAAGAAAAGTGTACAAATGAAGGAATAATTAGGCTGCATTATTAGCATTGATAGTACGTTTCAGAGTTGTAGTAAATAGAGAAGAGAAGGTATTTTTGAATCTGATTTCTCTTTTAATTCATCTCATAACATAATATATAATGAATAAAGAAAAAATAAAAGCTAGAAAGTAGGAAATTTAAATCTAATTCAAATAAACTATAAGATAACTAATGACTAAGTCTATCTAAAAATATGAATTATTCAAAACAAATTAAATCAAAATATAAACCAACTTGAGCAATTATTGTAACAATAACCACATATGGTTAACAAGTTTTCACATATGAAATCTGCATAAATTCAGATTTCATGAGTCCTTTTTGACTCAAACTTTGAGCATGAAAATGAAGTTATCTGACAAAACTTTCTTCTACTCATAAAAACATATATGTCTTAAGTTTCCAATGCCATTAAAATCACATAAAATGAATTTATATATCTCAAGTGATGTCATAAAGAATCAGCTATTCTCAAAGCTGAAATTCCAGAAAAATGAGATTATTATCTCAACTTCAATAAAATTTTCAAACCCCTAAATGAAAGAATTTGAAAAACATTTCTTCTAAAATAACTTCATTTATGTCTCATAAAACCATAGAAACAAGAAATTCTCAAAACGGAGTTGTATAACTCAAGAAAACTCATAAACAATCAAGGAAGTTCAAAACTGAAAAACTTTCAACAAAATAAAACACAAGTTTTTATCACATATTGGATATCAACAAAATCCCATAACATCAAGATATCTTTTTAGTTAAAATTGCCCAAGAGAGGGAAAGGGTAGGTGTAAAAGGTTTCCATTGCCATTAAAAATCCTCCCCTAGGTGCTTTATTAAATAAATGAAAATAGAAGTCATTACATACACATATCGATAAAATGGTTTATTGGTATAAAAATAAAAAATAGGACTTGAAAATCCGTCTGTCATCCTCCTCCATAATCAGCAGCTACAGTCACCACGAAGATACGAATCCATATTTTGTATGAGAGACATAATCATCCATTACAAAACTGTTAACAAAAGCGGCTGTGAGGACCACCATCCTTGACCGTGTGCCTGGCCATATTTTGCTAAAGAATCCACTGCCCCATTCCCGTCACGAAAGATGTGAGTCACAATTAGTGTCAGTTGATCTTGTTTGGGAAGTGATTCGTCCAATTGAGCCCTAAGTGACCACGAGATGGCCACCCTTTTATTATTTAAGGTGTGCAAAACTTATGTAGAATCTGTTTCGAAGCTGTCTCTAACCAAACTAAAAGGCTTTATCAATAGCTCCAATTGCTGCCATTAACTCAGGTTCAAAACCATAAGCTCTCTCTAGCTTCCCAGCAAATGATCCATGCGTGAACCCTATAGGATTTCAAAAATTTCCTCCATAACCAGCCTCACCTGAGGCTCCCATCGCTAACCCGTCCATTTTGTTAGGCCCAATAATAGATTACGAGAAAAATAATAGTAGCAGAATAAAGGACACACAGATTTTTACGTGGAAACCCTAAATAAATTGGGGAAAAACCACGGGACTAACTCCGAATAATTCTTCCACTATGAAAATAATAGTAGGTACACCAAGAGATTACAAAATAGTAGAACTCAAGTGTTTCTCAAAACCTCACTATTTTCTCTCTTACCCAGCTCTTAGGAACCCTTTTACTAAGGCTCTCTACACAGATTACATTTTTATCTATGTTTTTCTCTCTTGCTCTCTGCTCTCTTGTTGGTCTGCTTTTAAAATGAGCCAAACCTCCTATATTTATAGGAGATTCAAAATGCGTATTGCCGAATTATGCACCGTAATTTTACTGTACACTTTTTGAAAAATATTCAGCCGACCTACCTCTTTTTCCTCTTTCTTTTTTTTATTTTTTAATTCAGTGGGTCCCACCATAAGGAGGGACACCACTCAACAAATCTTCCCCTCCCAACTACATGATAGGACTCTCCATCTCGGTTGCTTCAACGCACTGGTCGAACTTTTCTTTTGGTACGACCTTCATCAGCATATCAGCAACATTTTTATTTGTATGAATCTTCTGCAACTTGAACTCCTTTTCTTCAATGGCAAGTCTGAGCCAATGACACCTTACATCAATATGTTTTGTCCATGCATGGTACATAGTATTCTTACTTAAGTCTAGTGCTTTTTGACTATCACAGTAAACTATGTAGTCTTCTTATTGCACGCCTAATTCTGTAAAGAATCGCTTTAACCAAATCATTTCCTTTCCTGCTTTTGCTGCTGCTACGTGCTCTGCTTCGGTTGTTGATAAAGAAACACATTTTTATAACCGTGACTGCCATAAAATAGCTCCCCCTAAGAATGTAAATAAATAACCCGATGTAGATTTTCTCTCATCAAGGTCACCAGCCATATCTGCCTTTGAGCAACCAACAAGTGCAGATTTTTCAACTCCAAAAGTTAAACAAAACTTTGAAGTTCCTCTCAGGTATTTAAAGATCCATTAAACTACTTCCTAATGTGTCTTTTGGGGATTTAATAGGAATCTACTCACAACTCCAACTGTATGAGCAATGTCTGGTATCGTACACACCATTGCATACATTAAACTGCAGACCGCTAAAGAATATAGAACATTTGACATATCTTCTTTATTTTCTCTGTTGAAGGGTAGAATTTCTTACTCAACTTGAAATGAGCGGCAAGTGGAGTGCTAACTGGTTTAGCATTCCATATATTGAATCTTTCTAGTACTCATTCAATATATTTTTCTTGCGATTACTATAGCCTGCAAGACCTTCAATCTCGGGTAATCTCCATTTCAAGAATTCGCCTTGCCGGTCCCAAATCCTTCATGTCAAACGCCTTAGATAAATCACACTTTAACTTACTAATCATTTTGGCATCTAGTCCAATGATTAGCACATCATCAACATATAAAAGAAGACTGATAAATTTTCCATTAGGTAATTTCTGGACATATACACTTGGATCAGCTTCTGTCCTCCTGTATCCTTGATTCACCATGAAGGAATCAAACTTTTTATACCATTGTCGCAGAGCTTGTTTTAACCCATACAAACTTTTCTTCAAGCGACAAACCATGTCCTCATTTCCCTTGACCTTGAAACCTTCTTGTTGTTCCATATAAAATTCATCTTCTACATCCCTATGTAAGAACACGGTCTTTACATCAAGCTGTTCTAACTCAAGGTTTAAGCTGGCTACAGGACCTAGCACAACTCAAATGGAACTCATTTTCACAACTGGTGAAAAAATCTTTTCAAAGTCGATACCTTTCTTTTGAGTAAAGCCTTTGACAACCAATCGAGCTTTGAATCTCACTAGGTTTCCATCATTTTCTTCAGCTTGTACACTCATTTGTTCTTGAGTGTTCTCTTCCCTTTAGGAAGTTTCACCAGCTCGTACGTGTCATTCTTCTTCAAAGAATTCATCTCCTCCTACATGGCCTTCATCCAACAATCTTTATCTTCACAAGATTGCACATCTTGGAAGCTTTCAGGCTCCCCCTCATCAGTGATTAAAATATAATCAGAACTGGAGTATTTTGTAGATGGTTGATGTTCTCTGATTGACCTCCTTAATTGAGGTTCTTTTTCTGGTAGAATGGGGTTCTCTGGCTTCCCCTTCTCAATACCTTCTTCATTCATATCTTTATCTACAATCGTATCTTGATCCCTCACAACTGGCTCTTCTTCTCCATCTTATTCTGATTGATGCATTCTTCTTTCTGTGGCATCATCTGATAGAATGCTCTCTATTGTAATATCGATAACACCGTCACTCGTAGATCTTTCACCGATGATATCATTCTCATAAAATACAAGAAAGTATCTTCTTCCTCCAATGGATTCTGTATCCATGGGACCACAAATGTCAGAGTGTACTAACTCTAACTTATTATTTCTCCTTCTAGAGCTTTTTTGAAATGCAACTCGATATTGCTACCTAGATAAATAATGATCACATGGGTTAATTTTTCCTTTGGCTAATGGAATGAGGGACTTCTTAGCCAGTACATTCAGCCCTTTGTCACTAATATGCGCTAGTTGCCTATGCCGTAAATTTGGTAAAGCATCATCTCCAACTGTATTCAATTGACCCGCACATATTATTAAATGCGTTTTGTATAGCGAGCAACACAATCTTCCTTTCGCCACCACCAACGATCCTTTGGTGAGTTTCCAATTTCCATCACCTATATGTTTGTGATAACCTTCCTTGTCTAATACACTAACAGACAACAAGTTCAACCAAAGATCTGGAACATGTCGCACATTTTTAAGTGTTAATATGCATCCGACACTTGTCTTCACACAGATATCGCTAATTCCCACCATTTATGAGACACTATTATTTCCCATTGTAATAGTACCATAATCACCTAATTTATAGGTTGAGAAGTATTCCCTTTTTGGAACACAGTGGTGTAAGGCACCATTATCTACAATCCACTCGGTATCTACATCTCCAACATAACAACAATCTGCATCATAAGATACTAAAGCCACCTCTCCATCTTCTATTGTGATTGTAGCAGATGTGTTTTTGTTATTATCATGACTTTGGTTTGCATTCTCTTGTTTAAGGAAACGGCATATCCTTTTGAGATGACCCTGCTTTCCACAGTGGTAGCATGACCTCTTCTCCTGGGACTTGGATCTATATTTTGATTTTCCATTCCTTCGACCTCTACTCTCACTTCAGCCTTTATTCTCTGTGAGAAGGGATTGTGAACCGGTACAGGCAATGTAGCTTTTACGAAGCTCTTCATTAAGTAGACTATTCTTTACCATAGACATTATTACCACACCGTTTGGAGCTGAGTTACTCAATGATACGACAAGAGTATCCCAGCTATCTAGTAGAGTTCCCATCAAAAGACATGCTTGCATCTTATCATCTAAGGACATACATGTGACTGCTAACTCACTTACGAATCCTTCAAAGTCATTCAGGTGTTGTGTGATTGATCGTCCCTCAGTCAGTTTCAAGTTTATGACTTTGCGAATCACGAACACTTTTCCTTGAGCAGTTTTAGCCTCGTACATATCCTCTAGCTTCTTCCAGAGAACTTTTGGATCTATTTCATTCCTCACGTGGTTGTACAGGCTAACATCTATCCATTGGCATACTGTACCTAATGTCTGCTTCTTCAACTTTATCCACTAATAATCTTTCATATCCTTCGGCTTTGCGTCATCACCCTAAATTGGATCATACAAATCTTTGCAATTGAGGTAGTCCTCCATTCTAGATTTTCACATTAAATAATTTGTACCCGTCAATTTGATCATTACACCGTCATTCGCCATGTCAAAACTTTAAAACATTGCAAAATTTTACTATTCACGAATACTACTATGTATGTGAATAGTGACTGTATATGTGAATAGTACCCTATACCCAAAATGATGCTTATATATTGGAATAGTAATAGTATGCCTCCCGTATACTTAAATAATACTATTCATAAGGTGATCAAATATGAATAGTATTATTCAAGTTACTGTTTTTCTAAGTTACTATTTTACTACTCACTCAAATTACGTATCTGCAACGATTTTTCGAACGGATTTCGCCACCGGATTTGCCGTAATTTTCTCATCGTCTTGGTATATTTATTTTTGAAAAATATATCCACAGATTTTACTGATAAAACAACCTTTGGCTCTGATACTACTTGTTAGACCCAATAATAGATTACGAGAAAAATAATCGCAGCAGAATAACGGACACACAGATTTTTACTTGGAAACCCTAAATAAATTAGGGAAAAACCACGGGACTAACTCCGAATAATTCTCCCACTATGAAAATAATAGTAGGTACACTAAGAGATTATAAAATAGTGGCACTCAAGTGTTTCCCAAAACCTCACTATTTTCTCTCTTACCCGGCTCTTAGGAACCCTTTCCTAAGGCTCTCTACACAGATTACATTTTTACTATGTTTCTTCTCTCTTGCTCTCTGCTCTCTTCTTGGTCTGCTCTTAAAATGAGAAAAACCTCCTCTATTTATAGGACATTCAAAATGCGTATGGCCGAATTGTGCACAGTAATTTTACTGTGCACTTTTTGAAAAATATTTAGCCGACCTACCTCTTTTTCCTTTTTCTTTTTTTTTTTATTTTTTTAATTCAGTGGGTCCCACCATAAGGAGGACACCACTCAAATTTTAACTTTCATAAAGAAAAGTGGAGGTGGAATCCATGTAACCGATATAACTTTATCCGCCTAAACCGATAAAACTTGAAAACAGAGCTGCTTGAGAACCTCGAAATCACTTACACTCTTAGTACAGCCTAGTCTGTAGAATTCCACCGCTTTAGTGGACTGCCAAAGAAAACACAAACCATCACCAATGAATGCAGGTTATCCAAAAACATGACAAAATTGCCACGTTCCTTGTTAGTCAAATTATCCAAAAACATGACAAAATTGCCACGTTCCACACCGCAAAAAGCTGGGAACCACACCATTTGTCCCGAGAGCTATTAATCAGTGAAAGAACCCCATAATCGAGGTTGACATCCCTTCCGAAAAAGTTCTTAATTACATTCCATAAACTATTCGCGAATGGACATTGGAGGAAAACTCGATCTATTGACTCCACACAACTCCCAGAAAGAGAACATTTAGAAACAGTAGGTTTACCTTTCCTTTGAAGAATGTCATCAGTAGAAATCTGCCCATATATCAATCTCCAACACATCGTAGAGCGTGAAGGGGGCAAGAAGGCCTTCCAAACAAAATCATGCCACAGTTCTACAATATTCGAATTTTGTAACAAGGAATAGGCTCCCTTAACACTAAATGTACCATCACCCACGGGTTTCCAAATGCGTATATTCCAATCATTCCTCAATTGATTCAATCTCAAAATATCATCCCTAACTTCAGCTGGTAACTCATTTAGTAAATTCCATTCGTTATTGACCAAGAAATCTAAAATATTACCTGAGATATATTGTCTTTGTGCATTGGATAAATCGAGCCGATCAGCTAAACATTCACCCATCCAACTATCAAACCAAAAACTTACATTCTTTCCTGACAAAAATCAACCAACCAGCCTGCTCCCTGACTAGTCTAAAGATGCCTATGATGGAGCTCCATATCGATAAACCTATAGGTAGTCTTAGCATATCTCCTGTTTTCAGAATGAAATGCGATTACAATAGAGAAGGCGTAAAGTACAGGCCCTCTAGAATTTCTTAGCTTAACTTAGCAAGTAATGCCTTATTAATCGTTTGTAAGCTCTTGACCCTGAGACCACCACATTTTAATGGCTTGCAACAGGTAGACCATAGGAAAGTGATCAACTTTCTATTGGTAGTTAAGCCTTTCCAATCAAAAGTCCTTATAGCTCATTCCATTTCTCATAATAAATTAGCAGGCCATTTATAAACCGAGAATGAGTGAATAAAAAGAGCTCTGAATTAGAGAGTTTACCAAACAAATGTGACCTACCATTGAAAGAGAATTTCCCTTCCACCCTGTAAACTAACTCAAGATCTTATCTGCCAAACCCCTCAGATGTATCCTCTTAGGAACCCCCCTGAACAAAGGGACCCCGCAATATAGGAAAGGAGTATCCAATCTCCTTACACCTAGGATATTGTAAGTATCCCTTGCCCGTTTCGAACTAACACCTTTCCCATAGTATACCGAGCTCTTCTTCCAATTTACGACTTACCCCGATAAAGAAGCTTAATCATCAAACAAACATTTAAGGCTTTGGAAATTTCGTTTAGTGGCTGTCCCAAAGATGACCACATCATCAGCATAAAGAAGATGAGAAGGGAAAACCAAATTTTGCGTATAACACATTGGAACAAAAGCACCGTCACTCACCGACTTTGAAATAGAATGGCTGAGATACTTTTTGGTAAGATAAAATAGCAAAGGAGAAAGGGGATCACCCTGCCTCACCCCCTTTGAACATTCAAAGTAGCCCGTAAGCTGCCCATTAATACGTAGAGAGATACGAAAAGTCAATAGGATTTTTAATATCCAGTCCCAAAATTTCTGTGAAAACCCGAAACAATCCAGAACATTTAGCAAAAAACCCCAATCAAGTGTGTCAATAGCCTTTCGAATATCTACTTTAAGCACCATTCTCCCCCCAAATTCCTTTTTGTCTAGAATATTAAATCCTTCTGAGGCCAAAGCAAAACTATGACTAATTTTTCAATCTTTGATAAAACCAAACTAATGTTTCAAAATAATGCCGGATGCCACTGCTCCAAGACGATTTGCAATCAACTTTGTCATAATTTTGAAAAAAAGTTAGAGCAAGCAATTGGGCAAAAATGCTCAAAATAATCAGCCCCGTCTACTTTAGGAATGAGGACCATGACACTAGAATTAAAACCAGTAGTCACTTTGCCCATATCAAAGAACCACCATACGCATTTACAAACAGCATTGCCAGTAACATGCTAAAAGGATTGGTAAAATTTACCCGTAAAACCATCAGGTCCAGACGCGCTATCCCCATCCATGTCAAAAACCACGCCACAAATCTCCTTCAAAGAAGGCCTTTAGATTACTGACATATTCTCATCATCTGTCACCAATTCCAGGATCATAGAACCAACCTGATCGTAGCCAGAATGCACGTCTACTTGACTCCAAAAAAGTGAACTATAAAAATCCACCACGTGGCTCGAAATAACCTATGGATTAGTAGTAATAACACCATTTATATTCAGCAATCCCAAACCTAAACCTGATTTGCAAAGCTTTGTCTGACGATGGAAAAATCAGTGTTTTGATCGCCCACCCAAAGCCAGTTCAAGCGGCCTTTTTCCTTGAATTAAATTTCCTAATGATTAAGCACCGTGTCAAGGCTAGCATGTATCTCAATCTCCTTTTCCGCAAGCTCCTCAGTGAGGCCCCACTCTTCAATCTCTGATTGAACCAAACGTAAAGACTCCTGTCAGTTGGAAATACGATGATTCAAGTTTCCAAAAACTAATTTATTCCATTCACGCAATTGACCTCGTAAAAATTTCAAATTATATGTAAAATTTTGCATCGATGCCGATAATGAAATCGAACTCCAATTCAAAAAAATAAAATCATGAAAGTTAGAGTGCGTAAGCCACACACTTTGAAATCAAAAAGTGAAAAACTAACCTCCCCATTTGAGCATTCGACTATAATTGGGTTACGGTCAGAATGATGCCGTGGAAGGACCTGACAACGAGTGTTATTCTAATAATCAAGAAAGTTTGAATTAACCATAGTGCGATCAAGAATACATTGTATGTTCAGAGCTCCCTGTCTTTCATTGGTCTAAGTAAATTGTGACCCCGAGAGAGGTAAATCCATCAAACCGCCCTATAAGAAAAGGCATTGAATTCCCTACAAGCAACAACATTTATATTTCCTCCCCTTTTTTCATGCGCTCCACGTACTACATTAAAATCGCCAATAACGATCCTTGGGCAACTCTGCTGAGTACTCAAAAGTTCCTGCCATAGTACTTTAAGGTCTACAACAAAATTACTACCATAGATAAAAGAATAGTAATGCCTTTGCCCTAAAATTGAAACCTCAAAACTAACAGACTGCTCTCCCCTAAAAATATTCGAGGCATGAATATTATGAGAGGAGAAAACCCATTTAGATTGAAGATTTCTGTTATTTCCTGCAATAAACCTTAAAGCCGCAGTATTCTAGAATCGTGAGTCATCAAAAGGTATCGTAGGCTCAACCAAACAAACTAAATCCGGACGATAGGTCTGATAAAAATTCAAAAAAATCTGTTTAGTAGAGGGATTTCCAATTCCTCTACAATTCCAATACAAAATCTTCATTTACGTGTTCTTGAAGGATTTTAACATCCCTGGCCTCTCCCGGCTTACCCCCTCCCCCTACCACGACCTTGCGCCTGATGGCCCTTCTTGTTGTTTTTGTTGGAATTAAAACACTCAAATGAACAACTTTTATTAAACTTGAAGGTATTACAAGAACACTCTCACTCAAAATACAAAACTACAACTCACTCTTTACTTCTTTTCTCTCCAAAGAAGTTCTTATTTTTGTTGATGATAAACAAATAAACAACTCACCTATTTATAGGTAAATTATACAACTCTTAACTAATGTAATTACTCACCACCACCTCCAACTAATACAATTAATAGCCAACTTATTTAGTTAATTTAAGGGCCTCCAAATTAGTTGTAGTTAATAGCCTCCAATTTGGTTATCACACACAAAAATCCACATACTTAAATTACCTAAATAAATTTACCACATTTTGGATTTATGGGATTGGAATCTAATTGATTGGATTTGGGTTTTTGGTTTTCATTGATATGGATCAAGTTTATAATCCAACACCCCCCTTAAACTTGATCTTGTCATTCCGAGTGAGCTTCTCAATCTAATGTAGTTTTTGCTTGTGAGCGGCTTAGTGAAGATATCCGCAATTTAATCTTATGTCTTCACGTATTCAACTTGTACTTCCTTTCTTGCCACACTCTCTCTTATGTAATGGTAGCAGATATCAATTTGTTTGCTTCGATCATAGAATACAGGATTCTTTGCTAAGGCAATGGCTGACTTATTGTCAGCACAGATCTTAGTCGGCTCCTCTTGCATTAACCCAATCTCCTTCAATAAATTTCTAAGGCAAATTGCATGACAGATGTATGAGGTTACTGCAATATATTCTGCTTCATATGTAGACAAAGTTACAATCATTTGTTTCTTTAAAATCCATGTGAAAGTAGTGTCTCCCATGAAAAACATGAATCCACGAGTGCTTCTTCAGTTATCTACGTCTCCACCCTAATCGCTATCGCTATATCCAACAATCTTGTAATCATTAGATACCAAATAAAATAAGCCAAACTCATTATACCTTTAAAATAACGAAGAATTCTCTTAGCAGCTTTGAAATGGGTGGTTGTTGGTGACTCCATATACCGGCTTCCTAATCCGACTGCATGAAGGATATCTGACCTCGTGCATGTAAGATAGTGTAGAATTCTAACCAAACTTTTGAAAAATGTTGGATCTACACTTCCCCTTCTTTATATTTGGACATCTTGATCCCGTACTCCACCAGTGTGCTTATTGGCTTGCAGTTATCCATCTTGAATTTTTTCAAGAACTTCTTCGCATATCTTTCTTGTGAAATGAAAATTCCATCCTTTTTTTTTGCATTACTTCTGTACCAAGGTAGTATGCCATGAGTCCCATGTCTGCCATCTGGAACTCCTTCGCCATCACTTTCTTGAATTCATCAAACATTCTTTGGTTGCTTTCAGTGAAGATCAAATTGGCCACACAGAGGAACATAATCAAAATATATCCATCTTTGATCTTTATGTACAAAGTGTGCTCATAGGGACATTTATTGAAGCCATTTTCTCGGAAGTACTTGTCGATTCTACTATTCCATGCCCTTGGTGCTTGTTTTAGCCGATAAAGAGCCTTCTTTAACTTCAACACCTTGCCTTCATGGCCTTTTGCTTCGTAGCCTGGTGGTTGTTGAATGTAGACTTCCTCTTTAAGTACTCCATTTAGGAAGGCTGATTTTACATCGACTTGATGAATCCTCCATTTATTTTGAGTCGTTGAAGATATGATTTACCTAATAATTTCCAATCGAGCAACTTGAGCAAACACCTCATCGTCATCCATTCCAGTCTTTTGATAGTAGCCTTTTACAACAGGCCTTGCCTTATGTCTTTCAATCTCTCCCTTGGCATTTCACTTTATTTTGTACACCCATTTGACACCTATTGCCTTGTGTCCTTTGGGAAGTGAAGTGAGTTCCTATGTGTCGTTCTTGTCAATGGCCTTGATTTCTTCATCCATTGTATCTCTCCATTGTTTCTCTTCTGCAGCTTCTTGGAATATCACCGGCTCACAATCAATAAATAGATAGAATAATGTAAGATTGTATAATTGTTCAGTCACCTCATAGAGTTCTCGAAGACTTCTCATACGATGCACTTCTCTTTCATCTTCAGTCTCACTTGAGGATGGAGAATGCGATGATGATGACCCATCTCCATGAGTAGGAGAATTTGGTGGAGTTGTGAGGCCTTGTTGAAGTTGTCTTAGTTGCTCAAGCATTGTCTGCTCATCTTCCTCAAATGGGAAAAAATTAAAGTACTCCGTTTGAGAATCGAAGTTCCATTCACCTTCTTCATCAAATATCACATCTCGACTGATCAAAAACTTCTTGTCATTCGGATTGTATAGCCTGTAGCCTTTTGAGCTTGACTCATAACCGATGAAAATAAAACCTTTGCTTTTATAATCAGGCTTGGTTTGATTCTCATCTGGTACATGAACATAAGCTATGCTCCCAAAGACTCAAAGGTGGGAAATTTTGGGCTTTCTTCTGCTCCATGCATTTTGTCTTTCCCCACAAACTTCTTGTAGGATAAAGATTTAATAGGTAAACTGCACATCCCATTGCTTCCGCCCAAAACTCCTTGGGTAGTTTCTTGCTTTTGAGCATACTCTGTGCCATGTCAAAATTGTTCTATTCTTCCTTTCTGCCACACCATTTTACTGGAGGGATCTAGGAACCCTTAAGGGTTGACGGATTCCATGTGTTGCACAAAACTCATTGAATTCATTGGATGTAAATTCTCCTCCTCGATCAAATCTCATGGATTTGATCTTATGACCGCTCTCCTTTTCCGCAACTGCTTCGAACTTCTGAAACACTCCAAAGACTTCTGATTTTTGCTTCAAGAAATATACCAAAGTTTTTCTTGAATAATTATCTAAGAAGAGAAGGAAGTAGTTACTATTAGCGACAGAACTTGGTGTAATAGGACCACACACGTCGGTATGGATGAGCTCGAGTGGCTTCTTGGCTTTATAGTCTGACTCCTTTGTAAAGCTTCTTATAAATTACTTCCCTTGTAGACATCCTTCACACAATTGATTGGGATTGTTGATACATGGTAAACCTCTAACCATTCCCTTCTTAGATAACAGCTCCAATCCTCCAAAGTATGGATGCCCAAATCGAAGATGCCATAGCCACGATGCGTCTTTGTAACAAGTCTTTAGACACTTTGCAATATCATTTTTGATATTCAAAGGGAACATTCTATTCTTCGACATCTGTACCTTGGCGATTAGATTCCTGTTGCCATCTCTTATAAAAAGACTACAATCTTTCATATGAATATCATAGCCTTTTTCTAAGAGTTGGCCCAAACTAAGAATGTTGCATTTCATACCAGGTACATAGTAGACATTTGAAATCATTTGGTGGCTATCATCCTTTGCTCTAAAAAGGAAGTTACCTCTTCCCTTCATTGAATTCTTGCAATCATATCTAAATGAGACATCGCCGCTTACTGCTTCATTAAGCTCCACGAACATGTTCCTTCTTCCACACATGTGATTGCTTGCACCGGTGTCGAGATACCACATGTTGTCTTGATGATCCTTATTGTTGTTATATACTAGTAATAGTGTTTCTTTCTCCTCAATCTTCTCCTCCATGAAGTTCACCTTCTCCTTGACTTGCTTATTAGGAGTTCTACATTCTAAAGCTTAATGCCCAAACTTTTGACAATTATAGCACCGGACTTGAGATTTGTCATACCTTGCATTCGAATTGCCTCTTTCGTGACCTAGTATGGAACTTTCTCCTTTCTCATAGTTATTGTTGGAATTGTTATCGTAATTCGAACTTCATCCACGACCACAGATACCACCTCATCCGCGGCCTCGTCCTCTGCCTTTGCCTCTTCCATGGTTATTTCTACCATTGCCTTGACCTTCACTCGTATCCTTGAGTTGTAGCTTGAGGAATTGCTCAGAGATACCTTATTTCTTCTTATGCTTTTCTTTATAGGCTTGTAGTGATCCTTGGAGTTCCTCAATTGTCATTTCCTACAAGTCGTTGGTTTCTTCAATCATCACCTCGATGTGCTCAAATTTAGGATCCAAAGAGCAAAGTATCTTCTCTATTATTCTTACATCTTCTAACCTCTCACCATTTCTTTTCAATTGATTAGAAACAGCTGCTACTCTAGAAAAGTATTCAGAGATAGACTCAGATGATTTCATGTGCAAGGATTCAAACTCACCTCTTAGTGTTTTGAGACGGACCTTCTTCACCTTTTTGACTCGTTTGTAAGAGGTTCGTAGCTTCTCCCATGCTTGTTTGGAGGAAGTTGCACTTGAAATCTTTTCAAAACCGTCATCATCCAATGCTTGATAGATGAGAAAGAGAGCTTTGTTATCTCTCTTTTGGGAATCCTTCAAAGTTGTAGCTTGATCTGGCGTGAGAGAGGCTTCATTTTTGGGCTCCTTGAAACCTTTCTCTATGATATCCCAGACATCATGCGAACCGAGAAGAGCCTTCGTCTTGAGACTCTAATTGTTATAGTTGTTATTGTTTAGTATTTGGAACTTGAAACGATGCCACACTATTCGCCATCTTACTCAAATACCTTTTCTAGACGTATAGAGGCTGTTTCGACACTTTTTGGAATCTCTTGCAATGCTCTGGATGTATTGCAATGCTTTTGGCTATCTACTACGACACTTTCTGGGCTTTTTAGCTACTGCAATGCCTGGGCAGTTTCAACTCAATTTTTTCGCACTCGAAAGAAAAATTATTTTCGGCAGGAGGACTCGAGCTCTCAACCTAGCTCTAGTACCACTTTGTTGGAATTAAAACACTCAAATGAATAACTTTTATTAAACTCGAAGATATGACAAGAACACTCTCACTCAAAATACAAAACTACAACTCACTCTTTACTTCTTTTCTCTCTAAAGAAGTTCTTATTTTTGTTGATGATAAACAACTAAACAACCCACCTATTTATAGGTAATTATACAACTCTCAACTAACACAATTACTCACCACCACTTCCAACTAATACAATTAATAGCCAACTTATTTAGTTAATTTAATTGCCTCTAAATTGGTTGTAGTTGATAGCCTCCAATTTGGTTATCACACACAAAAATCTACATACTTAAATTACCTAAATAAATTTACTACATTTTGGATTTGTGGGCTTGGACTCCAATTGATTGGATATGGATCAAGTTTATAACAAAAAAATTTTTAGTTACTTTAGTTGTGGTTTCACAACTAATTTCCTCCATATCAGAACAATCTACCCAAAATTTTCCCGATACAACATTATTTTTTGGAGTCCGACTCTTAATCACACTGTCATTAGACTGGCCTTTTTTACCAACATCTGGGGACAGATTATTTTCCTCACTATCCAACTCTTCAGGATCGATAAATTATCCATCAATACCGTCATTTGTAGAAGGATTATCCTGGCTCAGATCGACCACTAAATTAATTGGTTGCATGCTTTGAATTAGAGCTATATTTACATTAACTTCCTTAACTTTATTCGGAACAGACTCTACTGATTGGTCCACTAAATTTTCCCCCGCTTGAACATCAACCATAGCATTACCCACTGGTAAAACCAAATCTTCAGGTTTATCTACCTGAATCTCCTGTATAGGTAGATGATCCCCCAGGTCCGTTAAAAATCTTTATTGAACTTTATTCAATGAAATAGAACCTACAGCCGCTGTTTCTGTAACATCAGCCTTTTTAGTTGCAGGCGTGACAGGGTCATTATTACGCAGCCCCATAACAGCCGTTGACTTATTCTGAACCTAATCTCCTACTTTTTTGAGCACTTGATAAGCTTTAACCTTAGAGTTTTGATGGCATTCCTTCCATGAATGTCCTATTTTAGAGCTTATTTTACGAAAATTCGATATGTTCTCATATTCAACGTCAAGCCATAATTGCTTACCTTCTTTCTCCACACCAACAGTGTAAATCAAAGGATTTGCTAAGTCGACATCTATTAGGACCCTAGCAAAGTGTCTAAAACCTTCATCTAGAGTCGCCCTATCCACTCTAGAAAACTCCCCAATCCCTTTAGCAATACAAGCAAGGATTGCGGCATCCCAATACTCCCACGGCAAGCCACATAGTCGCACCCACACAAGTGCTTTCATTGTCCTCCGATCCTCAGGTCTAAAATTAGGCTATCAGGGCTGGATTATGAACGTACTAGGTTTCAATCCAATAGTTCCTTTCGCCTAAATTTTCTGCTTCATAACTTGAGTTGACAAAAAAATATGATAGTACCACTTACCAAGCGAAAGCAACCTCCATGCTTCTTTAATATCCCAGATTGCTGTTAAAGATTCTTTCAAGTCAGTTAGCCGATAGGGTTTATCCCCTTTTTGAAGAATCAATCAGCCTATCAGGGAGTTGGCACACATCGCCACTATTTTTTCAAGAAGACCATGTGAAATCTTGACTGATGTAAAGTCGCCCTTAGTGGAGACTTTGGCGGTTGCCATGACTTCCAGAATGCAAAAATTGTTACCCTTGACAATATTGGCAAAACTTGTCTGCCCCTTTGAATATTTCGGAATAGGGTTTTCAGTTTCTTTCGACATTACGGTTGGTGCCTTGGTGAAGATTTCTCGGCTAAAGAGCCCAGCTATATTCCCATAAAAAAATCAGGTGGTTTAGAGCTACCAGAGTGACCGGCAGCCATGGAGGCAATTGGCAGCTGGAGAGATTGAAAGGAAAGTTATACGATTGAAACCCTAGCAGAGGACTAGAGAACGTTTTTTCTTCCTAAATTCATAACTTAACATAACTTATAACATCAAGATATGTTAAATCAAAAGAATTATATCAACAAAATAATATCAAAACCTCATTTATTTCTCAACAAATAAATATTTTGATTCAACACAATTTTTACCCTTTTCAAAACTTTAAAATATGAACTTATGAAATAAAACTATTCAAATTCATAAACCTTAACTACCACAACGCAAATCTCATGATTCTACCAAATTAGCAAAGAAGAGCAAATATAGAAATTAATAATCTCAAAAATATTCTATGATTCATATAGCTCATTCCGACAACACACTATCTTTGGTTATTAAAATCTTGTCGGACTCAAAAGTGATCTTCACTCCATTTTTGCCTAAAAGGCTCACTAAAACTGATTCGATTTAAACATTTAGAACAAGTAGCACCTCATTATATATGCTAAAGATGTGAGCTTGTAGAGAACCTTTCTTCTCTACTTTCAACTTGGGTGTATATGACTAGGGAGCAATTTTATGCATTTACAAAAATAGGGATCGTTACTCCATAGTAAATAATCCACTCATTCACATCAATCACCGTGTTTACTTATGAAATGACGAAGAATATAATATCATCTACATCAACTAGATTGTTTTTAAGTTGAGCAGGATTGTCAAATTTCACAACTCTTTTCCTCCATTTAGGGTCATAATGACCACATATATAAAAGTTCCCTTAATTTCATTATTGAAGCTTTTATTACTTTTGACCATATAAACATAACTAAATTTGTACCTTTTCTCTTGATGAGTCTTGGTCTTCATGATGTTTGCCTTTGAAATGATCTCCTTCCCTTTGGTCATTTTGATCTCCTTCCAATCAATATCTTCTAGGGCAAATCTTATTAATATCCCCACAGACCATCACTCTCTCTAAACCCTGAATATACGATACTAATTCACCCTAAAGCTAATTCCTCTCAACATAATTCATTGGCCCATACAGATATATCAAATTAACATCAACAAAACACGACACCATATGTAAACTACACCACCTTTCGCAGAGCAAATAACTATACCCCTGAACGTCCTAGAGTTCCACGAAACCAATAAACCACCCGACAAGCCTCTAGATGGTATACAATGAGATTGAAAGTCATTATGTCCCCAAAATTTATGAATGACCTGATCCAACACCACCCCCACCTTCGTTTCAACTAACATAAAAATCTACAAATGCCACTTCCTAACACAAGAACGCACAAGAAACTGTTTTGCACCATTCATAACACCACCCTGGTAATTCCAACTTAATAGACTAAAAGATAAAAAACATAAATTCACAAACCTCGATAATGAAAGCTCTTCTCAATGTGCTACTAAAGCCTCCACTATCACCGCCTCATGCTGCCCATTGAACAATTCTAGTTTCTTGCCCACTTTGAAGGTCAAAATTTCTTCACTCACCATTGAGATACCCTTCTATGCCCTAATAATCACTCTATTGATATTGGATATGTCCAGACCTAATGAAATTGAGACCTCATTGGCTGAGGCAACACTATTCTCAATTCTTAGAACCAAATTCCCACTAGCTATGGGACTCCCCGCAGAATGGCTTCCATTCCCACTTGATTGCACCTCAGTTTCCTCCCCTACATCCTGAGATTTCACAACTGAGCATGACTTACTAAAGTTAGAAGATTCGGCCTCTGAGTCACTCGAAGAATAATCAACTTTATCATCGCATTTTTGGCAGCCTACACCTTGTCTCAGATTGGTAAAAACCATCACCTCCCTTGATCCAATTGTGAGCTTGAAATTGCAAGTAGTAGTGCCTAAGGGGACCAAAACTAGGCAAGACACTACATCAAGATGATCCGACCTCTTAAAATTAAAGTCAATGGCTACAATATGGCCAAAATGATGTGCCAAATCATAAATCAGCTGCTCATAAATTACCGATGGCGATATTCCCATAAAATCAAGATACATTATGCACTCCGAGGGAACAAAATCAGTAGGTGACACTTCCACCAAGGATAGCACATGGTTCATCACCTTCCAATCCCTATTCACAAATCAATGCAAATCCTCGATAGTAAAAAATGAGATAAACACAAAATCCCCACCTGTAGGGGCAGCCGCATCGATATTAAAACCGTTCCCATTCAGCAATTCGTATATATTCCTAACATAGGCTGTATTTTTCAGACGGGCCAAGCATGATTTAGCTTACTAGGGTGAGGCATTGATTAGAACTTCCGAACTCTCCATCAAACTTTCTTTTTCGTTTGTATCCTTCCTAGTTCTCGTATCTTCCTTGTTCGCGGTGCCTTTCGAGTCCTTGGAATCAGTCACGACAACCGCATAAGATCGATTATCATGCGGTGATTCCTTAAAGATTGTTTTTTTATTTTATAGCAAACTTTCTTGGCTGATGTTTAATAATAGACCAGTTAGAGGTAGAATATCTAGATTGGAACACACGTAATCTGACAACTTCAATTGTTATGATGTTTAACCTGTAAAGCACCTCCTCTAGAGGAATTTACCCATCCAGATTCATGAAACCAAAGTTAAGATTCCTAGCGTTTCTCCTCGAGACAAAAACCCAACCCATCACTCCATAGCTTTTGAAAATCCATTTCATGGCCTCTAAATCATACATATTAGGAAAATTTTTGAAGTAGATCTTATTGTGTTCGAGTTATTTGTATATCCTGTGGCTTGCGAATTTCCATTGTGTGGGTATAGGCGCATGGGCTGTTGGTTTAGTCAATTAGGTCGGCTTGGGTGGTAAAGGAAAGGCTGGTAGCAGTGGCTGGGGATCGACACTAGTGACCGGCGACGATCAGTTGTAGTGGGGGGGGCGGCAGTTGGATAACGCCAAGGTTTAGGGTTCACCATTTAAATTATTAGTTTCATTGATCGATATTATATACTTATTTCTCACAATTCTTCTTACATGAAATTGTTTAGGCCAAATACATAATTTACAACTCTTACTTGGCTCATAGTTGCTACTACATATCAAATTTACAATGTATTCTAGCTATTAGCCCTCAATTCAAACAAACTAAACCACATTTCTCTTTGTACATAATGTATATGACAAACACATAGTTTGAGATACGTGATTTTATTTGTCTAAATTACGGGTGCTAATAGGACACTTACACACGATTTTGATAAATGGTTGTTTTGTCGAAATTGAAAGAGCTAATGCATAAAGCACTTAATGTTCGGGAATAATAGATACATGGTGTTAGATGCCAAGGACAAATTATATATTACTCATGGAGTAGAAGGAAAGCGTGGATAGAATACTAGATCCCGTCGATCATGCATGATAATGATAACTCATAAATCTGACTTGCTTACTGCCTATTTCATTTAATTACTTGAATGATTTGCTCCTGATTTTATGATGATTCTGTGTCTATTTAGGCCTCGTTTGTCTGTAGGAAAATAATGTGCAAATGAAAATGTTATGCAAGAAAAAATATTTTGTAGGAGAATAAAATATTTTTCTGTGTTTGGCCCAACAGTGAAAAATGTATTCTGGTGTTTGTTTAAAATATTGGAAAATATTTTCTAACCACAAAATTTAAGTACTCAACATTATTTATTTTAATATATTAACGTTTTCAATCATATTCATATAAAAATAATAAAAATATGTAAAATATTGAATTGTTATTTTATAAAAAGCAAGTCTTGTAGAACAATTTGTATTTTTACATAAAAATAAATATAGGTATAGGTAGATTGGAAATGGTATGTGGTAACATTAATGGTGAAGGTGAAATATACATAGGCAACAATGGTGGTGGTGGTGGTGGTGGCTGTAGAAGTGGAGATGGAAGTAGAGATGGTGGTGGTGAAAACAAAGTTGAAAATGAAAGTAAGGATAATGGTGGTGGTGGCAAAAATTGGGTGGAGGGGGTAGTGGAGGTGAAGGTGGTGGTGGCGGCGACGACGGTGGGCTGGGTCGAAGCGGTGGTAGTGGTGGCAAAGAAGGTGGTGGTAGTTGTGGTGGTGAGATGAAAGAAATGATGGTGTTGATGATTGAGGCGGGATGAAGAAAGTAAATGTGATAGAATAAGGAAAAATATTTTCCCCTTTTTTAGAGGGTAAAACATTTCCCATTATTTACACTACATTTTCATGTTAAGTTACAAAATATTTTTCATTGACTTATTATCAAAACAAAACAAACGCCGAAAAATCCGGAAAATATTTTCCTACATAATATTTTCCGGCAAACAAACGGGGCCTTAGGTTATGAACACTATTTGGGTTTATTTAGTAAGTTGGGAGATCATAGACGCATTTTTCAGGATATTGAAGCAAATTGGAATTAAAGAGTTTTTTTATTCCTAATTGAAGACAAAGACTTCTAGATTTAATTTAGACTTTATTCCATTTTATGTATTTTCCTATCATATCTTTACCTTTTTAGTTGTTTCAAAAAACTCCATTTCTTATTTTAGTCCTTATATTTAATAAGGATATTTCTTTCCAATTTATCTTAGGATTTATTTTCAGCTTAAATATGGGAAAAATCTCATCTTCTAAAACATCTTTTGTTCGGCTCCTTCTTTAATGAATTATTTTGTTGTCTTTTTAATTATATTTAGCTAACTTTCATTATCTTTCAGCTGAGGATTAAACTTGAAGCTAATTGCATGTTGTGAGGCTTGTTCTTAATCTTCTTTCGAATTTCAGTTTTCAATTAAGCCGGTAATATCTTTCTCATTATACTTTTGATCTCTTCAATTTGGCCAATTGTTGTTTTCGGAATTGTAATGAATTGTTATTTCATTAAATTTATGCTCAACATAGTTTAATGAAAGGTTGTAACAAATGATTTCTTTTGTAAAGTTTTCATCATTTATTTGATTTAAATCAATCTTTCTGCTTGATCATCATAATTTTGGTTTAAAGTTGGTTCTTCAAAACATAATGTTTTGATGGTTAAATCTTGACAGCTTCTGCAAGTGTATCTGATAATCGAGGGTTACTGGTTTACCTCATCTAAAATTAATATCATATGCAGAAAAAAAATTTTAACGCATGCTCATCATGGTTATAACCAACTAATTGAAGTTTCAAAAATCTATATTTTATGCCTATGATCAATTGTAACTAAGCTGAGAGCTTCCTTAATCAAGAGAATTACGCATTCATTGTTTCTTCTATTTATTTTTTTTCAAAACTAAACAATCTCAAAACCCCGATTTTATTTATTTGTTTCATTTTTGTTGGTCATTAATTTGAATAGAATTGATTTTGTTAGTCTTTGTGGATTCGACCCTACTTACTCAAACTACAATTCCAATCATTGGAGTGATAGGAATTATTTTTGGTGGAATCGACACCTGTCAGATAATGAAAAGTAGCAACATTGGGATTCGTTTTTAAACCGTGTGCCATGCCCGTTCCAAGCTTGTTGGGGCCTATGGGCGAGATAAAGAAATTAGGGCCCTTTTTACGAGTAAAGTAGTAAAAAAACCTTCAATTTTGAACATTGTATTAAATTATTAATATTTTGAGGAAGTTATGATTTAAATTTGCAACATTTAACCAAATTTTGTAAGAGAGAAATATCATTTGATCTAAATTCAAATGATATTTACATTTCAAACTACAAATTAAGAAGCTAAAAGATTTTACTTTGGGCCTTTTCTACTCCAGGCATTGGGTGGTCGCCCCTATTGCCCACCTCCTCAGGAACGGCCCTGCGTATGCCGAAAAATCATATTGTGAGTCTAAATTCCGTTGATCATACGCATAATGACGAAAATGGTGTTATCGAGATCCATTGACATCGCAACATCAATAGAATTTGATCCCTCAAAAAATAAGCGAAAGTTATGCGAAACATCTCTCTTATCCAATAATAACGAAAATAAAAAAAACTATCCATTTCTATTACATCAAAGCCTTTATATATACCAATTATCGTAAAGGAAATAACAAATTATATATAATAAAAATCATAAATACACTTAAGTTCCTAAATAGCTAAACATAAATATGAAACTTTATTATGAAAATAAATACATTCTAAATTTGAATAATCCTAATCAAAGTAAATATCTTTCTTAAATAGATAATCCTAAATAGTAAACATTATTACAAAAATAAATACATTCCAAATTTAAATAAATCTAATGAAATGCCTTTGCTGATGCACTTTCTTTAAAAAAAATTGCCTCATTTGGACTTACATTAAATGGAAAAAGAATCCGCAACCCGCTTCGGATGTGACTCGAACCTGAGACCTCTAGAGATCAAAGCTTCAGTGTTAACCATTAAGTCAACACCTCAGTCACATTGAAGAATCAATAATCAATTAGAATGGTGGAATGACGTTCCAGATATTTGTTTCAATTTTTAAATTCATGATATTTATTTTTTTGAAAAACCCCTAGAGGAACAATGTGTCCCCCAACGGCTAAAAGTTTGGAGCAGGTGAAAATTTCGGGGCAAAGTCTCCGACTAAGTTGGTTTCTCCGCTTACCTACAAAACATCTATCCCTCTTTTATTAATAAATATAGCCACCGTTCTCAAGAAGAGAACGTGAGCCAATCAATTACAAGACAATAGCAAACTAGGGAGATTAAAAACATCAGATGCAACAAAGCTAACATCGCGCCTCCTATATTTAAACATAAACCAACAAAGATAAATACTAGAATCGATAATGTCCTCTGAGCTTAGGGTTCCTTCAAAAACAAAACTATTCCTTCGTTTCCACAGGCCCCATGCGATCAAGAACCATAGCGACGTGCCAAACTCCCTACATATGCCCACAGCAAAAAACTCGCGCCAACTGACCAAAAATTCAGCCCCCGTTCTAGGCATAACAACCAAAATCCCAAACAGTATAAAGGCCAGCGACCACACCTTATAACTGCTAGTACAATGCATAATGGCGTGATTAGTTGATTCCACCATGTCACAAAAAGGGCAAATGCTATCGGGAACAGCCAGACAATTGCGATTAAAAAGGAAACTTTTAGTGGGAAGTCTATTATGAAAAACAAGCCAACCAAAAAAATCAACTTTAGAAAGCAGACAAGCATCCCATGTCAGCAAGAAGTTAATATCCGGTTTAGGCCACCGTATCGTATTATAAAAACCAGCACAAAATGAAGACGTCGAGTACGATTTGTTCCCCTCAATAGTCCACACAAAACGTTCATGATATTTATGGCTGAGACTTTTTTTTTTGAAAAACCCTTGGAGAGACAGTGTATCTCTCCAACGGCTAAAAGATTAGAGTGGGTGAAAATTTCGGGGCAGAGTACCCAACTAGGTTTGTTCCTCTGCTTACCTACAAAACACCCACCCATATTTTATTAATAATGGTTCTCGAAACAAGAACCAAAAGTACATCAAATTACATAATAAGAATCCTCGGGTTCGTAAACAAATCAGAAATCGAAAGGCTAACATTGCGCTTATAGGAATGAAAAAGAAACCAACAAAAATTGATACTCGCAATTAAAATATCCCTATCATCAGTTTCATCTCGAAAAATCTTCTTGTTGCGGCGCTTCCAGAGATTCCATGATATAATGAACCAGAGAGACCTACCAAATTCATGGGAGATTCCAGGTTTGAAGAATGTGCACCATAACAGAAGGAAGTTGTAACTATCATTCGGCATCACAACCTGAATATCCAGCCACCGGAATGCATCTCTCCAAATCTGATAATTCGCGTGACATAAAAAGAGGCTGTGTTCCAAAGATTCAGGTAGTGGACAGAACGGAAAACCGGCGCTAGTTAACATACGATAACCCCTCTGGAAAAGGGACTCACGTGTCGGTAACCTATTGTGAAAGACCAACCAGCCAAAAATTTTTATCTTGGGGAGCATGTGGGAGGACCAAATGAGTGTAAAGTCTCTCAATGGATTCGGCCATAATCGTTGTTGATAATATCCATGATAAAAGGACGCTGCTGAATATTTTTTCTGAACTCCAACGTCCCATAGGAAGCAATCTCCTCTCAGGAAGAAGGTGGGGCTGTTTACGGTTTCCTGGTCTTGGAAGAGCGTTGGGCATGAAATTGATATCCAGGTTTTCAGTTCATTGCATCGTTGTTGGATCGTAATGCGGAGGCTTCTTTTCCAAAAGGGGCGGGTTTGGGAACGATTGGAAAACATATGACTACACCCTTCGAAAATGGTTGAGAATTTCCTATTGCAAATCGCAAATAAGTCGGGGAAGAGTGATTTGATTGGAGTGTTCGAGGTCCAGTTATCATGCCAGAACAACCCGTTTTGACCATCTCCCACTTGAACACGCACCTGTGATGAGAAGAAGGACCAAATTCTCTCCTTTTTAAAGCAGCATTTTATAATTTCACGCCATAATGGAGAGACAAGCTTGGAGTCGAGAAGAGTCATTTCATGCCACGAACTAATCCCGTAACGCCGAACACAGTACATTGACCACAAGGAGTCATCATTGCGGTCTCCCATTTCCCAAATCCATTTAAAGAGTAGGCTGGAGTTAACAAGATTTAGATCCCGAATTTCCAATCCCCCAAGGTGATATGGTAAATTGATCGTAACCCAGCTTACTTTGCATATGCCATTGATCGAAGAGTCGCCTCGCCACAAAAAATTGCGCATTAGTTGATTTATGGCTGAGACTTATTTCGGTTCACATAATAATTTTTTGTTGTAAACTTTATTTTTATTTCAATTTTATCATTTTGAGCTAGGCCGTGTTGCTTAGATGTACGGGGTGCCGACCTGGCCGGGATACCCATCCCTTGGCATTAGCAGACCTCAATTTTATTCAAAAAAAAATTATTCATTTCTGTCTATAAAAAGAAACTCATTACAAATAGAATTATTTCACCGGTTGAATTGCGCAGCATCAATAACTTCACCTGTTGTAAACAGAAGCACGCCAACCAAACCACACCACACCATACCTCAAGTTTTATTAAATTATATTACAAATCTTGAGTTGATACATTGATTAATACACTCTGCACACCCATAAGGATATTAGATGAAATCTTTATATTTTAAAACCTATTCGAAATATTTTTTATATTTTTGAGACATTCTAAAGCTTTTTTTTGAAAAACACATTCTAAAGCTTTGATTTTATATCTTTCTCGTCACTCGTAAATGGCTTGTGTTTTATCATATTGTTAACCTCCTTTTCAAATCTTCCCATTGCTTGGGTTGGCATATGAAACACAACTATTGGCAAACATAAATCAGGTCCACCGTATGCAGCTTCACCCCATCCAAAATCAGTCTTTTCAAACCCAACTTGTCTTTGATCAGACATTATGTAGCTCCTCATAGTGAGCATCAAGTACGATACAGTTGAGGCGTAATTATCTGCTGTAATTCGGTATTGAGCTTTTCTCACCAGTTCTATTGAATAACTTAACGGATTCTCTATTATTTCTTTTGCAGTTGATGTCGACATTGAAAACTCAATGGCATTTCCGTAATAACCCAACGGTATTAAACCGTTGAGTTTACTACGTAGATTAACTGGCCAAATTAAACTCATCTCTTCTGTAGGATGTGGTTCAAGTGCAACAACACATTTCTAAACACATGCACTTACTATTTCGTATGAAGAACAAGCTTGTAGATGAGAAGGGAGACTTTTCCATAAAGCTAAAACGTCGTTTCGCCCAAAGAAGAAAGCTCGATGACACAAATCACGTTCTAGGTCATGCTTTATGGTGTTAATATTATTTTTGGAGGAGTTGGGAAGTGGAGTGGATGTGAGTTTTTGTGCATTCGTTGTGTTAAGGATATGTCTTTCCCATACTGGAAGTACAGAGGGGAAAGGTGCGCCTCTTGCAATTTCCCTAATTGCGGACAAGAATTGAGATTTTTTTTTTGAAAACCCCCCGGAGAAACATTGTGTTTCCCCAGAAGGAAAAAGAGCGAGATAGGTGAAAATTTCGGGGCGGGCGTCCCAACTAGGTTGATGCCCCCGCTTACCTACAAAACACCTACCTCTCTTTATTAATGTAATCCAAAGACCGCTCACAAGATGAGAGCGTCAGTGAACAAAGATACAGCCTAAAGGTGATACAGATATGAAATCCGATCCCGCGGTATGACTATACAATGAATAGACCAAATGACGCCACCTAACTAGTTACAGCTTAGAAATAAATCTGGACAGTTAAATACATCAGAAACAACAAAATTTAGATTCCGTCTTCGATACTTGAAAAAGAACCAGCAAAGATGAATGCTTTACCCCAAGAGATCATCTGTGCTTAAGACACCCTCGAACACGAACTTATTCCGCCTTTTCCAAATAGCCCATGCTATCATAAACCATAAAGCCGTACCAAACTCCTGTCCAATCCCTGAGGAAAAATGCGCTCGCCATACTACAAGAAAATCGGCCCCCTTGAATGGCATTATTACCGAAATCCCTAGTAACAGAAAAGCTTGAACCCATATACGATAACTACCGAAACAGTGAAACAAAGCATGATCAATTGTTTCGGATTCATCACAAAACGGACACTTGTCATTCAATACAGCTTGGCACCCGCGACAAACCAGAAAGAGTTTCGTTGGGAGGCGTCTATGTAACAATAACCAGCCAAAAAATTTGACTTTAGGAATAAGATACGCATTCCAAACCACCATATAATCCGTTTCCGGCATAGTCCTTTGAGGCGACCTATAGGACCCTAAACAAAAAGATGCAGCTGAAAATACCTTATTAGCTTCCAGATCCCATTCAAATCTATCTGCCACCACCTGAAACTCAACGTGTGGCTGCTGCCCCCTGTTACCGACAGCCCCGTTCCCCCCAAAAACAGCGGGCTAGAATTGGGAAATCCAATTCCGCATCTAGGAGCACCTCTCCCTACTAGTAATCCTTAGACTACGTTTCTAAAAAGGCCTAGATAATGCTGCTCCCTCAGAAATAGACAGACACCCATCCCGAATCGAACAGCTTTTTCTATTACACAATAGATACAGATCAGTGAAAAGAATAGATAATGACACATTTGCAGTCCAATTATCATGCCAAAAGGATCCGCTCGCCCCGTTCCCCACTTTAACTCTCCCATTCGATTTAAACAACTCCTAGAAGGTTGAGTTCTTTACACAACAAGATGTAATTCCTTGCCAAACATACGAAATGCGGGATCTATTAACATTTTCAAACGAGTTCCATGACTCGAAGCCATATCGACGGACACACAGCTCATACCACAACGATCCCTGCCCATCTGTTCTAGACCGCCATATCCATTTCAGCAATAAACTACAATTGACTAGTCTTAGATCCCTCACATATAGGCCACCTAAATTTTTTGGTAGCATAATTGTCTCCCAACTCACTTTACAGATCCCGCTAGAGTCCGCTATACCTTTCCACAAGAAATTACGCATCAGTTGAACAAGCTTATTGTTAATAGAGGCCGGCATCTTATTCAAGGATAACAAATAAATCGGGATAGATGAGAGAACCGATTTTATAAGGACCACCCTGCCAGTATACGATAAACACTGACCTTTCCAACTTGCCAGCCTATTTTGGAACTTACCAATCAACCCGTTCCAATAAGACACCGGGATGCGTCTCGTACTGAGAGGGGAGCCTAGATAAGTAATGGGAAATCTTTCGATCTTACAACCCATTGTCTCCGCACACCGATTCAACAAGTCTTCCTGCACGTTGATACCCATAATTGAGCTCTTAACAAAATTTATTCGTAGGCCTGAAATCAACTCAAAACAACGTAATAAACGGATAAAAGTAGGTAAGAGAGACTCATCTGCAGGTAAGAAGCTCATCGTATCGTCCGCAAACTGAAGAATAGATATATCCTTCTCTGACCCATGAATATGAAACCCAAGTAAAATACCCTTACGGACACTTACGTCTATGAGCTGTTTAAGACCTTCCACTGCTAAGACAAAAAGAAATGGAGAAATGGGATCACCTTGTTTAACCCCTCTACCCAAATAGATCGGATCTGTAGGACTACCATTGAAAAGAATAGATGTTGTCGAGTTCGCTTTGCAAGTCCCCATCCATCTAATCCACTTATCTGAGAACCCCATCCTCTTCAACACTGAGTCAATATAAGTCCAAGAAACACTATCGTATGCTTTATGGAAATCAAGCTTGAGAGCCACAGAAGACTGACCACTGCGGTGGATTGATTGGATCACTTCTGAGGCTATAAACGAGCATTCATGAATATTACGGCCTTTAACAAAAGCAAACTGGTTGTCAGAAATTAGCTGAGGCAACACAGCCTGTAATCTTTTCGCAAGAACTTTCGACACAATTTTATATATACCATGAATAAGGGCAATCGATCTATAGTTCCCCAATGACGACGACCCCGGGACTTTAGGAATCAATACGGTAAAAGATGACTTGATAGAGTTTGGCAGCTGATCATGCCTATAAAATTCGCCAAACAGAGCTAGCACATCCGATTTCATATCCTCCCAGAAACGTTTATAGAAGAAGAAATTAAATCCGTCCGGCCCAGGCGCCTTACCTTCTTGACAAGCACACACTGCGTCCCACACTTCAGCCTCAGAAAAAGATTCAACAAGACGCGCATTGTCCATCGCATCAATCATACGGAATTGTAGTTCGCCCAAGGAAAACGACACCACCACATGTTCCGAAAATAGCCTGGAATAAAAATTCCGTATCGTGGATTTAAAAAGTACCGGGTTAGAAGATACAACTCCGTCAATTTCCAGCTGTGAAATCCGATTCCCCCTAGCCCTCGCCGATGCCATCCTATGAAAAAAACTTGTATTATCATCACCCAATAAAGTCAAGTTAACACATGATTGTTGGTGACGAATTTGTTCAAGGTTCCGTCTACAGGTAAGTAATTCCAATCTCACGCACTGAAGCTCCGATCTACTTCCCTCCTCCAAAGGTCGGACCACCGAACTGGATGTCAAAAATATAATACGAGCCTCTAGCTTCTGTATTCTTCCCTCTAACCCACCAAAATTAGATAGATGCCAAGGCCGGATAAAACTCCTTAATCGGCATAATTTAAAATCAATGTCGCGCCCCGGATCCGCCAATTCTATGGCCTCCCACTTCGATCATAGAAAAGGTAGAAACCCGTCCTTTTCCCACCAACAATTCAATGATCGAAACACCTTTTGCCATCCGATACCAATGCATGGGACCGGTATATAATCGGAAAGTGATCTGATAGCGTTGAATCAATCGTCATCAAATTCTGACCCAGCCACCTATCAAGAATATTGCACGACACCAAGACACGATCAATCCTAGAGAAGGATAGACTATTAGACCACGTATAGTCACGCCTATGTAATGGCAAATCAAATAGAGCACATTCATTAACAAATTCCTGGAACCTAATCATCGAACTCGCCCCCGTATTCCTACTTCTACCTCGCTCAGAACTATGTAACACTTCGTTAAAATCACCACATATCACCAAGTTATCAATGTTTTGAATATGGGGCAGCAGATCACTCCAAAATTGATTCCTATCCCTGGGAATAGGGGGACCATATAAGCATAGTAAATTTACCTCCTGTGGACTAGACACAATATGAAGCATACACCATCTATCTGTAAAAGCAGTGATCGAGCCAAGAATTAAATTAGAATTCCATGAGATCAATAGACCGCCTGCCAAGCCATGTGACGGGATACAATGAAAATGAAAATCGTTATAGCCCCAAAACTTCCTCACAACCTGATCTGTAACCGATAAGGCCTTTGTCTCAACTAGAACAAAAACCTGAAGCTGCCACTTACGAACACATGACGGCACCAAAAACTGTTTGGCCCCATTCAATAAGCCCCCGCGACAATTCCAACTCATAAAACTCAACGACATGATAAAACTCACAACATCCCAGTTCGGCCAGCAACACTCTCAATGCCGCTGCCCTTCTAGTGCCTCTATAATCAAGCCCATATTTTGTTCGTTAAACAACTCAAGCTTCTCTCTGATTCGGAAAGTCATTAATTCCTCATTGACCGTTGGCTCATTTTCTTCCCTGCGAATGGACAAGAATTGAGATAAACCAGCAGTGTCACTCATATGGTGGTTGTAATGCATACCAAAAATAAAACCTCCACACTTTAAGCGTGTCACCTGTCAATTAATATACTTGCACAGTCAAATATTTCTTACTCAGAATATATGGAATATATTTAATTTTTAACTTCACGCATATCATCTTTAGCACTTGTATTAGTTTAATTTTTTTTCACAAGGCGATAGAAGGGGCCTTATAGCAGAAGTCACTAAGGCCGTCATGACTTAAGACCTAAAAAATAGTAAGAGTCTCATTAAATTTTTTTTATTTAAATTATTTTCTTTTTATTTTTTCAAAGTACTATTTTTTCACATTATAAATTAAATATAATTATTTTGTCTTAGTAAATTAACAAAGCCTTCTCGATGAAAATTAAATGGGAATGACCTTTGGATGATAAAAAGATTGACAGTGGTGATGGGCGAGAAACCCTAGCCCTTTTCATCTGACTTCTGATCACCATCCATCATGACCACCGGTGATCTTTCCTTTCATGATTCCTTGCCCTTTCCGGAAATATACTCATTCAAGGGAGGTTCTGGCAATCACAAAGATTTGAACCATAGGGTTTCGAATAAAAAATCTTCTTATGTAGCTGTTCTCAATGATTCTGCTACTGATTTACTGAGTCATGGAGGTTCAACGGTAACGTTGGGAAAAGTCACTATTTTAGACGCCGATAATGGATACAAATCTATTAACGTACCGACTGAATTTTACGAGAAACGTATTGATTCTTCTATGAATTCTATCATTGGACGTCTTGTTTTAGGAAAGGGGGATAAACCATGGACCCATATGGATCTGAAACTGAAATTGAATACTATTTAGGTCGTAAAATGGATTGGAAACTCATCTCTCTTGGAAAAGGTTTTTTTCATATCATTGTGCCTTCAGCAGAGGCTGTGCAAAAAATTTGGTCCACAGGAAACTTAAATCTTAAACCTAGAATCATGAGATTCTCGATTTGGAAAGCAGGTGTTGATCCAACAACAAAGAAACAATTCTCATCTGAAGTTTGGATCAGATTGTATAATTTGCCGTGGGAATTCTGGGACAAAAGACTGCTCACTTGCGTAGCACAAGGAATCGACATTCCGATCATATTTGACCGAAACACTATTGAGTGGGAATTTGGCCATTACACTCGAGTTCTTATTGATATCGACCTCTCGAGGCCGTTGATGGATTAGGTTAGACTTGACACAAAAAAGAATTTATTCTGGGTTACTATTGAATATAAAAATGTCTCGGTTATTTGTGCCACATGCCAATCAATTGGTCATTCTTTAGTTACGTGTACACACTATCAGCCCCAAGGTAAGCCTTCAGGGCACTCAAAAGATGTGTCAAGTGCTAAGCTAGGCAATAATGTCAATATATAGCAGAGGAAAAATAGGAGGTCTCGAAGCCCTATTAGAAAGGCTACCGACAAGGTTTCAGAACATCCTGAACCACATACTCATAGGGAAGGGAAGGAGGATACGGTTATCCATTCAGATAACTCAACTCAAGTTCAGACTTAGAATCAAGCAAAGGTTGCAAATTTTCTGATTGAGGCTGTGGTTTCTAAGGCGATTGAGGCTGTGGCCATTCCGGTGATTGATAAGGAGCCAGCTACTTTGGAGATTGGTAGCTTAGTTGCAGAACTCGGAGATAAGGAAATTGAAAAGCCAATTGTGGCCATATTACCGAAGTTTCTAATTTGAATGCTTCGGATGAAGCTGACCAAGAGGAAGTTGACTCAGACTATTCATAACCTGAGAGAGGTGTCCCAGGTTCTTGGGCAGATTCTGCGAAATGAGAAGAGGCAAATCAAAAAAACAAAGCCAAACAGTTGACCCCTGATAGGAGAGAGTATTCATTCTCTACTTATGATGAAAGCTTTTGGCGTGAGATAGATGAAGGAGACACTATCCCACAAGGTCCATATAAACACAAGTTATCTGTTCGAGCTAAGATGGAGCGCAGGGAACAAGCTAAACAGGAGCGTAAACCTCCTCTGAAATTTTCTCCTTAGTTAATAGTTCTCTTTTATTGCCTACATGGTTGTTTGAATTTTTTTGTTTTCAACTTTTTTATTTTTCATTTCTTTTCTTTTATTTAATAAAATCGAGCCTGGTTCTCAAAAAGCAATTAATAGCATTGAAGATGATAATAGCATTAGACTAAAAATGAAAGTAATTTTAAATTTTAAATTTTATTATTTTTGTTTTATAATTGACTACAAAATTATTAAAATATATATGTTCGCTCAGGGCCAAAATTTTTAATGCGCTTGGGTTGAAGGTAAGTACTTATAAATGATTAAAATAAAAGTTTTGAAAATTGGACGCTCCTAGAGAATCATGAGAGGGCGATTTCTTCCCGAGATGTCTTCTTGATCGTTCTTGCTTTTTTTCTTTCTTCTCGATTATGGATGCTTCGTTTCTCCTGCTCATGTAGTAGTGAAGCCCGTAAACCCTAATCAGCTTCTTTGTTTTATTCGGATGTGGTGAAACCCACAAACCCTAACTAGGTTCCTGCAAACCCTAATAAGGCTTCTTCATCTGATCCGAATGGGGTGAAACCTACAAACCCTAATCAGGTTTCATCAGCCTTACAAACCCTAATCCGCCTAAGAGTCCTCTCTTCTATGCGGCATTTGTTAACTATAATGGCGCTATTGTGAGCCTTAATAACAATCGTAATAGCGGAAGGATGATTACAACAAGCATTCTTGATGCTGGTAATGGCTACAAGACAATGAAAATTCCTATCGAATTTTACGAAGATAGGATTTCGTCTTGTCAACACTTGGCCATTGAAAGATTAACACTAGCAAAAGGAGATAAACCGTGGAAACATACGGATATTTTAAGCTCAAATTGAATTCTGTCTGGAACTGAAAGATGGATTGGAAGTTCATATTGCTGAGGAAAGGGTTCTATCATATCATCATGCCATCGATAGAGGCTCTACAAAAAGTTTGGTCTACAGGAAGCCTAAATCTTAAGCCAGGTATTATGCGCTTCTCGGTGTGGAAAGCTGGTTTTGACCCAACAAAGTATAAATAGACAACTACGCAGGTCTGGATTCATCTCTTTAATCTTCCTTGGGAGTTCTGGGATGAGAGACTTCTTACAAGCGTAGCACAGGGCATTGGTGTTCTGATTCGGTTTGATCATAACACAATCGAAGGAGAGTTTAGACACTATGCCATAATTTTGGTATATCTTGATTTATCGAAGCCTGTGATGGATCAAAATAGAGTTAACACGGCTAAAAAGATCTTCTAGGTATCGATTAAGTATGAAAATACTTCAAACTTCTGTACTACATGTCAGTCTATTAGCCATTCTCCGTCAAGTTATAAAAGAAACTAACCTCAAGGCGGTCCTTTAGATAAAGCCAAAGATTCAAGGAAGTCGGTGACTACCCATATCAGGAAAGAATCAGGAAACGTGGGAGAAAAGAGCATAAAGGCCCCGGAAAAAGAACCTAGCCAGTAGAAAGGAAAAAAAGCACTTTCTTGGGTGGATCAATGCAAGGAAAGTGATAGCGATTCCGAGAGGATTATTCTAAAGAACTTGCCAGTCATTCCTAGGGCTAGCAATATAACATTTTGTAAACCTATTACTGAGCCTTCAGCTATGGAACAAACTACCTCTTCGAAATCGGTTTTGGATTCTATAGAGGCTGCGATAAATATTCCATCTATTGTAGAGAACTTGTAAATCATTCTGCCTTTGGCGGATAATGACCCCACCACCGGAATTATTCAGTTTGAAAATTGGATTGACAAGTCTACCATAGATTTAAGTGTTCGCAGCTTTGTGAGAATTGAAACAAAAAAGAAGGAAACCAAAAGGTAAGGCTCCAACAACACCAAATGCTCAAGGAATGAAGGCATAGAAGTCTTCCCTTAAGCGATGATTAAAATCCTATATTGGAATTGTAGGGGTATCGGTAATGAGGATACCGAGAGAGTTCTTGGTGATATGATTAAGGATCATCGTCCTCAATTTTTATGTCTTGCTAAACCTATGGTTTTTTTTCTAACATTAGTCCTAGATTTTGGAGAGGGATTGGTTTCAAGCTTGTGGCTGAGAATAACAAGCCACTTTCGTCCTTACGATTGCTTCAGTTAGAGTCTTTTGCTGCCATTTCGACTATTGATCTGATCTCGGATTAGGTGATTTCTTTCTATTTTTCTTTATGGCCAACATTAATTACGTTGCATGTATTTATGCTAGTAATTCTTATAGTTTGAGACATTCTTTATATGTTGATATTCTAAATCAGTCACATTCTCTCTCGAGGAATTGGCAGATGCTTGGTGATTTTAATACGATGCTTGGTAGTCATGAAAGAAGGGGCAATTTACGTATTCACATTTCTTGTAGGGAATTTTGGGAATTTATTGATGGGGGGAGTTGGCGGAATTGGTTACTGCTGGCCCTTTTTTCACTTGGAATAATGTCAGAAGAGGTTGTCAACGAGTTGAGAGCTGTATTGATAGGGCCTTAGGATCTATGGATTTCTTCTCTTTCTAGGATAAATCGATTTGTTTGGTTCTCCATCCCAGTAAATCTAATCATCACCCCCCCTTCTTATTAACTGCTCCCTCGGTATACAACATGTTTCAAGCTTCAGATTTCAATCCATGTGGATTGACCATCCCTCTCTTTACCAAGTTGTCTCTAATCATTGGAATGGGATTTTTCCTAATCTTCCCCCTCAACAGCTTCTTCAGCTAAAGGTAAAAACCATGCGTCCTATTTTGAAAAGATAGAATTGGAAGGTTCTTAGCCACCTTGATGTTAATATTGCCAATTACAGGATTAATTTGGCGAGAGTGCAATTGGAGATTTCTAACAATGGTATTTCTTATACACTTCATACTGAGTAATTACAGGCCCAAGATGCTCTATATACTCATCTCAAACGGAAAGAGATATTTCTTAGAGAGAAGAGTCGATCTAATTAGCTTCAACTTGGTGATAGGAATTCTGAATTTTTTCACCAAGTTACTAACTCAAAGAAAGCACGTTCTGCCATTACTGTTATGAATATTGAGGGTACTCTATCTTTAGATCAGGCTGCCATTTCCAGTCATGTAGTTATTTATACTCGAACCTTTTCTCTTCTGGTAAACTAGATGCACCAGATTTTAGGCTAATTAGGCAGATCATTCCTAATTAGGTGACGAGCAGTGACAACGACGAGTTAATTAGGCAGCCTTATTTTGATGAAATTTGAAACAGTGTTTTTTCAATGAAGGGCAATAGTGCGTTAGGTCTTGACGGCTTTACTAGTATTTTTTATCAACACTTTTGGGACCTTGTGGGCAAGGATGTTTGCAATATGGTTCAATGGTTCTTTTATATTAGCTATATTACTCCTGGGCTGAATTCTAACTTGATGGTTCTCATCCCTAAAAAAGATGGGGCGGTTAGTATTGAGGATTTCAAACCAATCATGATGGGAAATTTTGCTTTCAAAATTATCACTAAAATTCTTGCCATGAGGCTGGCCGGCATTGATGAGAATATTCTGTCTCCCAATCAATTTGGCTTTATTCATAATAAAAGCATCCACGAATGTATCTCTCTTGCTTCTGATGGTGTTAACCTTCATGTGAAAAACTGTTTTAGTGGTAATCTTGCTATGAAAATTGATATTTGTAAAGCCTTCAATACTATAGAATGACCTTTCTTGCTTGAAGTGTTGCGCTCGTTCGGATTTTTTGATCTCTTTATAAATTTGATTAGAAGCATTTTATCATTTGCTCGCATATTGTTCTTTACTCCTTCCAGGCTCAACAAATTCTTTTCTTGTTCTAGAGGAGTTCGGCAGGGAGACCCATTTTCCCTTATTCTCTTCAGCTTAGCAGAAGACTTTTTTATTAGGTATCTATCTTACTTGGTTCTTCAGGGTGACATTACCCTATGCGATACACCCTCGGGGTTTCTCTCCTTTTTCATTTAGTATATGCAGATGATATTCTCCTATTCTATAAGGTGACTACTTAGAACATGCATAGTATAAAAATGCGATTACTTACTATGGTAGCATTTCTGGCCAAATGGTTAGTTTGAGTAAGATAGAAGTTTTCTTTGGTGATACGGTGACCGCTACTCGGAGATTAGGGCTCGCATCCTTAACTGGTATTCGAATAGGGCAGCTACCTTTCAAGTATCTTGTGGTGCCTCTTTTTCGGGGCAAACCCCGAGATGTTCATCTTCATCCCCTTTTGGACTCTACGCTGGCTAAATTTTCTCGATGGAAAGGGAGTGCGCTCTCTATGGCGGGTAGGCTGACCCTTATTAAATAAGTGATTGTGGGAGCTTTGGTGCACTCCTTTATTTTTTACAAATGGCCTGCTATGTTGATTAAGAAATTTAATAGATCTGTGAGGAATTTCCTTTGGTCAGGTTGTATTGACGAGAGGAAATTGGTAGTCGTTTTATGGTCTTTTTGTACGGCTACTTTTGGGGAAGGGGGTCTTAGAATTAAAGAATTTTCTTGGGAAAGAAGGTATGGGGGATTTTGGCTAAAAGGTCTCTTTGTTCAATAAAGCAAGCTTGGCTAGATCGGTTACTAATTCCTCTATTTGGAGTTCGGTTCATCTTGTTTTTGCCAAATTACGCGATAATGTTCTTTGGATTCCTTGTAACAATTCCTCCCTCAATTTTTGGAACTCAAAATGGCTAATTCCACCTATAAAGAACTTTTAGCGTGAAAATTCTTGGCAGAATTTGTTGGAGCTACCAAATTTTTTTCATTTAAAGGTTGAGAGCCCGAACTCGGCCTCTATTTATTAAATGGAAAAAATAAAAATACAAAAAGAAAGAAAAAATAAAGAAAAAAAAGAAAAAAAAGAAATATCTCTAAAAAAGTAGCTTAGTATCCTAGCTTATGGCCACGCTAAACTTGCTCCTTAGTACCAATCACTAGTCCTTTCTTTTTCTTGACTGAAAAAGGTTTCCAACTAGAACCCGTGCTATTAGAGGCACTATCAACTAGAGAACCCACGCTATTGGAGACGCTATCAATAGGGGAGACATTAGGCTACTCTTGAAGAGTTTTAACATGTTGTAAACATACTTTCAAGTTAATCCCATTAAAATTAAGACCATCCTAGGTTTGAAAGGCATTTGTTGTTGTAACTATTGTAGCATTTTTATTCCTTTCCTCTAAATCTCATTGTCTCTATTTGCTTCGTAGGAGGAGTGGCAAATTGGGCTGATTATATAGAATAAGTGCATCCACGTTATTATTTTCGGAATCTTCGTCGCTTTCTTCACAATCGTCTGCCCAAGAGATGGTCTTATTTCCCTTCTTAGCGGGCTTTCCTCAGCTTGAATTTCTCTATCTTTCGAGCAATCAAACACCTCATTAGCCGCATCCTCAATCACCATAGTAGGTACAGCCTTAATCACCTCAGTAACCACCACGTTAATCTCTAAACTTACTTCACAATTGCCGGTTGCTAAAACTGACTTATATCTCTCGGAATTGCCATTGATATGAGATGTTTCCTTTAGAATAGAGCTGTATTTTTTTCTATTCCAAACATTCATTCTCTGAGTTGAACCTGGATAAGGTCGTTCTGAGTTTTCATGATTAGATTGAGCACGCTTCTGTATTGCCCCAACCTTGGGAATGCCCCTTCTATTTCCAGGTTGCTTTTCCTAAAACTGGTTCCTTCTGCAATTAGCTATAGTGTGACTAATAGATTGGCATGTCAAATAAAAATCTGGAATGGTTTCGTACTCCACCAACACACAGAAATTTTTTTTCGCTGTATCAACCCTAACCTACTCCTTCATAGGTTTTGAAAGATCAATATCCACCAATATGTGGGCATAATGGCCAAATTCCCCTTCGATTGTGTTGTGATCAAAATAAATTGGAACCCCGATAGTTTATGCAACACTCAAAAGTAATTGTCAATCCTAGAATCCCTATGGAATATTATGTAATTGAATCCATACCTGTGAAGATGTATGTTTATGTATTGTATGGTCAAAACCCGCCTTCCAAATCGAGAACCTCATGATTCCAGGTTTTAGGTTTAAGTTGCATGTAGACCAAATCTTTTGTAGAGCTTCCGCCGAGGTCATAATTATATAATAAAAACCTTTCCCCAATGATATTAATTTCCAATCCATCTTCTGACTCCAGATTGAGTTAAGTTTGAGCTTAAGATCAGCTTGTTTCCATGGTGAATCACCTTTCACAAGCGTTAATCTGCCGATAGTAGAATGTTGATAGGCTGAAATTCGGTCTTTATAGAATTCTTTAGGGATTTTGATGGCCTTGTACCCATCCCCGGCGTCCGAGATGATGGCTCGGACCCTCTTGTCAGTTGTTTTTTCGATGGTGCATGAAGTATCGTGGTTGAGAACAGCCGCATAAGAAAGAGGACTCTTTTACAGATTAGCGTTTGGATTTTTGAGTTCCAAAACAGCCAGTTGTTTGATGGCCGGGATATTGTCCTTGGTATTGCAATAGAATGAAAGGTATAAAGCATCCATAGCAAAGAGAAATGGAACGGCGGCCGGAGCACGATGGTGATAGCAGATTTTAGGGGGGAGAAAACCGGCGGCTAGGGTTAGGATTGTCTCCCATCGCCCTCTTTCCTGCAAACTTCAGGTGTCCGGAGCTGCTGAATATCATTAACGATCAAGTGTTAAATATTCAGCCTCATGATGATTCGGACACTTGCTTATTGCGTCCGGGATGTATGGGAATTTTCTCAGTAAATCTATTTTATCAATGGCTTGCCGGGGAATTGATGCAATCTCAAACGTTCTAATTTATTTGGAGCAAGTTCATTCCACCTTCTCATTCATTCTTATATTGGAGAGCGCTTCATGGGTATCTACCTACTCATGATGTGCTCTCTAAGAAAGGGATGGTCGTTGTCTCTAAATGTGTTTTGTGCAATAATTCTACGGAATCATTGCATCATCTTTTTTTGAATTGTGTTTTTATGAAATAATTGTGGATGGGAATTGATTGTCTTTTTCGCAGGGACATCATCGAGGATGATAACTTATGGGCTTGTTTCGAATGGGCGGCTAAGCAGCGGTTTTCTTCTCAAATTATTACTCTTTGGCAGAACGTGTGGGTGCACCTTTGTTGGATTATTTAGCGCACTAGGAACGAGTACATTTTCGAGGGTAGCCGTACTAATATTCACCTTTGTTTGCAGAGTTTATGGACTCTAACGCGTGAGTCCAATAGATTTGGAAAGGGATTCATTAGAAACTCTGTAGTGGAGTAGTCCATTCTTAATAATTTGAATATTACGCCTCGTCGTCCTAGAGCACCGTTCATACTGTCATGTCTAGGAATGGATGGGTTCCGTGACAAATTTATTGAGACTGGAATTATTGCTTGCGCAATATTCAGAACATGCAGATCAAAGTGTCGCACATCTTCCGGGAAGGCAATCTTGTGGCTGATATTTTAGCAAATTATGGTAGAGAGAATGTTGATTTTAGATGGTGGGATCTTGTCCCCACCTTTTGCTTTGATGCTTATTTTCATAATATGAGTGGTCGAATCTTGTTTTGGTTTACCTAACTCTTTATGTATTTTCTTTTTTTATTTAATAAAAGAGGGGCAGGGGTTTTGTAGGCAAGCGGAAGGGCCAACCTAGTTGGGTCTTCCGCCCCGAAATTTTCCCCTGCCCCAACCTTTTTACCTTTGGAGGAACACGTTGTTTGTTTTTTAAAAAAAAGCACCTATAAATATAGATATTATTCCATTCATGAAATAATTATAAAAGTTATTACATAACACATTATTTAATCACCTACGCATCTAATTGGAGGGAGAATGAGAAATGAAAATATACGGTAGTTTAAAGAATACCTGAATAAGCATAAGTAGAGAATTAAGAAACTCGCTAGAGCCCGGGACATCAAAAAGTTGTTGATCCAAGCATGGAAATGGAGGTGCGAGTGGATATCCGAATTGGTGAAGAGAAACATCAGCATCGGCCTTATTAAATAAAATACCTTCACCGGTGCATTCAACTATAAACTTGCCTGAATGATCTTCTCTAAGCCAACCAGCAAATGGATAATAATGCACAAGTGTTTCAGCAATCGCATTTCTTATAACGCTAATAGGGTCTACCCCATTCATGGAGGGATTGTGAGTATAAAACACTAAGCCGGGAGCCTGTAATCGAAAACATTCTAGGTTATCAATGTCCGATAATGGCTTCAATTCATGAGGGGTGGGCTTTACAGGGGTGACCAATACAGGTGTGCGCCTCTCAACCTTAAACATTAGGGAGGTAAGAGATTTTGCTTGTGGCATTGCTAAAAAACTAAAAACTTTGTTTGCTAAATAAATAGCTTGAAAATTATGATTATTGTTGTTTGAAACGATCAACTCCTATATATATACAAAATTATTGAAACATGGATGTGGGCCTTAACAATTTAAACAACACACGCAATTTCACAAGTTATAATCGAAAACAGTATTAAGAAATAAATATAGCCATTGCTTAAAGAGGAGGCCATTGTTGATTTTTGACATTGTCCAGCTAAGTCGATCTCAATTTGTTTTACTTGAAAGAAAAAAATAATCAAAAGAAGAAATTTAGAGAGAATTAAGATAAAATGCAAGAGTTATTATTTTGTTTTGTTTTGATCCCACTTGTTGAATTCCCATTGATAATGCTCACTATTTATACATAATTTCATATATGAATAAAATACATAAATAAAATACATGAATTTACAAAGTACATGAATAAACGTAATACACGTACCATCTAAATCCATGAACCTCACAAATCTGAGGTAGAGCTTTTGTCATGATATCAGCAACTTGGAGTTTTGAACTGCAGTTAATCAGATGAACTTCACCATTCTTCTCTGCTTCGCGAAGAAAGTAATACTTAACTTTTATATGTTTGGTCCGTCGATGTTGAACTCAAGAAGAATACCAACTAGACTGTGATTGCATCAACTTTCTCGGCTTCATCAAATTTTGACATCTTTTTGTTGACACATAGAGGAATGGTAATAGGTTTGCAAATTCCCATTTTATACCACTTCAGAACATCCCAAGCATATTTCCTTTGTGAAAGAAAAATGCCATCATCAAGTTGATCAACCTTTATGCTAAGAAAATACTTTATCTCTCCAAGATCAGACATACCAAACCCTCCCTTCATAAGTCACTTGAACTGCAGTACTTGCTCAAATCAAGTCATCAACATATATTGATACAATAAGTTGAATATCGTCATTGGAGCCTTTGACATAGAGTGTCACTACAGTTTCACTCCTCCTAAAGCCAATACTGAGAAGATACGCATCAATTATGGTGTACCAAGTCCTCAGAGCTTGTTTAACATACAAGGCTTTCTTCAGCCTATACACTTGATCACCTCCATCAAGAACTTCAAATCCTAGTAGTTGCTCCACAAAGATTTCTTCTTCCAAAATCCTATTCTTAAAACTTATTTAACATCCAGATGATACGATTTCTAGCTCTTCTTTACTGCAAGAGCTACCAGAAATCTTATGGTTTCATGCCAAACAACAGGTGAGAATGTATCTTCAAAATCGACACCTGCAAGTTGGGCATAACCCTTCACTACCTACTTGGCCTTATACTAGAAAACAGAACCATCAGAGTTGAATTTAGTTTTGTAAACCCATTTAAAACCAAGTACATTTCTGTCCATGGGTCTCTGAGTAAGGTCCCATGTATCATTCCTGCAAATCACATCAAAATCCTCCTGTATAGCTGCTGTTCACTCCTTAAACATTAAGGCTTCATCAAAATATCACAGTTCAATGGTTGTCATGTTGCATCTTTCATAAATTTTAGCAAGCAAATTTATCTTCCTGTATGGACTATCAGCAGTAGAATCAACATCTACTTCATGCTCAAGCTGCTCATCTTGAACAACATTACTTGGTCTAACTTAAAAAGTCACAATAGGTGGATTTCCCTCTATCTCCTTTGCTTTAACTTGCTTCTTCTCCCAATCCCAACACGCATGCTCATCAAATCTCACATCTCTGCTCACGTACACCTTCTCGGATTACACATTATAAAATATGTACCCTTTAGCTTATCTTGCATATCCAAGAAAGTTGCCAATCTTTGCCTTATCATCTTACTTGCTTCTCTTTGCTGAGGAAATGCAAGTATAGCAAATTGAGCCAAAAATTCTTAAATGCTTTATTAATGGTTTTAAGCCACTCGAAGCCTCAATTGGAGTATTGTCTTTTACAGATGTGGTAGGTAGTCTATTAAGCAAATATACAGATGTGTACACTACTTCATCCCAAAACATCTTTGGCAATTCTTTCTTCGAAAGCATGCACCTGGCCATCTCCATTACTGTCCTATTCTTCCTCTCAGAAACAACATTTTATTCAAGTGTATAACTGATAGTAAACTAGTGCATAATTCCATGACGATCACAGAATTATTTGAAAGTTGCCTAAGCATACTCACCGCCGTTGTCTATCGGTAAGGCTACAATTTGACATTCACTTTGATTCTCCATATGTGCTTTAAAATTCTTGGATACATAGAACACTTGTGTTTTGTTTGATAGAAAATACACCCCAAGCCATCCTTGGGAAGTCATCAATGAAAATGATGAAATATCTATTTTTGCCCAAGGAAGCAACACTCATCGATCCACATATGTCAGAGTGGATCAACTATAACTTTCTTGTTGCCCTTTTGACACCTTCATTCATAAAGCTAGTCCTATGCGTAATCCTGAACTGACACACTACACAAATTTCTTCTCCACTAGTAAGAGCGGTCGTCTCATTAACCATATCATTCTTTTGCATAAACTTCAAAGAATCAGTATGATAATGACCAAAATGTTTATGCCACAACCAAGTCTCATCACTTTTGGTAGGCAAAGCCACATGGTTGACATGTCTCAAGCATAAAATATAGCTATTATTGACCTTCTTCACCTTGACAACTTCAGCATTTGCAAGATCATAAATATAATAATAATCATTTTTAAACAAAATAGAATAGCCATTATTTTACATCTGGCCCACATTCAATAAATTTTGATCCAAACCATGTATAAACAACACATCTGTAATCAGCTTTATTCCTTGTTTGGTGTGAATCGGTACAGAACCTTTACCTTGAGCCTCAACAATCACTCCATTTCCAATCTTGGCCCTCATTCTACAGTTGTGATCCAATTAAGAAGACATCTTTTGATCCTTCGCCATGTGACTAGTACAACAACTACCATACATCAGTACTAGGAACATGAAGATATTGAGAAATCATAAACTAATGGCTTTCTTATTGGTCATGATTCTCAATGAAGTTTGCTTATTGTTATTGTTGAGCTAGTCCATTTTGATGATATTATCCATCTTGCTAAGATGGATGGTTCTTCTATGAGCAATTCTTTTCAATGTGACCATTCTTCTTACAAATTCTACACAGCAAATTCTTCCAGCATTTCTTTCAATATGATTTATTTTTCACAAGTGGCACAAGGTGGAAATTTTCCCTTCTTAGAGGAAACTTTTTCTTTAACTTCTGAAAAAGGACTTTCTTTTAAACTTGTTGCTGTTTTCATCCCCTTTGCTTGAAAAGCATTCCCAATGACGCCTTCACCTCTCATGGAAGCCCTCTACTCCTGAGCTTGGAATTTGCTAATTATATCAGCCACAGGTAGCATTTCCTAGTCACAAGTCTCCTTTATCACATAGTGTTTTAACTCGATCATCTTAGGTAGACTAATCATCATTTTCTTCACTACTCTTTGATCCTTATAGTTGTCTCCAAGTAATCTAATTTTATTAACCAGATTCATGACTCTATAAGAGCAGTCTTTAACGCTTTTGCCATCTTGAATTTTCATCAACTCAAACTCCCGTTTGAGAGTCAACAACCTTACTCCTATCACCTTGGCACTACTAGCATGTTCTTCTTTCAAGTGATCCCAAGCCTTTTTCACTGTTTTAAAAGCCACCAGCTTAGGAGAGATGTCTATGGATATGGTTGGATGAATGATCGAAAGTGCCTTAAAATTCTTCATCGAGGCCTCCGAGTCTTGCATAATCTATTGTATGAAAGGATTCTCAGACAAATTTTGCACATAATCCTCTTACAAAACACTCTAAAGGCCATAAGCAAGAAGATACAACTACATTCTCATAGCACGATAGTCATACTTTTCTTCTGTGAACACCGGCGGTGGAGGAAAGTTCATGTTTGTCACCATTTTTAAATCAGGGACAGCCCTTAAGAAACACCCTCTGATACCACTATTGATGTTTGAAACTATCGAGCTAAGTCAATCTCAATTTGTTTTACTTGAAAGAAGACATACACAAAAGAAGAAATTTAGAGAGAACTAAGATGAAATGCAAGAGTTCTTATTTTGTTTTATTTTGAACTCACTTGTTGAATTTCCATTGATAATGCTCACTATTTATAAATATTTTCATACATAAAAAAGATGCATAAATTAAATACATGAATTAACTAAGTATATGAATAAATATAATACATGTACCATCTAAATCCATGAACCACACGAATCCATGAATCATAATAATAACCTATTCATGAATATGTAAATGCATGAACAATATTAATTGTTCAATGAAAAACTCAATATTCAATGCTCAGGACTCAAATACTATTAAAAAGAAAAGTACATACAAAAATAAAAGAAAAATGATAATGGGAAACTAAGAAATAAAGAAAAACTTAAAAGAACTAATCATCTCAAGGAGATTTTTTTCTACTTGCCACAAAAACATTTTTCTTCTTTCAAAATTTCATTCGCTATCAAGTAATAGTATCTTCCTCAATCACATCATAATTGTGAGCATTAAGCGCAAAATACTCAGCATTAGTTTAAACCTGAAAGGTGATATTCCTCGTATCAATGTTGACTCCTCATCATCACGTGTACTATGCCTGTATGTCCAAGACATATTTTTCTTACCATTCTGGCGGTCCACATAAGTAGCTCCCACAAGAGTCATAGGTTGAGGTGTCTCTTTCTTCCTTATTGCAAGAATAATATGAGGCATTATAGGAGATGTTGTTCGGGTTGAGACGTTATAGGAAGGACTGGTGATGGTGTTTTGGGATGGTCAATAATGGTTCGTTAACTGCATTATGAGGGATATGCTCCGTATGCAATAGGGTCTGCACTTGATTAGAAATTTGAACACCCTACAATTCTACTAGCAGATTATTAGCATGCAAAAAAGAGTTAACCGCCATACACGTATTTGACCGGCCTCGCCACTGGCCGACCAATTTTTTATTGTCCGTATCTAAAAAATATTTTTTTTGTTTTTTTATAAATAAATATGTTGGACCTAGCAGCCTTGACAAACAATGCTCACTATGAAACATTAACTCAAAATTGTGGCTAGCTTAGAGATTAAGTTGCTCAAAGGAATGAGTGAACTCATGGAAAGCGTTACTCAGTTTTAAAGAATGAACTTAAGTAATAACTCAGTACATTTATGATTGATCAAGCCGATACTCATTTGGATGGGGGAAATGGATTACAAGAACACACCTTCTAGACTTTCACCAAAACTTGTTTGCTGAGGTCGACCATCTTGACATAGGAATAGTGGAACATATTGAGAATTGAGTACTGCCAACCAAAACAGGGAGATGACCATATCAATTTGAAGGATGAGGTTCAAAGTGTTGTGTTCTCGATGCACTTGGATAAAGCTTCATGCCCTTATGGATATAATCAGGGATTTCAACAGACGTAATGGATGTTATTGGTAATGGTGTGTTTAATTTTATGCCACAAGCTTGACGTAATTGTATATTTCCCCTTCATTTGCCTTTTACATATATTGTGTGAAAGTATCGCTTACAGACCTATTGCGTTGTGTGATGTTTTGTATAAAATTATCTCTAAGGTATTGGTTAATAGATTGAAGAATAAATTGAAAGGTGTGGTGTCTGAAAATCAAAGTGCTTTTATACTGGGGAGGTTGATTTTGTAATAAAGTTCTAATAGCTTATGAAGCAGGACATTGTTTACATTAGAAGAAAATGAGATATGACGCTTTCTTTGTTTTGAAACTAAATATGGGTAAAGTGTATGATAAAATTGAATGGCTACATGTCAATGTCGTACTTCAGAAGATGAGAATTGATGGTCAGTTGATTATGTGGATACAGATGTGTATTTCATTGGTTTGGTATTCATTTTGTACCAGTAGGAGAAGGTTTGGATATATTGTTCGACAAAGAGGTCTTTGTCAAGGAGATCCAATATCTCCATATATATGCATTCTGTTTGTGTAGGGATTTTCGGCTGCCTTGACTAAGTAAGTGTGAGAAGACTGAATCTAGGGTTGTAAGGTAGCTAAAAATGCACCTCCTATTTCCCATTTATTTTTTTGCTGATGATAATTACTTGTTCTTTCGGTCGATCTAGATGTATGCCAATGTGTCAATGGCTGTTTGTTGTCAGGACAGATGATAAACTTCCGTAAGTCATCTATCTCTTTTACTACCAACCTGTGGATGATATGACTAGGAGCGCCTTCCGCTTCCAATAGTGTATATTTGGGAATGCCTATGAAGTTAGGTCAAAATAAAATAACATAATTTGATTTCATTTGCAGCATGATTTGGAAACAAATAAGCTCATTAAATATAAAATTTTAAGTTGGGATGGTCGTAAAATTCTTATAAAGTAGGTGCTCCAATCGGTTCCAGCCTATCCTATGTCTCTCTTTCGGCTACCACAAATTTGGTGTGATTCTATTCATATGCTTAATTCATTTTTATGGGAATCGAATAATGGTGATAGGAGGGGAACTAAATTGGTAAAGATGGGACTTACTTTGTAGCCCAAAGAAACTTGGAAAACTAGGATTTGACACACTTTAACACGGCATACTAGGTTAACAATTATGGAGATTCCTATCCTTTCCCAATAAATTGTTTTTTTTAAAACCCCCCGGAGGAACAATATGTTCCCCTAGAAGGAAAAAGATTGAGGCAGTTGAAAATTTCGGGGCGGACGTCTCAACTAGGTTGATGCCCCCGCTTACATACAGAACACCTACCTCTGTTTATTAAAGCAATCCAAAATCTACTCATAAGATGAGAGCATCATTGGACAAAAATACAGCCTAAAGGTGATATGGATATGAAATCTGATCCCAAGACACGCCTATTACAATGAAATAGACCAAAATATACGAGCTATCTAGTTACAACTAAGTAGTAAGCTCGTAAAATTAAAGACATCAGAAATGACAAAATTAAGATTCCGCCTCCTATACTTGAAGAAGAACCAGCATAGATGAATGCATGACCCCAAATGATCTTCTGTACTTAAGGCTCCCTCGAACACAAACTTATTCCTCCTTTTCCAAATAGCCCATGCAATGATAAACCATAAAGCCGTACCAAACTCGTTGCCAAGACCCAAGGTAAAGTGTGCATGCCATACTAATAGAAAATCAGCCCCCTTCAATGGCATTGTCACTGAAATCCCTAGCAGTAGAAAAGCTGGAGCCCATATATGATAACTACCCAAACAGTGGAACAAAGCATGATCGATTATTTCAGTCTCCTCATAAAACCGACACTTATCATCCACTACTGCTTGGCATCCGCGACGAAACAGAAAAACCTTCGTTGGACGACGTCTATGCAATAATAACCAGCCGAAGAATTTAACTTTAGGAAGAAGACACGGATTCCAAACCACCATGTAATCCGTTTCTGGCGTAGTCCATTGAGGCGTCCTGTAGAACCCCAAACAAAAAGAGGCGGCTGAAAATACATTATTAGCTCCCAGATCCCTTCCAAATCTATCCGCCACCTCCTGAAATGCAACATGTAGCTACTGCCCCATATTGCCATCAGCCCCATTACCCATAAAAATCGCGGTACAGGTCTGGAGTATCTAATTACGAAGCTGGGGCACCTCTCTCTACTTGAAATCCTTAGACTACGTTTCCAAAAAGGCCTAGAAAATGCTGCTCCCACAGAAATTAAAAAACACCCATCCCGAACCGAGCAACTTTTTCTATTACATAAGAGATACAGGTCAGGAAAAAGAATGGATAGCGACACATTTAACGTCCAATCATCATACCAAAAAGATCCGCAAACCCTGTTCCCCACTTTCACCCTCGCATTCAATTTAAACAACTCCCAGAAGGTTGAATTCTTTACACAGCAAGATAAAATGCCCCGCCAAACGTACGAAAGGCGTGAAATCTCAACATTTTCAAAAGAGTTCCATGAATCGAAGCCATATCTACGGACACACAACTCATACCATAATGATCCTTGTCCGTCTACTCTAGACCGCCATATCCATTTCAATAGTAAACTACAGTTTACTAGTCTGAGATCCCTAACATGCAGGCCTCCTAGATTTTTTGGTAGCATAATTGTCTCCCAACTCACTTTGCAGATCCATCTAGAGTCCGCGTTACCTTTCCACAAGAAATTCCGCATCAATTGCACAAGCTTATTATTAATAGAGGCCGATATCTTATTCAATGATAGCAAATAAATTGGGATAGAAGAGAGAACCGATTTCATAAGGATCACCCTGCCAGCATACAATAAACACTGACCTTTCCAACTTGACAGCCGATTTTGGAACTTACCAATCAACGAGTTCCAATAAGACACCGGGATGCGCCTCATACTGAGATTCCCAATTCATTATTTTTTTTAAGAATTCCCAATTCATTGTTTAGTAGGGTTGTTGAGTTATGTTTGGATAAGTATCTATTTGGTTCGATCATGGTTCTTTTCAATGAGCATGTCCGGTGGAGGTTAGCTAATAGGACGATGATTAAAATTACCCAAGATATATGGGTTAATACTGTTGGAAATATGACATAAGTGACAATGATGTGCATTATCAACTTTAGGCTTAATTATAATATGGAAAAGCTATAATTTGACTAATATGAAATATGTCATTCTATTCTACGCTTCGAGAACTTTCCAATGATATATTATACGCCTAAAATAGATTAACGGTAAATGAGAAATTATAGTTTAAAGTTTGAACATCTGTCAAACTTAGACGCGCTAAATCGGTAACTTGTTATTGAAAAATATTGTCCCGTCATATTTTTTTTCCCCATATTTTTATTATGGACTAATGGGTGATAAATCCCTTAATCAATAATATTTTTCATAACATTCACCATAAATTTGTGGTTACAAAAGTTAATGTCTCTTAAACCCTATTAAGCCATGTTAATACCACGTACCTTATAAATACCCTACTCTTGCATGCCTTCTACTTACACACTTTTCCTTCACTCTTTTAGTCTTGAAAAAATCCAGCTGGTATTTGCGTGTGTTTACTTTGTGATTTATGTTCTATTTTCATACTAAAATTATCTCTCAAAGTTTTCATTCCTTTTACAAGAAGGTCACTTAGTATTAGGTTCTTATGAATTCCTCTTCACACGGTTAGAGTTCGCCTACGATTGCGGTCGTATCCTGGGAGACAAATTCACCGGTAGCGGACGAATAATTGTCTTATGGAAACTGAGTTTCAGGCCTCCACAATAAACGTCACTTCGGTAAAAAGGTTGAATATTTTTTTTATATTTGTTTGTAATAAATCTCTATTGCTAGAATTTGTACTTATTCTTAATGAAATATAATATTGTTCATTTTATTTAATACCGCTACTAACAAATACCTCATAACGCACTAGATTATTGGGAAGAGAGGGTTTGAACCTTGATGACAAGCTGCTTAAGGCTCTTATCTAGGAATGCTCTTGGAACTATGGCTTAATTATGAGTGGCTGAGGAAACAGACAACTATAGTGTGTGAGAATCCTCTATTTTGACCTTGGCGGATTTGGATTCTTTAAAGTTAATGTTTAAACTTAATGGATGGTAAAGTTATACATTTCAATCAATCTCAACTATTCATTAATCTCAACTATTCATTGGTTTTAATAGTTGAGCTTTGGTTTTAGTGGTTTGTGAAATCTACAGTGAAATTAAATGTCAACCATTAAAATTCAATGGATGGTTTTTTTTTGAAAAACCCTTGGAGAGGCAGTGTATCTCTCCAACGGCTAAAAGATTGGAGTGGGTGAAAATTTCGGGGCAGAGTACCCAACTAGGTTGGTTCCTCTGCTTACCTATAAAACACCCACCCCGCTTTTATTAATAATGGTTCTCGAAACAAGAACCAAAAGTACATCAAAGTTACATAAATAGAATCCTCGGGTTCGTAAACAAATCAGAAACCAAAAGGCTAACATTGCGCTTATAGGAATGAAAAAGAAACCAACAAAAATTGATATTCGCAATTAAAATATCCCCATCGTCAGTTTCATCTCAAAAAATCTTCTTGTTGCGGCGGTTCCAGAGATTCCATGATATAATGAAGCAGAGAGACCTACCAAATTCACGGGAGATTCCAGGTTTGAAGAATGTGCACCATAACAGAAGGAAGTTGTAACTATCATTCGGCATCACAACCTGAATATCCAGCCACCGGAATGCATCTCTCCAAATCTGATAATTCGCGTGACATAAAAAGAGGCTGTGTTCCAAAGATACAGGTAGTGGACAGAACGGACGACCGGCGCTGGTTAACATACGATATCCCCTCTGGAAAAGGAACTCACGTGTCGGTAACCTATTGTGAAAGACCAACCAGCCAAAATTTTTTATCTTGGGGAGCATGTGGGAGGACCAAATGAGTGTAAAGTCTCTCAATGGATTCGGCCATAATCGTTGTTGATAATATCCATGATAAAAGGACGCTGCTGAATATTTTTTCTGAACTCCAATGTCCCATAGGAAGCAATCTCCTCTCAGGAAGAAGGTGGGGCTGTTTACGGTTTCCTAGTCTTGGAAGAGCGTTGGGCATGAAATTGATATCCAGGTTTTCAGTTCATTGCATCGTTGTTGGTTTGTAATGCGAAGGCTTCTTTTCCAAAAGGGGCGGGTTTGGGAACGATTGGAAAAAATATGACTACACCCTTCGAAAATGGTTGAGAATTTCCTATTGCAAATCGCAAATAAGTCGGGGAAGAGTGATTTGATTGGAGTGTTCGAGGTCTAGTTATCGTGCCAGAACAACCCGTTTTGACCATCTCCCACTTGAACACGCACCTGTGAGGAGAAGAAGGACCAAATTCTCTCCTTTTTAAAGCAGCATTTTATAATTCCACGCCATAATGGAGAGAAAAGCTTGGAGTCGAGAAGAGTCATTTCATGCCACGAACTAATCCCGTAACGCCGAACACAGTACATTGACCACAAGGAGTCATCATTGCGGTCTCCCAATTTCCAAATCCATTTAAAGAGTAGGCTGGAGTTAACAAGATTTAGATCCCGAATTGCCAATCCCCCAAGGTGATATGGTAAATTGATCATAACCCAGCTTACTTTGCATATGCCATTGATCGAAGAGTCGCCTCGCCACAAAAAATTGCGCATTAATTGATTTAGTGAAGAAGATACAGAGCAAGGCATGTAGAAGATTGACATTAAATAAATGGGAAGGGAAGAAAGTACCGTTTTGATAAGTATGGTACGTCCAGCATATGATAGACAATTTCCTTTCCAATTTGCCAAACGAGACTTGAACTTGGCGATCAAAGGATCCCAATCGGAGATGTGGCTGTTTAATACATAGTGGTGTACCTAAGTATTTTATCGGAAAGTTGTCCACTCGGCATCCCAATTGACTCAAATGTACAACTTTAGAAAATTCTAACTTTAAAGAATCTAAATCCTTGGTTCATGAACCGAAGGGAATATGCTCGTTTAAAAGTGCCTACCACGTATTATTTTACTCACGAACTAAAAATCAGCCTGTAATAAATCATTAGATGGAACACATTGTGGAATCTAAATTTAGCGTGTTCATTTGGCGTGTACATATATTTTAGAAATAATGGTGTAATTGTATCTGTTATCAATGAGATAAAGGCATTTGATTGTCTTCATCACGTCATTGTGTTACTATCTTCACTAAGTAATCCAATACAACTTTTTCCCAAAATAAAGAAAAAAATGTAATTTCAAACAATAAAATTAACAATAATAACTAATTGGAAAAGTAATCAAAGTAAATGAGTTAGGGGAGTCGTTGAGTTATGGCCCATAATGGCAAAACGATTTGATATAACAATCTTTGATTAATTATGACTCTCGCCCACTCTCGTCTTAATTTAATGCTAGACACTAACTACCGCCTAACTACCTTTTTGGGTACAATGTTATTCATGATTTATCCTTTTGATCCCCTGCTACATGTTACCCTGCTACATGTTACCCTTCTAGTCCCAATGCTATTAATTGCATTATTTAAATGGTCTCTCTTTTAACGGAATTACAACTCTCACGCCTCATCCACGTGACAAATATATCGATTATGTAGCGCCGCGTCATCTGATAATAGAAAAACATATTAATTTAGGTTACAAATATTCATTTGAATTATTTTTAGATTTTCTTCTTCCTTGCGCTCACAATCTCTATCAAACTAAACCCAAAAATCTCAAACTTGAAAATTAACCAAAATCATCAATATGTGATTTTAATATCGAAACTATTTTTCGATGAGATCAATGGAGAAGTTTCGTTTGTTGTCTCTTCTATTTGCAACAGAACTCCTTACACTTCTGGTAACTCGGTTAATCAATTTTAATGGGCTGCATCTGTTTAGTGTTTCAATAACTTGTGATTTTTTTTCTATTTTTTTCATATAATTTTCATTTTCTAGACGTGAAGAGAGGAGTCCAGAGCCATGTTAGGCCCAATAATAGATTACGAGATAAGATAATAGCAGCAGAATAAAAAAACACAAAGATTTTTACGTGAAAACCCCAAACAAATTAGGGAAAAACCACGGGGACAAACTCCGAATAATTCTCCACTATAAAATAATAGTAGGTACACCAAGAGATTACAAAATAGTGGCACTCAAGTGTTTCCCAAAACCTCACTATTTTCTCTCTTACCCAACTCTTAGGAACCCTTTTCCTAATTTTCTCCCCACAAATAATACTCTTTATCTGTGTTTTTTTTTCTTCTGCTTTCAGTTGAGGCAGAAGCCTCTCTACTTATATGAAATATAAACGCGTATGGCCGAATTGTGCACAGTAAAATTACTGTGCACTTTTTGAAAAACTCTACCGACATGCCTCTTTTTCTTTTTTTTTTATAATTTAATATTGTGGGTCCCACAAGTTGGAGGGACATGCCTCTTTTTCAGTATGTTTCGTCCGTGCATGATACATAGTATTTTTGCTCAAGTCTAGTGCACTTTGACAATCACAATAAACTATGTAGTCTTCTTGTTGCACACCCAATTCTTGAAGGAATTTCTTTAACCAAAGCATTTCCTTTCCCGCTTCTATGACTGCAACGTACTATGCTTCAGTTGTTCATAATGAAGCACACTTTTGTAACCTTGACTGCCATGAAATAGCTCATTCTATGAATGTAAATAAGTAACCTGATGTAGATTTTCTTTCATCAAGGTCACCAGCCATATCTGTATCTGTGTAACCAACAAGTGCTGGCTTTCCACCTCCAAAGGTTAAACATAACTTTGAAGTTCCTCTCAGGTATCTAAAGATCCATTTAACTACTTCCCAATGTGTCTTCTGGGAATTTGACAGGAATCTACTCACAACTCCAACTGCAAGAGCAATGTCTGGTCTCGTACACACCATTACATACATTAAACTCCCGATTGCTGAAGAATATGGAACATTTGACATATCTTCTTTATTTTTCTCTGTTGATAGGAAGGATTTCTTACTCAACTTAAAATGAGCGGCAAGTGGAATGCTAACTGGTTTAGCATTCTTCATATTGAACCTTTCTATTACCCGTTCAATATATTTTTCTTGCGATAACCATAGCCTGCTTGACCTTCAATCTCGGGTAATCTCCATTCCAAGAATTCGCCTTGTCGGTCCCAAATCCTTAAAGTCAAATGCCTTAGATAAATCACCCTTCAACTTACTAATCATTTTGCCATCTGCCCCAATGATTAGCATATCATCAACATATAAAAGAAGAATGATAAATTTTCCATCAGAGAATTTCTAGACATATACACATGGATCAGCTTCTGTCCTCTTGTATCCTTGATTCTCCATGAAGGAATCAAACTTTTTCTACCATTGTCGCGGGGCTTGTTTTAACCCATACAAACTTTCTTCAGCCGACAAACCATGTCCTCCTTTCCCTTGACCTTGAAACCTTCTAGTTGTTCCATATAAATTTCTTCTTCTAAATCCCCATGCAAGAGCCTGGTCTTCACATCAAGCTGTTCTAACTCAAGGTTCAAGCTAGCTACAAGACCTAGCACAACTCGAATGGAACTCATTTTTACAACTGGTGAAAAAATCTCGTCAAAGTTGATACCTTTGTTTTGAATAAAGCCTTTAACAACCAATCAAGCATTTGAATCTCACTAGGTTTCCATCATCTTTCTTCAGCTTGTACACCCATTTGTTCTTGAGTGTTCTCTTCCCTTTAGGAAGTTTCACCAACTCGTACGTATCATTCTTCTTCAAAGAATTCATCTCCTCCTGCATGGCCTTCATCCAACAATCTTTATCTTTACAGGATTGCACATCTTGGAAGCTTTCAGGTTCCCCCTCATCAGAGATTAAAATGTAATCAAAACTGGAGTATTTTGTAGATGGTCGGCGTTCTCTGATTGACCTCCTTAATTGAGGTTCTTTGTTTGGTAGAATTGGGTTCTCTAGCTCCCCCTGCTTAATACCCTCTTCATTCGTATCTTCATCTACAATCGTATCTTAATCCCTCACAACTGGATCTTCTTCTCCATCTTGTTCTGATTGATGCATTCTTCTATCTATGGCCTCATCTGATAGAATGCTCTCTAGTGTAATATCGATAACACCGTCACTTGTAGATCTTTCGCCGATGATATCATTCTCATGAAATACAACATCTCAGCTCCGTACAATTTTCTTTTCCACCGGATCCCATAGTCTGTAGCTGAACTCTTCATCTCCATAACGGACAAAAGTGCAATGAACTGATTTATCATCAAGCTTTAGTCTTTGCTCTTTAGGAAAATTCATAAATGCCTTACAGCCAAATACCCTCTAGTGAGAGTATGAGATGTTTCCACCTGTTCAGACCCTTTCTGAAATATCAAAATCCAAAGGTGCTGAAGGTAGTCTGTTGATGAGATAGACATCAATATTGACAACTTCTCCCCAAAATGACTTAGGTAAGTTAGCCATTTTGAGCATGGATCTAACTCTTTCGACAATGGTACGATTCATTCGTTCAGCAATGCTATTGTCTTGAGGTGTACCAAGAACTGTCTTTTCATTCCTGATACCATGTTGACTACAGTAATCCTTGAACTCCTTGGAGATATGCTCATCACCATTATCTATACGCAAACACTTCAATGGCACTCCAATCTCCCTTTCCACCATTGCAAGGAATTATTGAAAGTGCTTGAATACTTGATCCTTTGTGCGCAGCAAATAAATCCATGTCTTCCTTGAGAAATCATCAATGAAGGTCAAAAAGTATCTTCTTCCTCTTGTAGATTCTGTATCCGTGGGACCACAAACGTCATAGTGTACCAACTCTAACTTATTATTTCTCCTTCTAGAGCTTTTCTAAAATGAAACTCGATGTTGCTTCCCAAATAAACAGTGATCACACGGGTTAATTTTTTCTTTGGCTAATGGGATGAGGGACTTCTTAGCTAGTATATTCAACCCTTTCTCACTAACATGCGCCAGTCACCTATGCCACAAATTTGGTGAAGCATCATCTCTAACTGTATTCAGTTGACTTGCACATATTATTGCGAGCGTTTTGTATAGCGAGCAACACAAACTTCCTTTCACCACCACCAATGATCCTTTGGTGCGTTTCCAATTTCTATTGCCTGTATGATTGTGATAACCTTCCTTGTCCAATAAAATACCAGACAACAGGTTCAACCGAAGGTCTAGAATGTGTTGCACATTTTAAGTGTTAATGTGCATCTGACACTTGTCTTCACGTAGATATCACCGATTCCCACCATTTGTGATACACTATTATCTCCCATTTTAATAGTACTAAAATCGCCTGCTATATATGTTGAGAAGCATTCCCTTTTTGGAACACAGTGGCATGAGGCACCAAAATCTACAATCCACTCAGTATCTGCATCTCCAACATGATAACAATCTGCATCATAAGATACTAAAGCCACCTCTCCATCTTCTTTTGTGACTATAGCAGATGTATTTTAGTCATTATCATGACTTAAATTTGCATTCTCTTGTTTAAAGAAACGGTAGTTCCTTTTGAGATGGCCCTGGTTTCCACAATGGTATCATGACCTCTTCTCCCGGGACTTGGATCTATCTTTCGATTTTCCATTCCCATGACCTCTGCTCTTGCTTCGACCCCTGTTTTCTGTGTCAAGGGCTTGTCAACTGGTACTGGCAATGTCTCTTCTACAAAGTTCTTCATTAAGTAGGCTATTCTTTCCCATAGACATTGTTACCACACCATTTGGAGCTGAGTTACTCAGTGAGACAATAAGAGTATCCCAGCTATTTGGTAGAGTTCCCATCAAAAGACATGCTTGTAGCTCATCATCCTTGGACATACCGGTGACTGGTAACTCACTTATGAATCCTTCACAGTCTTTCAGGTGTTGTGTGATTGATCGTCCCTCTGTCAGTTTCAAGTTCATGACTTTGTGAATCATGAACACTTTTGCTTGAGCATTTTTAGCCTCGTACATATCCTCTAGCTTTTTCCAAAGAACTTTGGGATCTATTTCGTTCCACATGTGATTGTACAGGCTAGCATCTATCCATTGGCGTACTGTACCCAATGTCTGCTTCTTCAACTTTATCCACTGCTAATCTTTCATATCCTTCAGCTTTGCGTCATCACCCTCAATTGGATCATACAAATCTTTACAATTGAGGCAGTCCTCCATTCTGTATTTCCACATTGAATAATTTGTATCCATTAATTTAATCATTACACCGTCATTCGCCATGTCGAAACTTTAAAAATGGCAAAATTTTACTATTCACAAATTTTACTATTCACGTAAATAGTGATTGTATGTGTGAATAGTACTATATATGTAAATAATACTTGTATATTGGAATAGTAATAGTATGCCTTCCATATACTTAAATAATACTATTCATAAAATACCAAATATGAATAGTTATATTCAAGTTACTATTTTACTATTCACTCGAATTGCGTATCTGCGACGGTTTTTCGAACGAATTGCGCCACCGAATTTGCTGTATTTTTCTCGTCGTCGTGGTATATTTATTTTTAAAAAATATATCCACGGATTCTACTGATAAAACAAGCTTCGGCTCTGGTACCACTTGTTAGGCCCAATAATAGATTATGAGAAAAGATAATAGCAGCATAATTAAAAAAACACAAAGATTTTTACGTGGAAACCTCAAATAAATTAGGGAAAAACCACGGGACAAACTCCGAATAATTCTCCACTATAAAATAATAGTAGGTACACCAAGAGATTACAAAATAGTGGCACTCAAGTATTTCCCAAACCTCACTATTTCTCTCTTACCCAACTCTTAGGAACCCTTTTCCTAAGTTTCTCTCCACAGATAATACTCTTTGTCTGTGTTTTTTTTTCTTCTGCTTTCAGTTGAGGCAGAAGCCTCTTTACTTATAAGAAATATAAACGCGTATGGCCGAATTATGTATAGTAAAATTACTGTGCACTTTTTCAAAAATCTACCCACATGCTTCTTTTTCTTTTTTTTTATTTAAAATTGTGGGTCCCATAAGTTGGAGGGACCCCACACAACAAGCGAAAACCGATATGGAACCCTAAACAGGTGCAAATAAAAATGCTGGAAGCAATATTCAATTCAGGAGTGGTGAATCCACCAAGAGACGAGATTAGGAAAATTAGAGCTCAATTACAATAGCATGTCAAGCTGGTGATGCAAACGTTTTTTTAGTGGTTTCAAAATAGAAAATTAAAAAGCAAACATAATCTTAGGCTTCTTCAAACTCATCATCAAAATCTAATTCAATCACAAATCAAAATGGTTTCAATATCAAAATCACATCTTGAAAATTTTGGTTCATTTTCAAATTTGAGATTTTTAAAGTTTGTTTTGACAGAGATTATGTGCGAGGAAGAAGTGGTTTAAAGCTAAAAATATTTCAAATGAATATTTAGTCCCTAAATTAATTTATTAGTCTATTGCAAAATGACGCGGTGCCACATAATCGATACTTTTTCTATGTGGATCTTATTTGGCATGGGAGTTGTAACTCCGCTAAAATAGTAACAATTTATGTAACGGAATTAATATCGCGAGGACTAAAACGGTAACGTATATGACAGAGCGACCAAAAGGATAAACTACCTATAGCACAGGGCCAAAAAAGGTGGTTAGACCCACTAACTACTATCCCCTCTCTTCTTAATTTGATATAACAACTTTCTAGTAGTTATGACTCTCGTACTCATAATACTAACTACAATTCACTCTCTTCTTTATTTGATGTTTGGAAACTTTTTTATTACACATTTGCAAATTCGTTCCTCTCCTACTTGTATCAAACTATATCGTTTCATTCTTCAATTTTGGCCATAGATTGTAACAGGCTTTTGATTCAATATCTTCTTTCAATTTCTGAATCTGATATAGTAGAAGGTATGAAAAATGGATATATAACTAGATTCCATTGAAATGGCAACTTCAATGAAACCCAATTCTTCTAAATATTTTAGAAATAACCTCTTATATAGATAAAAAACATCACAGTATCGAAAACTAAAGCATCACAGGAAAAAACGATTCTAGGTGAGGGAACCCTAACAGCGATTCCTTCTTCTTAATCTTTGCCGGCCGGCCATGGCTGCTGACGACAGCGTCGTTGATCATCAATCTCCTATTGATAACGCAGTCTTCATAGGCCAACTCTTCGAACAACAAATTCGAGATTCTTCAAGATTGAACCCTAGCCGTAATCAACCAAGACCGAATCCACCTAACTCTAAGATATCTCTCGCCGGAGATTGTTTAGTCGCTGCTACTGCCGGAACTTACCAACCGATGGTGTCGTATCCGCATCTTAAGAAGTCTTCTTATGCCGCTGTTGTTGGAGGTAACTCTATTATTCCTTCGTTAATTGATCATACTGCCATGGCAGCTCCTGAAATAGTTAATAAAGGTGGATTCACCTCTGTTAAGATTCCACAATCTCTTTATGATAAACTTGTTGCTATGTGCGCTAATTCGCTAATTGGGCGATTGGTTCTTCAAAAGGGTGACATACCTTACAAGCTTGCTTCATTAAAAGATGCGTTAACCAAGATTTGGGGCATAGCGGAATCTTGGCGTCTTACATCTCTAGGGAAGGGATACTATCACATTCTCCTTGATTCTCAATTCCTCAGGTATAAAATTTTCAATAGCGGAACGATCGGCTTAAAGCCTGGAATTCTCTGGATCCAACCCTAGCAACCAGAATTCAACCCGGCTGACCAAAAGACCGCCAAGGCATTAGTTTGAGTTCGATTACATGATCTTCCATGGAACTACTGGGATGCTTCCATACTTGCCTGCACTGCGAAGGTAATTGGTCAATTCACTCAAGTTGATAAAACAACGGCTGAAGGTGATTTTGGGCACTTTGTCCTGGTACTCATCGATGTGGACTTAGCTAATATCCTCCCTGAAATAGTGGGTGTGGAACGAGATGGTAACTAATTATGGGTTGATGTTGAATATGAAAATATTTTGAAGTTCTGTCAAATATGCTCCTCAACTGGCCATTCTTGGCGGGAGTGTAGACATAACAAAAAAGGATAATACCGGGCATGCTATCCCTAAGAAAGCGGCTGGGGATAAGTTAAAAAATCCAGCTCAGGCCAAGAAAAATCAAGCTCAGACGGAGGTAATCAAATTGAATCTGTGCAGCAAGTAGACAAAATTCTAGCTAGGGTCAAAGTTGAACAAACCAAGGAAACTAGGTCAGTTGTTGCTGGTACTATTCCTTTACAACTAGTACATGAACGAATTAGATAGGATTTCACTAAGTCCCCAGCTTTTTCGGAGCCTGTTGGCACTATACAAATGGCAAAAATGGTTGGGAATCTAATGCCAGAAAAATAGGTTGACGAGGTTGGGTCGCAGATTCGTACAATGATTGATAGGAAGTCAACTGATGTTTCATATGAATCAGATCATGATAATTATTACTCATATTACTCTTAACCTGAGAGAGGTGTCCGGGGCTCTTGGGTTGATTCCGTGGAACAAGATGATGCAAGATTGAAAAACAAAGCCAACCAGGTATCACCTGTTAGACGAAAGTTTTCATTTTCTTCTTATGATGAAAGTTTCTGGCGTGAGATAGACGAGGGAGACACTATCCTACAATATCTAAGGAAACAAAAGTTATATGTTCGAGCTAAGTAGGATCGCATGGAACTAGCTAATCAGGAACGCATGGAACAAGCTAAACGAGAGCGCAAATCTCCTCTGAAGTACTCTCCTTAGCTGATAGTTTTTTTTCATGTCTCAATGGTTATTTAATTATTGTTGTTTTCAACTTTCTACTTTTTTGTTTCTTTTGTTTTATTTAATAAAATCGAGCCCGATTTTCCGGCCTCCGCCTTTTAATTAAAAAGAAAACTAAATCATCACAGTATCATCAAAATATAACCTCTTATATTGAATGAAAATCATCACATATAACAATATAAAAAAAATAATTATATTATACCAAAGCCTATATATAAGCAATTATTTACTAATGACAAAGTTCCTAAATAACTAAAATCTTAAATATATTAAACTTCTTATATAGATAAGAGCTAAATATGGTAGAAATAAAACAAAAATAGGAATCCTTATCAATTTAGATCCTTATTATAAATACATTCAAAACAAGATAAATATCAACTAATTAGATCATTTTATCCGTAACAAGAATTTGACTTGAATTGTAAAATCGGTTGACTTGTAATCTGCATCATTCTTTTCGGGTTGAATGAAATTCATCCTCGAATTTTCTAGTGATAAATAGAAAACGAAAAAGAAAAAACACTCAACTTTTTTTTCAATTTTTGTAATTTTTTTGTTTGTTTTTTTCAAACATTTTTTTTCTTTTTATAGCTTTATGACAAAAAAAAATATAAACAAAAAACTAAAGGATAAATACGATCCCCAGTCACCCCCTCTTCGACAATCTTGGTACCATTACCTCAAATGTCGTTAGGCCATGGGAATACAATATGCAGGTCTCCCCTTCTTCAGCAATTTTGGTAACATTCTTCAAATATCGTTAGGCCATGAGAATTCAATATGCAGGTCTCCCCCTCTTGAGCAATCTTGGCAACACTACTTCAAATATTGTTAAGCATGAAGAATACAATACACATGTCTCTCACTCTTCGACAATCTCAGCTATCGTTAGATCATGAGAATGCAATTATAGATCTCACCCTCTTTGACGATATCGGCAACACTACTTCAAATGTCGTTCATCCATGATAATGCAATACTGTGGGTCTCTCCCTCTTCGACAATCTCGACTGCCGTTAAGCTCTTATACCAACTAATAAAGCGGAAAGAACGAAAAAGAATAAATATCCAAATTTTATTGAGGTCTAGTGTCACTAAGACCTTCCTTGTGGCCCTAAAAAAATCTAGGGGCCCAACGATATATATAATTTTTCTTTGTGATTCCCTTAATTGGTTCAAGGAATTACCTATAACATTACTATTTTTTTTTCTAAACTTTGTGTCGAAGCAAAGACTCAACGATACTATACTTTTTAGAATTTCAAATTAGATAACAAAAATTAGCTTTATTTAATGCTGAGTAAACTTAAAAAATATGCCTTATGATTTCGTTGTTTTTTGAAACGGAGTCTTCGGATTTTTCTCCAAAACAGTGTCTGTGATTTAAAAAAATTATCAAAATAAGGATAAAAATATTTTTTTTTATTAAGAATAGTGATATCATGGAGAATATATTAATAAATTCATCATTCTCATAATTTAACCTTATGATTTAAAAATTATACGTCACAATTTAAGTAAACTTCGAGGATTTTCTTTTATTTTGTTGTGATTTATCGAAGTTTATCATCATAATTTAACCTTATCATTCTATCATCATCGTCAACTGGAATTGAATATCGAAAATTAGGATTTTCTTGTTGTTGATGAATACAATATTTCTGCACAACTTCGTCCTCTCCTTTATCTAATATTTTCCTTCTAACTCCAGTAATGTGATTATAACAATCTTTTTTAGTAAATGCCACCTCATAATGAGCCGTATTTAAAACATCAACTACTTTCCCAACAAGAATGCCTTGACTCTCAAAAACTACGATTAAAGCTTTGGCAGTGTTGGTAACATTTTTGTGTGTTCTAAGATATTTCTTACTTTTCGGAGTAACCATAATATGATTGTGAGAATCATCAAACTTTGTAATGTGCAACAATTTAGTTTTTGAATTTAAAGTAATATTTAAACCTGCACGACAACCTAACCTGCTCGACTTAGTAGAGCGACAAGAATTTTGGCTACTACTATTGCCCACGAGACTTTTTTTTTGGTATGTGAGTTCCTTCTTGATTACAAACTAGTGGCACAACATTTGCTCTTGTAGTCCGGCGACGAACACCAAACCCCTTATGCTTTGCATAAGAATTATATAACGTTTCTACTTCCTAAAAAGTGCCAAATGTCATTCGAAGTGTTATAACAATATCATTCGATCCATCATCATTTGGTGTCACTTCATTCTCTACATTAATGGAATTCGTTATATTTTCTTCATCCATATAAAGAATTGAAAGACTAACTTTGGATTGAAAGAGGCTCTTTCTTACGCAAATAACATAAGAACATACAGGATTACATGTATAAATTATCTATGAACCACAAGATCTAGAAACATCATTGCTTTGCTATATTGTTAAAACAATTTCTTGTCTTTGTACTAGGAACAATGCGTAACCTAACAAGTCTAAAAAAAACAGCAACAAAGCAATATAGACATGATTAAGAACAAATTAAGGGATAATTACAATAATATAATCATGAAAATCAAGACTGAAATTGAAACATAATTCAACACCCACACATTAATAATTATGAAAAACAAAGGGATGTAAAGGGAGCAATAGATTAAAAAATCAAGAACACAACCTTAATCGGAAAGGTAAGAGGTTTGGAAATCGAGTAACCGGCTGAATTCAATCCTGGCCTGCGAAAGAGCTGGTAATTTTTAATGATGAACAAACCTCTTTGTACAATTATATATACAAGTGAAGAATTAAGTGAATCATAATTAGAATAGGAAAAAGAGTTCTAAACTAATTAGGAGAAGAATGCTATATGGAGTATTAAAGTAGTCAGGAAAATAACACTTGTGGCTCAAGAACCTGTTTTAGAACTAAATCGGGAGTTCTTGACCTAGACCTTGACGACTCCCTTCAATTAGGATGGAATTAGAACTGACGGCAACGAGTAACGACATCGAAAAACTGAGGGAGGGAAAGGAGAGAGATGACAATGAAGAAGAGGGTACAGAGATGGCAAAGACGATGACGGTATGGTTTAGGAGAGGTGAAATTTCGGAAGAGTAGAGTTGGGAATGCACATTTATATAGGGTTTTTACAAGCCATTAGATCCCCAAAGAAATCAAGGGTGGAGATGATGAGTGTTATTGAGTGTCATTTGGTGAGTGTCAGTGCAGCACTGCCGTAAAAATTATACGTCACAATTTAAGTAAACTTCGGGGATGTTCTTTTATTTTGTTATGATTTATCGAAGTTTATCATCATATTTTAGTAAAAAATATTTTCCCTTTAAAAAATCAAAATTTATCACTCATGTGTATTGAAATTTTGTTAACTAATATGCGAAATTTTAAATAAAAATGAATAAGACTACCCATCGTCTTTAATTAATTTAATATAGAGCATATTTTGTTTGCAAACTTTTTAAAATTACAGACCCTATTTTGAAAAAAAAATTTCAGAGACCCTCTATTGAAAAATAGTGAAACCACAAAACATGTTTTTTAAGTTTACAAATATACTATTTGACAATTTCAATATGTAATTTAGCTCAGGGCCCATAATTTTTGGCCCTACTTCTAGACATAGATGACATATCAATCCAATTTGCAATTTTTTCGAATAAAGCTCCAGTTTTAACACCCTTAACATGATAATCACCAAGTCAAACCAACTAACTGTATCTTTTTTTTGGGAGTTCTGTTCTATCCATGACAAGAACTAAGCCAAAATTTATGTTATATAGTGGTTATGCTCTATTTACATAATTATGTTCACAATGAAAACATTCGCGACCCACTAAACGTGAGATTAAGGCTTTGGTTGTGGTTGTTTCAGAAAATGGAAGCATCAAGTGAACACCTCTTTCATATTTATACAATGAATAATGGAAGTCTACCTGTATGATTGTGGCATTTTCAGATGCATATGTTGATGCAAAATGATGCCAGGATACATAAAGGTATGAAACTGTGTCAGGTTCATATATGTTGTTCAGGTTGGATGCTCTGATTCAGAAGATGTTGGTGTCTATTTTGGGCGGAAATGGATCACTTAAAAGAACTCATGATTATAGCATGTGCCGATCCTAGTTTTGTCAAATTCCAACGTTTAGGGCCGGGAATTGGGATTTTTAGTTAATTCCGAACTTTAATATTTTTTTTCTTATTTATTCTAATGTATTTGGTGTTCAAGAGTCATATAAGTTACGAATAATTATTTAGGACTATTATGAGTCATTAAGATTGAAGAGCACTCATGTTACATATAATTGTGTAGGATTATTATGAGTCATTTTGAGTCATTTACCTTAGTAGATGAAGAATCAATTTGTATTAATATAAATATGTAACTCCATGGGAGGACAAAGAAGTTTTTTGGTGAAATAAAATTTGACATTGTTCTTTTCCCTAAATATTCTAGTTCTTACAAGTTCTAGGTTTTTTAGATGCATACTCATCTTTGAGATTGCGATTTCTAAGGTTATTAGAAGAGTCGTCTTCCGACATCTTGGTTATTTATCTTATTTCGTGTTCCTTTCACAGCATCAGTTGTCAATCTGTATTAATTTGCACTCTTCTGCCAGTTTTATCAAACAAGAACCGCAGACATCTGAGCTAGAATTGTAAAGAATCTCTCATGAAGTATCAGAAAAAGTATTATAACATCATCATCTAGCAGTTTTCTTCTCGTGGAAATTTCAGCATTTGCCGTCTGTGAAGAAACATGCAACTTTAGGGTAATTTAATTAGCTGAAAAAATGAATCAGAATCGTCCTAATAGAAACGAGACGATACATGTAAGGAAAAACCTGTATTTTTAGTAAATGGGATAAGGAAGGTTTCTCCGAACATGAGCGGTCCAACTAAATTGTCACCCCAACGATTGGATCGGCTAAACTACCCAAATTTTATGAAAGAAAATAAAAAATGTAAAGTCAAGACAAGAAATTACAAAAACGAAAAAATGCTCCAAAGAGCCAAAATCCTGAAAAGCTAACCTATAACAAAATTTCAGGAACTGAATCCCACCATTGAATAGAACAAGACAATCAGTCAAAATTGGCTAGAGCATTCCCTCCCGAAATATGTGGGATACTAGGAGTGACATAACACTTATTTGTATCAAACAAGAAAGCCATTCTTGGCGTATAACCTAAGGAACATCCATACTTTTAGTTTGAAAGAGTCCAACAACGTATGTTCAATCACATTGCAGCCAAAAAAGAGTCAATCTTTTGTACATAGCGGTCTGAATGGCAAAGATCAATGTTATCAAAACCGTACATGACATCATATCGGTGAAGATTTTGTTATGCGTTATTACTGATATAATTAGTGGTTTTACTGGTTATTTATTTTTAAAAGAATATGTATTATTTAGAATAATTAATTTACATGATTAAAAAATAAATAATTTTGCTTGTTTTAGTTATATTATTACCTAAATATTTCTATATTATTGAGCTAAGTCGGTTAGAATAGCTCTAGAATTATTCTAGATCATTTCAGTCTGTAATAGAGACTTCCAGTGGCTATTGCAACGCTTTCCAGGTCCATTGCAATGCTTCTGCGTGTCACCATAGACTTTTTAAAAAACCGTATTTCAAGTTAAACTGTACAGTAGCCATGACTAATTCGTGGTAAAACCTATGGAACCGGGCCGATACGGTACGGTTTTCTCAACTATATTGGCAAAGAAATCTGCCTTCAAATCAGCAACTTGGGCCGAAGAAGTATTGATTTGGGCTAACATAACTATATTAAACATAATTAAGGGTAAAACTTCGTTTGACAGTTTACAAATACCATGTCATGCCAACAGAATGGACTACTTGGTCATATACTTCAAAAGGAGTTTCTTTTCTTAACAGCAACTCAATATATTGACATCGTTTGAAGTATTCAAAACGAATACATGAATCAGTATGCAAATGACGAAAATTAAAAATAATAGAGAGGAAAATATCGGTTGATTTCAATCGATTTCACATCCCATTCGATTTAATTAGCTCAACAAACTTCTGCAAAAAATATCCAATTAAAAGGAGTTCACTTCCATCAAATTCAACGTACTTGATCAATTATATAGCCAAGCAGTGCCGGCTGGGTAGGCACTCGGTTCAACCACCCACACGACAAGAAAATTTCATATTAGGGTCGAAAAAAGTTGTCGCTAAAAACAGATTAGCGTCGACATGGCAACGAAAACCTCAGTAGCGTCAGATTTAGCGACGGAATTCTGAAGTTGCTATAACGCTCGTCGCTAAATATTTAGAGTCGACATTTTTATTGTCAGCGCAAATAGCGACAACAATGTGATCGCTGTTTCACTGCTATTTCAGTTTAATTTTTCATTGTCGAAGCTATATAGAGCCAAATACGTCAACGCTAAGTTGAGGCCAGACGGAATCTGGAAAAATGGCAGAGACACTGCCAAGTTCGCCATTTTTTCAGATTCCTTTCTCTAAGCACTTGTTGCAGCTTCGCATTCCAATTCCACTTTTTTTTATGAAAATGGATTGTATTAAAATTAGAAGAAATGGGTAGCACAATCATGTGGCATCGACAACCATACACCCAATACCTCGTTCAATTGGACGTTGCGAGCAATTGTGTCTGCCAAAACATTAGTAGCTCTTGGCACAAGACTAAAGATACATGAAGAAAATGCTCGCATCAAGTCTAAACAATGCAACACAATATTAGAGAAAAAAGAAAAAAGAAAAAATACAAACCAAAATCATTCAAAATAACGATAAAGCTTTTTTTAAAATTAACAATAACTTATTTATGTTGAAAATTATTTATGTTTATTTTGGAATGGATTCTGCTACCTTTAATTTTGAAACACAAAAATTGATAGTTAAACAAAAACCCTACTTTTTTTTCGCATCTTGGATGTTAAGAAGCCAATAACATATAGTTGAATAAATAAGTTTTAACATTTGAATTTGTAATTTCTTCGGATGAAAACCACGTAATGTTTCTTAAACAAAGCAAAACTCAAAAAGTTTAGAAACAATTTAGCTAATGCCCAAACTTTTGACAATTGTAGTATTGGACTTGTGATTTGTCATACCTTGCATTTTTTTATAAAGGTGGAGGCCCGAGAACTGTTGGAAAACGGGGATTACTTGAATATTTCTGAAGTCGTGAAAACGTTGTCAGATTGAAATTTATTTGGCCGGTTTATCAAATTTTCAATCGGATAAAATCAGAAAGAGAATCAAGAACAAGAATTTTGTTTGCAGTGAAATTTCAACCGAATTTTTCTGTGTGTTGCCAATATCGTTTTGGTGAAATAAATAGCCAAAATGTCAACAGACATGCTGTTTGGGGTAGCAGCCATGTCCAAAAGACATGTTTATTCCGAGATTCAGTTGTGTCGAACAGACACACTATTTCGGATAAAAATTCATTTTCTGATGAATTTTTCCAAAGGATGCGTGGGTTCAGGGATAAAAAATTTTGACTGTTGCGATGGCCATCTGACCGCTGCGGTGGCAGCGGTCAAATGATCACCAGAGCGGTCATGCTAGAAAATGCCAAACGGATAAAAGTCGGTATTTTTACACCCAAAAACTCAAGATTACCAAAATTTTAAGCTGATTCCGACGATATTGCAGTAGATTTGGACTTAAAATAATGAAATAACTTTGATTTTTCGACTCTGGAACAAAAAGGGACCCATAAACACCAGAAGAGATGTTTGCAAAAATGCCTGAAGCTCGACCCCAGCCCGGGGTGCTGCCCTAGGACCCTACCAGGGGTTGCCGCCCCTCGAACCCTACCGAGGGGAGCTGCCCCTAGACCCCGCCAGGAGCTGCCGCCCTTGGACCCCGCACCCAGTGGCGCTGCCCCCGGACCCCCCAAATCGTAAACAGAACCCGAACAAGTGTGCACTCCGCACTCTCCATACTTGTTCGGTGAAATTTCACGATCGCATTGGTCAAAACTAGTTGATCCAATTACACTAAAATATTAACAAGAACCGTACTTGTTTTATTAAATAAAAGAAAAGAAACAAAGATAGAAAAAAATAATAACTGTCAAACAACCATTAAGGCAGTAAAAGATACTATCAACTGAGGAGAAAACTTTAGCGGAGGTTTGTGCTCCCGATTTCCGGGCGGGTTTTGACGTCCCACTCCTCTACTAGGCTACCCCCTCCCTTTGTTAGTTCCACCTCGCGTTTTAGCGCCTCTTTTACCACTCTAAACATGCCATGGTTCTTAATGGATAGTTGGTGTAGAAGCCGAAACTATCCTAGGTGCTAAAATCGAATCTCGTTCATCCTCAGAATCTTAATCGCCCCAAAATTTCTTTCCTTGATTAGCCAACTGACTCCTCGCAAGAGTAGAAATATTGCTCTTAGATCCCGACTGGACATTCTTAGAACCCGAATCACTTGACTAACTAACATTACTTAATTGCCCGTCCATCTTGGTATCTTTGTCAACCTGGACTTTCTCAGAACGTACCTCTATAATAGGTGGAATAGCAAAATCCACCTCAATCAGATTAGTCACAGCTGCAGTAACCGCAACGGTTTCATCCTGAATTGCCGAAACATGACCATGTTGTTTTCGGCTTACCTCAAAGGCTTGTTCTGGAGCATTATCTGTTCCCAAATTCTCCCTAATTTGATGCTCACCCTGAATAAGAGGAACATTATTATCGGGAACATTAACTGCTGCCACATTCTTCTCCGGGATTCACCTACTTACCCACAACTCTGGCATATTTTCATATTGTACATCAATACAAAATTGTTTACCTTCCTTTTCATCCCCTAACATAGTAGGTACGGTGGTAACAAGATCTACATCTATTAGAACCCTGGCATAATGTCCAAAATCGCCTTCAATAGTATTCCTATCAACCCTAGAGAAACCTCCTATGCCCTTTGAGATACTGGCTAGAATAGCAGCATCCGAACACTTCGATGGTAAACCATGTAACCTGACCCAAACTAGGGCTTTTATAGTCTGTTGATCATTCGGATTAAAATCCGGTTGCCATGGCTGAACACAAAAAGTTCCAAGTTTCAAACCTATAGTTCCTTTAATCGAGATTCTCTGTTTTAGATCATTAGAACCAAGAAATATATGATAATATCCCTTACCTAACGAGATCAATCTCCACGCTTCTTTCAAGCCCCAAATCTTGACAATCGTTTCTTTCAAATCTGTCAACCTGCAAGGCGCATCCCCCCTCTATAAAATCAGTCTTCTGATTAAAGAATTTGAACACAGCAATTCTTTTATCTAAAAGTTCTTGTGGAATCTTGATAGATGTGTACCCCCCTTTGGTCGAGACCTCAGCCCTAGCAGCAGCTGCATAAATCGATGAGTTATTGTTCCCCTTCACAATTGTTGCAAAACTAGGTTGTCCCTTAGGTTGGGCAATATCAATTGATTTTCTCAAATTAGGGTTCTCTACACCCCTTAAATCCTTTAAAACAGCAGTTGGCTGACCTTTAACAGTTTTCCTGAAGTTAGGGTTAGGGTTTTATTGATCCAAAGCTATAGTAGTGGCTCTCATGTAGCTTTCCTGGCTAAAAAGACCGGTAGTATTGCCTGACGGCAAGAGATTGGCTGAAGATCCGGCAATAATGGCGGCATCCGGTGATTGGAATTTTGTGGCATAAGCTTGTTGTTGAGACATCGGTGGTTTGTCCTTCGATTTACAATAAAAGGAAAGACATGAATCATTCATGTTGTAGAAGAAACAAAAAACTAATCAAGATTGATCGAAAAAAGGAGAAGATCGATGAACTAGGGTTTCATCCTTGAGTCATACCTTGCATTTGTATTTCCTAGTCTACAGCCTTATGTTGAGCTTTCTTCCATATCATAATTATTGTTGGAATTGTTGTTGTAATTCTAACTTCTTCCACGACCACGGCTACATCTCGTCCACGGCCTCGAGCTCTACCTCTTCTACGATCTTGTTGGTTTTTGTCATTACCTTGACTTTATCATATCTTTGAGTTATAGTTTACAGAGTTACTTAGAAATCCCTTTTTTTCTCATATTTTTCTTCGTAGGCTTGTAGTGATCCTTGGAGTTCTTCGATCGTCATCTCCTCCAATTCTTTGGTTCTTCAATCGTCACCACGATGTGTTTAAATTGGGATCTAACGAATGAGGTATCTTCTCAATTATCCTCATATCTTCTAACTTCTAACTGTTTCTTTTCAATTGATTTAAAACAAATGGTACTCTTGAGAAATACTCAGGGATAAACTTAGATGCTTTCATGTGCAAGGATTTATTCACCACTTATTATTTAGATGCGTACCTTTTTTCACTTTTTATTCTCCTTTGTAAGAGGTTTGTAACTTCTCATATGCTTGTATGACAAAGGTTGCATTTGAGATATTTTCAAAACCATCATTATTTGCTTGATAGATGAGGAAGAGAGCTTTCTTGTCTCTCTCTTTCGTGAATCCTTCAAAATTGTAGTTTGAACTTGTATAGAAAGGCTTCATTTTCGTGCTCATTGAAGCCTTTCTCTATGACATCCCAAATGTTATGTGCTTCGAGAAGAGCCTTGATTATGATACTCCAAAGTTCATAGTTGTCGTTGCTGAGGGTTGGAACTTGGAACGATGCCACGCTATTCGTCATATTGATTTCTCCAATAATTATGCTCTGATACCACTTTATTGGAATCAAAACACTCAAATAAATAAGTTTTATTTGAACTCAAATAAATATTATAAAAGAACTCACTCAAAATACAAAGCTACATATATCACTAAATAATACAACCAGACACTCAAAAAAATACTAACCACATTTTACAATTAATATATCACTACAACTTTCAACTCCACATAGGACTCTTTCTAAACATTCATCAACCTAACACCATATTTTAACACATCACACATCTAAATAATACAACCAGACACTCAAAACAATACTAACCATATTTTACATTTAATATATCACTACAACTTTAAACTCCACATAGGACTCTTTCTAAACATTCATCAACGTAACACCATATTTTAACTCATCACCCATTTTCTAAACACAAATTAAAAATCTTCATACACAAAATATCTAAATTATGTATCATACTTTTGATGATGGGCTTGGACTCCGATTTTGGCTTTAGATTTTGGGTTTTATGATCCAACAAAAGGTAAGGTCTATAGCTAACGGATCAAAAGGATAAAGTTACTATACCACATGGCCCGAAAAAGTGATTAGACTGTTTTTTTGGTAAGCTTCTCAATACCAATACAACTTTAATTAAGGGAATATAAATACTAATTGTTAGCACGGTCCACTCCAGCATGATGATGACATAAACCTTATTCATCACAGCAATCAGACAAGAGCCAAACAGAACTAAGGTTGTAAATTCTTTCTCCCCCAGCTAAAAAATCTCTCATATTCCCCGAATTATGTTTTCTTAATTCCGAGATTCTTTCATACTCCCCAATGTGGACATTCCATAGACCTTGAAATCTCAAAAATTCACATTCCCCTAGATGTCCTAAATACTAAATTGCCAAACAGTCAAGCAGTCAAAAGTCCTGAAAACACAAAAAATGTCATTTTGAGGGCCTAAATAACCAAATTTGGCCAAAATAAGGTAGCAATAGAGGTGAAAGACCTCTAGTTTTGATCGTTGGGCCATTTCTGTCAAAATAGGGTCACTGTGGAAAGTAGCCGGTCGAGTATTTTCCCTCTAAGGCATTTACCCACACGGGTAATTTCTAATTCACTATTTTGGATATGGAGGAAAATATTCAGTTGGGTATTTTCCCCTAGAAACTACACGGTTGGATATTTTCCAATTTACTATTTCTGATAATCAGATTAGATCAGCAATTAGCCATTTGGACATTTTACCTTGGAAACTACCCGTTCGGTGTACTTTCCACATACTACAAATAGGCATCTTTTCCTCACTTCTCACAACAACAACATCTCTAATTCATTCCATGTTATATATAGTAAATTTATAGAGAGAAAATCCGAGCTTAGAGAGAGAAAGAAGGCTTTTAAGCCCTTCAATTCGTTTCTTCTATGCCTTGTCCATACTCGGTATATCAATCCCCAAAATACCCTGAAACTTTGCCGAAATCACTCAAAAACACTAGAGATTTTCACAAAAAGTCGACACTTTAGTTTCCTAAACTAGGTGTTCATCAAAACTATGCACAAGGTTTGACACTTCGGTTCCCTAAACTAAGTGCCCCATCAAGTCTTTGGAGAAATTTTGACACTTCAGTCCTTCGAATTAAGTGCCCCCTCGATACTCTACTAAAATTCTCATTCCATAAAAGTTTAGAATTCTCCAAATATTGATTCTATTATCAACTACGGTTCCCAACTGGCTCTCACATCATCCTGGACAAATGAAAAGGTAAACTGAGAGTAATATCGCTTTAAAGCCAACTTTCTCTTATTTCATGCTATTTTTATTTTCTTTTTATCACTTTCATTTTGGTATTATTATTTTCACATCCCATTAAGCTGCATTAACGTAGAGATCGAGCTTGCAAATTACTATTAACACATTTCCATTAAGCTGCATTAACGTAGAGATCAAGCTTGCAGGAAATTAAGCAAGGTTATGCTGATAATTTAAAAGCTCAGAAACATGCTGTAAAGTATATCTATCTTTCATTATTTTCTTTATCATTTTAATTATACCCGTATGATGCATTTATCTAATTTCATTTAGTCTTCAAATTAAAATGTGATTAATAACTATTTTGTTTGAACCTAGAATCTCATATTTTGGTATTAAAATCCCATTTTGCATCGGTATACCACAATTCTCGGTGGAGCTAAACTAGGTGGCGACTCTATTTTCTTCGAAAAAGAAATAAAAGTATTTCTATTTTTAAAATAAATATTATTGTTATTTATATAATTATTTATATAATTATATTTTATAACCTGGTGAAGTTATTTTCAGAATTGGTTTTCATACAGTTTCCCCCATTTTAATAATTATATTATCTTTTTATTTATAAAGATAAAATACCACATGCTTTCTTCTATAAATTCTGCATTGACGGAAACGCCCGCTCCACACTAATATACTCTCAAGATTCTTATTCTTTTAAAATATAATTAAAATTTTTTTATCGTCTTTTTATTATTTATAACGATGTTTTAATTAAGGGCATCATGGGTAGTAGATCTATATAAATACATTGAAATTATGAAACGTCAAATATTTCGGATTTTTAAGGGCTAAACAAGACATATATATTGAAAATGGAGGAAGTATTTGGTAAAGTTACAGTGTTTAGCCAATTTCAACCATCTATTGAATTTAAATGATTGAGATTTACGGTTTGATCGAAACAAATGAACTCAACAAATGGAATTCATTTCCAAATAAATTTCCTTCGCTTGGCATAACATATGAAAATGCATAGAATTGAGTTTAATTTCATGGTTTTTCTTCTTATAAAATGAGGATTTACAAATTTCACCTATTTGGGTGAGATTTGGTTATAACATGATGGATTCAACGGAATTCCAGTTCCAAGAATTAAAAATGTAATTTTTGTCTATTCCAAGCACAAAAAAAAATTGGATTTAGAAATGAATTCCATCAAATTTGATAGAATTCATTTGTTCCAAGCAATGCCTTAGTGTATTGTGTACCCCACAAATAACAAAATATAGATATCAAACATTGATGTCAACTTTACCACAAACTCAAATTTAGAAAATCCAAATCCACAATATGAACATGAACTTGAATTAACCAACCATGGTCAACTTTATTATTATTATTATTATTATTATTATTATTATTATTATTATCTAACAATAAATAGTATTATTACGAATTGTACTGTCCTCTTATATGATTGTCATCTCTAATAAGTACACTCTTTTATCGTAAGCGGTGCTCTTCAATGCCGGTGTGTACGATATATTAAAATTCTACAATACACAGCAGTCTATTGCAATGTATTGTAAGTTAAATTAATCTACAGCTACACTCATCCCATATTTCCAAATTTTGACCCCTAGATTAAATGACTCCCTTTCTAAGAAACGGTACATGCTCTTCAAACACAAAAACACCTCATCATATATTACACCTTCAAATACAAAACTAACCCACCTTCTCTACTTCTTCCGCAAATCTCTCCATTATTGCAAGCAATAAAACCTTTACTAAGATCTAAAAAACTTCAAATGGCTATGGGTAAAAGTTCTCCTCCCTTACCAATCACATAATCTACAATTCAGATTCAAATTAGAAGCTCATGTTTAATTCTTTATTATGGATTAACAACGCATCTGAATTATTTCATATTAAGAATTAGAATCTCAGAACGAGAAACTAAAAGAGACTAAAACAATTTGAGAATTGTTTGTTGCAAGCATTGATGGAAAATTTCAAGAATGTAAATGGTTTTCAATTCTTGAAGATATCATCTAGTTTGTTTGGTTGCTTTGGTTGATATCAATAGAGACGTGAATGTGAGATTGGTTTTCTATTAGTTCGATTATTGAATCGCTTATTTCAATGATGATTGAAGGTTCAGTTCAAGCTATATGTTCATTAATCCTAATCAAAATTCTAAAAATTCATGAAATTGAAATTCCAAGCACCACCTGCTATTTATACGGTTCTGCAGATCTGTTAATTTAAATAGCAACAGTTGCATTAGTGTGAGCAAGCAACCTTTTCCCCGACCTTTAAAGGGCGCGGAAAAACAAGCGTGGCGAAACCGGAGAATTGATCCCAATTTTAGTGTGACGAAAAGATAGACTGATAAAATCGATGTTGAAGTTGAATTTTAGTCCAATTTTGAATGTTAAGAGATACGAGACCCAAAATCCTGTATTTTAAGACAGAGTCGCCACCCGGTTTAGGTTTATCAGGAATTTGGGTATGATATTCCCACCGGGTGGGTAGACCGTACCTTAAAACAGAGATTTTGAGTTCGGATGATGTTGCTTACTTTTTATTTATTAAATCAAACCATTTACATTTTAATAAAGGTGACTTCAGTTCTTATGCGATTTAAATCCATCTAATTAGAGTTTTCGATTATAATATCTATTCATCACAGCGCGGCAAGCAGAAAGCAGTAAATAAAGCAGATAAATTAATTATTACATGACTTTTCAAATTCCTATACATTTTTCTAATGCTGAAAAAGTAAAAGAATAGATAAAAAAAGTAGATAAAAGAGACCGAAATCGGGTCTCAACCGAGCTTACCAACCTCAAAGCAGCTCCAAGAAACAATAAATCGTACACAAATAGGTAGGAAACAATGCACAAATAATAATAGGGCAGAAAATAAATCACACATGGAGGAAAACATATTTTAAGGATTTTTTTAGAGTTAAAAACACATCTTTTTGGATATTTATTAATTATCTAAACAAGATAAAAATTAATTAATTAAACTCAGCAACCGAAAATTAATTAAGAAAATTACAGAATATTTTTGGGATTTTATGTTATGGTAAAAAGATTTATTAAGGATTTATTTAGTGAAAAACCCATTTTTAAGCAATTAAATGAAGATTTAGGTAATTAAATAATTAATAAATAAATAAAGCAGAGTTAAAATAATATTATTTAATTTTAGATTATGTGAGATTTTTCAGAAATTTTTTGGGTGAAAATTGGGGTAAAAAACGCAAGAAAACGATAAAAGGGTCAAAAAAAGAAAACATGGACCTTTTGGCATTTTTGCCAGTCCAAACGCTGGGACGGGCATCTGAAATGCTGTTGTGGCAGTTCAAATGCTACTGTTGCAGCATTTGACACGTCGCCGGAGCATTTGGATGCCCACCGGAGCATTTGGACCGGAATAACGCCAAACGGACTAAAATCGGTATTTTTACATGCAAAACTCAAGATTATCGAAATTTTAAGCTGATTCCCACAATATTTCAGTGGATCTTGAGTTGAAATGACGAAATAATTTTGTTTTCTCGACTTGGGGATAAAAAGGAACCCAAAAACACCGGGAATGGTATTTGCAAAAATACCAAAAGAAAACGGGTAGAAGATCTCAAGAGCAGAAAAATAATTAAGTTAATTAAAATAGAATGCAACTCAATCTTGTTATCTCAAGGCCGTGAATCCATATTTTGAGACACGAACAGGTCATTTGGCGAACTTTCTGATGAATTTGGGACGAAATCCGATGAAATAGTAATGAAAAAGGCAACGAACTTAGTGACGGATTTTTGTGAATTTTGTGAGAAAAAATCTCTAAATCCTATTTAAGCTCACTTTAACCTATAATTTTTACTTGATTTTAAAGATTAGACTAAAAGACTGAGCCTAATAATACTTTGGAACCCGAAATAATCAAGTTTCCTCAGTTTTATGTAGTTTTCTTTCTCTAAAAGCCTTAAGAACCCTAAATGTGATTTTCAAGCTGTAATTTGGTCAAAGTCCCGAATTAGATGATTTAATCTGTTTATATAGGCAATTCTCACTCTATATAACTCAATTAGTCCCAAGAAATGTTAAATTTCCAAGAAAAAATCACGTTAAACCAATTTAGAGAGAGAAAATAATGAATTAGCAAGGAACCCGAGAGCCGGTGCAGCGTTTGAAACCCAAACGCTGGCACGAACACCGCAGGTGTATGGCGAGACGTCGCACCGCACGGTGAGACGCACACGGGGGTGCTTCTCACCGTGCCACCGGGGCGTCTGGCGATGTGGCCACATTGTGGCCACATCTACTGAGACACAGGAGAGCATGGTGAGAAGCGCACTGGGGCATCTCACCACGCCGCCGTAGCGTCTCGCCTCTGACGATGGTGTTGGCAAGTGGGAGATTGTTTTTTTTTCATATATTTGTTTTATATTTTTCATATATTTTTATGCAAAAAAGTATATTAATTAACCGATCAAGGGTAACAACATGATTAAAGTCCCAATTTCATCACTAAAATACTTGTCAAACGCGATTTAACTTTGAAAGAATAGAACAACATGCCCATAAATTGGTCAGAGGATAACATCATCATCGTTCTGCGGGTCTTTGAAAAGCCCATGCGCATAGGTTATCCCTCGTGAGATTATCATTTGACATGTTAAATGTGATTTCATGGAAGAGCGGGGATAAGATTTTATACCTAAGACATTGGAACCTCGAGCCGGTTGTCTACGGATGGTCATGGGATGCATCATCAACGAACCTATTGGAGGTAGAGATTTCTTTGAATTAGTTATCTACGGACGGTCGGGAGATGCATCATCAACGGACCTATCAAAGTTAAGTACTCGGGTTGGTTGTCTACTGGTGGTTCAGGGACGCACCATCAACGAACCAATAAAGATCGAGTTTGCTTTTTTATTGGTTAATTGATTTTGTTGAAATAAAAAATTTTGCCCTTTAATTAATAATAAAAAGGAGGAATATTGAATAAAACTGAGTTTGGAAACATCCGGGAACCGGAAAGCCATTATTAGGTTGATTTTATGATAGTTGCATCGAGATGCCCCTAGAGGACCTAAAGCTATATCGCAGAGTCCTTGAAGGGTTGAAAGCTAGATGGACTAAAACACATGTCGAGAATGTCTAAAAAGATCCCTCGACCGGAATGTGTGCCAAGAATATCATTTAAAGAGGCCAAGAACGTCTAACGAGATTATCGGAGTAGAAGATTTGTCAAAAATATCTGAGGAGATCGTCGTACTGAAAGATTTGCTGAAAACGCCAGAGGAGACCATCGGACTGAAAGATTTGCCAAAAATGTATGAGGAGACCGCTGGACTGAAAGATTTGTCGAAAATGTCGGAGGAGACCATCAGGCTGAAAATTTTGCCTGAAACATCTAAGGAGACTGTTGGACAGAAAAATTTGCCAAGAGTGCCTGAAGAAACCGTCGGACTAAAAGATTTATGCCATCGAGACTAGCTGATATGCCCCTTGAACATATCTTAGAATATAAGTCGGGATTCCCTCAATTATTATATCAAGGCGCCGCTAGGTATTTGCTTCAAGGTGCCCCATGGAGAAACTCTTAGTTCCGACTTTAGGATCCATCGGGTTGGTTGTCCATCGGGATTATCGTATGGTGTACCTGTAAGGAAATTTTGAAGTATTAGTAAATGACATGAGTTGCTTTTTTATTGCTTAATTGATTTTGTTGAGATAAAAAATATTTTTGACCCTTCAATTAATCAATAAAAATGGAAGAATGAAATATAAGCCGAGTTAGGATTTCCGGGAGTCTAGAGAACTGCTGACGTTGACTGACAGCTCGAGGAGACTTTTGTGCTCCGCTCCCTGTAGAATTTAGTATAGAATAATAGACATGACATTTATGAATATTATGCATGAATGTATGAATCCATGAGCTACTTGGACAAATCATCCTCCACATCTAATCTACATGACACCTTGATTGGTCAATTTTGCTTAGTTCAGTTTCTCGCTAGCAGAGAGAATATATGGAATTACATTGCGGCACAGACCAGGCGAGAATGCCTTTGGCAGAAGATTAGGGATGTCACACATATTAGGTGGGGATGCCCATGGTGGAGAATTAAGGAAGTTACGGCGTACACGCAAGGCTCATGTGGCCGGATATTGAGGTTGAGGATAGTCATTTTCTACACACCCGCTTGTTTGCTGTCCAAGGAGGCGAGACATCCATGGAACAACCGCTGAATTAATCATGTCAAAAGACAAGAGGATCACAAAGCAAAGTTCAAGATTCTGGATAACGGACAGATGGACACTATCACTACCAATGAATTCTATCGGAAGATTAGGACATTACGGACTCGAGATGCTTGGTCGCAGTGGAGTTTGAAGTGGACATGTGCAGAGGATAGATTTAGGCCCCTCAAATCCACTAGACCGGAGAATATATTTAGAAACTCCAATGATGAAGACGATGATGGAGATATCTCGATGTGATTGATGGTAGACATTTATCTTTGTTTTGATTGTCTTAATTTTTACATAGACCCCGAACATTGAGATGGGCCTAGACTTTGTTTACCATTTCGTTTTTATGTCCTAATTTTTGCCTGGACTACCCTTTTTGGGTATTCAATCCAACGGACTATCACTGCTTTTGAATTGGCCTCACTATTTTCAATCTATCAGGATTTTTGCCTTTTCTTTTTATTCTTTTCTCTTGAGGAATTGGGTTGGCTGCACAAACCTCTATGTTCAACTTACCTGCAACATTTTGCCTTTAGGACCCAATATATTCATTCAAGCATAAACATAAGAGTTTAATAAAGATGAAATTTCCATTAAATGAATTAAGTTTGAGTACACGATGATGATAACCATTTCTACTGACCCAAACTCTTGTGTTAATTAGCCTATAAAGGTTTTCTAGCCAACACACTCTTGTAGCTCACTTTACCCTAACTTTTGCCTAGACCGTACTTTTCGAATTTTTAGTCTGGCTACCTATTTTTGCACCCTAACTTTTATCCGATCGGTTTGGAGAATATCGATCAGCGAGACACAACCTAATTTTTGCCCGAGCTAAGACCACTCGACGGGTGATTAATTTATGTATTATATTTTTATGTGCCGCTTTTCTGGATTTGATTCTTTTAGGTTAGATTATGATAATGCTTCGACTTGTTTTGATTGATAGGGCTTACAAACTCGTTACCGTCCAAAATCTTCATGCCCCTTGTATCGATCATCTTTGTGAATACGTAAAATCTTTCCCAATCTGGTTGGAACTTCCCCCTTGGATCGGCGTTGGTAGGCTTTACTTGCTTTAGAATCAGATCATTGGCCTTTGATGGGTACCTCTGATGGTTGACTCGGTTGTTGTTGGTTCATGTGCTTGAGCCTTCCAAAGGGTCAGTCGAGGTATTAGGTTATTTAAACATCGCCTTCGTCCATTGAGATTCTTCTAATTTAGATTCCAGCTTGGCTCTTAAAGTTTTCATCTCCATTTGGGTCGATAGTACGGCTTCTATTCCCTAGACAAAGGAGGAAGGTGCTCAGTTTGTGGGGGTTCTTACACGTGTTTGACATCTTCGAAGGGCAAATAGTGTTTTATTGACCCAATCCCTATATCTTATTGTAGGCCTGGAGGGAAATTGCTTGATAAGCTTGTTTGTGGCTTCAGTTGCCCCATTAGCTCGCGATTAGTGAGGCAAAATCCTGCGACGCTTGATTCTATTTTTCTTGATTAAATCGGTTATTTCCCCTTAGAATCAAAACTTATCGTCTGGGATGATGTGATGAGGTAGGCCATACCGAGCTAAGAGGTGTTTCTCGATGAACTTGGCCAACCTCTCGGTGGTAATGATGGTGCAAGGCTTGGCTTCCCAATATTTTAAGAAGTAACTTGCCCCTGCGATGATGAAGGAGTGTTCATTTATTGATGAGGGTTGAATCTCATCGATCATATGTGTCCCCTCACCGAGAATGGCCAGTGAGGAGAGAAACAGTGAAGGTTTATGGTTGTAAGGAATTGGATATTGTGAAGGATCAATGGTGTATTGGAGGGGGTCGAAATTTTGAGAATGGGTAGGCGAAGAAAAGGTAAGCCATAATTCTATCAAAGATGGCCTAGTAATGTTCTTTCTCCATAATCGGCTGACGTTTCTTCGGTAGTTTGAAAATTGGTTTGCGCATAGTTATAAGGCCAGTGATGAACCGATTGACATATTGGATCTATCCATGGAAGGACTGAGCTTCTTTTTCTATTTAAGGTGTGGGAATGTAATGCTTGGTTTTCTGGCGAAGAACCCTAGGTGGGATTAGGTATGCCCAGAAAAAAGTGTTATCATAATCCTTAAGCACTTTTAATCTCTCTTTTTCTTTCAAAGGTTAGGTCATTAGAAATGGTTGCCATTTTAGATTATCACATGTACTCAAATTTATTTCAGTTAAAGAAAGATCATTAATACTGAACACATTATGCTTGTGATAAAATGAATGCATGGACCCATCGGGCGAAACATCAAATAAATAAGAAAAAGGAAAGTCTTAATTGAAATAAAGTGCTTTAAAGGTAAAATTGTTCACATCTAAGTACTAGCAATTTTGGAAACAATAATCCATAACAACAAATAATCCAAATTAGGTTTGAAGTAAACAAAACACCTAAGTACAAAAAGACCTACATCACTATATCCGGATAAGTAAACAAAGACACTTTAGTCCAAAATAATTGTATCCGGACATATAACTAAAACATCCAAAGTCCAAGACAATTATTAAAGTGAAGATAATTACCTAAACATGAAAGGAAAGCATCCGATTAGACTTTGGAAAGGAAACAAACTGGTAACTCCTTGTACAACAACATCCGGAGAAAGACTGATTAAAAAGCATCTAGAAATCAAGAGAAAAAGTCATCCGAAAGGCACAGTAATAAAGACATAGGAAAAAGTTTCGAAAATAACTTTTCCCTCCATCTTTTTGGTCTACAAGTCAAAGATCCTTTCCCTATATGCAAGATAAAGACAGCTAGCATACTTTTCAGAAAAGGACAAAAAGAAAAGGGAACAACCTTTTTCATATAGACCAATAAGAATGGTGCGTGACAAACACATTTTGGACAACTTGCGTAAAAGTTGGTGAAGCACTAAATACAAAAAAAATGATCACTGATAACTTTTTAGCCTCAATCCCAAGGATTCAAATGGGACAAAATCTCTGTCTAACGGATTGATCAACGATTTCGGAAGTGCCGCATATTACCTTATCAACGGTGAAGATTTAATTTAAGTTCAACAACCCACAATGGCTACATTTATGATAGAAGCCTATAAAAGGGAAGCTTCACAAGTTGAGAAGGTAATTATTGATTTTGAGAAAGCATTCACAAGTACATTTGCTAAACAATCAGAATATCATCCCTCCAAGAACCAAACCATTTCAATTCTATTTGTAAGGATTCCCAAGTGAAGTTATAAACTTGAGAAAGTCCAAAACCAAAACCTTTAAGAAAATAAAGTGTAAAGATCTCACACTTGGGTAAGCTGTGAGATTGGGATATAGCTTGAAGTTGGTGCTTTGAGTGGGATCTCCCTATAGGACTCGGCTTAGGTTTGGGTAGAAATCTAAGTGGTATATCCTGCTAAAGACAAGAGGACTCAGCTAGGATTTTGTGCTTCTAGTGGTATATCCTACATCAGGAAGGGGTTACCATCCGGCGATAAATTGTAAGGCTTGATTCCTACCAGTTGGAAAGGAATCCACTAGTTGAAAAGCTCGGAGGAAGGAAACTCCGGGGACTAGAGTAAGCGGGGCCAAACCAGGATAAAATCCTTGTGTTTGACTTTCTTACTCTTTACTTACTTGCATTATATTTTTTATCTGCATCATCCGGATCCATTACATTCGGAACATAATCAAACACGCTATACAAAGACTTTTTAAAGTTTGTTAATTCCACAAAAAAAGGGTCATTCACCCCTCTCTGACCTTATTTAGACCCTCATAGGGACCAACAAGTGGTATCAAAGCAAGTGCTCGAAATTAGAGATCTAACAATCCCGAGCTAAAGGTCCAAATTTTGATTCAAGAATCAAAATGAGTTTCCAAAACTCACAACTCCTTCCTGAGGGTATGTCTATTACCCATCCTCCACTCTTCACCGGTGAACATCACACATTCTAGAAGAATCGAATGAAGAACTTTATTCAAGCACAAAGCATGCAACCATGGATGACCATTAAAGATGGCCCATATGAGCCTACTCACAAAGTAGAGGGTATAACTACCTGAAAACCCTCAAGTTTATAGGATATGAATGATTATAAAAAATTTCGTGAAAACGCAAATGCTATTAACATGCTTCATTGTTCTCTTAGTGTAGCTGAGTTCAATAGGATTTCTGGATGTGAAACTGGACAAAAAATATGGCAAAAGCTAGAAGTGACCTATGAAGGAACAAATAAGGTCAAAGAAGCCAAGATCGATCTACTATAATAAAAGCTAGAATCCTTCAAGATGGAGCCTAAAGAATCTATCAGCAGCATGAATACTAGATTTACCAATCTGGTAAATGAATTGAAGAGGCTGGGGAATGAGTTCTTAGAAGAAGATATGGTTAAGGAAATAGTCCGGAGTCTAACCAAGGAATGGGACAACAAGAAGAGTGTCGTTGAGGAAGCTTATGACTTAAACTTCTATAGTTATGATGAACTCATTGGTAATCTCTTGACTTAAGAGTTATCCGTGGAAAGATATAGCCAACAAGAGAAAAAGCTTGAGGAAAGAAAGAAGGCTATTGCACTCAAGGCAGATTCAGCCGAATCAGCCTCCTCCGGATCACACAAGCTACCAAAGGAATCTAGCTACAATAAAGAAGATATGGCTATGCTGACCAGATATTTTAATAGATTCCTAAAGAAGAAAGATAGGAGGAAATTCAAAAGATAATCAAAAAGGTCAAAGGAAGGTACCTCAAGAAGAGTCTGGACAATAAAAGATCTGAAAGAAAAGAAGGATCCGAAGAAAGAAGGTGCCTATTTCAAATTTGAAGAAAAAGGCCACTTCGAAACCAAATGCCCCAAGCTTAAAAAGGACAAAAAACACAAGAAGAAGGCAATGGTGGCCACTTGGAGTAATAGTGAAGAAAGTAGTTGCTCATCTTTAACAGAAGAAGAAGAAACGCCAACAGTGCTTTCTTGGCACTGAATGATCTGGAAGCAGAACAATCCGAAAGAAATCCATCTAAGCAAGATATTGTGCAAATTGAAGAATTAGAATCAGAAACATCTAGTACTGAGGTAAACTCTCACTCTAATTTTGTTTCTAACTTTAAACTTGCTAGAGCTTTAGGGATTGTAATCAAGAATGTGAGGAAGAACACAAAAGCTATCAAATCCCTACAAAGACAAATAATGGAGCTTGCTGAAGATGGTGAAGCAACTACAAGAAATTTTGCATTTTATGACCTTTTTTTAGCTATAGACATTTTTTCGTCATATTTAATAGTCTTATCGTGACAAAATTAACAATTTGTCATTATCTTTATTTTCTTATGACAAATTTATTATGCGTCCCTATTAAGAAGCACTTCTGTCACTAATTAAATCATTTTGTGACGATAAAAGAATATCGTGACATATAAATTTGGAGGCGAAAAATGAAGAAAAAATTTTGGAGGGAAAATTTTATTGTGACAAAGTAAGATAATTAGTGACAACTTTATCGTCATGGTAATAATAGTCTTAATGACATCTAATATTCGTCACTATTTGATAAACATGAAAATGACAAAATGGATTTTGTCATATAACATATTTTATGGTGACACTATTGAGCTTTTGTCATAAATAGTAATATATTATTGTGATGTAACATAAAGGTTGCATCAATTATGCTAATTAATGATGATTTAATACCGTCACTATATATAATACTATTATGATGATTTTTTACATCTCAATTCAATAAAAGAGCATGACGATTTAGATTTTATCATATATTTTTATTTTAAAAGTGACGATATTTTGATATTGTCATGTGTTTTAGCGTTTATTGTGACAATATGTAACATATGTCACCATAATGTTATTTATGGCAATTATGTATCATCATTATATATATATATTTTTTTGACATATGTCTTGATTTAATAAAGAATAACATGGCACCTTTTGCAATATATTTTTATTTGAAATTGAGAATTGATTTTAAATTTTACCACAAATACGATAGCAATTTTTTCTTAAAATAATGGTATAAGTCAAGGAATTAATATTTTCTTAGTTAATTAATTAATTAATTAATTATCCTTCCAATAATTTATCATATTATATAGATTATATATTTTCCTGATATATATATTTTTTACTTTTTAAAACTTATTATGACTTTTTGATTATTAAAAAGTTAAAGCTTCTAAAGATTTCAAATTTTATCATTGAGATTTATTTTATCTTTGTTAATCAGTATGAAAATTTTTTGTACACAAACATTAGTTATATTCTTTTCGCTAACTTTTTACATCTTTTATGAATCTTACTTTTGTCATTATCACCATTGTATTAGTGGTGTGAAAACTAATTCAATGTGGACAAAGTAATATTTACTTTGATCATAGCGAGGATAGATTACATGTGCTTTTAAAAGAAAATTTTCATTATGTGAAATTAAAATCACCATCTTTTTATAGTCTGGGTAAAAAAATTATTATTCATTATGTATATAATTTCTTGAATTTTGCATTTATATTACACACTTAAAAAACTATCAATCTACCCAAAAGTAATATGTTAAAAAGGACAAAGAGTTTTTATAAAATAAGGACAGAGAGTATATATTAATTAAAATGAAATAAAACGTAAAAACTTAAGTTGGCAAGAAAAACAAAAACAAAAATAAAAGATCACCTTAGATACAAGGAAAATTGTCACTTATGACCCATTTTCTTAAAATAATTTCTGTCAAAGTTTGACCCAATAACCTAATCCCACAAAAAGTTTTGTTAATAACTTTTATACGCCCTTACTAACTTTTAAACTCAACAGCCATGTGATTAGGTTATTTTTTTTAAAATTTTTTTTGCTTATTTTGCATTTATCTTTGAAACCGTTCATTTTTTTGATATGCCGCTTTAGAGTTTTCGTTCGTCTCATTTTTATCTTCGAAACGCCATCCATTGTGATATACTTTTTCCAATTTTTTTTGGGACCTGTTATAAATCTAATATAATTCTGTTATAAATCTAATATATTTCTGTTAACATACTTATAACAGATTAATAATAGATATATATATAAGTTCAATAGGCATTGCAAATACAAAGAGACTTATATTAGACTTATAAAGGACTTATATTAGACTTATATATATATATATATATATAGTAGATTTATAACAATTCAATGAACAATGCAAATACAAAGAGACCTATATTAGAATTATAAGAGAATTATATCAGAAATATATTAGATACGTATCTAATATAATTCTGTTATAATTCTGATATATGACAGATTTGGTAGATGTTCATTGAAATCAGTGTTGAAACAAAAAAACGCAGTAGAATTCCTATTCAATTGCTCAAAATCAATTCGAAATTGTTTTAATGAGAAAAAATTGCAGATGGAAAATAAAAATTGCAGATGAAACGGAGAATAACGATTATGTTTGATATAAACATATATATATATCGGAATTATATCAGGAATAAATTAGATACGTATCTGATATAATTCTGATATTTTTCTGATAAATGACGGATTTTGTAGTATCATCAGTTTCCTATGTTTGTAGAGGGCTATTTACAGAGAATATTAGTGCCCAGAGAAGCAAACACCGGCATGATATATTATGCTTGTTCATATGTTGCTAATGAAAATCACAGAAGCTACTTCTTATAAAACCAAATCCAGCAGCTTTTAATTCTATACCACAAAAGATCTATAAGTAGGTATTGCCCTCAGTTCCCTCGATTTCCAGTTTCAATTTCCATCCTTTTCCTCACTGAGCAAATTCAGGCATTCATCAGTCCCCATTCGATAATAACTCTAAGCAGAAAAAAAGACTGAAATCCTTAGACATAATATATATAGGTTTCCAGTACGAGATTTCCATTTCAAATTTCCAATAAGAGTAGGAAAAGGTCGAGCACTTGCTATAGTTTGACTGAAAAAATAAAAATAAGAGCAGAAGATGGAAGGTGAGGAGGAGAAATTTACTGAGGAAAGACGGCGAGACAAGTAATGAGCCTATTATGGTTAATTAGTTTTCAAAATATTTCAAATAAGTTATAAGCATATACTTGTGGCATTTTTGTTATTATTTTGCACAAATTGGTGCATTTTGGTGCTTTTTCCTAGATACAATAATCTAAATCCAGCCCATTAAAATAATGCAACCCTAAATTATCCCTATATTAAAGGAATTCTTGTTGACTATCACTTTGCCCTTATCTTTCCCCTTTGTAATCGTTTTTTTTAAAACCCCCCGAAGGAACATTGTGCCCCTTCAAGAAGAAACGGGTTTGGGCAGGTAAAAATTTCGGGGCAGACCTACCAGCTAGGTTAGCACTTCTGCTTACTTACATAGTACCTACCCCCTATTTTATTAAAATCAAACTGAGGTTCTCAAGACGAGAACATAAGAAAGTCAATTACAAGAGAGTAGTAAATTCGGATCATTAAAAATATCCGAGACAACAAAACCTAGCTGTCGCTTTTTTACTGACTTCTACCAAAAAAACGATACATGACTGTTGTCCATTTTTTTTCACTTAATATATATATTCACCATTGAAATCAAACTCAACACTTAAACAAAACTCCTGAATTTTCAATCTTGATATATATGGTAGAAACATGTTTAATACTTTGTTTTTACCCTTCATTTAGCATGTCCATATTTCAAAACAAAGTTCATGCACTAGTGCCGATCAAAAGCATTTTAAGTAATATAGTTTATATTTGAGGTCAAATGCATAAATTGCAAAGCTAAACCATTTCTTATTTACGTGCCGGGTACTTGATTTACAAGTTACACGGTGATAGCAATGATGAAGTATAATGAAGATTGTGTTACTAGTTATAATTTAATTGATATTTTGTTAAATGTATTAATTTTTTTAAGGATTCATTTTGTATGTTTATTTTCTTATATATTTCATGATTTTTTTAGTTATTCGGTTACTAATGAATTTGGTCTCCTTTATTTAGATAAATTATTATTAATCTGTCACCATTGACCAATTATATTTGGTTACAAAAAAATCTTTATCATGACAATATACTGCCTTAGATTTATAAAAAAAATAACATTTATATTGTCAGAAAAATAAATAACTATATTATGACGATTGTATTTACTTATATAATTAATGATGATAAATTTTTTGTCATTTAAGTTAAATTTTCATGACAAAAAAAGTGTCAGATTTTATATACTAAAATGACAATATTGTACATTTAATGATAAACTAAAATGTTACAATAAGTATTATGATAATGATGTTATAGTGACAAAACTCATGTTTGAGTGACAAAATTCTTGAATTATTTATGAAAATTGCAACGTCACAAAATTTCAATATATTTTGTATTCACTTAGGATTCGTCACCATAACAAGAATTTTAGGTGACAAAATGCAACATTTGTCATTTTAGTATTCATTTTCAGTGACGAAAGGTACTATAAAGTGACAATAAAGTATTAATGAAATGACAAAATAGTTGTCACGAAAACTAAAAAATTACAGTGACACATATAATTTTTGCCACATAAAAACAAAATTTTGATGACGAAGCCAAAAATTGTCACAATGACAAAATAGGGCGGACATGCTATGACGAAGCTTGCGACGATGAGTTTTCATCACCAATTACCTTCAGTGATGAAAAAGTTTATTTTCGTGACAATTTTGATGCGTCATAATGTGCTAACTTTTAGTGAACTTTGGCACAAGATGCCAATTTGATAAGAGCCACTAAACATATTGATGTGGTTGAAGAAAACTTCCTAAGAAATCAAGTGCAAATCTGAAGTGCTAACTTGATGGGCTTAGATAGGGAGCTAACCCCGATGAAGGAAGCATCCGGAAGGAAACCAGATCCTTCTCAACAAAGAAAGAATCCAGGACCATTAAATCAAAAAGAGAGGAAATCGCAGAGGCAGCCTCAAACATAAAGATTCCCAGCTGCTCAAAAGGGAGAAACTAAGGCTGTATCAAACGAGCAACCTGTCAAGCAAAGAAAGAACTACAAAGCAGAAGTTGCACCTCCAACCAGCTTTCGGATACACTCCAGACAGATAAGTATACAAGAAGCTAGATATGTTGGAAACTATGGAAAGGAGGATCTCAAGAATATCCATAAGAAGCATGAGCAAAGAAGACCCATCTCAGGGTGCAGGTTTTTTGGGAAAAACAACCATATTACTAAATTATATAGATTAAAAAATGGTTATTATGATGTTTATCATTGGCCTGAAATGGTTGATAACACGAGAGGGCCTAAATCTGATTGGGTACCCAAACCCACTTGATCTGTTTTGCAGGTATGCCTTAGATCTACAGTAGATCAATATAATTGGTACATCGATAGTGGATGCTTAAGGCACATGACTTATGATGAGAAAGCCTTCATCACCCTAATCCGGAAGAAAGGTGGAAAAGTGAGCTTTGGAGATAATAAAAAAGGATAGATAATTGGGCATGGAACCATTGCATGTGAAATAAAGATATAAGATGTCTCATTAGTTGATGGACTGAAGTTCAACTTACTAAGTGTAGCACAACTCTGTGACAAAGGAAGAAAAGTCATCTTTGACACCAATTAGGTGTAGCTCAATTGGTACACCACTCAATGTTAGTGATGGGAGGTCCCAGGTTCAATACCTAGCCTCTTCAAAATTCTTAAAAAAAATCTTTGACTCTGGAAGTTGCTCAATCATTGATAGTAAGTCTAATCAACTTATTCTTTACGCACATAGAGTAAATAATGTTTATTGTGTTAACATTAAAAATGATAAAAAGAATATATGCTTGGTGTCGAAAGAAGAAGAATCATGGCTATAGCACTAGATGTTGAGACATGTTAGCATGAACCTCGTGTCCAAATTAGCCAAAAAGGAATTGTTTGTGGGTTTGCCTAAGGTTGCTTTTGATAAGGATCACATATGTACTGCATGTCAATTAGGTAAATAGCATAGAAAAAGCTTCCCTTCCATCTCATACATACCTTCCAAGAGAGTTCTTGAACTCTTGCACATTGATCTCTTTAGTCCTATCAAACCATTGAGTTTAGGTAGAAGAGAATGCACCATGGTCATTGTGGATGATTATTCTCGCTATACCTGGGTGGCTTTGCTAGCTAGCAAAGATAAAGCCTTTGACAAATTCTCAAAAACATTCATCTGGATAGAAGTAGAATAGGGCATAAGCATTGCACGCATCAAGAGTGATAATGGACGAGAATTCAAAAATGGGCACTTTGCTGAATTCTGTGAATCCAAGGGCATTGAACATAACTTCTCTACCCCTCATACACCTCAACAAAATGGATTTGCTAAGGGAAAAAATAGAACTATACTTGAGATGGCTAGAACAATGCTAAGTGAGAATTGTTTGCCAAAATATTTCTGGGTGAAGCCGCAAACACAACATGTTACATTTTAAATGGAGCCCTCATTAGAAAGACCTTAGAAAAGACCCCCTATGAAATCTAGAAGGGAAGGAAACCTAAAATTGGGTATTTCAAAGCCTTTGGATGTAAATGCTACATTAAGAATGATAGATAGCAATTACAAAAATTTGATCCTAAATCTGATGAAGCAAATTTCCTTAGCTACTCAACATATAGCGAAGCTTACAGAGTTTATAACAAATGAACCCAAACTGTGGTAGAGTCAATACATGTAGATTTCAATAAGACTAACCATGCAGGAAGAAGAAATTCAAATCCAGAATATATAATTCCGGAAGTTGAAAACACTAGAGAAAAAGAAGAAGTGCAAATTCAAGATTCCTTCCATATCAAGAAGTACAAGAAAGAAGATGAAGGAATTAATCTCAACTCAGAAACTCCAAAAGGTTATCTTAATCACCATGAGATAAAATTTATGGATAATAGGGAAGAAATTGAAGCAGTTGAGGAACAAGCTCCAGACCGGCATATAGATCTTCAAAGAAAAATTCGGACTCACAGAAATCATCCGGTAGAATACATTTTGGATAATGTCTAAAATATAATCAAAACTATAGGACAACTCAATAGGATGATGAGCTACGCTCTTTTTATCTCTCTCAATGAGCCAAAGAAATTTCAAGATGTTGAAGGAGATGAAAGCTGGATGATGGCAATGAAAGAAGAACTATATCAATTCACCAGAAATGATGTTTCGGATCTAGTGAAACCACCAAAAGGAAAGTCAATCATTGGAACTAAATGCGTATTTTAGAACAAGCTAGATGAATCTAGAGTGGTGGTGAGAAATTAGGCAAGATTGGTTACCCAAGGCTACAATCATCAGGAAAGGATTGACTTTTAAGAAACATTTGCCCTTGTAGTAAGATTAGAGGCAATCCAGATTTGATGTGCTTTTGCATCATTCATGGGATTCACACTGTTCTAAATGGATGTCAAAAGTGTATTCCTCAATGGAGTTATCCACGAAGAAGTCTATGTGAAGCAGCCACTTGGATTTTAAGACTCAAAGCATCCAGATCATGTTTACAAACTGAAGAAAGCTCTATATGGATTGAAGCATCCACTAAGAGCTTGGTATGAGAGACTCACTTCATTTCTTATATCCAAGGGATATGTCTGGGGCAACGTAGATATAACTCTTTTCATCAAAAAGAGGAAAGGTGATGTTATTCTAGTTCAAATCTATATGGATGACATCATCTTTAGAGCAACAAATAAAAAAGATGTTTGAAGAATTCAACACTCAAATGCAGAAAGAGTTTGAGATGTCCATAATGGGAGAACTCAATTTCTTCCTTGGGTTGCAAATCAAGTAGAGCTCGAATGGAATTTTTATCAACTAGTCCAAGTATACCAAGGAGATTCTAAAGAAGTTTGAAATGGAAAAAGCAAGCCAATGTCCACTCTTAATGGATTAGATATAGTACTATCAAAGGACTGTGAAGTAGAAGAAGTAGATCAGAAGCTCTACAGAGGAATGATTGGATCACTATTGTACTTGACAGCTGGCTGACCTGACAAACATTATGTTGTTCCTACTGTGCGAGATATCAATCCAATCCTAAGGATTCACAACTCGAAGCAGTAAAAAGAATCCTTAGATATCTCCTAGGAACCACTGAAGTTGGATTATGGTATCCTAGTAATGAGAATTTCACACTTTAAGGCTTCATTGATGCAGATTATGGCATAGGCACTCTTGAGAGGAACAGTACATCTGGAGGCTATCACTTTCATTGAGATTGATTGGTATCATGGCATAGCAAGAAGCAAACTTTAGTTGCCTTATCAACCACAGAAGCAGAATATATAGCAGCAGGAAGTTGTGTAGCTCAACTCTTATGGATCAAGAAACAATTGGAAGATTAGGGGTTTCAATCCGGATGTGTTGAGGTAATGTGTGACAACAAAAGTGCCATTGATGTGTCAAAGAATCTAGTACTTCATAGCAAGATGAAGCATGTAAACATCAGACATCATTTCATCCGGGATCGTGTGATAAAGAAGGATGTTGAATTGTTATATATTCCAACCAATGAGCAAAGAGAAGATATCTTTACTAAGCCATTAAGTAAATATCAATTCAACAAGCTAAAGGAATCAATTAGAACGTCCAATACAATTTGAAGAAAAGTATGAAAGCAAATCCGGGATTAGTTTGAAACTCTATGAGTCAAAGAATTAAGAAAAAGAAGAAGAAATTATGTTGACTCTAGATCCGGAACAAAGACTGCTAGCTTAGTAGATAAAAAGGTCAAATGGCAGTAAACGCGCTGAAAAGTAACTGTACACATTTTGAATTTTAAACGTCTATTGGGTGCTACACGTGCGGTAAAATTAAATGGTTGCTTTAAAAATAAACCGTTCCCATTCTTCGATTTGAACACCATTTACCTCTCTCATAAATTCCATCTGCCATGTCATCAATCCAGTTAACTTTAATTACGTCCGGATTATCATTATACCATCACTTTGGAAATTCTATATAAACCCCCCAAATTTCCCCTTCTTCTTCACACGAGCAACTTACTATTGTTACTCTGCAAATTTCTGTTTCCAAACCCTAATTCTTCAAATATCCTTTTTTCTATAATAATTCTTCAAATATCCCCAAATGGCAGCCATAATGATAAACAACTAAATCTAAGCCCTTCCTCCGTAATACATCTTTGTAGAGTCTGATCTCAAAGATAAAGATTTCATACCCATAAACCTCAAAACCACTGACTCAGTAGTTCCTACTAACTACTTGGGAGATAATTTCCTCTTTTAAATAGACCTATTCTCTAAACTCATTAAGGATCAACACTTAGGGCATTTCTTGGAGATTAATTGCCCAACCTATTCAAAATTAGTGCATGAGTTCTACACCAATCTCAGAGCTCACTCCTACTATAATGCTCTCAAAACCAAAGTTCAAGGCAAGGAGATAACTATTACATTGGAGTTCTTTGAGAAGTATCTACATATGAAGGGATCCTTAACCACAGTGTCTTCTTACACCGGAGTTCTTGCCAAATTAGTCCTAATCAGGAAGGGATCCTTAACCACAGTGTCTTCCTTCTAACACTATGTGTTACAACACTGGGTAGAATGCAGAGTGGTGAACATGTCAGTGTGGATCATCCACTTCCTCAAATAACTCTAGAACTGCCACGATGCTCTAATCACCAGAATCTTATTGGCAAATGAAATAAATTTCTCTGGATTTAAGTCAGTCTAGAGGAAGGAGATTCTAGAGAAAAAATTTAAGAAGCTGACCTATAGAGAAACCTGGAATGAAGCAAAGGCCATTAAGTAAAGGGATGAGAAAAAGACCAGGGCCAGGAAGGCAGTGAATCAGGTTGAAGAAGCCCCTGCTCCCAAGAAGGCTAGAACCACTAAGCCTAAAGCACCAAAACAACAGGCTCTTATTCCAGTTGAGAAAGATGATGAGGATGCCTAAGCCCTCACTCAACTATTGAATAAAAGCCCTAAGAAGCCTAAGCCAAGGGGGTGGCCGATAAAGGCAACAACTAAGAAAGGGAGGAATGTGGGAACTCTAGAAGAAAATGAGGAGACTGAGGATGAAGCTTTATAACAAAAGAGGAGATAGTTTACCAGAAAGGGTTGTACTTTTGATGAGGCTATGGCAGCCCAAAAAAGTAAAGCAAAGAAGCCAGCCAGAATTGTTATAGACGAGGAAGCTACAAAGAGGGCTGAAGAAGCTCGATTGGCTAAGGCCAGAAAAACCAAGGGCAAACATGTTCCCAGATCTACTGAGGAAGTCACTCTAGATGATCCACAATATGAAGTAATAAAGGAGGCCATCAAGGACTATAACTGGATAAATAAGCTCACAACGGAAGGATCTGGAGGCTCTTTTGGAGCCCAGCTATTCTCATTGCTCCAACAGACCGGGAAACTCTTGTCCAGAATCCAAAAGCAGACCTATTTATCTTCAAGCCCAGAACTGGACCACTTTCAAAAAATCTGCTCAATCTGGAAGGTGAGATCATCAATGAAGAAAGTCCTATAAAGGCATATAAAGAGGGTGTTGAGGACACTACCAACACGCCTGGGGAAGTGGTTAACAGTCCGGGAAAGGCATCTGAAGGGAAGACTGAGGACATTTCCAGTCTTTAGGGGGTTATGGAGGAAGATGAAGGAGTGAAAGAAGGAGAAATACCAGACATACCAGCCATTGACGTACTTCCTACTCATAATTTTTAACATATTAATGTTGAGTTATTTGAGGAAATAGCTATGCCAAAGGACAACTTGGATACATATGCTCAAGATGTATCTAAGGAACTAGAGTCCAACCCAAAATAAATCATTTCAGAGGAGGGACTAGGTCTGAGATCGGATGAAAATGCTTCTAAAGTGGATTCAAAAGGCGAGGCTAATCCGGGGGAAAGGTCAAATGATGTAGAAGTAGAATAGAAGGAGAAGTAAAAGAAAAGGACAGCTCCAGTGAAGAAGAGAGCAATGAAGAGAGAAAGAGGAATTCTTAAGCACTGAACAGTCCGAAAGTAGTTCTAAAAAGGAAGAATCATCCTCATCTAGTGAGAAAAAGAAACCCAAGAACAAATCCATTGTCAACTATAATGTGTCCCATAATGAGAAAATCCATATGGGATTAACTCTACTAGAACAAGCGGCTTTGGAAGGGCATGCCATTACTCTTGAACATTTGCTAATAGCTAAAATCAGTTGAGAACCCAATGAAAAATAGATCTGTGACTCCTGATTTGAAGACTGAATTGGGAGTGATAAAAGGAAGTGTGTAGAGAATTGAGAAGAAAGTGGAGGATTTCCCCATGACCGAATTAGTAGCAGAAGTATCTTTGGCCAAAATCACTCCAGTTCTAGAGCAAATGAACTCAAATATAGTAGGAGCAAATACCTATATTAATCAAGCTCTCACCAGAGGGGATAATAATTGTGCAATGCTTATGGGCCAAATACTTCAACATCTATAGAACTCTCCACCAAGCTAAAAGAGTATTTGGACCGGAAGCTTGAAAATCTTGAAAAATCTCTTCTTGGGGCTATTGCAAAAGGTGGAAATGATACTGTCTTTGAACTAAAATTACTGAATGAGGAGCATCAAGCTACACAAGAAATGCTTACAAATTTCCTTGATGAATCACTCCATAATTTACTAAAGAAGCAAGTGGATGAGATAAGTGATGACAGTGGTAGCCATACATTCGGAACTAATGACTTGATCAAAGCACTTTAAGAGGCTTTTCACAAGGATCTCACCATACTTAATTCCAGTATCCACAACGTTCGGAGGGAAATCTACTAGGATATTGATGTGCTAAAGTCAGGTATGGCTAATTTATCCATCTCCTCCTCCGGATCTTCATCCTCACCTTCAATTTTGGAAACCTACCTACTCCTAGTACTTTAAGATCTTTTCCAACACGTTTGGGACACATGCATCTTTGGATATAAAGGGATAGCTGCAGTCCTGAAGGCACTTTTCCCCTACTTTGATGGGAAGGATTGTGAACACATTCTAACTATGCATCCTTACCTCACAAAGTCATATACCCAACTCCAGAAAGTCTTTCGGCCCCTGCATCTAACTCCAGTCATAGTTGACACCATCATTGAGCGTAGAAGACATGGAAATCTAGATTATTCCATATACTCAAAGGCATAGTAGGAGAGCAGGGATGGCGAGACCTATATGATTATAGACCCCCAAGTTGATGCAAATAAAAAGGGGGAGAATAAAAAGGGGGGAGGATAAAGCTAAAATTGAAAAGCTGGAGAGAAGCAAAGGCGAGGAGTAGAAAGGAGAAGAATCTAGAAAGAAATAAGTTGTAATAGAAATAGCTATGTAGTAATTGTAATAACTAGAGTTATTTTTCACTTTTGTATTTCTATATCATGTAATTCAAAACTTCATTGAAGTTAACTATTATTAGTAGCAGAAGTATATATAGTGAAAAATTACTGCAAAAAATTGCTTCTAAAGTACAATATGAAATTATACTTTAAAAACCTTAGAAGCTAGAATTAAAAAATGTTGGAGAAGTTAGGGATGCTAAAATTATAGGGGAGTAAAAATTGTAAATGACTAAGTATCAAGAATCATACTTAGATCATAAAACCCCATTTCCTTATGTTGAGATGATTTAGGTTTTTATTTCCATCAAATGGGGGAGATTGTTGGAAACAATGATCTGGAACAACAAATACTCTAGATTAGGTTTGAAGTAAACAAAACACCTAAGTACAAAAAGACCTAAGTCACTATATCCGAATAAGTAAACAAAGACACTTTAGTCTAAAATAATTGTATCTGAACATATAACAAAACATCCAAAGTCCAATACAATTATTAAAATGACGATAATTACCTAAGCATGAAAGTAAAGAATCTAGTTAGAGTTTGGAAAGGAAATAAATTGCTAACTCCTTGTACAATAGTATCCTGAGGAAGACTGATTGAAAAGCATCCGAATATCAAGAGAAAAAGTCATCCGGAAGATACAGTAATAATGACAAGGGGAAAAGTTTTAAAAATAACTTTTCCCTCTATCCTTTGGTCTACAAGTCAAAAATCCTTTCCCTATATGCAAGACAAAAGTCAGCTAGCATACTTTTCAGAAAAGGATAGAAAGAGTGATATACGAAAGAGAAAAATGGAAAAACCTTTTTTCACATAGACCAATAAGAAAGGCGCGTGATACACACATTTAGGACTACTGGCGTAAAAGTTGGTGAAGCACTAAAATACAAAGAAAATGATCACTGACAACTTTTTAGCCTCAATTCCAAGGATTCAAATGGGTCAAAGTCTCTATCTAATGGATTGATCAACGGTTCTGGAAGCGCCACATATTACCTTATCAATGGTGAAGATTTAATTCAAGTTCAACAACCCACAATGGCTACATTTATGATGGAAGCCTATAAAGAGGAAGCTCACAAGTTGAGAAGTTGCTGGTTGATTTTGAGAAAGCATTCATAAGTGCATTTTCTATAAACAATCAGTAATACAATTCCTCTAAGAACAGAACCATTCCAATTCTATTTGTAAGGATTCCCAAGAAAAGTTATAAACTTAAAGAAGTCCAAAACCAAAACCTTTAAGAAAACAAAGTGTAAAGATCTCACATTTGGGTGAGCGGTGATATTAGGATATAGCTTGAAGTTAGTGCTTTGAGTGGGATCTCCCTGTAGGACTCAGCTAGGGTTTGGGTAGAAATCTAAGTGGTATATCCTACTAAAGACAAGAGGACTCAGCTAGGAGTTGGTGCTTTTAGTGGTATATCCTGCATCCGGAAGGGTTACCATTTGGAGACAAATTGTGAGGCTTGATTCCTTCCAGTTGAAAAGGAATCCACTAGTTGAAAAGCTTGGAGGAAGGAAACTCCAGGGACTGGAGTAGGCGGGGCCGAACTAGGATAAAATCCTTGTGTTTGATTTTCTGACTCTTTACTTGCATTATATTTTATATCTGCATCATCCGGATCCATTACATCCGAAACATAAAAAAACACACTACACAAAGACTTTTTAAAGTCTGTTAATTCTATGAAAAAAGGGCCATTCACCCCCCCTTTGAGCTTATTTAAACCCTCATGGGGACCAACAAGAAAAATAAAAGAAAATTACATAAATAGATAGTCATCCTCCACAAACGGAGGGTTTTAAGTTACAGCGCTGTTAGATAAAGCATCCTCAGTAGCTTTCATTGGTGCGTCATCCAGGTCGAGACCTAAAACATACACTTGTTTGGCTGATGACTTGTCTCCTATATTCACTAGAGACCTCAAAAATTCTTGTTAGCTTTAGTGATAGAATTAGCTTCCATAATGGTGTCAGCTGAACTAGAGAAGACCATGGCCGACATAATTTCCTCAGGAAGACCAGAATTGATCATACCTAGCTCATCACTCAAGCTCGATGATGGTTTCTCCTCAGTACTGGTTTTTTTTGCCAACTGTTCCATTTTTACCTCTCTTACTAAGAGCCTAATGGCCCTGCCTAGAGGTTTGTATTGATCCGTTTTATGCCCTACCTGAACATGATAGCGACAAAAATATCCTTTTTCCTCGGGGTAGGAGAACGACACTCATGAAGAGAGTTAAGCATGCCTTTCTCTCGCAAAGTGGCAAAATTAACACTAAGAGGTAGTTTCCACAGAGATATGAATGCTTTCTAAGCAGGTGTTCGAATTGGTGTAGCTTGAACTACAGAGACATTCTCTTGAGTAATGGCTTAAACTGTGGGTGCCTTCTCCTCGACCATGACAGGAGCAACTTCTAAATTTCTAGACTTGTTACTCTTATTAAACCAGGGTTTACTGCCACTTGGCTTGTTAGCTTTCTCTCTCTTTACGGTGCTATATTTTCTTGGCCTTCTAAAGGACTTCTGTGTAAGATTTAAAGGAGTCAATTTCCATTTCCTTACGGCTAATTAGGAGAGCTCCATCGAGAAGCTTCGGGATCATTTCCTTAAGACTGAGCTTTTACTTTAACAGGACTTGAGTGGCCATCCACCGATTGAAGTAGGACTTGAACATCTCACATTGCATTTGCTTAACTACCTCAAGATGCTGAATAGTGGTTTCCATTGTCAAATTAAAACCATAGTGCCCACTTAGATCCTCGGACAGGAGTTTCCAATTGAGAATCATCGACTCAAGGAGAGTATTATACCATTCAAGCGCTAGCTCGGCCAAAGTACATGGAAATAACTTTGTAAGGACTTTATCATCGATCTTTCAAACTCACATGATTAGCTCGTATATGATAATGTGGGACTTGGGGGGACCTTCACCGGTGTAGGCTTCCATTGTTGGCATCGAGAAGTCCTTTAGGACCCATTCCTCACCCTTCCTTTCTTTCTTCTTTTTATTTATAGCCAATAGCTGATGAAGGAGTGCCTTCACTTTGGTTGTCATGCCTGGAGATTGCATGACCTGGTCGATTGATGTCACACCCGAAGAATGTGTGACCTGGTCGCTTGGAGTAAAAGTGGCGCTAAACTGAAAAGGCGGATAAGAAGGGGTCTCAACTCGAGGATGAACTTGTAAGTTAGGTGTGAAAGGGTTTGGAGCATAAACAGTCCCCCTTGGAGAGCTCGTGAGACTAGGAGGAGAGGGTGCAAATGACATTGGGAGTGTTAGAGGAAGGGTAAAACCACTTGAAGTTATAGTCATCTGCGGAGTAAATCCCCCTAAGAAAGTGGGTAGCTTGCACCATGGGCCTCAGATTCGGAGAAGGAAAACCAAAGGTTGGGGGAGTAAAGGATGGAAGAGGCAAAATTGAAGTCTGCCCAAACTAAAACTGATTTTGCTGAATAGGTAGCAAAGGCAGAATCACGGAAAATGAAGCTTATGTTACAACCTGCAGAACATGACCTAACCCATTATGAATAACTTTTGTATCTCCCTAAGCTTGAATTACCAACCTTGATGGCCTTTGATCATTCCTTTCTTCTTTTAGCACTGATCGGACTTGCTCTTGGATAGAAGCTCGGAACAAGTCAAACAGAAGAAACATAGCTATAGCATTGGCAATCTCGGTACTTAATGGAGTTTAACCCTAATCAGGAGGAAGTAGAGGAGCAGAAGAAGTACCCTCAGACGGAACCACACTAACTGACAGTAAATAAAAAATAGTAGAAGGGTCAGATTCTGAAATAAGCTCGAAACTGGATTGGACAGTAGCGGTGCCTCGGTCTAACTCTCTAAAACTAGAAGATGATAAGCTCGAATCAAACCATGGATGAAGTGAATGATTATATAATTATTTGAGTGATGAATGTTGTATATACAAGGGTGGTTTATAGAGGTAGAGAGTAGAAAAGCTTATGATGCAAAGGTTAACCCCAAACTACATAAGATGTACGAATCCCTCGCTATGCGTAGCGAACTAATGAAGCTAGCAAATGAAGCTGCAAATGATGATGGACAAGTTGAAGTTACATGTGAAAAAAATTAATCTTACAGTCAATGAATTCTGAGGTAGCGAAAGATTATATTATTTCATAAGTTGTTCATTTGCCATAAGTTTAACCACACTATACACTTCATCATGTGCAGTAATATTGTTGCTCTTAACTGAAAGTTTAAACATAACGACTCTTCCTATAATGTTCTCCAACTATACTAGTATAGGTGCTTCACCAAGTGCAGCAGACATCTAATGTAATTTTAAAAGACAAAAAGCAATAACATAGGTTAAAACATTTTTAATGGAGAGAAAACTAAAATTATTTGGAAATCAAAGATGATATAATATGTATATGGACAAACTATGCAACTCAATTACCGTATCCCTTAACTCATTTACAGTTTTTCCAACCAGTTGTTGCCATTCACGGTCCCAAATTAGTAAAGTAATAAACCCCGTGTTGTCCATTACACAAACTTGAAGCTTATATCTGTGAAACCAATTTGAATGTTTAATTCATTACATTTTTTAATATCGGATGCCAAATTTTAGAAGCACAATGTTTACCTGTAGAAAGCCGAGTAATCTAAATGATTACACTTTTGGCAAAAGAGCTTATTCCCATTTGCTTCTGTCTTTTTAAAATATTTGTCATTCCTACACTCCGGATATGACCAACCATTGTGGCACTCTAAATCAACAATTTCTACCACAGTCCAAAACTCTCCTTCCTGAATAATTTAAAAAACCATTATGAAAATAATTGTGACGCATGATTTATTTGTGTATGGTTATAGGGAAAAATATTTAACACAAAATTATTTACCACGGTTTAATTGAAAATCTATTTAAAACATTTGAACAAATTTGCTTGCCAAAAAATATTATTCTTACTTGTTCACATTTTACCAATTCTGCGATAATCTTCACTTCTACTGATCCACTTGCTAACTCTTTAGACACAGAGTAATTTTGAGATGATATTTGACTTATTCCACAAGCGCTCGAATGACCGACATACAGCAATTTACACTCAAACCATATGCAATTGATATTAGAGCAAATATAAAGTACAACATTTTTATGCCGACTATTTTTAAATTAAATTATTTAGGAAAAAAAATAAATATAATATTTACCTTGATTTAAATTCGGATAACTCGGGAAGGTCTGGGTTAATCCCAAACAATCGTCCTCGACGAAAATGTTAACCTACATTCATTTTTTATTAGCTTAGGTGTTATGATATTATTCGAGCTGATAATAAAGTTTCTCATATGGTACACCTTGCGTTCTTGAAGATTATCAACAAACTTGGAAATATTATATTTGGTTACAGTTGCTTGAATGCGAGCTCCCTATTACATTATTACAAAAATCAGAAAAATTAAAATTAGGACTTTTTGTTAGTTATGCGATCTTCCTAGTTAAAAACTCTTTTTTATTTCTTAAATAGGATATGTAAATGAATTGATTAATTTTTTGTTAGTTATGTAATAGTCAATGACAAATAATTGTTTAACATACCTTTTCGTCTTGTAAAACCATTTCAATAGTAAATATTGATTTTGGTTTATTGCGTTCTAGAACGGTCCAAAGGCGGAGAACCCGTTCTTTGAGGGTCCACTCCATCTTAGTTGGATTTATATTAGATATAAAATCCGTCTTTAGTTTCACCCTGCTTAGGTTGATATCATTCATCGAATTATGTTTTTGCTTCAACGTAATTTTCTGCTTTCACCAAAAAGGAAACCATAAATTAGAATAACACAATAGGTAGCTAATATGAATAGTATTTTGTTGAAAAAATTTTCTTTTAACACTTTTGATAATTCTAATAAAATTTTGAAACAGCAGTTCTACTTAACTTTTAAAACTAATTCAAGTCAATTCGATGTTGCATAAATATTGAAATATGTAACTCAATGAATTCTACGGTCAATGAATTACGTAAGAATATCTTTCTCTGGAAAGCAAAGACTAATTCGAAACCAAGTTAATATATCCTTCAATGATTCCAAATTATGGTCTATTTAGCATTGACCCAAGAAAACATATAAGTGACTTGAATTAATATTAATATTATAATGTATTAATATAATATTAATAATCCTAATCAAAGTGGTATTTTTTTTGAAAAATCTGAAGGAATATTGTGTTCCTTCAAAGGCTAAAAGTTTAGAGCAGGTGAAAATTTTGGGGCTGAGTCCCCAGCTAGGCTGGTTTCCCTGCTTACCTATAAAATACCTATCCCTCTTTTATTAAATAAAAATCAACTCACGGTCTCAAGACCAGAACATGAGTAAATCAATTACGGTATTTAGAACATGTGATCCTAATCTATTGTAAAAATGTCACCCCACATCTATTCCTCACTCCGTACTTGTACTTTCCATGTGTTCCATCACAGTTTTATTGTAATCGATATGGAGCCTGCAACAAAGTAGACTAAAAACTGTTATTCAAAAAAAAAAAGTAGACTAAAAACTATAAAATATGCAAATAAATACTTGAAAGCATAGACTTAAAACTAAGAAAGAACTAAAAAATCAATTAAAACCCACAAACTCTTCAAAGTGAATACCAACAGAATTTATCAAACACAATAAACTTAAGCTGACGAAACACATACCGTTGTAATCTAAAACTCAGAAACCTATAACTTCATAACATAAAAAAGAAAGATGAACTTTGGATACAAAATAATAAAATATAAAGTAGCGTACAATGAAAGTGTTTATGGTAAAAAGAAAGGTAGTAAAACCGCAGACCTATATGAAGAGAGGAGCAGCTGAAATACGAAGCGGTCCGGTGAGTAGCAATGGAGTGAAAAGCTACGGCTTGCTGATTTTATAGGAGAATAAATATTAGTGCATGAAGTTCAATCCAAGTGCAATTTAATATCTATTACGAATTAAATCCTGCTATTGATTTAATAAAACCGGATTACAATTAGATTGATTAATTAAAGAATTTTATGAACCCAAACATTCAAATATATTGTAATTAATTAATTTCATTTCAATTATCAATTGGCGGATATACAGGGCAAGGAATGTGTAGTTCTGTCTATTACTTTTAGAACTTGTAGATGACTTTTAATTAATTTCATCCAAATACTTTTGATTAATTAATTTGATATATCCGGTTATTCAAATAGATTGTAATTAATTAATTTCATTTTAATTACTATTAGAAAATGTATTTGGGCAAAAGCGTCTTTTAAGACTTCCTTCCTTTTGTAGACACATAATAAAATACAAAGTAGCGAACAATTAAAGTATTTAGGGTAAAAAGAAAGATAGTAAAATCACATATCTATATGAATAGAGGAGCAGCTGAAATACGAAGTAGTCCGGTGAGTAGCAATGGGGCGAAAAGCTACAGCTTACTGATTGTATAGGTGAATAAATATTAGTGTAAGAAGTTCAATCTAAGTGCAATTTAATATCTATTACAAATTAAATCCTACTATTAATTTGATAAAACCGGATTACAATTAGATTGATTAATTAATTGATTTGACAAATAACCTGTAGATGACTTTTAATTAACTACATCCAAATACTTTTGATTAATTAATTTGATACATCCGGTTATTCAAATATATTATAATTAATTAATTTCATTTTTATTAGTATTAAAAAATGTATTTGGGCAAAAATGACTTTTAAAACTTCATTTCTTTTATAGATATAGAGATATAGATAGTGCTTTAACGACGATGTGTATATGAAATATTATCACTTTTTGTTATACTAACTACTATTTATTACTATCTTTTAACTGTAATGAACTAAACTCGACATATATTATATACTTATTTGTCACAATTCTTCTTACAAGAAATTGTTTAGGCCGAATACATAATTTGCACCTCTTTCTTGGCACATAGTTGCTACTATATATCAAAATTTTAATGTATTCTAGCAATTAGCCCTCAATTTAAACGAACGAAACCACATTACCCTTTTTACATAATGTGACAAACAAAGAGTATGAGATTATGTGTGATGGGTGCCGGGACGACAAAAAATAAATTCTTGCGCAAAACAAATTTGTAGTTAGCAGTGAGCGAGAATCAAATCCACAAGGAATGGTATTTGGCAACGTTATTCTAAGAAGACGACACATAGCGTGACCTAAAAGTACTCTCGATGGGAATTTGTGGATTAAAACTAAATAAAGCAGGTAACGAAACAATAGGAAACGATGGCTCAACCAATATAGGACAAGACTGAATATCATGTTGATGATGGGATAAGAAATTAATTGCAACAAGACCTAGATTTAGTTATACTAATGCTCATGCACCGTACAGTACTAGCAACTTTTCCTTACTATGTATGGAGACCGGTCTTCGCGCCACGACCTCACTCTTACTCACTGTGTCTCTCGACTTTACATCGAGAGCTTGCCAATGAATAGTAATAGAAATAAGAAAATCCTAAATCCTTACTGACGGATAGTGAAGTACTCCCAACAGGCATGAGATTACCTTTCTCCAGTCTCGGCGGAGACTTTTGTTACTTCATCCCTTTTCAGGCACAATTACGGATGCAAGAATTGAGATTAACAATAATCACAGAGACTTACCAGATGGGTGATCAGTCCAACAATGAGACTAAGTGACGTTCTTACCATAAAACCCTTCAGATGCTGAGATTGATAAAGAGGTCGCCTTGTGAACTTCTGTATTCAATTGCGGTCCTCACACCATATAAACTCAATCTTGACCATTAATTGGTCAAGCCATGAGTTATTTAGCTAGACATGGTGGAATGTAAATGTGCAAAAATGTAAAGAGATTGCAAATAAATCATGCTGAGAATATAAAGACTGAAATAAAATGAGAGCAGTTGAAACTAAAAATGAACTTGCAATTAAACTCAAAGATGTTCAAAACTGTAAATCAAAATTCTCAAAAACTAACGAACGTAGAAACTGTAGCTAAACTAAAAGACTGAATGTAGAAATATGAATCTCTGTTGTATTGTCTTATATATCTTTGTATCTCCCGTATATCCCTTTGAAACGGCCGACTTTCGTATATATAGCGGAGCACCCCTCCATATACTTCTTCTTTACTGAAAAATTAGGACTTTTGGCATTTATTTTGACGGATTCAGTTCCTTTTAGTCTGGGTCTCCAAATGGTAGTAAAAATCCTTCCTTTTGTGAGATTAGGAAAGAGATCAAACTTCCATTTAAGATGGCTCTTCCCGAATAGGATTTGCCCGAATTGGGTAACTTCCAGATCTGGATGCGGCATGCACTGGTATTGATGCCATCTTGGTCATTCCGAAGTTTTCTAGAATCACCGAGACTAGCTATAGATCCTACTGTCTGTGTCAGGTATCGGTGAGAGGCTCTTTTTCTCCAAATATCGCATGTTTTCTGCAAATTACCTTTAAAACCTGAGAGAGATAGAATAGGAAGTAATAGCGACCATAAAGACTAAAAATATGGTCTCAACAATATGGAAATAGGCACAAAAATAGATGAAAATACAACCCATCAAATCTCCCCACACTTATTCCATACTTGCCCACAAGTACGCATCGAGAATCAGGAAGATCCGAAAACTGCTTAAATAACCTTTGAATAACTAAACAAAGACCAAATTCTTTCACCGAGACTTATATCAAGGCCTTTCATTGACCACCGAGCATTCCGATGTAAGATTATCATCAAGAAGACCTTACTCAAAACTTTACCTAAGAGTATTTACCACATTAAAGCACAAGACATAAAATATTATTATTATTTATAATTACCTTGATTTAGATTTAAGCGCGTCCCAGTGATCATAAGATGACTCCTTCTAAACCTTTTGCATATTTTTACTTTGTGGGATCGTTAGGATTCAACTAGCCAAATTGCTGGGATTTCTTTAAGAATTTAAACATATTTTGCTAGCTTTATTATTGGATTTTTAGATTTTTCAGTCAACTACACACTTTGCCAATCTTTCTTAAGTCCTGTTGCATTCTTACCAACCCTCAATTCCTATGAAAGAGTCTTCACCCAATTTTTAGCCGCTGATAGCTCCTTCTTCTAACTCTCCTTATGAAAGAGTCTTCACCTGGTTTTCAGCCATGGATAGCTATTTCTACTATTGGCCCTATGTAAGAGACAAACAAGGTTGTGAGCCAAGCAGGTCTCATTTTATCTAAATTGCGGGTTTACAGAACCAGGCAACCACTTAGGCTATTACCAATATAGTAAGGTCTTAAAGGAGGATTTTACGATGCACACAGACTAACTAAAATCAAATCAAGGCCATATTAAAGCACTTTGGACAATAAAATTATGTTACACTTTTCTGCACTCACTAGGGCTAAGAAATTTACAAGGTGATTATTAGAAATCTTATTTGGAATATCAATGTTCAACTCAGGTCTCGATATACATTTCAGTTAATTGCGATAGTCCTGTTAGTCATTCAGTTAGTCATTTACATAACATTCCTAATCTTGGTTATCATCACGTCTCAATGACAGGTTAGAGAGCAAAATAAGGTCATTGTAGGGTCAAAATATGAAGCATGAGCCCCTGTGAAATCTTTTTTCTTCAACCGAAAAATTTAAAAATATATTAAAAATAAAAAGATTTCAGTAGAAGAAGCAAAAATATAGAAATCCCCTCCCCATACTTAAACCATGCATTGCCCTCAATGCAAAATAAAAAAACAAGGAAAAGAGAAAAGAAAAGAAGAGAAAAATAAAAGAGAGGGTAAATTAAAATGTTACTGTCTTGGTGGAGGAGGAAGGAGGCAAAAGAGACTTAGATGGTCTCCCTATATCCACTGGATCCCGAACTGCTAGATGATGAGGTTCACATTTAATTCTAGGGTGTCGCAGCATATCCGAAGGTCATAGTTCTCAGCTTCGAGCTCAATGAGGCTTTTAAAGAGGTCTTTGTACTAGTTCTCTAGACTTGACACTTTCTGGAGGAGCTCAGTGTGGGCAGTGGAAGGAATAGAGTCATAATGAGTAGGCTAGTCTAGCTAGGGGTCCTCGAGAGCAGGTAAAGAAGGCTTTTCTTCAGGAGGGCCTGGAGGATGCATAACGATGGTCCTGTTGATAGTTTCAGTGAGCAGCATTATACCAAGAGTTTCCAAATCTAGGAGTGGAGTTTCAGGGGTCTTGGTGTAGTGGGCAGACTTGAAATGCTCCATGCCGTGTGCAATGATGAAGATCACGGCGCCTAGAATTGGAGGACTCTTGGGGTGCTTAAGGACGTACTAAAACTACTTGGATAGCCAGGCTCCCAGGTGGAGATTCTTGTTATTCTTCATGCACCATAAAATGTGCACTTCTTTTTCATTTACGTTCCTAGAGCTTCTATGGCAACCAGAAAAGTTAAATGCAAGGATTTTATAGGCATACCTTTGGTGGGGCTCGTGAATGTAGAAGTCTCGGGAGTCACTGGACTTCAAAGTCGTGACTCGGGGATCATTATTGCATAGAGAGAAGTAGGTATCAGTGGCATTGAAACCACAAGAAAGAGCATCACATATGTCATCAGAGGGGTCGGTCACCCCTAGAGCCTTGAAGTCATTGAGACGCAAACTCACATTCTTCCCAGTGAGATAAAAACTGATCACTTCCTTCTCTTGATAGCTTAAATAGTCTTGCTTGAACTGGAAGGTGGCATAGAACTCTCAGACGAGCTCTTGGTAGGAGGGGAAGTGTATGAAGAGTAGGGGAAGCCACGAGATCGTGGTAAAGGCATCAAGGATGACTTGGTTGATGCCAAGGGTGGTAATGGTGTCCTTCGAGTTATACTTACAGGTTTTAGATGACTTTCCCTTAAAGTGAGCGTAAGCAGTAATTGGAGTAGGATGATCAAAAGAGCCATGAATGTTGCCCGTCACAGCAGAGCATGAGTCTTGTTTTCCTTTATGGTTTTGCCCTTTTAGAGCTTTAGCCTTTCACAGCGCTCCATGTGAGCATCTTTCTCTTAATAGCGGGAGGTACAGGTGTGCAGTTGCTCTCCCCGTCAGTATCATTCTCGATGGGGGCATCATGGGCACTGGCCCCTCCCTTGGCTTTCTTTTCTTTCTTTATCGAAGTCTCACTAGACTCCTCTCGATAAATGGTGGTAGGGTAGATAGTGGATATTAGCTACATGGCAAGTGGAGTTTTATCGAGAGTGGCGGTGGTGCTGATAGAGGTGGTGGGAGTTGGCACTCCATTGCCTGAGATCATCGTGGTCTTTAGAAGAGTGACCATGGGGGTTGGAGGAGCGGTGGTGGTAGCGGTGCGGATGATAGAGGCATCTGGAGCCACGAGAGTGGTGTTTGCTGATCCAGTAGTAGTGGTGGCGATAGTGGAAAAAGTAGTCACTATTGGGATAGGGTTGGTAATGGTGGTTGAGAAGGGGGCAGTATAGACAAGAATGCTATCGATGACAACCATGGTGGCCGCTGGAGTGATGGTGGGGTTGTTGTCTTGATTGGAGTCCATTGGTGTTTGAAAAGAAAGTTTGTCGGAGAAAAGAAAGAGGTTTTGCTTTAGATGTTTCAAAGAGAGCGTGACTTTTGAGAGTGAGGAGAGGGGTTTAAGTAGGGGTTTTAGGCGTGTGAAAGCAGCTTATAGGTATTAATAGGAGTGGTAGTAATCATGACCCTATTTAGGTACCGAACCATTAAAATTCCTATGATCTATGCATGACTACCCCATCACCCACTGTTCATGCATCAGTCCTCGTGAGCCGCTTTCGTCCCCTAACTCCTCAGTCACGTCTCTTGGCGTGTGATGGTTCAGCTTCCACAGAGGGTGTATGGAGACCTAATCCTACAACGAGAATAGAGATAGACATCAGTCCTAGTCTAGATGTATTAAAAACTAACTGAAAGAGGGATAAAGAGTTAGAAATGCTTGGGTTGCCTCCCAAGAGTGCTTTGTTTAACGTCGTTGAGCTCGACGTACCACACCAAGATCATGGTGTGGTATCAGCGGTCTCAGTGAGAATTATTTCCTCGGAGTGAGGTTGAAATCCTTCATAGTAAGGCTTGAGACAATGCCCATTGACTTTTAGAATTTTCCCAGTCTTGATGCTTTGTATAATGACTGCTCCATGTGGGGACACTTTAGTCACAATGTAAGGTCCGGCCCATCGAGACCTCAGCTTTCCAGGGAACAACTTCAGTCGAGATTAGAATAAAAGCACTCTCTGTCCTACATTAAAGATCTTCTTAGAGGCAAAAAGGTCATGGTGATGCTTAGTGGTCTCTTTGTAGGCCTTGTTCTACTCATAGACATCATGGCAAATTTCCTTGAGTTTATATAGTCGCAACTTTTTGTGTTCTTTGGCCGCATCGAGCTTGAAATTGGTCTCTTTAATGGCCCAATACGCCTTATGCTCAATCTCAACACGTAAATGACACGCTTTCCCATAAATAATTATGTAAGATGACATCCCGATGGGGGCTTTGCATGCTGTGCGAACTGCCAGAGAGCTTCAAAGAGATGGAGACTTCAGTATTTTCTATTGGGATTGACTGTTTTCTTTAAAATGAGCTTGACCTCTCTGTTGCGCACTTCAGCTTGTCCATTTGGTCAGTAATGCCGAGATCATCTTGTTGCAAAAATGTGTACCGTGATCACTGATGATTAGTCTCGATGTCCCGTATCTGTAGATGATATTATCCTTGATGAAATTTGTTACGGTCCTTCCATCATCATTCCTGGTTTCCTTGGCTTCTATCCACTTAGAGACATAATCTATTGCTAGGAGGATGTACTTGAACCAATAAGAAGGAGGAAAAGGGCCTATAAAATCAACACCCCAGACATCAAAGATCTCGATGACCAAAATAGGAGTCATCGGGAGCTAATCTCGACGTCTGAGATTACCAATCTGTTGATAGTTGTCGCATGCCTTACAAAATATATAGTAGTCAAAAGATAGGGGGCTAAAAAAATCCGCACTCAAGAATGCATTGTGCTATTCTCCTCTGCCCAACGTGACCTCCACAAACTTCAGAGTGATATGCTTGAAAGAGTCTTGGTATCTCTTCCCCGTAAACACATCTCCTCAAAACCAAATCATTCCTTTGTCTCCATAGGTAAGGACTATCACAGAAGTACTTGATGGCTTCCCTCTTCATTTTCTCTTTATTATTATCCATGAAATCCTCCAGGAACCTCCTATTGGTAAGGAAATTGACAAGGTATGCATACCATGGTGTCTTAGTAACAACAAAGAGACTTTCCCGAAGATATTCATCTTGGAATTCTCTTGGTTCTTCTGAGTTGGTAAGCCTGCTAAGATGATCGGCTACCAGGTTGTCTATCCCCTTTTTGTCTCTAATGTCAATGTAAAATTCTTAAAGCAAAAGGATCCATCGAATCAGTCTTGGCTTGGCATCCTTCTTGGTCATTAGGTATCTCAAGGCAGTGTGATCTGAGTATACAATGACCTTGGAACAGAGAAGGTAAGAACGAAACTTCTCCAATGCAAAAATGATAACAAGGGGCTCTTTCTCATTCGTGGTATAGTTCCGCTAGGCTGCATCGAGAGTCTGAGAGGCATAATAAATGACGTAAGGTTCTCAGCCTACTCGTTGTCCCAATAATACTCCTACTGCCTTAACACTTGCATCGCACATGATCTCAAAGGGCTGGTCCCAATTGGGTGCTTGGATAATGGGCGTAGAGACCAGCATCTTCTTGATGGTGTCAAAGGCTTCCTTGCAAGGATCACCAAACTCAAAGTTAGCATCTTTCTAAAGTAATCCGCATAGGGGCTCGGCGATCTTTGAAAAGGTTTTGATGAACCTGCAATAAAAACCTGCATGCCTAAGAAAAGACCTAACTTCCTTTACATAAGTAGGGTAAGCTAAGGACTGAATAACATCAATTTTAGCTTTATCTACCTCAATACCATTCTTAGATACAACATGACCCAATATCATACCCTGGTCTTCCATGAACTGGCATTTTTCATAGCTAAGTACTAAATCAGACTCAATGCAATCTTCCCAAGTTTATCGAGACATGTATCAAAGGAATCACCATACACAATAAAGTCATCCATAAATAACTCAATGATGTTTTCCACGTAATCACAATAAATACTCATCATGCCCTCTAGAATGTAGCCGGAGCATTGCAGAGACCAAAAGGCATCTATCTATAAGCAAAGGTGCCAAAGGGACACCTCAATGTTGACTTTTCCTGGTCTTCTGGTGCCACCGCGATCTGGTAGAATCCTGACATTCCATCAAGATAGCAAAAATGAGACTTTCTTGCTAGTCTCTCTAGCATCTGATCAATAAATGGTAGCGGGAAACGGTCCTTCTTGGTCGTAGCGTTGAGCTTACGGTAGTCGATGCAAACTCTCCATCCATTATGTACTCTCATTGGGACTGGTTCCCTTGCTTTGTTTATTATCACCATAATCCTTATCTTATTTGGAACAACTTATACCGGGCTAACCAACTCATTGTTAGAGATAGGGTAAATAAGGTTAGCCTCCATGAGCTTGATCACTTCCTTCTTCTCAACTTCTATCATAGGAGGATTGAGTCGTCTTTGAGGTTGGGGACAGGTCTGTGCATTTTCCTCCAAATTGATTTTATGCATGCAAGTGGAAGGACTAATCCCCTTGAGGTCGGCTATAGTACATCCAATCGCCTCCTTATGTTGCTTGAGCAAAGAGACCAGTCTTTTCTATTCATCAGGACTCAATTTACTCGAGATGATCATCGAAAGTGTGTTATTATCCCCAAAGAAAGCATATTTAAGGTGACTTGGCAGACTCTTAAGTTCAAGTTCCGGTGGTTGGATGATGGAAGGGGTGATTTTCTTGAAGGGTGGCAGAGCGAGCTTCGGTCCAAGTCTCGAAGTAGATTGAGGTAGATCGATATCATGAATAGCTTCTTTCACCTTTTCTTCTAAATCAATATCATTGAGACTCTCGATGTCAAGTGCTATCAATACTGCATAACCTCGAATCTTCTTTTGGGGTCTTCATAGCATTACAAACATTGAAAGTGGCTACTTTTCCATTGAATTCTATAGTGAGAGAACTATTGTGTACATCGATTTTGGTCTTCGCGGTACTCAAGAATGGTCTCCCTAGCAGAAAATATGAGTTCCCCTTTCTATCTGCATCGCACATATCTAGAACATAAAAGTCAGCGTGAAAAAAATTCATTTAGCTTAACTAATATGCCCTCCAAGATTCCCTTAGGGTAAACAACAGATCGAGCTGCATGTTAGAAGACAATCTTCGTCTCCTTAAGAGGCTTGTTGTGGTTAGCGGATATTTGCTGGTAGATAGACGAAAGCATGATATTTATAAATGTACCGAGATCGTACATAGCTTTCTGAATTCCAACTTGACCTATGGTGCAATTGATCGCGAACATTCCATGGTCCTTCAGCTTAGGGAGTAATTTGCATTGGATCACGGCAGACACATTTTCCCCCATCACGACTTTATCCAGGTCTTGATGGTTCTTCTTGTTCGTACACATCTCCTTGAGGAACTTCGCGTATTGGGGTATTTATCTAATCAAATCGAGCAACAGGATGTTGATGTTGACTTTCCCCAAAGTGTCAAAGATCTCTTTCTCTTCCTTCAGCTTCTTAGTTTTTTCTAGTCTTTCTGGAAAAGGAGGTCTAGTCTCGGTAGAAATCACAAGTTCCTCTAGATCATCAGGAATTACTGTGACCTCATCCTCTATTTTTGCTCTCGGTGGTTCCGATTGAGTCTCTTTCTTCCCCCTTGGTGAGATTGCCCTGACATTCTCTTTTGGACTTTCCTCTATTTAGGATGGAAGTCTCCCCATATTCTCGATCTTAGAGAGAGTGCTATTTGGGCCACTATTTTTCTAGGAGTGAGTATAGGCTTTTCGGTGAACCTTGGAACGATGATGACTTATTGCTCTGACCTCGTACAATCTAGGTGTTCTATTCTAGGAAGGTTGAATCACGTTTTGCAAGTACTTTTTTAATGATTTCAGACCTTTGGCGGCACTTAAATATCTTTTGCATGCATTTAGGAATAGTCGTTTCCTTTCGCTCGCGTGCAGTAATTTCTTTTGTGATTTTCTATAAGATCTGAGCTATCCGAAATGTCAAGAATCGCCTTAATCGGATAACCGTAGTGAAAGATATAGGCGTTGGAAGTCAGAACCCTAAATCTGCCCTAATTAGCCAAAACCCTATAAAACCCTAATTAATTAACAAAAACCCTAATTAATTAACACTAAACCTAATTAGCCTAAACCCTAGCCCCCTAGCCCCTTTTGGCTGCCAGTCACCCTGGTGGCGGTCACTGCCGCTGAGGTGGCGTTCACCGCCATCGAGGTGGCCACCCCTGCTATTTGTGCCAGCAGCCACCACCACTATTATGGCGGTGGAAGCTACTGTCACGGCGGTGACCGCCGCCTTTATGGTGGTCACCACCGTGACGGTGGTGGTTGCCTTGGCACGGCCTGTTTCAGACCCTGCCACCTCGTTTTCTCTCCCCTCTTGTGATTTGGCCACGTATTTTTCCCGAAAATTTGCCTAAGTTGGTGGATTTTTGTGTGTGAGGGTATTTAAAGCAATTCAAGGGAGAGAGAGAGACACTTTTTTCCGGATTGAGAATTTAGAAATCATTTTAGAGAGAAAATTGAAGAATAAGAGAGAGATAGGGAAGAACTAGAGAGAGAAAGCTTAAGAAAAGCTAGAATCCGGGTTTAATCCTCTCTAATCTTGATTCTTAGTTGTTCTTGGGGTTGATCTCGTAGCTTAAACACTAAAATCTATTAGAAATCATAGGTTAAAACGGATTAAATAGGGTTTTAGATACTTTTCCTAAATACCACCCAAACAATCTGTCACTATTTCTGTTGCTATTTTCGTCACTGTTTCCGTCGGAATATCATCAAAAGCTTGCCAAACGTCTGATTCAAGTCTCCCGAGTTAGATTCACAGCCTAGAGGTAACAAAACTGAGTTCCCTTGAACTATTACTTCATTTGTTGTCTTTTATTTCTGTTTTCGCTGCTTTTGGTGTTGTTTCTTGGTTTTCCCTTGGTGTTCTTGGAAAATCTTTGGAAAATAATCCGACCTCTATAGGGATAGCCTTCACCTCTACCCCTATAGACTTGGCTGCTACTGTTATAGCGGTGAAGGCTATAGCTATGGAGGTGAACTCTACCCCTATAGAGGTCCCGTTATTTCTTATTTTTTTGGGTATTTTCTTACCCAAATCCATAAAATCAACATTATTTGAGTGTTTTGAGTCCAGATCTATTGAAATATAGTTGATTACGACTTAAAACTTTAATGGTTCTGAGTTTATGGATGCAAAAACACTGATTTCCCCCTAAAAATGGTTTGGCGCGGCAAAGGCTATAGTGACAGCCTTGATCGCCGCCGCTATAGCCTTCACCGCTGCCACTATGGCGGTCAAGGCTATAGCAGTGGCGATTAAGGTTGTCACCAAAGCCTTTTGTCGCCAAAAGCTATTTTTAGGCCTTTTTCGCCGTTTTCTTTCGTTTTCGACCCCGATTTCAACCTGAAAAATTTCCCAAAAATTATGAATAATCTGAAATTGTTTTTATTAATTTTATTCTGTTTTTACGTTTTATTTTTTTTATTTTTTTATTTGATTTAATATGCATTTTAATGACTTGAAAATTGTATTTTTAACTAAATAAATCTACATAAATTGTTTTCTACCAACAAAAAATACCAAAAATATTCTAAACATATTAAATCTTCTTTTCAGGATATTTAGTTAATTTATTTCACCTTTTCAGGTAGCTTAGATAATTAATTAATGTCCGAAAATTGCGTTTTGTCCCGAAAAATAAACAAAAATACGTTTTCTTCATGCTATGTGTTTATTTTCCGCATTTATTTATTCATGCTTTATTTATGATTACTCCTGTATTTCTATTCTCTTGTTTGGAGCCGCATCCGAGTCGTTAAGCTTGGTTAAAACCCGGTTCCACCCGTTTATTTATTTATCGCCTTATTTATTTCCTCGCATTAAAAAATTGTATAGGTATTCGTAAAGCCTTGTAATAATTTTTTCTTCTTGCTTTGTTTATTTATCACTTTCCGTGTGACGTATGGCATAGTAAACCAAAAACACCAAATAATAATCGGATCAAATCGCATAAGAACTAAGGTCATGTTTATTAAAATATAAACGGCTTGATTTAAAAATTGAAAAGTAAGCAACATTATCCAAACCTACAATCTCTGTTTTAAGGTACGGTCCAACCACCCGGTGCGAATATCGTTCCCAAAATCTCGGTGGAGCTTAACCAAGTGGCAACTCTATCTTAAAATATAGGATTCTAAGTCTCGTATCCCTTAACCCATAAATTGGACCAAATTTCAACATTAACATGATTTTATATTATCGTTTCCATGACGCTAAAATAAGGAATACACCTTAGCACGCTTCACAGCACTCGTTGTTTCTCCGCCCCACGCCAAAGAGCATTAAAGCTTATCATGCGGCTGAGTGGATCGGGGATCCTCGGCTCACAGTGGCGACTCTGCTAGGGATTTTTCTTTAACTTAAAATTTGATAAATCGCTCTCATTTTGAAACTTTGGTTAACGGATTTTGATGATGTGCCTAAATCATTTTTAAATCAATGCTTTATTTCTTATGCCTTTTTATCCACCGTTTAGTTAGATTCTAAGTCTTAAGGTGCCATTTTATCACCCCCGTGAAGTTCACTTGTATACCTCCTGCCCGCCAGGAATTAGGGATATTTGTGGGTGGAACACTCGTTTTAACCAATGTGTAATTCCCTCGATCACACTCATTTGAGGAGTGAATGAGTTACATGGAATCAAGGTAAACGAGACCCTTCTACAGTGTCGTTCACGACACCAACAATTTGAGACTATGAACCAATATAAAACTAGCTATAGGAACTTCCTTTTAGGCTCACCGAAACATTCTAGATTTAGGTCACATACTCTCTTGCTGTTTCCTGGTGCTAGAGTTACCCCTAGACTATGAATTGGCATTACGCAGGAGTTATAAGGTTGGAAGAGGTTTATTTGCTTTCGTGTGCTACTTGTGTTGTGCTCATACATATGCACCTCATGCATAGGCCGCCTATGGCCGACCTCTATTTTCAGTTTTTGCTTACCTCTACTCTCCCCTCACTTGAAGGGGGAATTTAACAAAATGCCTGAGATCATTTAAATCCTAATGACCCCGTACCTAGTTCGCTAGGAATAGCGAGGAGTTTGATGTCTCACACATTTTAGGGTTAAGCATCGCATCATAAGCTCTTCTGCTCTGTACCTCTCTAAACGACCCGTATATATGGGATTCATCACTTGAATATTTATGTTATCATCCATCTCATTCATGGTTTGATTCGGGCTGATCATCTTCCGATTTGTCAGTTAGACCAAGGCACCGCTTTCGTCAGATTTGATCATCATCTAGTTTTGTTTCAAGCTCAGTTTCAGAATCTATTTCTTTCTGATATGTCTGATTTACTATCGGTGGATAGGGTTCCATCCGAAAGTTCTTCTTCTCCTCCTTTCCTCCTGCCTGATTTGGGTCAGGATCCTTTGAGTTCCAAGATTGCTAATGCTTTGTCAGTATTTCTCCGATTCGATCAGTTCCGAGATGCAATTCAGGGGCAGATCCAAGATTCGGTCCATGCAATTTTAGAAGAGAAAAGAAGTGTCTAAAGGATTACGATGATTGGTATTCAAGCTCGGGGATAACTAGAGGTTGCTCAAAGTGGGTCAGTTCAGTCTTCTGTTCAACTAATCTAACCGATTAAGTGTGTACAGCAGCCTACTCAATCTCCGCCTATCCCATTTTAGTTTGTTCAGGATATCATACAATCTCAATTGCCTATATTTGCTTATCCAACCCAAGCTCCAGACCATACCTTCAAGCCTAATTTTTGCACTACTATGAGCCAGCTTCCGCTAACCCTAATAACCTCAGATCAATTTCAGCCTGCTCAATCAATTTCTACTATCCAGTCCCAATCCGGTCTATTCTAACCAGATTAGAATTTAGCTCGACCTCAAATATCGGTAAAGTCCTCTCTTCCTGCTCCTCCATAATTTACTATTACTCTGAGAGGGGTTGCTTACCCACAAAACCCCTTTAAAACTAATCTGCAAGTTAACTCTCCAGTCGAACCCTCATCTATTGCTTCACCATTCCAGCTTGGTACACCCCATCCCTCTAGCAACCAGGTCATGCAACCTTCTGGCATGACACCTAAAATTAAAGCTTCCGTGCATTGGTTAGCGCCTCATTCATCCAGCGACTAGGTTGCGCAATCCTCGGGCATAACGCTTGAAGTGGGGGCTCTTCTGTATAAGTTCCTACTCTTTAGCTCTAAAGAGAGTCAAAAAGAAGAGCTCAAAGAGTATGAAGGACCTCGTGTTGTCCCATCGCGGGCCAAGGTGAAGAAGAGGCTTTTGTGAGCTAGTAAGTTAAATCTCAGATCGTCCCCACAGGATCGGATGATTGTTTAGGCACCAGTTGTAACAGCTCCCAAGGATAACCCAGAGAATGTTGTAAATCCATCCTCCTTGGAACCCTTCACAAGCATAGGCCCCCTTAGGAGGAGGAGAAGCATAACTTTTATGCGTATCATGTCAAAAGAGGCCACCACACCAATGAATGTCAGAGGTTGAATCAAGACATCTATCGTTTAGCGAGGGAAGGAAAGATAGTTGAGCCCGAAAATGCATTTAAACATCAGGATTCACCTCCGCTTTTTGGCTCACGGAAGGGAGTTAGAGGTCCGCAAGATATCATTAGAGCCTTCTTTTCCGAAGGCAAGAGTCCCGTAAGGTCTCTAGTGGATGAAGGAGACAATTCATCAGCCGAGCACATGGAAGTATCGGATTTTAACTTGGGCGACGTGCCAATTAAACCTACCGAAGGTGCTTAATCTACCAGCACCATAACTCAAGACCCTCTGCCTGTGGAGGCTACCTATCTATCTGTTATGTAATTTTCTTTTTTATAGCATCCAGATGTGAACTATTATGCCTTTAAGGCACTTTTAACTTAATGAAAGACTCTCTGTTTTTGCTTATCTATTTGATGTTTTGCCCCCGATGGGTCCACGCATTCATTTCTTCACAAGCACAATGGTTCAGTATTCATGACGTTTCTTTAACTGAAATAAGTTTGAGTACAAATGATAAATGGTAACCACTTTCTAATAACCTAACCTTTGAAAGAAAATGAGAGATATCGAGTGCTTAAAGATCATGATAACACTTTCGCGTAGTCATGCCTAGACACCCAGGGTTCATCATTAAATTCCCGAGCATTTTATCTCCATACAGCAAAAGAAGCTCAGTACTTCCTTGGATAGATCTAATATGTCAATCAGTCCATCGCCGACCTCGCGACTATGTTCGAACCATTTTCAAGCTACCAAAAAAATGTCATCCTATAATAAAGAAAGAAGATCGTCGGATCGTCTTCGACAGAGTTATGGCTTATCTTTTCTTCGCCCACCCATTCTCAAATTTCCCACCCCCATACAACATTGCCTGTTCCTACTACACTATCTCTTCCACCTCTCCAAACCTTCCCTGTTGCTCTCCTCCTTGGCCATTCTCAGCAAAGGGGACACATATGATCGATAAGATTTAACCCTTATCAGCATAGGGGGAAGCCGACCCTTTTCACCAACATTACCATCGAGAAGATGGCCAAGTTCTTTGAGAAATGAGTACTTGCTCTGTATAGCCTACCTGATTACATCATCTTAGTTATTGGAGTTTCAGTCCTGAAGGGCACTCCCTAATCGATCAAAAATTTAGGCCCCAGCCCCACAGATCTTCATCATGTTACCCACAAGCTAGTGGTACAACTAAAACCAAGATTCGTGTTGAACCTAGTGTCAAAGAGACCCCCATGGACCAAGACGCAGCCTGAGTAGCTTAAACAGTTTTCGGATATATTAAAAGTACATAGCAACGAGGAAGAACAACCAAGTCCAACGTCAGAGGCACCGTCGAAAGCCAACAATCTAATTCTGAAGCAAGCAAAGCCTGCTAACACCGACCCAAGGGGGAAGTTCCAACCAGATTAGGTAGGACTTCGTGTGTTCAGAAATATGCTCGATCCAAGGGGCATGATTATCAATGGTAATGAGTTCATAAACCCTATCAATCAAATTAGGTCGAAGCGTTATCATAGCTAACCAAAAGAATCAAATCTAGAAAAGCGGCATGTAAAAAGCACATATAAATAAATCACCCGACGAGTGGTCCTCTACTGCTCGGGCAAAAATTAAGGTGTATCTCGCTGATTGGTATTCTATAAACCAGTCAGGAAAAAGTTAGGGTGTAAAATGACCCGCTAGACTGAAAACTCAAAAAGGGTGGCCTAGACAAAAGTTAGGGTAAAGTGAGCCATGAGTTTGTGTTGGCTAGAAAACCTTCATAGGCTAGTTAACTCCAGAGTTTGGGTCAATAAAAATGATTATTAGCATCATGTACTCAAACTTACTTCATTTAAGTGAAATGTCATTTTACTGAATTCTTTATATTCGTGCTAGAATGAATATATTGAGCCCCAAAGTCGAAATGTTGCAAGTAAGTCAAGCATAGTGTTCTGGGCAGTTAACTCAATTCCTTAAAAGAAACAAAAGCAAAGATAAAAGGCAAAAATCCTGATAGACTGAAAAGAATCGAGGTCTATGCAAAAGTCGGGAAAGTCTGCTGGATTGAAAACCCGAAAAGGACGGTCTAGGTAGAAGTTAGGACATAAAAGAAGAATGAGCAAGTCTGATGGGCCCGACACAACATCTGGGTCTATGCAAAAATTAAGACAATTAGAACAAAGGTTGCCGACTGCCATCGATCACATCGAGATATCTACATCATTGCCATCAGCATCAGAATGTATGAATATGTTTACTGGTCTAATAGACTCGAAGGACTCAGATTTCTCAGTATCCTAATCTTCTGAAACCATCCTTAGTATAATTCATTGGTAGTGATAGCGTCCAGCTATTTGTCATCCTAAACCTTAAAATTCGCTTCGTGGTCCCACCTATCTCTGCTTCTCTCAAGTCGATAATCATTTAGGCAAGCAAGAGGGTGTGTAGGAAAATGATAATCTTCCGCTAGGGGCATTCTTGTTTTGCCTATACTGTAAGACACTTTTGTGCATTATTTTCCCTGGTCAAATATCTATCGCGCCTAGCATCCATCTAGCGAGTAAATAAAGCAGCCAAACTAATCAATGCAAGAAAGCAATCTCATTAGCCAAACCAAATAAAGCAACCAAAGTATCAAATCCTCAATGTCTTAGGTGAATGCCAAAATACAACAAGAAAAGAAAAGATAAGGTACCTGATGGGTAGCGAGAGAGTGCAGAAGTGTATCAATCTAGCATGTGTTAATCCTCCCCATCATAATCGGATCTGATGTATCCTACCTCGTCGTCATCCTTGCTCTACTCACCCTATATAGTATCCTCCGCAGGAGTGTGAGATGATGGGGGCTTAGATGGAAACTGAGGGCGAGCTGCAGACCACGTGAAAGATATCTTCCTTGTCCTTGTAGCACTGTGAGTATATTCCAAGGATCAGGATCTCCTCGCATCAACCATAAAACCCCCGCCATCTCCTCCCATATTCGGGCCTGCGCCTCGGCCTTGCCCCCTGAGTTGGGCCTAAAGATTATCTCTCTGAATCTGCAGCCTTTGAGCCTGGTTGTTGATCCGCGCCATATCCCAAGCATGTGAGGCCCTCTCCTCCGCATGCTGAGCTTTCTCGAATGCCATCTGGCCCTGATATTCCACCATCTAGCCATAATATACTACCATCTGGCCCTGATATTCCACCAGCTCCCGCTCAGTGCACGCTCATCTCTCCTCACTAACCTAAACCCGGTCTTGCTCTATAGCGATAAAAGCCTACACATCAGCAACCGCGAAAATGATTAGCTTTAATAAATCATGCATCATGCATACATTCATAATATTATTTATTTATTTCTTGCAAGAAATGATGAAAGAAATCAATTACCCCGAAAATGGAATCCTGGGCTAAGACCATGTCCCTCATTGAAAAATATCCTCAGGCTATGCACTCGGCCTCAAAGGCAAGCACCTGCCAGTCAGAGATAAAATCGGACCGATCACCACGGCCAAATAGTAATAAATCATAATTAGGGAAGTGCTTACATGTGTGGTATCGGGAGGAGTAAAGAGAATGGGTATGGTAGTCACCTCGATGCGCTTAACGTCGTGTTCCCCTGGCAAGCTCAAAACCCGTACCTCTTACTTCATGGCAAACCCCATAACCCCCTGGACAAATCTGCAGGGTGGAATCCCCCTAGTGTGAAGTATCTCCGTGGAAGCCATCTCGGGCCGAAGCTGTGGCCCCTGTGAAGTGTCTTCCTGGCCAGTGTAGCCGGCGCCGCTAGTCCCTCTCCTCTTCTTGCGAGACCTAAAAAAGAGCAAGTTAAATGTCAGTCAAGCAGTGAGACAATAGAAAGTCAAAATACATCCTCAGTAGTCAAGTTGTACCTTCTTCTACAGGGGCAAGAAAACTCCGAGACTAGCGAGATCCTCAGCATCAAAAGGCATACCATCCTGATCCATGGTTATGCCACCACCCTTGCCATCCAAGGGGGGCTCATCATCATCATCATCATCATCATCCGCACCATACCCATCACTACCCTCAGTCACCATGCCATCGTCTCCAAAATCCTCATGCTTATCAGCTAGGGTCAATCTCTGACAGGCAAGAATAAGCTGGTCGAGGTAAGCGACATAGTCTCGTCTATGTGAGGCCACTCTCTCTTGGTTACCGTCCATGTATCTCGCCTGATCTCTCACGGGAATAAGGTGAGGCCAGAATATACCTGCTAGCACTTCAGGCGGGACTCTCCTCTATAGGGTAACGCTGGTCCTCCACCTTCGGATGTGCTCCCTGAAGTACCACTCTAGGCTTCGGGGGCACTCTAGTACAAAGCGACAGCCGTCTACCCCACATCGGCCACTAGCTCCTCCTCGGATCTCTCTAATATGGTCATAGTATGGCAACCTCCTCAATGGCTCCTCGCTGAGCTGAAAAATAACAACAAATCACTGTGAGTATCTCTCCTTTTATCCATACAATTTCAAACTAAATGCTTAAATTAAATGTGCAGGAATAAATATTATTACCCAGTGACGGCAAAGTTGCCTCAGATAATCCCTATACCAGGCATGCCCATGGGTGTCCTTATCCTTCCACTCTACCATCCACCGGGCTATGTAGTGGGAGCAATCTAGGGGCTGGCCGTCTAACCCAGGCAGCGTGATGACTCTATAAGCGTATGCCCGTACCTGTAAAGAATGATAAAGTCAGTGCATAGCCAGCATAATTATTTCAGATTTTCTAGTGGGTGGAATTCTTAACCTGAATCCAATAGGCCCTGGCCTTAAAATCGCCAATGTCTCCGCGAGCCGAGCAGTCAAGGGTGAAATACATCTACCCAAGTATGGCCCGAGGCCAATTCCACTCCCAAAAAGAGGTCATGTCCTCAAGAGCGCTAAGTAAGCCCATGGTAACCATGCTCGAAGAAGTGGGAAAGAATAGGGTGGTGAGCAAGGTAATGATAAAGGACCGCAAATACTGAATCAGCTGGTCGCCACCAATATTAGTCTCCTAGGTCTAATACGCCTCAAGTGTGACATACTTGAGCCTCTCTTTCCTTAGGGGAGCAAGCCCGAGAAGCATCTCTACTCGAGCTCGAGAAGCCGCCTAGTCGTAGGAACGGTTGAGATATAAGTCAAAATGAATAACTCTCCCTCCCCATCGGAGCCCCGTCGTCGCTGCTACATCGAAAGGGGTGATGGTCAGCTCCCTGACTGGCAAATGAAATGTATGGGTGGTCTAACTCAACCTTTTAGCCAAGCATGCCATGATGGTCTGGCTTATGGGCTTATGCCCCATCAGTAAAGCCTCAAGTAATGGCACCAGACCCGTATTCATAATAGCCTCGACTAGCAAAAAGTCTTGGGTTGCTCGGACCTTAGCTTTTATCTTAACCTACCACTTAGCATACCGGCTCATAGACCCTATAGTTTTATAATGATGAGTCTACAAAATTTTCAATGTCAAGAATTAGCACCAAAAAAGGTAAAACAGAAGTAATTATACAAATTAAATAAAAGAGAGCCAATTTTCAGCACCTAGATCACCTCGGAACCAAATTTTGACATCAAAATTAGATTCAAGACAAAAGATTAGCTTGGGTAACCCCCCCTCCTTTTTCTTTTCAGGCACATCGGTGATGGCCCTACTGCCGTCGCCGTAGCAGCGGCGTTCACCGCTATAGCGGCAGCGGTGACCGCTGCCCCTGTAGCGGTGGCAGCTTAGGCTCCCACTTTCATCTCTTGGGCTCGTCAGTGATGGCTTCACTGCCGACGCCACCATCATGGCAGCGTTCACCACTGCCTAGATAGCGTCCACCGCTATAGCGGCAGTGGTGACCACTGTCCCTATAGCGGTGGTAGCGGCAGCGGCGTCGGCAGCGGCTTTAAGCCGCCCTTGGCATCCCTTTCTCCCTAAAATCCAAAATTTCACCCGAATCTCATTCCAAATGAAGCTAAATCAGTCCCTAAACAATCCTAATGCAGTTCTAAACCATTTTTATCAACAATTTCATAAAAAATCCAAGCCTAAAAGCCTAAAATTTCAAAGTTAGACCATAAGCATAAAGTGCAAAATCTAAAATTTTGAGCGAGTTTTGAGTTATTACCTGAAGAGTTGAGGCAGGCCCATTCAAATCTGTGTACATCCGGGGTTGTGAGTAAGGAGTATACCCCAAATACTTGTCTTCTCGGCAAGGTCCATATGCTTGGGCAACTGAAAGAGTGCGCAAATCGTGGCTAGTCACGCCTAAGGAGCTATGGTCAATCCTACCGGATCCCTTCTTAATCATTTTGGCTCGACAACTCAAACAAATTGAGCCGATTCGAGTTGTATAGAAAGGAAAAGAAAAGAATGCAAAAGGAAGGGAATGGAAATGGAGAAGTGCAGGAATGAAAAGGAAAAGGAAAGAAAAGAAGGAAGTAAAAGAAAGAAAGGAAAAGGAATATATTCCTTTTTGTCTTTTTATTGCATGAAATATTCTCTAGAATATTCCTTTTTGCAAGGGGCAAAGTTCTCCGATCGGTTATTTCTTTTCGAACCCTGGATATCCTTAAACTCAATTTATATATTTCATCTGCCATTTTTATTGCTTAATTGAAGGGGCAAAAAATTTTTGTTCCACAAAATCATTTAAAAAATAAAAAAATTCAATTTATATGACTTACTAATGCTTCAACACTACCTTGACAGGTAAGCTGTACGGTGATCCTTTCGGGGCATTTCACCATAACCTCCCGAATCTCTAGGGGCACCTCAATACAAACGACCAATCCGAGAATCCAAAAACTCAAAAGCCCAAGCCCATGCTTGGCAAAACCCTAAAAAGTCCAAGCTCAAGCTTGGCAAAACCCTCAAAAGCCCAAGCTCATGCTTGGCAAAACCTCAAAGCTCAAGCTCATGCTTGGCAATCCCTCAAAACCCCAAGCTCATGCTTGGCAATCCCTAAAAAGCCCAAGCCCGTGCTTGGCAAAACCTCAAAAGCCTGAGCTCATGCTTGGCAATCCCTTAAAAGCCCAGGCCCGTGCTTGGTAAACCTCAAAAGCCCAGGCTCATGCTTGGCAAAACCCTAAAAAGCCCAAGCCCCATGCTTGGCAAAACCCTCAAAAGCCTAGGCTCGTGCTTGGCAAAACCCTAAAAAGCCTAGGCTCATACTTGACAATCCCTCAAAAGCCCAAGCTCATGCTTGGCAATCCATCAAAAGCCTAAGCCCGTGCTTGGCAATCCATCAAAAGCCCAAGCCAGCGCTTAGCAAGCCTCAATTCTAACAGGTATACCGAATCAAATCATCCTAGTCATAATCTTATTCTTGAAAAGTCTGTTGATGGCAACCCTAGTAGACAACTAGTTCAAGAATTCGCACCTCAGGTATAACCCTCTATCCCTTGCTCTTTCATGAGATCACACTTGGCCCGCCAAGTGGTAATCTCCCGAGGGGCAGCCTATGAGCACGGGCTTTTCGGTGACCCTTCGAACGATGATGACTTATTGTTCTAACCTCGTACGGTCTAGGTGTCCTATTCTTGGAAGGTTGAATTATGTTTGTCAAGTACTTTTTTGATGATTTCAAACCTTTGGCGGCACTTAAATATCTTTCACATGCATTTAGGATTAGCCATTTCCTTTCGCTCGCGCACGGTAATTTGTTTTATGATTTTCTACAAGATTCAAACATTTTCAACCAGTCTCGTTTATACCATTGGATTCCTGACTCTCCGTGCTTTCCGAAATGTCAAGAATTGGCTAATCGGATAACTGTAGTGAAAGATATAGGCATTGGAAGTCAAAACCCTAAATCTACCCTAATTAGCCAAAACCCTACAAAAACCCTAATTAATTGCCCAAAACCCTAATTAATTAACAAAAACCCAAATTAATTAACCCCAAACCTAATTAGCCTAAACCCTAGTCCCTTTTGGCTGCCACCACCACCGGCGGTGGTGGCGATAACCTACCCTCCAGCGACGGTGGCCGCCACCCGTATTGTGGTCACCGCCGCCGTGGTGGCGTTCACCGCCACCCTTTGTAGCGGTGAACACCATCGGGGTGGCCACCCCAATTGTGGCCACCCCCGCTCTTTGTGGCAATAGCCACCGCCACTATTATGGCGGTGGAAGCGGCTGTCACGGCGGTGACCGCTACCTTTATGGCGGTCATCATTGTGATGGTGGCGGTTGCCTTAGCACAGCCTGTTTTAGACCGTGCCACCTCATTTTCTCTCCCCTCTTGCGATTTGGCCATATATTTTTCTCAAAAATTTGCCTAAGTCGGTGGATTTTTATGTGTAAGGGTATTTAAAGTAATTCAAGGGAGAGAGAGAGACTTTTTTTCCGGATTGGGAATTTAGAAATCATTTTAGAGAGAAAACTGAAGAGCAAGAGAGAGAAAGGGAAGAACTAGAGAGAGAAAGCTTAAGAAAAGCTAGAATTCCAGTTTAATCCTCTCTAATCTTGATTCTTAGTTGTTCTTGGGCTTGATCTCGTAGCTTAAACACTAAAATCTATTAGAAATCCTAGGTCAAAATAGATTAAATAGGGTTTTAGAGACTTTTCCTAAATACCACCCAAGCAACATGTCACTATTTCTATTGCTATTTTCGTCTCTGTTTCCATCGGAAAATCATTAAAAGCTTGCCAAACTTCCGATTTGAGTCTTCCGAGTTAGATTCACGGCCTAAAGGTAACAAAACTGAGTTTCTTGATCTTTTCCTTTATTTATTGTCTTTTGTTGTTGTTCGTGCTGCTTTTGGAGTTCTTTTTGGGTTTTTCCTTGGTGTTCTTGGAAAATCATCAGAAAATAAGCTGACCTCTATAGGGATAGCCTTCACCTCTACCCCTATGGCCTTGGCCGCTACTGTTATAGCGGTGAAGGCTATAGCTATGGAGGTGAACGCTACCCCTATAGAGGTCCCGTTATTTCTTACATTGTTTTTGGGTATTTTCTTACCCAAATCCATAAAATCAACATTATTTGAGAAGGAATATCCCTTAGCATACTTCACAGCACTTATTGTTTCTCCGCCCCATGCTGAAGAGCATTATAGCTTGCCGTTCGGGTGAGGGGATCAGAGGTCATCGGCTCACATCAGGTTTGAGAAGTTACCTTATAGTCCTTGTATCTAATTGTCTACTAGGTCAAACTACTTATTGGAACCCTCAACGAGAGTTGTAAAAACTCATAAGGGTTATATTTTGGCAGCTGAGGTAGGTTGGGCTGGACTTGTTAAGGAGGCCTCGGTATGATTGCATTCTACTAATTTCTCACCATGAGCTGATTCTATGGTCACTGTGGTTATTGGCGGTCGTTATTTCCCCAAGTGAGTGCTGGATGATCCTATTTGATTCCTTTATGGTGGCGGGATGCATAGCTGCTTATTCCTCTGATTGACATAATTACTATAATTACTGTAGTTCCTATAGTTACTATAATTACTATAGTTGCCATAGTTCCCCATGGCATAGACTTACTCAAATTCAGGGTCTCCTATGCGAGGACATTCATCAGTAGCATGAGCAGTCTTTTTGCATAGTTCACACTCCTTCGTGACCTCGGTCTGGATAGCTATTTTATGCACAAGTTCAGCGAGTCTTTCTTTTTTATCATTGAGATCATAAGAGTTAACCCCATTGATAGGTCTCGATGTAGATTTTCTGTCATGACAGCCAAATTATTGAGCAGTTTCTGCCATAGTCTTGATGATTTCTAAAGCTTGAGTTGGGGTCTTATTAATGAGAGCACCCCCTCTGGCGGACCACATAGAGAATGGGAGTCCTTTGTTGAATGTTTGGACTAAGGCTTGATCAGTGAATCCATGAGGTGGACAGGCTGCCAATAGGTGTTGGAATCTTTCATAATACTCATGGAGACTCTCTGTGTCTTTCATCATAGCTGAACATATCTGCCTTTATAAAGGGGTAACTCTCAATGCTGGAAAGTATCTATCAAGAAAGACTCTTGACATCTGTTCTTACAATGTTATTGATCTTGGTTTCAGGTGGCAAAACTAGTCATTGGCCGAGTCCTCTAGAGAGAAAGAAAAGGACTTCAATTTTGCAAGGTTTAGATCGACCTTGGGAGGTTTCGTGGAACACACCACTAAGTGGAATTTCTGTAAATGTTTGTAAGGGTCATCAGTGGCCCTTCCGGCGAACTTGGGTAAGCTTTGGACAAACCTAGATCTCATCTCAAAATTGTTATCTTCAGTTTCTTCTGGATAACTGATACAGAAAGGTTGTTTGTTCACCACGACCCGTGTAAGGTCTTGAATTGACTGCTCTTCATTAGCCATGGTCACGATAGCTATTTCAGGTTCTAATTCTGAGTGAGTCGAATAGTCAGACAATCCTTCTATAGTGATTTGATTATCGTTGGGTCCATTTGAAGTCTCTGCCTGATGTTTTGAATCTCTATGCTCTCGGGCTTACTTAGCATGAGCGCTATTGGATCTTTTGATTTCTGGATCGTAGAGGAATTCACTACCATGACTTGTGGCTCTGGTCAAACATGTTGAACAACTAGTCAAAAGAAATCGTTCCCCGATAAAGGCGCTAAAATTTGATGGGTGTTGAGACCACAAAAAATAAATCCCTACACAAAACAAACTTGTAATTAGCGGTGAGCGGGAGTCAAATCCATAAGGAACAGTATTTGACAATTTTATTCTAAGAAGATGACATACAACGTGACCTAGAAGTACTCTCGATCGGAATTTGTGGATTAAAACTAAATAAAGCAGGTAATGAAATAATAGGAAATGATGGCTCAACCAATAAGGGACAAGACAGAATATCATGGTGATCATGGGATAAGAAATTAATTGCAACGAGACTTAGATTTAGTTATACTAATACTCATGCACCGTACAGTACTAGCAAATTTTCCTTACTATGTATAGAGATCGGACTTCGCGCCATGACCTTACTCTTACTCATTATGTCTCTCAACTTCGCGCAGAGAGCTCGCCAATGAACAGCAATAGAAATAAGAAAAGCCTAAATCCTTACCTACTGGTAGTGAAACACTCCCAATAGGCATAAGATCACCTTTCTCCAGTCTCGATGGAGACTGTTGTTACTTCATCCCTTTTTAGGAACAATTACGAATGAAAGAATTGAGATTAAAAATAATCACAAAGACTTATCAGATGGGTGATTAGTCCAATAGCGAGACTAAGTGATGTTCTTACCATAAAACCCGTCAGACGCCGAGATTGGTAAATAGGTTGCCTTGTAAGTTTCTATATTCAATTGCGGTCTTTACACCATATAAACTCAATCTTGGCCATTAGAGCTAGACATGGTGGAATGTAAATGTGCAGAAATATAAAGAGACTGTAAATAAATCATGCGAAGAATATAAAGACTGAAATAAAATGAAAGTAGTTTTAAAACTCTAAATCAAAATTCTCAAAAACTAACAAACACAGAAACTATGGCTGAACTAAAAGACTGAATGAAAAAATATGAATCTCTGTGTGTATTGTCTTGTATATCTCTCTATCTCCTATATATCCCTTTGAAACGGCCGGCCTTGGTATATATAGCTGAGCGCCCCTCCTTATTCTTCTTCTTTAGTGACAAATTAGGACTATTGTCATTTATTTTGATGGATTCATTTCCTTTTAGTCTTGGTCTCCAAATGGTAGTAAAAATCCTTCCTTTTGTGCGATTAGGAAAGAGATCGAACTTCGATTTAAGATGCCATCTCAGGTAACTTCCAGATCTAGATGCGTTGTGCATTGGTATTGATGTCATCTTGGTCATTCTGAAGTGTTCTCAAATCACCAGGACTAGCTATCGCTCCTGCTGTCTGTGTCAGGTATCGGTGACATGCTCTTTTTCTCCAAATATCGTACGTTTTCTCCGAATTGCCTTTAAAACCTGAAAGAGATAGAAAAGGAAGTAATATCGGCCATAAAGAGAAAAAAAACATGGTCTCAATGATATGGACATAAGCATAAAAACATGCTAAAAATACAACCCATCAATGTGATTTTTTATCCAAATTACTGTTAGTAGCGGTATCATAAAAATGACAATATTACATTCCAATAAAGATAATTACAAATTATAATGGAAATATTAGATTACAAAATATTACATATGAATAAATATATGTATGTACTCAAACATTGAACCAAAATAACGTGTTATTGCAGAGGCCTGAAACATTAGTTTCCTTAAGACAATTATTCATCCGCTACGGTTGAGTTTGTCTCCTAGGATACAACCGCAAGCATAGACGAACTCAGCCGAGTAAAGAGCAATACACCGGAACCTAAAGCTAGTAGTCTTGCTCGAAAAGGAATGAAAAGAATTGCTAGGAATTTTCTTCATGAAAATAGAAATAAAACTCAAAATCTTATGGCACAAATTAGCACAAAGGCCAAGACATTTCCAAGTTAGTGTATTTTTTACAAGGCTACATGAGTGTGGTTAATATATGAACAATGACTTTAAAATGGTTAAATTTAGTTTAATGTACTTTAAACTTTGTAACCACTACATAATGGTGATTAACTCATATGTTATGAGAAATGTGAAATATTTACGTACTTTAAAGAGATAAAACTCATTAATCATAAAACATAATGTGGTGATAAAGTGAAGAGACAAAATTGTCTCGGTACTGAAACACCGACGTGGTACATTAAAGTGTGACTGATGTACAAACTTTGAGATTTCAATTTCTCTTTCGCCATTAAATTCGTGTTAGGCATATAATATATCGTTGAAAAGCTCTCAATACAAAGAATACAATGACACATAGCATGTTATTCAAGTAATGCCTAAGGTTGATAATGCACATCATTATCAAATATGTCATATTTTCCAACAATCCCCCACGTAATGAAAATTGAAAAATAAAAAGGAGAATTTTAAAATTCAAAGTGGTGATAAAGCTCTTCAGTCAACATTTGCATATGATAGGTAGGCTACAACCTTTGAACCTTATTTTACTAGCTGACTAGTAGATACGATATCCTTGAACTATTCTACCATTTGTGTAAACGATGATATACCCACACAAATATCAACACATCACGGTTTTTGGTTCTCATGGTTATGTTCTTGATGGTCATGAACATATCCTGGTTCTGCAAGAGTTTTAGATCACTATGCCCGAATAGTATCCATTTAAAGTGACCCCACTTCACTCTCACATAGGTGATCTCTTTTGCTCAACCATTGATGCACAAAAAATCATTAAAAGCATAGCTTAACCTTAATATATTTTTGTCACGGTTTACAGTATAGGAATGGACACGGGGTTACACCCACAACAACCACACTAGGTCTATGCAATTAGATTGTCCCTTTGAATAAAGGTCTTAGGATCTCCAATCAAACATGGCTGGGTTTTCCTTCGCATAGTGCCTTAAATATTCATGGGCTTTAGTCTCATTCCCTTTGACGTCTTTTCAAGTTGATCTCGGTTTTAACCCTTTGGCTAGTGGTTTACGTTTTTATTTTTATGGATCCACTACGTTATCTTTTGATCCTTTTAAGTCAATAATGATAACTCACATTGAGATCAATTGACTAGTGGTACTATTTTGATGACACATATGTCTCAACGTACCTTAATACATAACGTATTATTTCCCCTTTTCACTTAATATGTACAAACATATTTCAAATTAAGCATTTTTCATTAATTGAGTTTTTTGAAAATGCATCTTTTTTGTTTCGTCATTAACTTGGGTCTAATTTGATGTTTGCTGTTATGGGAGTCTCTAATGACCTCCACCACGTTAGTATTTTCCATAAATTTAATAGCAATAAAGAACTTCATCTTTAATTTTCTATTGTCAAATTTTGAAATTAACACTAAATATTTTTTGCAAGTGTTTCATGCATTGTAATGGGGATAACACCCCAAACCAGCTCAATGATCGTTAGGGACAACAACAAGCCCAAAACCCGAAGGTTTTTATTTTTCATTAAATCCAGAACCAATAGGACCATTTTGTCCATTTTGGTTATTCTAGCCTTTGACAATTTCAAAATTATTTCCTCTAGAATATGGAATAACATTTGTCATTTCTCACAATTTCACAACCTGAAACATAAACAGATTAAGTCAGTGTAATTGTAAATGATAAGAATCAAATATAGAAGAAAAGAATTTTATAACTAATAAACTATTTTTCGTCAAACAACATATTGTTCAAAACAATTTTCAAGAATCCATTTTCTTCAATGTATTCCAAACGTCTACGTAACCTACAAAATCTCTTTGGAATATCGACATAATTGTCCTAAGATTGTTAGTAGCGGTATCAATAAAGATAATTACAAATTACAATGAAAATATTAAATTACAAAATATTACATATGAATAAATATATGTATATACACAAACCTTGAACTGAAATAATGTGTTATTGTGCAGGCCTGAAACAGCAGTTTCCTTAAGACAATTATTCGTCCACTACCGGCGAATTTGTCTCCCAGGATACAACTGCAAGTATAGGCGAACCCAACCGAGTGAAGAGCAATATACCAGAACCTAAAGTTAGTAGCCTTGCTCGAAAAGGAATGAAAAGAATTGCTAGAAATTTTCTTTATGAAAATAGAAATAAAACTCAAAAGCTTACGGCACAAATTAGCACAAAGGCCAAGACATTTCCAAGTACGTGTATTTTTTACAAGGCTACATGAGTGTGGTTAATATAGGAACAATGACATTAAAATGGTTAAATTTAGTAATGTACATTAAACTTTGTAACCACTACATAATGGTGATTAACTCATATGCTATGAGAAATGTGAAATATTTATGTTCATTAAGGAGATAAAAATCATTAATCATAAAACATAATTTGGTGAGAAAGTCAAGAGACAAAATTATCTCGGTACTGAAACACCGACGTGGTACGTTAAAGTCTGACCGATGTTCAAACTTTGAGATTTCAATTTCTCATTCACCATTAAATTCGTTTTAGGCATATAATATATCGTTTAAAAGCTCCCAATACAAAGAATACAATGACACATTTCATGTTATTCAAGTAATAGCTTTTCCATATTATACTTTAGCCTAAGGTTGATAATGCACATCATTATTAAATATGTCATGTTTTCCAACAATTACAGATGTTAATAGGACACTTACACACGCTTTTGATAAATGATTGTTTTATAGAGATTGAAATAGCTCATATATAAAGCATTTTATGTTCGGGAGCAATAGACGATTGATGTCGGATAATAAGGACAAATTATATAATAATGATGTAGAGGAAGGAATGCATTGATAGAAAACTGAATCCCGTTGATCATCCACGATAAAGAAAAGTAGCAATATCGAGATCCATTGGTTCCCCGTATGCTGAAAAACCATATTGTGAGTCTAAAATCCATTGAGTATACGCATGATGACGAAAAATAGAGTTATCAAGATCCACTGACATCGCAACACTAATAGAATGTGACCCTAAAAAAATAACCGCAACCTCTAAGATAGTTATAAAAGGTAATAAGAAACATCTTTCTTATCCAATAAGCATGATAATAAAAAAAAACTATCCAATTCTATTACATCAAAGCCTTTGTATAGGCCAATTATTGAAAAGGAAATACAAATCATAAATAAGAAAAATCATTCCTGTCCCCATCGACATCCTTCATGGCCGCTCTTTGCTAAAAAAAATCATGGCAGAAAGAGTCAATGGAGAGAAACCCTAGCCTCCACCCCCGCACCCCTTCCTATGCCTCAAACCACTCCAACCACCGTCACTACAACCACTCCAACCCTCCCTTCACCGTCAGCCACCACCACCATCCCTTCCCCGACAGATGCACCCATCGAAATCACCCATACACTCGCCAAAATAACTTCCGCCACTCCATACCCTACCGCCACCACCCCAAGCTGCTGATCGCCACCACAACCGCCAGCCTGCTGCCGTCACCCATCGCCGAATCCCAGAACACAATCATCATCCAAACCCTAACCCCAAAACCGCTTCCCACAACCACAGCCCAAACCCTAACCCCTAACCCGCCCTCACCAGACTCTATTTTGAAAATTTCCTAAATTCCTATGGAGCAGATTCTATGAGCAGCGTATTCAAGAAACATGGAATTTTAGGACGTGTTTATATGGCCAGGAAAAAGAATGCCATGAATCTTAACTTTGGATTTATTATCGTAGACGACTCCCTGCCTGTTCAGGAGACGCTCCACAGGTTGAACTCAGTGAGCATTGGAATTATTTATGTGCGTGCATTCAAGGCCAAGTTCATGGACTCGGATGTAGCCCTAACTGCTCAGCATTACTAACCCAAGCCATCTGCAAGACGGATACCTCAACGTCGGGTCAATTTTCGGGAATCACTACGTGGAGATAGATCGTATGCCAAAGTTGTGGCAGAACCACAAGTCTCAAATGAGGTATCCTTTGCCATCCATAATTCGATTCCAGCGAACTCACCTGGGGGTCATGATTTTATTACAAATGTGGCCCCTTGGAAAGATAAGTCATGCTTAGTCACTCTAATCAATATCTCGAATATTCAACTCACCTTTGATTTATTGCATGAACGTGGATTTGATGTTTCTTTTGCTGCCCTTGTAGGCAAGGATAATGTTATTGTCTCGTTTAATTCAGTACTGGCTATGCAAAATTTTGTAGGTGGCGAATGGAAGGTCATACTGCATATTTTTAAGGCTGTGCAGTTGCTGCCGGCTGATTTTACACCGACAGAATGCATCATGTACCTAGATTTTATGGGAATTCCCCCCACTCTGATTTAAGAGGAGCTGATCAGTCACCTAGCGGCCTCCTTTGGCCGTGTTATTTCTGTGGACTTCAATTTTGATTACCCGGACCGTCTAGACGTGGTTTCCTGTCTAGTTTCGGTCCCCTTTGGGATAACCAATCGCTCCTTCAAATTATTAGTGAATACTAAGGAAGTGCTCATTCACACTAATCTGAGACAAGGTGTTGGCTGTGAACATTACCAACATGAAGATTCCGAAATCTCCGATGCCCCGTCCGATGCTTCTAATGCTACTTCCAACGATTCGCTCAATTCCGACTGCCAGGAAGTGGAAATTACGGATCATATTAGCTCGGATCTCCGAATTATCCCTATCCCAAACCAATCAAATGATAATCTGAGTATTGTCCCGGAATCGAACCCAGCTACACATGAAACTCATAGGGAGGCCGAACAACCTGTGCGGCCAGTCAATCCACAGAAGGAAGCCAATTAGCTTGTCACTTCAGTTTCGTCATGACCCGACATTTCTAATATGAATCGGGTGATCGTTTTATCTCAGTCAAGGACATCTCTGACCCACGAAAAAGAGCTGACTATGGAAATGGGGAAAAAATTAGGAATATTCTCGGATAGAAATAAACAAGCTGTTCTGAAAAATATGGATAATTTAGTGAACTGATTAGTTCCCACCCATCAAGGTATTTATTTTCTTCTATTATGTTGATGGATTTTTTATCTTGGAATTGTAGAGGAGGTGTCAATAATGGGGCAAAGCAGCAATTTGTCTTTTCTTGCATTCGTAAACACAATCTCAAATTTTTCGTTATATTAGAAACAAAGATAGAAAGTATCTCTGAGCAAGTGGTCAAACGGTTCTGGGGGCATAACGATTTTGCTTATCACCATATCCCTTCTACTGGTCTTTCGGGCGGAATATTATTTTATTGGAACTCCTCGTTACTTTCAGGTTCGGTTATCCACTCTACTCCCCGATGGGTGCTAGTTAAATTTCCCCTTCAACAGCAAGATCTGTACGTTCTTAGTCTCTACGCCCCAACAAATCATATGGATAGATATGATTTATGGCAGGAACTTATCCTGATTATTCGCAACTTTCAGATGATTTTGAATTGTGGTGATTTTAATGAGGTGTTACATACGTCGGAGAGGGCAAACGACCGTCCCTACCCATCCATATCGGCTTTTCAAGACTTTGTATTTCAATCTGAACTCCATGATCTACCCCTCCACGGTCGTGACTACACCTGGTCCAATAGAATTTCGTTCTCTCGCATTGATCGTGTTCTTGTTTCATACGGGACATTGCAGTTCTGGCCTAACTTATTCATATCAACGGTAGACACCACCCTATCTGATCATTTACCGATTTTATTTCGCTCCTTCGTTGCTCACTCAGCCAGCCTAAAACCCTTTAGATCTTTGAACATGTGGTGGGATAAGGCAGATTTTCTGCCTTTTATTCGTAATAAATGGCACCGCATTTGTCAATCCTATGCTCACAAAGACCTATCTTATAAATTGATGAAGTTGGGTCGTGCAATCAGCCCTTGGCGCTCGGAAAATTTTGGAAACCTACAGAGAAAGATTGGTGATTTAGAGGGAACAATATTGGCCCTTACTTCGAGTAATGTTCCCCGATCGCCCACTCCAACTCAAAACTCACAACTAAACCGCAATCGTTCTCTCCTTCAGGAAAAGAGGGCTTCTTTAGAAAAATTACGACATCAACAATCAAGAGTGAATTGGATGCTATTAAGTGATAATAATATGTCTTTTTTCCACCGCACCACTTCAGCCCGATCTCGTAACAACTGTATAACGCAACTGGATATCGAGGGAGTAATTGTCACGGACTTGAAGGTTATTTCAGACGCTATTTGCAGTTATTACGCCCAAATATTCAAGGCTGCCCCTATAACGCCATTCTCTCTTAAGAAGCTACGTTTCAATACTGTTACTTTGCAATAAAACGCAGCTCTTATCGCCCCCTTTCGGGCTGAGGAAATTTGGAATAGTATATGTGCGTGTGGTGAGAATAAAGCGCCGGGACCAGATGGCTTCAACTTCTTCTTCTACAAAAGGTACTGGGACGATTTAAAGCCCGAATTTATGCAAGTTTTGGACTATTTTTATGCTATATCTCAGCTCCCAGATTCGGTCAAGACATCCTTCACAGTGCTAATCCCTAAAATTCCAGGTTCTTGTTCTCTGAATAACTTTAGGCCTATCTCGCTCATCCATGGTATCTATAAAATTATTGCAAAACTGTTATCGATTCGTCTTCAGGCTGTTCTACCGACTCTTATTTCAAATAATCAGTTTGCTTTCATCAAGGGTAGAAGCATTCATGAGTGTTCTTTTGTGGCTTCTGAGGTAATTCATGACCTACATGTTAAAAGAAAACCATGTGTGGTGTTGAAACTAGACTTTCACAAAGCTTTCGATAGTATTTGTTGGACTTATATCGACTCGGTTCTCCAAAGGATGGGTTTTGACCAGAAATGGATTTCATGGTTGTCAAATAGCAGGAAAAAATCCACTACTTCTATCCTAATCAATGGCTCACTAAGCCCTCCTATTCACATCCGTAGGGGGGTCAAACAAGGAGACCCTTTATCGCCTTTTATTTTTGTGTTAGCAGTGGAGGGCCTAAAACAGCTCATAGATCGTAGCATTCAAGTAGGCATGCTACCTGGCTTTCGTTTGGAGGAATCCCTTCTAGATATCTCTTTGTTACAGTTCGCTGATGATACGATTTACTTCCTTCCAGTAGAAGAATCCATAATTCCCAGTTTCATTCGGATCCTTAGGTGTTTCAAACTAATCTCAGGATTGCGTATCAACTACCACAAGAGTGCAATTATGGGAATCCACGTCAATGAAGCCTCCCTAGCCTCCTATGCAGCTCAATTGGGATGCCGAGTGGACAACTTCCCGATAAAATACTTAGGTACACCACTATGTATTAAACAGCCACATATCTCCTATTGGGATCCTTTGATCGCCAAGTTCAAGTCTCGGTTGGCAAATTGGAAAGGAAATTGTCTATCATATGTTGGGCGTACCATACTTATCAAAACGGTACTTTCTTCCCTTCCTATTTACTTAATGTTAATTTTCTGCATGCCTTGCTCTGTATCTTCTACACTAAATCAATTAATGCGCAATTTTTTGTGGCGAGGCGATTCTTCGATCAATGGCATATGCAAAGTAAGCTGGGTTATGATCAATTTACCCTATCACCTTGGGGGATTGGCAATTCGGGATCTAAAACTTATTAACTCCAGCCTACTCTTTAAATGGATTTCGAAACTAGGAGACCGCAATGATGACTCCTTGTGGTCAATGTACTGTGTTCGGCGTTATGGGGTTAGATCGTGGCATGAAATGATTCTTCTCGACCCCAAGTTTGTCTCTCCGTTATGGCGTGGAATTCTAAAATGCTGTTTTAAAAATGAGAGAATTTGGACCTTTTTCTCATCACAAGTGCGTGTACAAGTGGGAGATGGTCAAAACGGGTTGTTCTGGCACGATAATTGGACATCAAACACTCCAATCAAATCACTCTTCCCCGACTTATTTGCTATTTGCAATAGGAAATCCTCAACCATTTTTTATGGGTGTAGCTCTATTTTTTCCAATCGAGCCCAAACTCGTCCTTTTTGGAAAAGAAGCCTTCGCATTACGAACCAACAACGATGCAATGAACTGAAAACCTGGATATCGATTTCATGCCCAGCGCTCTTCCAAGCTCATGGAATCGTGAACAGCCCCACTTTCTTCCCGGGAGGAGATTGCTTCTTATGGGACATTGGAGTCCTGAAAAAATATTCAGCAGCGTCCTTTTATCATGGATATTATCGACAACGACTATGGCCGAATCCGTCGAGAGACTTCACACTCATTTGGACCTCCCACATGCTTCCCAAGATAAAAATTTTCGGCTGGTTGGTCTTTCAGAACAGGTTACCGATACGTGAGTTCCTTTTCCATCGGGGATATCGTATGCTAACTAGCGCATGTTGCCCGTTCTGTCCTCTACCTGAGTCATTGGAACACAGCCTTTTTTTATGTCACGCGAATTATCAGATTTGGAGAGATGCATTCCGTTGGCTGGGTATTCAGGTTGTGATGCCAAATGATGGTTACAACTTCCTTCTCTTATGGTGCACATTTTTCAAGCCTGGAATCTCCCGTGGTTTTGGTAGGTCTCTCTGGTTCATTATATCATGGAATCTTTGGAAGCGTCGCAACAAGAAGATTTTCTGGGATGAAACTGATGATGGGGATATTTTAATTGCTAGTATTAATTTTTGTTGGTTTCTTTTTCATTCCTATAAGCGCTATGTTAGCCTTTCGGTTTTTGATTTGTTTACGAACCCAAGGATTCTTATTATGTAACTTTGATGTATTTTTGGTTCTTATTTCGAGAACCACTATTAATAAAAGCGGGGTGGGTGTTTTGCAGGTAAGCAGAGGAACCAACCTAGTTGGGTACTCTGCCCCGAAATTTTCACCCACTCCAATCTTTTAGCGGTTGGGGAGATACACTGTCTCTCCAAAGGTTTTTCAAAAAAAAAATAAGAAAAATCATAAATATACTTAAGTTCCTAAATAGCTAAACCTAAATATGAAACTTTGTTATGAAAATAAATATATTTGGAATTTGAATAACCCTAATCAAAGTAAATATCTAAATTTCCTAAATAGATAATCCTAAATAGTAAACATTGTTATAAAAATAAATACATTCCACTAATAAGGGTTGGTCCAAGTGGTAAGCGGCTTGATATTGCTTAAGCGAGGTCTCGAGTTCGAGTCTTAGTGAATGCAGAAAATCCTTATTGGGAGGCTCACCCACCACAGCCTAGTGCGCGATATGGATGGAAACAGATGGGCAACAAAAAAGAATAAAAGTAAATTCATTCCAAATTTAAATCAACCTTTAAGGTAAATATTCATTTTTAATAATAACAAGAACCTCATTACAAATAGAATTATTCAGCCGGTTGAATTGTGCTCAGCATCAATTACTTTGCAAACATCAGCACGCCAACCAAACCACACCATACCTCAAGTCTTATTAATTTATATTACAAATCTTGAGTTATTACATTGATTAATACACTCTGTACACCCATAATAAGGATATTAGATGAAGTCCATATATATATTAAAACTTATTCGAAATAAATTTTATATTTTTGAGACATTCTAAAGCTTTGATTTCATATCTTTCTCGTCACTAGTAAATGGCTTGTGTTTAATCATATTGTCAAGCTCCTTTTCAAATCTTCCCATTGCTTGGGTTGGCATACAGACTGGCAACATTATCCCATTTTTCTCTTCTCTTGTTTTGAATGGCAAATGAAGCCCAACTGTTGGCAAACAGTAATCAGGTCCACCGTATACAGCTTCGCCCCATCCAAAATCAGCCTTTTCAAACCCTGCTTGTCTCAGATCAGACATTGTGTAGCTCCTCATAGTGAACATCAAATTCGATACAGTTGAGGCGTAATTATCTGTAGTAATTTGGTATTGAGCATTCCTCACTAGTTCTACTGAATAACTTAACGGATTCTCTATTATTTCTTTTGCAGTTGATGTTGACATTGAAAACTCAATGGCATTTCCGTAATAACCCAACGGTATTAAACCGTTAAGTTTACTACGTAGATTAACTGCCCAAATTAAACTCATCTCTTCTGTAGGATGTGGTTCAAGTGCAACAGTACAACATTTCCAAATACATGCACTTACTATTTCATATGAGGAACAAGTTTGTAGATGAGAAGGGAGAGTTTTCCGTAAAGCTAAAACGTCATTTCGCCCAAAGAAGAAAGTTCGATAGCACAAATCATGTTCAAGGTCATATTTCATGCTCTTAATATTCTTGTTTAAGAAGTTAGGAAGTGGAGTGGATGTGAGTTTTTTTGTATTCGTTGAGTTAAGGACATACCTATCCCATACTGGAAGTACAGACGGGAAAGGTGCGCCTCTTGCAATTTCCCCAATTGCGAACATGAATTGTGATAAACCAGCAGCGTCACACATATGGTGGTTGTAATGAATACCAAAAATGAAACCTCAGCACTTTAATCGTGTGACCTGTCAATCAATATACTTGCACAATCAAATAATTCTTAAAAAAAGCCACCTCATCAATTTTAATTTCTATTTCACATGCCACGTAATCCTAAAAATCATTATTTACTAAGGATGCTCTAAGCAATTAAATTAATTTAATTTTTTTCACAAGGCGATAGAAGGTAAGTACTTGTAAATATAGATATTAGTCCTAATATATGAAATAATTACATAAGACACTATTTAATCACCTACCATATATCTAATTGAAGAGAATATGAGAAATGAAATACAAGGTAGTTTAAAAAGTACCTGAATAAGCATAAGTGGAGAATTACGAAACTCACTAGAGCCAGGGACATCAAAAAGTAATTGATCCAAGCATGGAAATGGAGGTGCAAGTGGATATCCGAATTGGTGAAGAGAAACATCAGCATGGGCCCCAATAAATAAAATACCGTCACCAGTGCATTCAACTATAAGTTTGCCTGAATGATCTTTTCTAAGCCTGCCAGCAAATGGATAATAATGCACGAGTGTTTTAGCAATCGCATTTCTTATAACGCTAACAGGGTCTACCCCATTCATGGAGGGATTGTGAGTGTAAAACACTAAGCAGGGAACCTGAAATCGAAAACATTCTAGGTTATCAATGTCCGATAATGGCTTCAATTCATGAGGGGTGGGCTTTGCAGGAGTGACCAATTCGGGTGTGCACCTCTCAACCTTAAACATTAGGGAGCTAGGAGATGTTGCTTGTGGCATTGCTGAAAAACTAAAAACTTTGTTTCCTAACCAAATTATTTGAAAATTATGGTTATTGTTGTTTGGAACGATCAACTCCTATATATATATATATATATATATATATATATATATATATATATATATATATATATACAAATATTAATGAAACATGGATGTGGGCCTTAACAATTTAAAAAACATACGCAATTTCACATGTTAAAGCCTAAAACTGTACTTAAGAAATAGATATGGCCATTGCCTAAAGCTGAGGCCGGACATACAAAAATAAATGAAAATAAATAAGAAGTTTTAATGCATCCGAAACCCCTAAACTTGTTCCTAATGTTAAAATATTAAACTTAATCTTTCAAAATAATGAAATAAAAAATGTAGCCATGATATTAATTTAGTCTAATTACTTTTGAAAATTGGTAAGAAGACTTTGAAAAATAATGGGAGTGTTTTTGGTGGTTGAAAACATTGAAAAAATGGGCACTTGGATTATTAGGAAACTTAGACTTTGTAGGATTTCTTAGTTGGATTTTGTGAAAAATTAGAAAAGTTTTTAAACCTAAATTTTAATTTTGTAATAGATTGAATTATTGAGAAAATGATAGGGCCATTGCAGAATTCATCAAATGCCTATATAAGGCAATGTAATTTGTTATTTTAAAGAGTGTAAGAGAGTGAAAAAATAATAAGAGTTTATGAGTGTATTCTAATAAAATTAGTGTGAATTACTTATTTTATGTTTTGAGCATTTTTGGCTTGGTTATTTTCCTCTTCCATCCAATAAAGTGGTACCAGAGCCATTTCGTATCCAATCCTCTTCCCAAAAATCCCCGAGTAAAAAAGTCGAGTTTAAAGAGTTTCAGAAGCAGCCCAGAAAGTGTTGCAATAGGCTGTCAGAAGTGTTGCAAAAAAAATGCAGAAAGTGTCGCAATTAGCATAAAGTGTCGCTAATACTTAAAAAGTTGCAATAGCCTCTGTACTTCCTTTCTGGAAAATTATCAAGTTCATCTGAAATTGCAAGGAAATATTTTCCCTTGCTGTTCTCCTTGTAAAATCTGTCTGGAGCTATAGTGACGTACCAAAGTGTCGCAATAGACTCAAAAGCGTTGCAACAACCCCTGTACTCTTTGAAAAAAAATTTCCTCTACAGAAATGAATCTCAACGGTGTTTCCTTCATTTTCCCTCAACATAAAAAAACCAATTACAAAAATTGGTTCATCAAGATGAAAGCCATTCTAGGATCCCAAGATGTTTGGGTTATTGTTGAAAAAGGTTATGAAGTGCCAACTGCAGATGCACAACTGTCGCAAGCTGAAAAGGACAGATTGCATAAGAGTCGTCGTAATGACCAGAAGGCTCTTAGTATCATTCATCAAGGGTTAGACGATGTTATATTTGAGAAGGTGGCAGAAGCGACCACCTCCAAGCAAGCTTGGGATATACTATAAGTTTCTCTTCAAAGAGAGGAGAAATTACAAAAAGTTTGACTCCAAATGTTGAGAGAAAAGTTCGAGATGATGAAGATGAAGGAGACAGAAGTGATTGTAGATTACTCCTCACGATTAATATCTGTCGCTAACCAAATACGGCAATATAGAGAAAAGCTTGAAGAATCCGGGGTTATTGAAAAACTTCTAAGGTCACTACTACCAAAGTTTGACTAAGTAGTAGTGATAATAGAAGAATCTCGAGATATAAGTAAAATGACCGTCGATGAAGTAGTTAGCTCATTATAAGCCGTGAGGAGAGATAAAACAGATAAAGAGAAGAGTCTGTAGAACAAGTCTTGGCAGCAAAGGTTTCAGTCAAAGGTGAGAGTAGCTAGGATTATAGCCATTACGGAGGAGGATGCGGTAGAGGCCATGGAAGAAATGGAATAGGAAGAGGACGTGGCAGAAATCAACCATTCGGTATAGGTGAAAATAATAATAGAAATAATCAGTCCATACAAGGCAGAGGTCGTGGTCATGGGCGTGGACGAGGAAGAGGAAACTAGAGGCATAATGATGGATGTGACAAGTCCAATATTCAATGCCATAATTGCTCCAGATATGGCTACTATACAGCAGAATGTCAGGGCCACCAAAGCGAATAGAGGAAACGGCGAATAACATTCAAGAAGAGGACGTAACTGACACGGTATTACTAACCCGTGAAGGTGAATACAGTCAAGAAAACAATATATGGTATCTTAATGATGGTGTAAGTAACCATATTCATGGAGACAAGAAAATGTTTGTAGAGCTGGACCCGTCATTCAGTGGTAATGTTGTTTTTGGGGATTCCTTAAGAGTTCCTATTCAAGGAAAGGAACTATTCTTATTCGTTTAAAGAATGGAGAGCACCAATTCATCAGCAATGTTTATTACATTTTGAACATGAAAAGCAACATTTTAAGTTCAGGACAACTGCTAGAGGAAAATTACCAAATTCACATGGTGAACCAAAAGTTGGTGCTGTTAAACGAAAAGAAGGGGCTGCTAGCTAGTGTACCAATGTCAAAAAATAGAATGTTCACTCTCAACATCAAGATGGATGTAGCAAGATGATTAAAAGCTTGCGTGAAAGAATCTAATTGGCTCTAGCATTTGAGATTCGGTCATCTCAATTTTGAAGGGTTGAAATTACTAAGCCAGAAGAAGATGGTGCATGGTCTTTCGCTGATTAATAAACCCCATCAACTTTGTGAAGGATGTCTTATTGGAAAACATTCTAGAACTAGTTTTCAAAAAGAGTCCATGTCAAGAGCAATGGCTCCCCTTGAGCTTATTTATGCCGATGTCTACATACCAATGACACCAGTATCATTGGGAGGCAATAAATATTTCTTACTATTCATTGATGATTATAGCAGAAAGACGTGGGTTTATTTTTTGAAAGAGAAATCAGAAGTTTTTGAAGCATTTAAAAAGTTTAAAGCTATGGTGGAAAAATAAAGTGGCTATTACATCAAAGCTTTAAGATCCGACAGAGGGGGAGAATTCACGTCAAATGAATTCAAAAGACTCTACGAGCATCAAGGAATCTATCATTTCTTGTCAGTCCCAAGATCGCCCCAGCAAAATGGTATTGTTGAATGAAAGAATAGAACCGTGATGGATATGATAAGGAGCATGTTAAAGAGCAAGAATTTGCCCAAAGAGTTATGGGTAGAAGCTGTTGATTGTGCTGTCTACATCTTGAACCGATCTCCAATAACAAGTGTGTTGGATATGACACCCCAAGAAGCATAGAGTGGGAGAAAGCCTAATATCTCTCATTTTCGTGTTTTTGGGAGTGTTGCACATGTTCATGTTGCTAATGAAGAAATAAGAAAGTTAGATGACAAAAGTAGAAAATAATTGTTTGTTGGTTACTCAGAATTTTCCAAAGGTTACAAGATGTTTGATCCTGATACTGGAAATACTATCATCACTAGGGATGTGACTATTGACGAGGAAGCAATTTGGGAATGGAATAATGATAAGCAAAAGAATTACAGTTTTTATCCTTTCACCGTGGATAAAAACAATGATTGAGTTGTGGAGGAGCCAGGAAAAGCATAGAATTCATAAAGTCCCATTCCAATTGCATCTCCAAGACACGATGATGATGAAAGTCAAAGTCTAAGAGAAAGACCTAGAAAATTTCATCTTGTTGAAGATCTTTATGATGCAACTAGAGAGCTCAATGAAGAATTGACTCTTTACTATCATCTTATTGATAGTGAACCTATTGATGCTGAAAAATCCTTGAAAGATGAGAAATGGAGAAAAGCCATGGAGGAGGAGATCCATTCAATTGAGAAAAATAAGACGTGGTAGTTGACCAAACTTCTAGCTGACAAAAAGCCCATTGGGGTGAAATGGGTGTTCAAGGCAAAAAAGGATGCAAATGGAGAAATCTTTCAACATAAAGCGAGGCTAGTCGCAAAGGGATATAGTCAAAAACCCGCTATTGAATATGATGAAGTATTTACACCAGTAGCAAGAATGGAGACTATCAGACTGGTGATCTCAGCCACTGCCCAAAGTGGATCGAAGATCCACCAAATGGATGTAAATTCAACATTTCTTAATGGCTACTTGGAGGAAGAGATCTATGTCTAATAACCACTTGGTTACATTGTCAAAGGTCATGAATGAAAAGTGTTAAAGCTGAGGAAGGCGTTGTATGGACTTAAGCAAGCACCGAGAGCTTGGAACAGCTGCATCGATAAATACTTTTGCGAGAATGGATTTGTCAAGTGCCCACACGAGTATGCCTTGTACGTGAAAGTGATAGGTGGAGACATATTGCTTGTTTACTTGTATGTGGACGATCTCATATTTACCAGGAACAATCCTCAAATGTTTAATGATTTTAAGAAGATGATGACTCATGAATTTGAATGACTGATATTGGCCTGATGTCGTACTATCTTGGCATTGAAGTGAAGCAAAGTGATGATGGAATTTTTATTTATCAAAGTGGCTTCACCAAAGAGATCTTGAGGAAATTTAATATGGAAAATTGCAACCCTATCAGTACTCCGTAATTTTTCAAAGTTTGATTGGGAGTCTCAGATACCTGACATGCATAAGACCAGATATTCTGTATGTAGTTGGACTAGTGACCAGATACATGGAAGAACCGAAGAAGTCTCATTGGAATGCAGCGAAAAGAATACTCCGCTATATTAAAGGTACAACTAATTTTGGATTGCATTATTCAAAATCTGAGGAGTTCAAATTAGTTGGCTACAGCAATAGTGATTGGGCTGGACATAAAAATGACTGGAAAAGCACTAGCGGATTCGTACTTTTTCTTGGTGACACTGCATTCACATGGAGTTCAAAGAAGCAACGAATTATGACCTTGTCAATGTGTGAAGCTAAATATGTTGCTGTAACATCATGTGTGTGTCATGCAATATAGCTGAGAAGATTGTTGAAGGAGCTTTAAATGACACAATATGACTCAAAAGATGCTAATTTATTGATAATAAATTAGCATTGGCATTGGCAAAAAATCTTGTCTTCCATGATCGAAGCAAACACATCGATGCGAGGTATCATTTCATCCGAAAATGTATTGAGTAGAAGGAACTCACATTGAAGTATGTCAAAACGGAAGATCAAATAGCGGACATCTTTACGAAGCCACTGAAGTATGACATGTTCAACAAATTACGAGGGTCATTGGGAATAACGGAGAATTAAGTTTAAGGGGGAGTGTTAAAATATTAAACTTAATCTTCCAAAATAATGAAATAAAAAATGGAGCCATGATATTAATTTAATCTAATTACTTTTGAAAAATTGGTAAGAAGACTTTAAAAAACAATGGAAGTGTTTTTGGTGGTTGGAAACATTGAAAAAATGGGCACTTGGATTATTAGGAAACTTAGACTTTGTAGGATTTGTTAGTTGGATTTTGTGGAAAATTAGAAAAGTTGTTAAACCTAAATTTGAATTTTGTACTAGATTGAATTATTGAGAAAATGATAGGACCATTGCAGAATTCATCAAATGCCTATATAAGGCAATGTAATTTGCTATTTTAAAGAGTGTAAGAGAGTGAAAAATAATAAGAGGTTATGAGTGTATTGTAATAAAATTAGTGTGAATTACTCATTTTATGTTTTGAGCATTTTTTTCTTGGTTATTTTCCTCTTCCATCCAACACCTAATCGCCCCTTGTCCTCTTGAAGTTTCAAAAGTTCCTATAGCCCCTCGGACTTTTCTAAAGTTCCTCTCGCCCCCCTGAACTTGTCAACACTATACCTCATGACCCCTTTCAGCTGACGTGGCAGGTGATTGGCAAATGCTCCAAAAGTCAGTGCCATGTCAGCCGAAAAGAGTCATGAAGTGCAATTTAGACAAGTTCAGGGGCTCGAGAGGAACTTTTGAAAGTTCAAGGGGGCAAGGGGCGATTAGGGACAAGTTCAGTGGCTCGTTATGTATGTCGCCAAATACGAAACTAAGAAACAAAAAAAACTTTAGAATTACCCATCTCAAGGAGATTGTTGTCTACTTGCCACATACACATTTTTCTTCTTATGAAGTTTCATTAGATGACAGGAGTAATATCTTCCTCAATCACATCATAATTGAGATAAATAAGAACAAAATACTCAACATTAGATTGTTCCTGAAAGGTGGTATTCCTCATATCAATGTCACCTCCCCATCATCACATGTACTATGCATGTCTGTCAAAGACATATTTTTCTTACCTTTCTAGCGGTCCAAATAAGCAGCTCCCACAAGAGTTATAGGCTGAGGTGTATCTTCCTTACTTATTGTAAAAATAATATGAGGTGTAGCAGAAGATGTTGTTGCGGGTTGGGACATTGTAGGATGGACTGCTAATGGCTTTGTGGGATAGTCAAAATGCTATATTACTGGTTCATTAACTACATAATAAGGGATATGCTTCGTATGCAATTGGTTCTGCACTTGATCAAGAATTTGAACACCCTACAATTCTACTAGCAAATTATTAGCATGCAAAAAAAATTGACCGTCAAACACGTATTTGACCAGCCTCGCCACTGACCGGCCAATTTTTTTCGACCGACCATATCTAAATAATATTCTTTTAGTTTTTTATAAATAAATACGTTGGACCTTGCTGCACTGACAAACAATGCTTAATGTGAAACATTAACTCAGAACTGTGGCTAGCTCAGAGCTTAAGTTGCTCACAGGAACGAGCGAAATCATAGAAAGCATTACTTAGTTCCGAAGAACAAACTTAAGTAATAACTTATTACATTTATGATTGATCAAGCCAAAAATCGGTTCGAATGGGGAAATGGATTACAAGAATACACGTTCTAGACTTTAACCAAAACTTGTTTGCTAAGGTCGACCATCTTGACAAATTATTGCAATAGAAGTCCAAGAGAGGGCGATGACTTAACCCTAAGTCATAGATTTCAATTTTTTCGGTCAATCTTGATCGATTTTAGCTAGTTTTCTTTTTCAATTCTCTCTTCCAATATGGACGAATCTTCTCTCTCCTTCTATTGTAAAAGCAATGACAAAAATCCTGTGATTAGACAACCTGTTGCGGCTAAGAACCCTAATCCTAAACCAAGTTTTGCAAGTATTGTTAAGGGCTCGGATGCGATGCTTGTTATTGGAGTAATCGCGACTTCAACCGTGGTTGACTCTACTGCCATGGCTTCTACCGAGGTCGTCAATAAAGGTAGGTTTAGTTTGGTTAAAATTCCACAAGCTTTGTATGAAAAACAAATTCTTTGGGTGAAAATTCACTTATAGGGCGATTGGTTCTATAAAAAGGGGATTCACTTTATAAGCTTACTTCTTTAAAGGAGGCTTTAACAAAGATTTGGAGAATTTCGGAATCTTTGCTCTTAATCTCCCTTGGGAAGGGTTAATATCATATTCTTCTTGAATCTCAGGCCCGAAGAATAAGATTTTCAATAGAGACATTTTTTGGTCTCAAACCTGGAACCTTTAGGGTTCAACCTTGGCAACTAGACTTTAATCCCACCGACCAACTAAGGCTCTTGTATGGGTTAAGTTGCATTGATTGCCTTAGGAATATTGGGATCCATCTATATTGGCCTAGATTGCCAAAGGAATTGGAACTTTTACTGGGGTAGATCGCACTACAATTGAAGGTGATTTCAGGCATTATGCTTGTATTCTTGTTGATGTAGACTTAATGAACACTTTACCTCTTATGGTGGGTGTTGAAAGAGAGGGAAAGTAGATTTGGATAGAAGTGGAGTATGAGAATCTCCCAAAATTATGCAAAATTTGCTCTATTATTAGAATACTTGGCTTGATTGCAGGCATAATAAGAAGGATAACAAGAAGATAGATGGCACGGTTGTTAAACCACATGAAGGAAAATTGAGTGGTAAGTAGGTTCAGGCTACCCTTAGGTCGGCGGTTGTTGTTAGAAAGGCCACGGCATCTAGGGCTGCCACTATTGATAGATTTGAGATTAAGACAGTGGTTACTGAGGCAATTAAGGTTGCGACTACTGCGGTGATTAAGGCTGCGGTTAATAAGGTGTTCGAAAAGGCGCCTAGAAATACTAATTCAGTTCAAGAATTGGCTAATCCTTAGAGTTCTGAATTGGGGAATACTCTTATTAATAATTTGTGAAATTGTATTAATCTAGTTGTGGATCTCAGCAAAGACAACGTGACTGAAACTTATGAGCCGATAGATGGGAAGATTACAAAAGTTAGTGAAGACAAAAGTGAGAATACTATTTATTACTGATGGGTTGTATTTCCAACATGTATTTATTCTTATTTCCATATCATTGAGACCATTGTTTTAGTTTTTTGCCGCTATTACTTCCTTTTCTATCTTTTCAGCTTTTCAATGTTATTTGGAGAAAACATGCAATATTTAGACGACAAGTGCCTTTCACCGAGGTCATAGTGCAGACTGTGAGAGCGATAGCTGGTCTCCGTGATTCCAGAACATTTCAGAATGATAAAGTCAACTTCAATAATAAAGCACATCAAAGTCAGACCTGGAAATTCACTAATTTAGGCAAATCCTATTTAGGAGGAGTCCTATTCAAGAAAGGAGTTTTATTCCTAATCAATTTCTAATTGAGAAAATAGAGATAAAGATGATTTTTCTATTCAAGATAAAGACTAAAAACGAAGAGTCCAATTTTATAAAGGAGTTGAATTTCTATCCTAATTCTATTTTGGAAGATAAAGATATAAAAAAAAGCGGAAGCAAGAAAGGCAGCAAGACTCCTTATAAATACCAAGGCCACCTAAGTTTTAGTTGAGATTTAATTCATAGTTCTTTAGATTAAGTTCATCTTATTTTCAAATACTCTTTCAGTTTAATCTTTCAATTCAACTTTCTCTTTTCAATTCTTGTTTTCAATACTATTTTTAATTAGTAGCAAGTTTAATTTCAGTTTTCAATTCTATTCACTTTGTCTTTTAGTTTTAAGCTTTCTTTTATTTAATTGCAATTTACTTTATAAGTCTTCTTATATTTTACATGCTTTACGTTAAGTCTTTGTACATTTTCGCACATTTAAATTTAGTCATGTCTAGCTAATTTCCTTATGACTTGACTAAGCAAGGGTCAAGGCTAAGTTTAAATGGTGTGAGGACCGCAATTGAATACAGCTATCCGCAAGGCTACATATTTACCAATCTTGGTACTTCAAGAGTTTTATGGTAAAAGTATCACTTAGTCTCGATGTTTGGTTTTGCAAACCATTTGGTAAGTCTTGGTGATTATTGTTAATCTTTATTCTTGCATTCGTAATTGTGCCTGAAGAGGGATAAATTAACTACAGTCTCCACCAAGACTGGAGAAAGGTAATATTACGGCTGTTGGGAGTGCTTCACTACTTGTCGGTAAGGGTTTAGGCGTTTCTAAAATTATATCTATTCATCAGCGAGCTCTTTAGCGTGAAGTCGAGAGTCACTATGAGTAAGAACGTGGTCGTGGCACGAAGTCCGGTCTCCACATATAATAAGGAAGAGTAGCTAATGTTGTACGGTGCATGAACGCTAGTATAATTTAACCTAGGTCCCAGTGAAATTAATTCCTTATCCCGTAATCACCATGATGTTCAGTCTTGCTCTACTTTGGTCAAGTCATTGTCTTTTATTGATTTATTACCTGCTTTAGTTTGTTTTTATATTCCAATTCCTAAAGAGAGTACTCCTAGGTCAAGCTGTTTGTCATCTAATGAGAATAACATTGTTGAATACCATTCCTTGTGGGATCGACCTCTGTTTGCTACTAACTACTAGTTTGTTTTGTGCAGGGATTAATTTTTTATGGTCTCGACACCCATCACTAGAATACAGGAGTCAAACAGTGGTTCATCCACCAAAGTTGTTGATCATGTCTCTGATGAGGTTGAACAAGAGGACTTTGATTCAGATTATTCACAACTAGAGAGAGGCGTCCCAGGCTCTTGGGCAGATTCTACGGAATGAGAATTGGAATAAAAATGAAAAACAAAGCTAAGTAGTTGACACCTGTTAGGCGAGAGTTTTCATTCTCTTCCTATGATGAAAGCTCTTGACGAGAGATTGATGACGGAGACACTATCCAATGATATCCAAGAAAGCAAAAGGTATATGTCGCCTCTAAAGAACAAGCCAAATGGGAGCGCAGGGAACAAGCTAAACGGGAGCGTAAACCTCCACTGAAGTATTCTCCTTAGTTAATGGTACTTTTTTACTGCCTAAATGGTGGTTTGACACTTATTTTTTAGCTTTCTTTGTTGCCTTTCTTTTATTTAATTAAACAAGGCTAGCTCCCCTGCCTCCACCTTTAAATAAAAAAAGGTCGACCATCTTGACATAGGAATAATGGAACATATTAACAATTGAGTACTGCTGATCAAAACAAGGAGATGACCATACCAATTATCAGGATGAGATCATTCGAAGTGTTGTGTTCTCGATGCACTTGGATAAAGCTTCATGCCCGATGGATATAATCCGGGATTTTACCAAACTTAATGGGATGTTATTGGTGATGGTGTATTTAATTGTATGTTTCTCCTTGATTTGCATTTTACATATATTTATGCTTAACTGCTTATACTGAAATCTAAAAGTGCAATAAAAGTTTTGGATTATTGACCTATTGCATTTTTTGATGTTTAGTATCACATTATCTCTAAGTTATTAGTTAATGGATTGAAGAATGTACTTTAAGGTGTGTTGTTTGGAAATCAAAGTATTTTTATATCGGGGAGGTTGATTTCCTGATAATGTTCTAATGGCTTATGAAGTAGGACATGATAATGTTCTAATGGCTTATGAAGTAGGACATTGTTTGCATAGGAAGTAAAAGGGATCTGATGCTTTTGTTGCTTTAAAACTGAATATGGCTAAAGGATATGATCGCATTGGATGGCAATATGTCAATGTTGTACTTTAGAAGATGGGAATTGATGGTCAATGGACTATGTGGATACACGTTTATTTCATTGATTTGGTATTCGTTTTCCACCAGTAGGAGAAGGTTTGGATCTATTTTTGGCAAAGAGGTCTTTGTCAAGGAGATCCAATATCTCCATATTTATGCCTTCTCTTTGCGTAGGGCTTATCAGCTGCCTTGACTAAGTAAGAGAGAGAAGATTAATCGAGGGTCGTAAGGTAGCTCAAAATGCTCCTCTTATTTCCCATTTATTTTATTTTTTTTTGCTAATGATAGTTACTTGTTATTTCGGTCCATCTATATGCATGCCAACCTATGGATGATATGACTAGGAGATTAAATGGTGATTTTTATGTCTCTCCTTTGGCTTCCAATAGTTTGTATTTGGGAATATCTGCGGAGGTAGGTCGAAGTAAGATAACATTATTTGTTTTCATTCGCGACAGGTTTTGGAAACAAATAAGCTCGTGGAATATAAAATTTTAAGTTGGGATGGTCGTGAAACTCTTATAAATTCGGTGCTCCAATCAATTCCGACCTATCTCATGTCTCTCTTTTGACTACCCCAAATTTGTGTGATTCTATTCATAAAATGAGCAATTCATTTTTATGGGAGTCGAATAATGCTGATAGGGATTTAAATTGGCAAAGATGGGACTTACTTTGTAGGCCAAAGAAACTTGGAAAAATAGGATTTTGGAACTTGACACACTTTAACGCGGTTGTTCTGGGTAAACGATTATGGAGATTCCTATCCTTTCCGAATTTATTGTTTAGTTGGGTTTTTGGATCCCAATATTTAAAAAAAAAATTTCCGTTGTGCGAGCTAAATTATCTAATACGCTGAGTTATGTTTGGAGAAGTATCTATTTGATTTGGCCATGGCATTTTGCAATGAGCATATCTGGTGGAGGGTGGGTAGTGGGACCAGTACAAAATTAGACTCCAATCGATAAAATAATAAGATAATAACTTTTTTGAAATCTCAGTGTATATATATTGGTCCCAACGAAACTATAAATTAATAATTAGTAAAATATTCCAAATTCTAAGATTGTTTAGTAAAAAATGAATCTATAGTCACTTATTTTTTTGTTGAACTTCAACTCTATATTGAGTTCATCTTTAAATCTCCTCATTGTACTTAAGAGTTGAGGCATTGTCTTCCCGTATTGCAACAAAAAGTTTGATATTGTTCCTTGACTAACTTTCAAATCGAAAGTTTTGTCAACCCACTGCACCAAATCTTGTTGAGTGCATCCTTGATGATCTCTCTTATACTCGCATAACAGTTTTCGTTGTTGATTGGTTATGGTTGATTTTTGAACACCTTTTAGTTTAGGAGTCTTAGTTGATGTGATTTTAAAAATTTTCAATGGACATTTTATAGTGATCAATTTCTAACCATGTTTAATGTACATGGAGAAGAAATGTGCCTTGAAACTTGTTTTTGTATATTTTTTGGTACCACGAACTAACTTTTTACTTATTCAAAAACAATGAACTTGACAAATTCAATTAATTTGTGAATGTACATTGGACTTGAAAATTTAAAGGTCATTTGTAAAACCTCTTTAAATTAATAAATTATTAATTTATCGATATAATAATATCTCGTAAAATTAATAAAATATCTCCGGTCCCAACATTATTAATTTATAGAGATTTTATTGTATATGTGTTAATACCTCACAATGCACTAGATTATTGGGAAGAGAGGGTCTGAATCTTGATGACAAGCTAGTTAAGGCTCTTATCTAGGATAGCTCAGGGAACTATGGCTTAATTAATGAGTGGTTGAGGAAACGGAAACCTAATGCACTATATGAACACCTCTGCCTAACAGACCGTACTGTGTGACGATCCTCCAATTTGGCCCCATGAACCGAAGGGAATATACTAGTTGAAAAGTGACCACCACGTATTATGTTACTCTTGAACTAAAATTCGGCCTGTAATAAACATTAGATGGAACATATTGTGGAATCTAAAGCTGCCCTGTAAGCTCTGATTGTTCATTTGCCGTGTACTTATAAATTTCTTCGCGTCATGTTTGGGCATGTTATGATCGGAATTTTAACATTCATTAAACATTTTGTTAGTGTGCATTATTGATAATTGGCTTCGTGATAGCTCATTGAATGCAACTCTGACGTAGCTATCTTTTTTTAATTAAAAGTTGAGAACCGGAACCCAATCTCCATTTATTAAAAAGGAAAAAATAAAAAAGCAATAAATTGGAAAGGAAAAAGAAAATAAAAACAAAGAAACTCCTTATGAAGGAGACTATCAGTCCGATTTCCCGCGGTCACATTGAGCTTGCGCCCTAGTAGCAATAACTAAGCTTCTCTTTTTCTAGACCAAAAATGACTTCCAATTAGAGGCAGCGGTTTGCGAACCCGTATTCGTGTTGCATGTAGACCCGCTTCCATTAGCGCTAGATCCTGTGCTTTTGGAAGCACTAGCAATAAGAGAATCTCTAAAAGCCTTCATTCTCGCATTTAGCGATAAACTCCGCCGACTAGCTTTCTTTTTTCTCTTGACTGTTTCCCAAGTACTATCTTCTTCTGCGGCTTCATCCTGCTCAGAGAGCTGCTTCGAATTTGCTTCGCCATCAAAAGGCATGGCAACTTTATCATGATATAGTTGCACCTCTAGATTGATACCTTCTGAATTTGTGATGTGGACATTGGTGATAGGAGTATGCACTTCATCCTCCACATGAACAATGACCTTATTTTGATCCACGATGGATTGCTCCTCATCAAATTCCTCATCCACTGATTCCTCCAATGATTCCTAACTCACTATTGGTGTAACAATTTTTTGTTTCTTCTTGAGGCTATCTTCCAAGCTGTGGAAAACATGACCAGCCGGGACAACCCACCTATTTCTCTCCTCAAGGCCATGCTGACGCGGCTTACTTCATTGAAAAAGCTCTTGATTAGGCTGTCTTGGTTCGATCCTAACCACCCGCTCGGGCTTATCGACTTTCTATGTCGTCTTTCGAGCCACAGTTTGCTCAGGTTTCTTGTTCCTTCTACAATCATAGGCTTGATGGCCTACCGAGCTGCAGATTTTAAAAATGTCGGTGGTTTCTTAAATAAACATCTATCCAAAATTCATGTCCTTCTCTACAAATACCTATAGAGTTAGGTAAATTAGCAGACATATCAACATCCACCAAAACCCTAGCAATGTGGCCAAAGGTTCCTTCTAGCGTATTTCTATCTACTCGTAGTAATACCCTAAAACTATTAATGATTTCTGATAAAGTACTTGGGTCATAGTATTCCCAAGTAAAGGCCATCAATCGAACCCAGACATGTGCATTGGTAGATTTCTGAGCATACGCATCAAAATCGGGATATCCCAGGTACGAGATTAATACTCCTTTTACTCCAAACCGAGTTCTTAATATCTATTGAACCTAACATGATATGATAAAACCCCGACCCATTGGAATTAATCTCCAGTGAGATTTGATTCCCCAGATTAAAGATAATTGGCTTTTCAATTTATCTAGGGTTTTCAGAGAATCCCCTTTAGTTAGAATTAATGTTTTAATCAACGAAAAATCACATAATCTTACTCGATTATTGTATATCTCCTGGGTGATTTTCACTATTTTTAAACCACCCTTATCAATCACCTCAGCGGCAGGCATAATTGGGATTGAAGTCGCAATTCGAGCTTTAGTAGCATCGGCATAAGTTTTTGTTTGAGGTTTCCCTGTATATTTGACAAAGGAGTTGTGATCAAACAATTGAGCGATATTGAAATCTGATGAAGGGTCACTGGAGATCACCATGATGGAGTGATCGACGGCCAGACGAGAACGACGTGAAAAAGTCAGGCGACAGCAGGCCTCTTAAATGTTGGGGTGCAATAAAGAAGCCAGGATGCCTAGAACACAACTATCTTTAACATAGGCGAGTCAGTCTGTTATGGTCTAATAGCAAAGGAATGAAAGCATGATCTTCATTGCAGAAAAACCTAACCTTATACCGTCTCATGTATCTATTCTTGAAGCGGAAGCATTATCAGTAAGAAAGGCTTTATCATGGATCAAGGCTTCGGGATATTCTCATGTTATCATCAAAATTGACCGAAGTATTCTTTTTTATGCTTGAATAAGTTATGAGGTAGTCTTTTCCTACTTTTCATCTATTGTTTTGGATTGTAATCAAGTGGTTCAAACTTTCCCAACATGTGTTTTTAGCTTGGTATCTCAGGATGCTGATACTTTGGCGCATTTGATTCCACGAGCTATTTTTTATTGATGAGGTAATAGGGTTTGATTATTTTCACCACGTAATTTATTACCCATCTTCTCTTAGTAATCCAAGCCAACATTTTCCTTAAAATATAAAAAAATTAATTTCAAAGAATAAAATTAACAATAATAATTAATTGGAAAAGGAATCAAAGTAAATGCCCCTTCAATAATTTTACACCATTATTCGTAAAGAGAATTAGTACTCTATTAACATTTATAATGGTCGTACTATACCATTCAGCAAATAATTAGTACTGTTGAAAATAGAGGCAAAACAATGTGATTCTCGTACTCACGGTACTCTAACTACGGATTTGGATTCTCTAAAGTTAGATATTGGTAAAGTTGTATATTTTGATTAATCTCAACCATCCATTGAGTTTCAACGATTCAGATTTAATTTCACTGCGGACTCCACAAATCACTAAAACTCAATCTGAACAATTAAAGCTTAATGGATGATTCAGATTGACCGAAATGTACAACTACTATCCACTCTCTTCTTAATTTAATGATAGCACTAACTACTATCCACAATCTTCTTTATTTGATAACAACCTTCCATTAACTATGACTCTCGGACACATAGTACTAGCTACAATCCACTCTCTTCTTAATTTGATGCTAAACACTCACCCACTGTTAGACACCTTTTGATTACATATTTTCGAATTCCTCCACTCCTATATGTACCAAACTATGTCGGTTAATTATTTCAATTTTCCGGTAAATAAATATTGTCTACGTGTCATGCACATGCAATCCAACTACTTTGCCTTGACCTAACAGATGCAAGTACATTGGACCGCGAGCAGAATCCTATTCTATTCCTATACAAGAAACCGCTAAAGAGAATCTACTAAACAGAAGATTCTATCTAAATAAGAAGATTAGCCTAATTTAAATACCCACTGGTACTCGCAGTACTCTAAGCACTACCCACTCTCTTCTTAATTTAATGCTAGCCACTAATTACTATCCACATTTTTTTTAATTTTATATAACAACCTTTTGTTAATTATGACTCTCGTACACATAGTACTAGCTACAATCCACTCTCTTCTTAATTGACGTTAAACACTCACCCACTGATGGACACCTTTTGATTACACGCACATTTGCAAATTCCTACCACTCCTATTTGCAGGGTGGCCCTTAGGGGAGGGCCGTGAGTCTTGGGGGGGCCTCAAATTGTAGTCTGGGTGTAGTATGAGATATGAAAAATACAAAATATATAAATATAAGTACGGTAAACTAACACAAATGGGGCGTTCTTCCAGTTGTAGTGACGTAAATTCTCTTGTTCTACAGCCTGGGTTCGAAACCTTTGGGTTACCTTTTTACCCACCATTTTCTTGTACTTATTTGTGTATTGTTAGTAGTGATCATCAATTTTTTTAGTAAATTATTTCAATTTTGTATTAGCTTAAAACCCATATAAAGTTAAACTTGCTAAACATATTATTTTTTTCTCACAAGCAAACAATATTTGTTATTTAATTTTGTTTCAATTTTTTAATTAAAATTTATAATTCCATAGTTAGTGTCACGTGTTAAGTAGAAGTATTTAGTAGATACTTTTTTATTTTAAAAAATATCAAATATTACTTAAATAGTTTTAATGTATATTCTAGAGTGACGAATATGTTAACCTAGTAGTTATAAATTAATTTGTAATTTTTAGGGGTCTTAGGTTCGAATCACATCTAGAGTGGTAGAAATTCTTACTAGTGTTTAATATAAATATATATTGTACTTTGATTGAAGTCACTTTATCAAACGGTTTTCAATGTATTATTATATCTTTTGAAAATATTAATAATCAATAAAATAAAAAATGTGATTTATAATAAAATTTTATGAGTAGATTTGAAGGAAATTTTATTAAAAATGCCCGGATAATCAAAATATTTAAATGATAATATTGTATAAAAAATATGCGTATATCCAGGAATAACAATTTTTTTTCTTTATACATTAGTTTTTTTTTTAAAAACCCTTGGAGAGACAGTGTATCTTTCCAACGGCTAAAAGATTGGAGTGGGTGAAAATTTCGGGGCAGAGTACCCAACTTGGTTGGTTCCTCTGCTTACCTACAAAACACCCACCCCGCTTTTATTAATAATGGTTCTCGAAACAAGAACCAAAAGTACATCAAAGTTACATAATAAGAATCCTCGGGTTCGTAAACAAATCAGAAACCGAAAGGCTAACATTGCGCTTATAGGAATGAAAAAGAAACCAACAAAAATTGATACTCGCAATTAAAATATCCCCATCGTCAGTTTCATCTCGAAAAATCTTCTTGTTGCGGCGCTTCCAGAGATTCCATGATATAATGAACCAGAGAGACCTACCAAATTTACGGGAGATTCCAGGTTTGAAGAATGTGCACCATAACAGAAGGAAGGTGTAACCATCATTCGGCATCACAACTTGAATATCCAGCCACCGGAATGCATCTCTCCAAATCTGATAATTCGCGTGACATAAAAAGAGGCTGTGTTCCAAGGATTCAGGTAGTGGACAGAACGGACAACAGGCGCTAGTTAACATACGATATCCCCTCTGGAAAAGGAACTCACGTGTCGGTAACCTATTGTGAAAGACCAACCAGCCAAAAATTTTTATCTTGGGGAGCATGTGGGAGGACCAAATGAGTGTAAAGTCTCTCAATGGATTCGTCCATAATCGTTGTTGATAATATCCATGATAAAAGGACGCTGTTGAATATTTTTTCTGAACTCCAATGTCCCATAGGAAGCAATCTCCTCTCAGGAAGAAGGTGGGGCTGTTTACGGTTTCCTGGGCTTGGAAGAGCATTGGGCATGAAATTGATATCCAGGTTTTCAGTTCATTGCATCGTTGTTGGTTCGTAATGCGGAGACTTCTTTTCCAAAAGGGGCGGGTTTGGGAACGATTGGAAAAAATATGGCTACACCCTTCAAAAATGGTTGAGAATTTCCTATTACAAATAGCAAATAAGTCGGGGAAGAGTGATTTAATTGGAGTGTTTGAGGTCTAATTATCATGCCAGAACAACCCGTTTTGACCATCTCCCACTTGAACACGCACCTGTGATGAGAAGAAGGACCAAATTCTCCCATTTTTAAAGCAGCATTTTATAATTCCACACCATAATGGAGAGACAATCTTGGGGTCGAGAAGAGTCATTTCATGCCACGAACTAACCCCGTAATGCCGAACACAGTACATTGACCACAAGGAGTCATCATTGCGGTCCCCTAGTTTCCAAATCCATTTAAAGAGTAGGCCGGAGTTAACAAGATTTAGATCCCGAATTGCCATTCCCTCAAGGTGATATGGTAAATTGATCGTAACCCAGCTTACTTTGCATATACCATTGATCGAAGAGTCGCCTCGCCACAAAAAATTGCGCATTAATTGATTCAGTGAAGAAGATACAGAGCAAGGCATGTAGAAGATTGACATTAAATAAATGGGAAGGGAAGAAAGTACCGTTTTGATAAGTATGGTACGTCCAGCATATGATAGACAATTTCCTTTCCAATTTGCCAAACGAGACTTGAACTTGGCGATCAAAGGATCCCAATCGGAGATATGTGGCTGTTTAATACATAGTGGTGTACCTAAGTATTTTATCAGAAAGTTATCCACTCGGCATCCCAATTGAGCTGCATAGGAGGCCGAGGAGGCTTCATTGACGCGGATTCCCATAATCGCACTCTTGTGGTAGTTGATACGCAATCCTGAGATTAGTTCGAAACACCTTAGGATCCGAATGAAACAAGGAATTATGGATTCTTCTGCTGGAAGGAAGCAAATCGTATCATCAGCGAACTATAACAAAGAGATATCTGGAAGGGATTCCTCCAAACGAAATCCAGGTAGCACGCCTACTTGAATGCTACGATCTATAAGCTGTTTTAGGCCCTCCACTGCTAACACAAAAATAAAAGGCGATAAAGGGCCTCCTTGTTTGACCCCCCTACGGATGTGAATAGGAGGGCTTGGTGAGCCATTGATTAGAATAGAAGTAGTGGATTTTTTCCTGCTATTTGACAACCATGAAATCCATTTCTGATCAAAACCCATCCTTTGGAGAACCGAGTCAATATAAGTCCAAGAAATGCTATCAAAAGCTTTGTGAAAGTCCAGTTTCAGCACCACACATGGTTTCCTTTTAATGTGGAGGTCATGAATTACCTCGGAAGCCACAAAAGAACACTCATGAATGCTTCTACCCTTGATGAAAGTAAACTGGTTGTTTGAGATAAGAGATGGTAAAATAGCCTGAAGACGAAACGATAGCAATTTCGCAATAATTTTATAGATACCATGGATGAGCGAGATAGGTCTAAAGTTATTCAGAGAACAAGAACCTGGAATTTTGGGTATTAGCACCGTGAAGGATGTCTTGACCGAATCTGGTAGCTGAGATGTAATATAAAAACGATCCAAAACTTGCAGTAATTCGGATTTTAAGTCGTCCCAGAACCTTTTGTAGAAGAAAAAATTGAAGCCATCTGGTCCCGGCGCTTTATTCTCCCCACACGCACATATACTGTTCCAAATTTCCTCAGCCCGAAAAGGGGCAATAAGAGCTGCGTTTTGTTGCAAAGTAACTGTGTTGAAACGTAATTTTCTAAGAGAGAATGGCGTTATAGGGGCAGCCTTGAATAATTGGGCTAAATAGCTGCAAATAGTATCTGAAATGACCTTCAAGTCCGTAACAATTACTCCCTCGATGTCCAGTTGCGATATACGGTTGTTGCGAGATCGAGCTGAAGTGGTACGGTGGAAAAACGATATATTATTATCACCCAATAGCGTCCAATTCACCCTTGATTGTTGGTGCCGTAATTTTTCCAAAGAAGCCCTCTTTTCCTGAAGGAGGGAGCGATTACGATTTAGTTCTGAATTTTGAGTTGAGGTGAGCGGTCGAGGAACACTACTCGATGTAAGGGCCAATATAATTTCCTCTAAATCACCAATCTTTCTCTGTAGGTTTCCAAAATTTTCCGAGTGCCAAGGGCTGATTGCACGACCCAACTTTGTCAATTTATAAGATAGGTCTTTATGAGCATAGGATTGACAAATGAGGTGCCATTTATTATGAATGAAAGGCAAAAAATCTGCCTTATCCCACCACATGTTTAACGATCTAAAGGGTCTTGGGCCGGCTGAGTGAGCAACGAAGGAGCGAAATAAAATCGGTAGATGATCAGATAGGGTGGTGTCCACCGTTGATATGGATAAGTTAGGCCATAATCGCAGTATCCCATTCGAGACAAGAACACGATCAATACGAGAGAATGAAACTCTATTGGACCAAGTATAGTCACGGCCGTGTAGGGGTAGATCATGGAGTTCAGATTGCAATACAAAGTCTTGAAAAGCCGACATGGATGGGTAGGGGCGATCGTTTGCCCTTTCCGACACATGTAATACCTCATTAAAATCACCACAAATCAAGATCATCTGAAAGTCTCGAATAATCGGGATAAGTTCCTACCATAAATCATATCTATCCATATGATTTGTTGGGGCGTAGAGACTAAGAACGTGCAAATCTTGCTGCTGAAGGGGAAATTTAACTAACACCCATCGGGAAGTAGAATGGATAACCGAAACCGAAAGCAACGAGGAGTTCCAAGAAAATAGGATGCCACCCGAAAGACCATTAGAGGGGATATGGTGACAAGCAAAGTCATTGTGCCCCCAGAACCGTTTGACCACTTGCTCAGAGATATTTTCTATCTTTGTTTCTAACATGACAAAAAATTGGAGATTGTGTTTACGAATGCAAGAAGAGACAAATTGCTGCTTTGCCCCGTTATTGACACCTCCTCTACAATTCCAACATAAAAAATCCATTGACATAATAGAAGAAAATAAATACCTTGATGAATGGGAACTAATCAGTTCACTAAATTATCCATAGATGTCAGAACAGCTTGCTTATTTTTCTCCGAGAATATTCCTAGTTTTTTCCCCATTTCTATAGTCAGCTCTTTTTCGAGGGTCAGAGATGTCCTTGACTGAGATAAAATGATCACCCGATTCATATTAGAAATGTCAGGTCCTGACGATGCTGAAGTAACAGGCTGGTTGGCTTCCGTCTGTGGGTTGACTAGCCTTACAGGTTGTTCGGCCTCCATAAGAGCTTCATGTGTAGCTGGGTTTGATTCCGGGACAATAATCAAATTATCATTTGATTGATTTGGGAGGGGGATAATTCGGAGATCCGGGCTAATATAATCTGCAATTTCCACTTCCTGGCAGCCGGAACTACGCGAGTTGTTGGAAGTATCAAAAGAAGCATCGGATGGGATATCGGAAGGGGCATCGGAATTTTCGGAATCATCATCTTGGTAATGTTCACAGCCAACACCTTGTCTTAGATTAGTGTGAATGAGCACTTCTTTAGTATTCACCAACAGTTTGAAGGAGCGATTGGTTGTCCCAAAGGGGACCGAAACCAGACAGGAAACCACATCCAGACGATTCGGGTAATCAAAATTGAAGTCTAGAGAAATAACACGGCCAAAGGAGCCCGCTAAGTGTCTGATCAGCTCCTCTCGAATCAGAGTGGGGGGAATTCCCATAAAGTCCAGGTACATGATGCATTCTGTCGGTATAAAATCAGTCGGCAACAACTGCACATCCTTAAAAATATGGAGCATGACCTTCCATTCACCACCTACAAAATTTTTCATAGCCAGTATTGAATTAAACGAGACAATAACGTTATCCTTGCCTACAGGGGCAGCAAAAGAAACATCAAAGCCACGTTCATGAAATAAATCAAAAGTGAGCCGAATATTCGAGATATTGATTAGAGTGACTAAGCATGACTTATCTTTCCAAGGGGCCACATTTGTAATAAAATTATGGCCCCTGGGTGAGTTCGCTGAGATCGAATTATGAGTGGCAAAAGAAGCCTCGTTTGGAACTTGTGGTTCTGCCATAACTTTGGCATACGATCTGTCTCCACATAGTGATTCCCGGAAATTAACCCGTCATTTAGGTATCTGTCCTGCTGATTTCTTGGGCTGATATTGTCGAGATGTTGGAGCTGTAGCCGAGTTCGTGAACTTGGCCTTGAATGCGCGCACACGAATAATTCCAATGCTCACTGAGTTCAACCTGTGGAGCGTTTCCTGAACAGACAAAGAGTCATCTACCGTAATGAAGCCAAAGTTAAGATTCCTTACATTCTTTTCCTAGCTACATAAACACGTCCCGAAATTCCATGCTTCTTGAAAACCCTGCTCATAGAATCTGCTCCATAGGAATTTGGGAAATTTTCAAAATAGAATCTGGTGGGGGCGGATTCGGGGTTAGGGTTTGAGCGGTGGTTAAGGGCAGCTGCATTGTGGTTGGGGTTAGGGTTAAGGCGGTGGTTGTGGTTATGGTTTCGGCGGTGAGTTGTGGCGGGCTGTCGGCTGTGATGATGGACAGCAGCCTGGCGATGGTGGCGGTAGGGTATGGAGAGGTTGGCTTGGCGAGGTTCAGAGGTCCGATGGGTATGGTTGGCGGGGAAGGAACGGGGGCGGTGGCTGTCGGCGAAGGGGGGGTTGGATCGGTTGTAGTGACGGCGGCGGCTGAGGTGGTTTGCGGTGTAGGAGGGGGTGCGGCGGTGGAGGCTAGGGTTTCTCTCCATGGTATTCCTAAGGACCGAATAATTCTTTATTAGGTAAGCGGAGGCCCGATTTTAAATTCACTATTCATTTATATTAATAAAAGAGGGGTTGGTGTTTTGTAGGTAAGCGGAGGGGCCAACCTAGTTGGGTCTTTCACCCCGAAATTTTCACCTGCTCCAACCTTTTAGCCTCTGAAGGGACACAATATTCCTTTAGGGGTTTTTTTTAAAAAAAATAAAGCCCCGATTTTATATCTTGCTCAAGACCTCGAAAATCTCCGGGACAGCCCTGCCTATTTGTACCAAACTATGTTTGTTAATTATTTCAATTTTTCGATAAATAGATATTGGCTGCATGCCATGCACATGCAATTCGACTACTTTGCCTTGACCTAACCGGATGCACGTAGATTGGACAACAACTACGTGGATTAATCTATAAACAGAATCCTATTCCAACTCCTATACAGGGAACCCAATAAAGAGGATCTACTAAACAGAAGATTTTATCTAAATTAGAAGATTAGCTTAATGAAAAAACATCCTTATCGAAAACATCTCTTATTCTAAATAGGATTCTCATTGCCTTATATAAAGCAATTGTCATCGCCATCACATGTATCTTATTCTAACCTAATCTCATTATTGTCTCCTCTTTCTTATCCTTTACTAATTAAGGCATCTGAGAGGCTCTACAGATCACATGACTAGTCACTCTAAGCTTATTTTATCTTGCAAGTATACACACCGGCCAAGACAGTTTACAAAGCAATTCCAAAGATTAGCGCGCGGGGGCACTTTCATTTGCCAACCTTTATGTGGTGCAATAAACGTGGACTAAATTTACTCGTTCAGGCGAGAATTTTAGTGCAAATTATACTTTGATCTTGCTTTGTAATTAATCATATTTTCTCTAGTTACGATGGTATATGTGAAACTCTTTTAAAATCACTACACTATTAGAGATGTGTGGAGAATCCCACATCGGAAATATACAAGAGTAAAGAGTGAAATGTAAGCGAGTTAGATTGGGCCTTAACAGAAGCCAATTGGTTTTGTTTAAGATGGGTTCAACCCCACTTGTGTGTTCAATCAACCTATCGAGCCTAATATTCTCGAGGCCCACGGACGTGTGGGGTCCATCACCAGTTGTTGGCGGAAAAGGTTTTTGCTTTTTCTTACTATTTATTGATGATTGTACGCGTATGACATGGGTCTATTTTTTGAAACACAAATATTAAGTCACATAAAAGTTTACCCAATTTTATACAATGATCCAAACTCAATTTGGTAAGACCATTCAAATTCTGCGGTCTAGAAACCTAAAGGGGGGGGGGGGGAATATGTCAATACAACTATGAAATCTTTCTTCGAAGAAAAGGTGTCAGTTCACTAAACCATATATCCCCATTCCCAACAAAAGGGAGTAGCCGAGTGAAAAAAATAGGATACTCCTAGAAATAACCCGAGCTCTCATTATTGAATCCCAAGTACCAAAAAGTTTCTGGCCTAAAGCCCAAGCTACAACAACCTACTTAATCAATAGACTTCCAACAAAAATCCTTGATCTATAAACACCAGTTCAATCTCTAGCCAAATTTACCAAAATACCTCTGCCTTTGACCCTTCAGCCAAGAATTTTTAGATGCACTATGTTTGTTCATATCTCGAAAGCTAAATAAGAAAAGTTAGACCCATGTGCAGAAAAATGTGTCTTTGTTGGATACATAATTAACCAAAAGGCATATAGATGCTTTAACCCCAAAACACGTTGCATGTTCAATACAATGAATCATATTTTTTGGAAACCGAATACTTCTATAATGCCTAACTTAGTGGTCAGGGAGAGACGGAACAAACATACACACTTATTTGGCTTCTTGAGCCAATGCTTCTGGAATTAACGACTCTAGAAGAACCAGGATCTAAAGAAAACAACACTGTTGAGGAAACCTCTTATGCTTCCATATAGTCTGTGGAGTTAAGTGCCTCAAAAAATTATCACTCTAGTCTGATGTCTGAGCTAAAATAGGTAAGAATTATAGAACCATCTAAATTTCCTACTATTTCCACTAATATTAATCATCAGATTGCAGTAGAAAAAATGACAACACAAGAAGAGAATTATGTGCCCAGATAAAAAGGGGTGTCCCACCTAATAGGTATTGTCCAAAAAAGGAAGCATATGTTGGTCTAAGATAGGCTAGTTGAACATGCAAAGCATGTATGACGGAATTTCAAAATTTTATTTAAGTCCAAGGATCTCCTAAGCATGGCATGATTGACAACGTAATCTAGTCTATAATTATTCTAGGTCATAAACACTTATAAAAGGACCTAATATTAATTTAACCATTACCAGTTGAAGCTTGAATCCCAATGTCGCGGATATACCCCTAGCTTGCATGCACAGACTCAAAAGATAAGCCCTCTATAATTGATCCACACGAGCACCACCGACCACAACCTTATAGAAAGGGAGAACAAAAAATTTATTTGAAGACAACTAGATCTTCCCAATAATTTATTCTAGAAGAACTTCCATTGATTTTTTGATTCAAAGTAAATATATCTTTCGAGAGATTAATTGTGAGAATCCAGAAAAATTTAGAGAAGGAAGAGAGAAAGGGATGAAAAATAAGTGGAAAGGAGAGCTCTATTTATAGTAGTTAGGGAAACTCGAAAGGATAATTTAACCCAATCCCTAACCAATTAGAATTAAATAAACAAAGCCAATTTAGTTAATTGAAAACTAAATAGAACTAGGAACCAACACAAGGACTGGGAGCTTGCTTAGGGAGGAAGCTCCCCAACCCAATACCAACACTGCTGGTCGGTGACCAGTAGTGTGGTTGTGCCTGCACAGGAGCATAGGCCCAACCCGCGCTGCCTGTGCGAGGCCTATGCAGGAGTGTTGGCCTTGCGGGCTGAGCACTGTGTAGTGCGAAGGCCTAAGGCCTGCACGTCTTACGCAATGCACATTTTGGGCTACCTTGTGCAGCCCGCTTACGTAGGCCTGTGGGCCATATGCAGCACTTCTAAGGCAGTACCGCCATGGCTCGGGCATAGACACTGCCCATGTACTATCTAATAGTACATGTGTAGGCCCACTTGTGCAGTTCCTTGAACCCATCTTTTCAACTTGTGTTTCTATTCCCCTTTTTATTTAACCTCTCATTATTTTTTGATTCACTGGTATAACTAGTAAAATTGGTCCAACCAATGAAATAGTGCAACCATTTATTATTTTTCTAGACTAGACCCAATCTAATAATTCTTTACATGGCTCAGTCGTAACTCAAAAGTGTGTGACCTTATAGGATCCCGTAATATCAAGCCGCCAAAGCTTGACCAAGCCCAACTTCCTTTCTGGGTATTTACTAGCTAAGAGTACCAAACCGTTGTGGACTTTGATGACTTTCATCGGTCATAAAGGCTCTCCAGCATAGAACATATGACCCCCTGATATCCAGAACATCACATGCATGTGACTTAATCCTAGTTCTTCAATAGTATCAATACAATTCACTCCTTTTATCAATGATTAAGTACAATCTAGTTTCTTGAACTAGGCATAAGTGCTAGTCCACTAGTAGCCTTAGAGGCCACCCTAGTAATTTAGTCTTTCTTCCAAAGCACATGGCTTAACCATTAATATGTTGACTAGGATCCCATCCTATCAACTCATACTCTTATCAAAGGTTTATGAGTGTGTCACTTCTGACAAGTGGCCAAGTTACAACTTCCTAATATTGCTATAGTTGAGTGATAGATTCCATCTTGACTAATCTGCTTACCATAGGACATATATCAACTGTACCCGTAATTACCCGACCTATAGGGTGCTTAAGTATGATCCAAAATATAGCAACACCTAAACAAGGTAACTAGTATCTCATGTCTGAGGATATTTGTATTGCTATTGCAACAAGATAAAACACCAACACATGATATAGATTGCTGAGTGTTGTCTTATAGTGATCTCTAATGCGTTTCCCCGAATCAAGTCTTTGCAGAAATTTTGACACTTCAGTCCTTCGAATTAAGTGCCCCCTCGATACTCTGCTAAAATTCTCATTCCATAAAAGTTTAGAATTCTCCAAATATTGATTCTATTATCAACTACGGTTCCCAACTAGCTCTCACATCATCCTAGACAAATGAAAAGGTAAACTGAGAGTAATATCGCTTTAAAGCCAACTTTCTCTTATTTCATCCTATTTTTATTTTCTTTTTATCACTTTCATTTTGTTATTATTATTTTCACATCCCATTAAGCTGCATTAACGTAGAGATCGAGCTTGCAAATTACTATTTGCACATTTCCATTAAGCTGCATTAACGTAGAGATCAAGCTTGCAGGAAATTAAGCAAGGTTATGCTGATAATTTAAAAGCTCAGAAACATGCTGTAAAGTATATCTATCTTTCATTATTTTCTTTATCATTTTAATTATACCCGTATGATGCATTTATCTAATTTAATTTAGTCTTCAAATTAAAATGTGATTAGTAACTATTTTGTTTGAACCTAGAATCTCATATTTTGGTATTAAAATCCCATTTTGCATCGGTATACCACAATTCTCGGTGGAGCTAAACCAGGTGGCGACTCTATTTTCTTCGAAAAAGAAATAAAAGTATTTCTATTTTTAAAAATAAATATTATTGTTATTTATATAATTATTTATATAATTATATTTTATAACCTGGTGAAGTTATTTTCAGAATTGGTTTTCATACAGTTTCCCCCATTTTAATAATTATATTATCTTTTTATTTATAAAGATAAATTACCACATGCTTTCTTCTATAAATTCTGCATTGACGGAAACGCCCGCTCCACACTAATATACTCTCAAGATTCTTATTCTTTTAAAATATAATTAGAATTTTTTTTATCGTCTTTTTATTATTTATAACGATGTTTTAATTAAGGGCATCATGGGTAGTAGATCTATATAAATGCATTGAAATTATGAAACGTCAAATATTTCGGATTTTTAAGGGCTAAACAAGACATATATATTAAAAATGAAGGAAGCATTTGGTAAAGTTACAGTGTTTAGCCAATTTCAACCATCTATTGAATTTAAATGATTGAGATTTACGGTTTGATCGAAACAAATGAACTCAACAAATGGAATTCATTTCCAAATAAATTTCCTTCGCTTGGCATAACATATGAAAATGCATAGAATTGAGTTTAATTTCATGGTTTTTCTTCTTATAAAATGAGAATTTACAAATTTCACCTATTTGGGTGAGATTTGGTTATAACATGATGGATTCAACGGAATTCCAGTTCCAAGAATTAAAAATGTAATTTTTGTCTATTCCAAGCACAAAAAAAATTGGATTTAGAAATGAATTCCATCAAATTTGATAGAATTCATTTGTTCCAAGCAATGCCTTAGTGTATTGTGTACCCCACAAATAACAAAATATAGATATCAAACATTGATGTCAACTTTACCACAAACTCAAATTTAGAAAATCCAAATCCACAATATGAACATGAACTTGAATTAACCAACCATGGTCAACTTTATTATTATTATTATTATTATTATTATTATTATTATTACTATTATTATTATTATTATTATTATTATTATTATCTAACAATAAATAGTATTATTACGAATTGTACTGTCCTCTTATATGATTGTCATCTCTAATAAGTACACTCTTTTATCGTAAGCGGTGCTCTTCAATGCCGGTGTGTACGATATATTAAAATTCTACAATACACAGCAGTCTATTGCAATGTATTGTAAGTTAAATTAATCTACAGCTACACTCATCCCATATTTCCAAATTTTGACCCCTAGATTAAATGACTCCCTTTCTAAGAAACGGTACATGCTCTTCAAACACAAAAACACCTCATCATATATTACACCTTCAAATACAAAACTAACCCACCTTCTCTACTTCTTCCGCAAATCTCTCCATTATTGCAAGCAATAAAACCTTTACTAAAATCTAAAAAACTTCAAATGGCTATGGGTAAAAGTTCTCCTCCCTTACCAATCACATAATCTACAATTCAGATTCAAATTAGAAGCTCATGTTTAATTCTTTATTATGGATTAACAACGCATCTGAATTATTTCATATTAAGAATTAGAATCTCAGAACGAGAAACTAAAAGAGACTAAAACAATTTGAGAATTGTTTGTTGCAAGCATTGATGGAAAATTTCAAGAATGTAAATGGTTTTCAATTCTTGAAGATATCATCTAGTTTGTTTGGTTGCTTTGGTTGATATCAATAGAGACGTGAATGTGAGATTGGTTTTCTATTAGTTCGATTATTGAATCGCTTATTTCAATGATGATTGAAGGTTCAGTTCAAGCTATATGTTCATTAATCCTAATCAAAATTCTAAAAATTCATGAAATTGAAATTCCAAGCACCACCTGCTATTTATACGGTTCTGCAGATCTGTTAATTTAAATAGCAACAGTGAGTTGCATTAGTGTGAGCAAGCAACCTTTTCCCCGACCTTTAAAGGGCGCGGAAAAACAAGCGTGGCGAAACCGGAGAATTGATCCCAATTTTAGTGTGACGAAAAGATAGACTGATAAAATCGATGTTGAAGTTGAATTTTAGTCCAATTTTGAATGTTAAGAGATACGAGACCCAAAATCCTGTATTTTAAGACAGAGTCGCCACCCGGTTTAGGTTTACCAGGAATTTGGGTATGATATTCCCACCGGGTGGGTAGACCGTACCTTAAAACAGAGATTTTGAGTTCGGATGATGTTGCTTACTTTTTATTTATTAAATCAAACCATTTACATTTTAATAAAGGTGACTTCAGTTCTTATGCGATTTAAATCCATCTAATTAGAGTTTTCGATTATAATATCTATTCATCACAGCGCGGCAAGCAGAAAGCAGTAAATAAAGCAGATAAATTAATTATTACATGACTTTTCAAATTCCTATACATTTTTCTAATGCTGAAAAAGTAAAAGAATAGATAAAAAAAGTAGATAAAAGAGACCGAAATCGGGTCTCAACCGAGCTTACCAACCTCAAAGCAGCTCCAAGAAACAATAAATCGTACACAAATAGGTAGGAAACAATGCACAAATAATAATAGGGCAGAAAATAAATCACACATGGAGGAAAATATATTTTAAGGATTTTTTTAGAGTTAAAAACACATCTTTTTGGATATTTATTAATTATCTAAACAAGCTAAAAATTAATTAATTAAACTCAGCAACCTAAAATTAATTAAGAAAATTACAGAATATTTTTGGGATTTTATGTTATGGTAAAAAGATTTATTAAGGATTTATTTAGTGAAAAACCCATTTTTAAGCAATTAAATGAAGATTTAGGTAATTAAATAATTAATAAATAAATAAAGCAGAGTAAAAATAATATTATTTAATTTTAGATTATGTGAGATTTTTCAGAAATTTTTTGGGTGAAAATTGGGGTAAAACACGCAAGAAAACGATAAAAGGGCCAAAAAAAAGAAAACATGGACCTTTTGGCATTTTTGCCAGTCCAAACGCTGGGACGGGCATCTGAAATGCTGTTGTGGCAGTTCAAATGCTACTGTTGCAGCATTTGACACGTCGGCGGAGCATTTGGATGCCCACCGGAGCATTTGGACCGGAATAACGCCAAACGGACTAAAATCGGTATTTTTACATGCGAAAACTCAAGATTATCGAAATTTTAAGCTGATTCCCACAATATTTCAGTGGATCTTGAGTTGAAATGACGAAATAATTTTGTTTTCTCGACTTGGGGATAAAAAGGAACCCAAAAACACCGGGAATGGTATTTGCAAAAATACCAAAAGAAAACGGGTAGAAGATCTCAAGAGCAGAAAAATAATTAAGTTAATTAAAATAGAATGCAACTCAATCTTGTTATCTCAAGGCCGTGAATCCATATTTTGAGACACGAACAGGTCATTTGGCAAACTTTCTGATGAATTTGTGACGAAATCCGATGAAATAGTAATGAAACAGGCAACGAACTTAGTGACGGATTTTTGTGAATTTTGTGAGAAAAATCTCTAAATCCTATTTAAGCTCACTTTAACCTATAATTTTTACTTGATTTTAAAGATTAGACTAAAAGACTGAGCCTAATAATACTTTGGAACCCGAAATAATCAAGTTTCCTTAGTTTTATGTAGTTTTCTCTCTCTAAAAGCCTTAAGAACCCTAAATGTGATTTTCAAGCTGTAATTTGGTCAAAGTCCCGAATTAGATGATTTAATCTGTTTATATAGGCAATTCTCACTCTATATAACTCAATTAGTCCCAAGAAATGTTAAATTTCCAAGAAAAAATCACATTAAACCAATTTAGAGAGAGAAAATAATGAATTAGCGAGGAACCCGAGAGCCCGTGCAGCGTTTGAAACCCAAACGCTGGCACGAACACCGCAGGTGTATGGCGAGACGTCGCACTGCACGGTGAGACGCACACGGGGGTGCTTCTCGCCGTGCCACCGGGGCGTCTGGCGATGTGGCCACATTGTGGCCACATCTACTGAGACACAGGAGAGCATGGTGAGAAGCGCACTGGGGCATCTCACCACGCCGCCGTAGCGTCTCGCCTCTGACGATGGTGTTGGCAAGTGGGAGATTGTTTTTTTCATATATTTGTTTTATATTTTTCATATATTTTTATGCAAAAAAGTATATTAATTAACCGATCAAGGGTAACAACATGATTAAAGTCCCAATTTCATCACTAAAATACTTGTCAAACGCGATTTAACTTTGAAAGAATAGAACAACATGCCCATAAATTGGTCAGAGGATAACATCATCATCGTTCTGCGGGTCTTTGAAAAGCCCATGCGCATAGGTTATCCCTCGTGAGATTATCATTTAACATGTTAAATGTGATTTCATGGAAGAGCGGGGATAAGATTTTATACCTAAGACATTGGAACCTCGAGCCGGTTGTCTACGGACGGTCATGGGATGCATCATCAACGAACCTATTGGAGGTAGAGATTTCTTTGAATTAGTTATCTACGGACGGTCGGGAGATGCATCATCAACGGACCTATCAAAGTTAAGTACTCGGGTTCGTTGTCTACTGGTGGTTCAGGGACGCACCATCAACGAACCAATAAAGATCGAGTTTTGAATTGGGAAGTTCTGAACTAGATGCTTTTTCGGGATTGCCATCAACAAGCCTATCAAGAATGAAATTTTAAGTAGTTAGCATATGTTGAACATGTTTGCTTTTTTATTGGTTAATTGATTTTGTTGAGATAAAAAATTTTGCCCTTTAATTAATAATAAAAAGGAGGAATATTGAATAAAACTGAGTTTGGAAACATCCGGGAACCGGAAAGCCATTATTAGGTTGATTTTATGATAGTTGCATCGAGATGCCCCTAGAGGACCTAAAGCTATATCGCAGAGTCCTTGAAGGGCTGAAAGCTAGATGGACTAAAACATATGTCGAGAATGTCTAATAAGATCCCTCGACTGGAATGTGTGCCAAGAATATCATTTAAAGAGGCCAAGAACGTCTAACGAGATTATCGGAGTAGAAGATTTGTCAAAAATGTCTGAGGAGATCGTCGTACTGAAAGATTTGCTGAAAACGCCTGAGGAGACCATCGGACTGAAAGATTTGCCAAAAATGTATGAGGAGACCGCTGGACTGAAAGATTTGTCAAAAATGTCGGAGGAGACCATCAGGCTGAAAATTTTACCTGAAACGTCTAAGGAGACTGTTGGACAGAAAAATTTGCCAAGAGTGCCTGAAGAGACCGTCGGACTAAAAGATTTATGCCATCGAGACTAGCTGATATGCCCCTTGAACACATCTTAGAATATATGTCGAGATTCCCTCAATTATTATATCAAGGCGCCGCTAGGAATTTGCTTCAAGGTGCCCCATAGAGAAACTCTTAGTTCCGACTTTAGGATCCATCGGGTTGGTTGTCCATCGGGATTATCGTATGGTGTACCTGTAAGGAAATTTTGAAGTATTAGTAAATGACATGAGTTGCTTTTTTATTGCTTAATTGATTTTGTTGAGATAAAAAATATTTTTGACCCTTCAATTAAGCAATAAAAATGGAAGAATGAAATATAAGCCGAGTTATGATTTCCGGGAGTCCAGAGAACTGCTGACGTTGACTGACAGCTCGAGGAGACTTTTGTGCTCCGCTCCCTGTAGAATTTAGTATAGAATAATAGACATGACATTTATGAATATTATGCATGAATGTACGAATCCATGAGCTGCTTGGACAAATCATCCTCCACATCTAATCTACATGACACCTTGATTGGTCAATTTTGCTTAGTTCAGTTTCTTGCTAGCAGAGAGAATATATGGAATTGCATTGCAGCACAGACCAGGCGAGAATGCCTTTGGCAGAAGATTAGGGATGTCGCACAAATTAGGTGGGGATGCCCATGGTGGAGAATTAAGGAAGTTACGGCGTACATGCAAGGCTCATGTGGCCGGATATTGAGGTTGAGGATAGTCATTTTCTACACACCCGCTTGTTTGCTGTCCAAGGAGGCGAGACATCCATGGAACAACCGCTGAATTAATCATGTCAAAAGACAAGGGGAGCACGAAGAAAAGTTCAAGATTCTGGATAACGGACAGATGGACACTATCACTACCAATGAATTCTATCGGAAGATTAGGACATTGCGGACTCGAGATGCTTGGTCGCAGTGGAGTATGAAGTGGACATGTGCAGAGGATAGATTTAGGCCCATCAAATCCACTAGACCGGAGAATATATTTAGAAACTCTAATGATGATGACGATGATGGAGATATCCCGATGTGATTGATGGTAGTCATTTATCTTTGTTTTGATTGTCTTAATTTTTACATAGACCCCGAACATTGAGATGGGCCTAGACTTTGTTTACCATTTCGTTTTTATGTCCTAATTTTTGCCTGGACTACCCTTTTTGGGTATTCAATCCAACGGACTATCACTGCTTTTGCATTGGCCTCACTATTTTCAATCTATCAGGATTTTTGCCTTTTATTTTTATTCTTTTCTCTTGAGGAATTGGGTTGGCTGCACAAACCTCTATGTTCAACTTACCTGCAACATTTTGCCTTTAGGACCCAATATATTCATTCAAGCATAAACATAAGAGTTTAATAAAGATGACATTTCCATTAAATGAATTAAGTTTGAGTACACGATGATGATAACCATTTCTACTGACCCAAACTCTTGTGTTAATTAGCCTATAAAGGTTTTCTAGCCAACACACTCTTGTAGCTCACTTTACCCTAACTTTTGCCTAGACCGTACTTTTTGGATTTTTAGTCTCGCTACCTATTTTTGCACCCTAACTTTTATCCGATCGGTTTGGAGAATATCGATCAGCGAGACACAACCTAATTTTTGCCCGAGCTAAGACCACTCGACGGGTGATTAATTTATGTATTATATTTCTATGTGCCGCTTTTCTGGATTAGATTCTTTTAGGTTAGATTATGATAATGCTTTGACTTATTTTGATTGATAGGGCTTACAAACTCGTCACCGTCCAAAATCTTCATGCCCCTTGTATCGATCATCTTTGTGAGTACGTAAAATCTTTCCTTATCTGGTTGGAACTTCCCCCTTGGATCGGCGTTGGTAGGCTTCACTTATTTTAGAATCAGATCATTGGCCTTTGACGGGTACCTCTGATGGTTGACTCGGTTGTTGTTGGTTCATGTGCTTGAGCCTTCCAAAGGGTCAGTCGAGGTATTAGGCTATTTAAACATCGCCTTCGTCCATTGAGATTCTTCTAATTTGGATTCCAGCTTGGCTCTTAAAGTTTTCATCTCCATTTCGGTCGTTAGTACGGCTTCCATTCCTTAGACAAAGGAGAAAGGTGCTCAGTTTGTGGGAGTTCTTACACGTGTTTGACATCTTCGAAGGGCGAATAGTGTTTTATTGACCCAATCTCTATATCTTATGGTAGGCCTGGAGGGAAATTGCTTGATAAGCTTGTTTGTGGCTTCAGTTGCCCCATTAGCTCGCGATTAGTGAGGCAAAATCCTGCGACACTTGATTCTATTTTTCTTGATTAAATCGGTTATTTCCCCTTAGAATCAAAACTTATCGTCTGGGATGATGTGATGAGGTAGGTCATACCGAGCTAAGAGGTGTTTCCTGATGAACTTGGCCATCCTCTTGGTGGTAATGATGGTGCAAGGCTTGGCTTCCTAATATTTTAAGAAGTAACTTGCCCCTACGATGATGAAGGAGTGTTCATTTATTGATGAGGGTTGAATCTCATCGATCATATGTGTCCCCTCACCGAGAATGGCCAGTGAGGAGAGAAACAGTGAAGGTTTATGGTTGTAAGGAATTAGATATTGTGAAGGATCAATGGTGTATTGGGGGGGTCGGAAATTTGAGAATGGGTAGGCGAAGAAAAGGTAAGCCATAATTCTATCAAAGATGGCCTAGCAATGTTCTTTCTCCATAATCAGCTGACGTTTCTTCGGTAGTTTGAAAATTGGTTTGTGCATAGTTATAAGGCCAGTGATGAACCGATTGACTTATTGGATCTATCCATGGAAGGACTGAGCTTCTTTTTCTATTTAAGGTGTGGGAATGTAATGCTTGGTTTTCTAGCGAAGAACCGTAGGTGGGATTAGGTATGCCGAGGCAAAAGTGTTATCATAATCCTTAAGCACTTTTAATCTCTCTTTTTCTTTCAAAGGTTAGGTCATTAGAAATGGTTGCCATTTTAGATTATCACATATACTTAAATTTATTTCAGTTAAAGAAAGATCATAAATACTGAACACATTATGCTTGTGATAAAATGAATGCATGGACCCATCGGGCGAAACATCAAACAAATAAGAAAAAGGAAAGTCTTCATTGAAATAAAGTGCTTTAAAGGTAAAATTGTTCACATCTAAGTACTAGCAATTTTCGAAACAATAATCCATAACAACAAATAATCCAAATTAGGTTTGAAGTAAACAAAACACCTAAGTACAAAAAGACCTACATCACTATATCCGGATAAGTAAACAAAGACACTTTAGTCCAAAATAATTGTATCCGGACATATAACTAAAACATCCAAAGTCTAAGACAATTATTAAAGTGAAGATAATTACCTAAACATGAAAGGAAAGAATTCGATTAGACTTTGGAAAGGAAACAAACTGGTAACTCCTTGTACAACAACATCCAGAGGAAGACTGATTGAAAAGCATCTAGAAATCAAGAGAAAAGTCATCCGAAAGGCACAGTAATAAAGACAAAGGAAAAAGTTTGGAAAACAACTTTTCCCTCCATCTTTTTGGTCTACAAGTCAAAGATCCTTTTCCTATATGCAAGATAAAGACAGCTAGCATACTTTTCAGAAAAGGACAGAAAGAAAAGGGAACAACCTTTTTCATATAGACCAATAAGAAAGGTGCGTGACACACATATTTTGGACTACTTGCGTAAAAGTTGGTGAAGCACTAAATACAAAGAAAATGATCACTGATAACTTTTTAGCCTTAATCCCAAGGATTCAAATGGGATAAAATCTCTGTCTAACAGATTGATCAACAATTTCGGAAGTGCCACATATTACCTTATCAACGGTGAAGATTTAATTTAAGTTCAACAACCCACAATGGCTACATTTATGATAGAAGCCTATAAAAGGGAAGCTTCACAAGTTGAGAAGGTATTGATTGATTTTGAGAAAGCATTCACAAGTACATTTGCTATAAACAATCAGTAATATCATCCCTCCAAGAACAAAACCATTTCAATTCTATTTGTAAGGATTCCCAAGTGAAGTTATAAACTTGAGAAAGTCCAAAACCAAAACCTTTAAGAAAATAAAGTGTAAAGATCTCACACTTGGGTGAGCTGTGAGATTGGGATATAGCTTGAAGTTGGTGCTTTGGGTGGGATCTCCCTATAGGACACGGCTTAGGTTTGGGTAGAAATCTAAGTGGTATTTCCTGCTAAAGACAAGAGGACTCAGCTAGAAGTTTGTGCTTCTAGTGGTATATCCTACATCAGGAAGGGGTTACCATCCGAAGACAAATTATAAGGCTTGATTCCTACCAGTTGGAAAGGAATCCACTAGTTGAAAAGCTCGGAGGAAGGAAACTCCAGGGACTAGAGTAAGCGGGGCCAAACCAGGATAAAATCCTTGTGTTCGACTTTCTTACTCTTTACTTACTTGCATTATATTTTTTATCTGCATCATCCGGATCCATTACATTCGGAACATAATCAAACACGCTATACAAAGACTTTTTAAAGTCTGTTAATTCCACAAAAAAAGGGTCATTCACCCCTCTCTGACCTTATTTAGACCCTCATAGGGACCAATAAGCGGTATCAAAGCAAGTGCTCGAAATTAGAGATCTAACAATCTCGAGCTAAAGGTCCAAATTTTGATTCAAGAATCAAAATGAGTTTCCAAAACTCACAACTCCTTCCTGAGGGTATGTCTATTACCCATCCTCCACTCTTCACCGGTGAACATCACACATTCTGGAAGAATCGGATGAAGAACTTTATTCAAGCACAAAGCATGCAACCATGGATGGCCATTAAAGATGGCCCATATGAGCCTACTCACAAAGTAGAGGGTATAACTACCTGAAAACCCTCAAGTTTATAGGATATGAATGATTATAAAAAATTTCGTGAAAACGCAAATGCTATTAACATGCTTCATTGTTCTCTTAGTGTAGCTGAGTTCAATAGGATTTCTGGATGTGAAACTGGACAACAAATATGGCAAAAGCTAGAAGTGACCTATGAAGGAACAAATAAGGTCAAAGAAGCCAAGATCGATCTACTACAATAAAAGCTAGAATCCTTCAAGATGGAGCCTAAAGAATCTATCAGCAGCATGAATACTAGATTTACCAATCTGGTAAATGAATTGAAGAGGCTGGGGAATGAGTTCTTAGAAGAAGATATGGTTAAGGAAATAGTCCGGAGTCTAACCAAGGAATGGGACAACAAGAAGAGTGTCGTTGAGGAAGCTCATGACTTAAACTTCTATAGTTATGATGAACTCATTGGTAATCTCTTGACTTAAGAGTTATCCGTGGAAAGATATAGCCAACAAGAGAAAAAGCTTGAGGAAAGAAAGAAGGCTATTGCACTCAAGGCAGATTCAGCCGAATCAGCCTCCTCCGGATCACACAAGCTACCAAAGGAATCTAGCTACAATAAAGAAGATATGGCTATGCTGACCAGATATTTTAATAGATTCCTAAAGAAGAAAGATAGGAGGAAATTCAAAAGATAATCAAAAAGGTCAAAGGAAGGTACCTCAAGAAGAGTCTGGACAATAAAAGATCTGAAAGAAAAGAAGGATCCGAAGAAAGAAGGTGCCTATTTCAAATTTGAAGAAAAAGGCCACTTCGAAACCAAATGCCCTAAGCTTAAAAAGGACAAAAAACACAAGAAGAAGGCAATGGTGGCCACTTGGAGTAATAGTGAAGAAAGTAGTTGCTCATCTTTAACAGAAGAAGAAGAAACGTCAACTGTGCTTTCTTGGCACTGAATGATCTGGAAGCAGAACAATACGAAAGAAATCCATCTAAGCAAGATATTGTGCAAATTGAAGAATTAGAATCAGAAACATCTAGTACTGAGGTAAACTCTCACTCTAATTTTGTTTCTAACTTTAAACTTGCTAGAGCTTTAGGGATTGTAATCAAGAATGTGAGGAAGAACACAAAAGCTATCAAATCCCTACAAAGACAAATAATGGAGCTTGCTGAAGATGGTGAAGCAACTAGAAGACATTTTGCATTTTATGACCTTTTTTTAGCTATAGACATTTTTTCGTCATATTTAATAGTCTTATCGTGACAAAATTAACAATTTGTCATTATCTTTATTTTCTTATGACAAATTTATTATGCGTCCCTATTAAGAAGCACTTCTGTCACTAATTATATCATTTTGTGACGATAAAAGAATATCGTGACATATAAATTTGGAGGCAAAAAATGAAGAAAAAATTTTGGAGGGAAAATTTTATTGTGACAAAGTAAGATAATTAGTGACAACTTTATCGTCATGGTAATAATAGTCTTAATGACATCTAATATTCGTCACTATTTGATAAACATGAAAATGACAAAATGGATTTTGTCATATAACATATTTTATGGTGACACTATTGAGCTTTTATCATAAATAGTAATATATTATTGTGATGTAACATAAAGGTTGCATCAATTATGCTAATTAATGATGATTTAATACCGTCACTATATATAATACTATTATGATGATTTTTTACATCTCAATTCAATAAAAGAGCATGACGATTTAGATTTTATCATATATTTTTATTTCAAAAGTGACGATATTTTGATATTTTCATGTGTTTTAGCGTTTATTGTGACAATATGTAACATATGTCACCATAATGTTATTTATGGCAATTATGTATCATCATTATATATATTTTTTTTTTTGACGTATGTCTTGATTTAATAAAGAATAACATGGCACCTTTTGCAATATATTTTTATTTGAAATTGAGAATTGATTTTAAATTTTACCACAAATACGATAGCATTTTTTTCTTAAAATAATGGTATAAGTCAAGGAATTAATATTTTCTTAGTTAATTAATTAATTAATTAATTATCCTTCCAATAATTTATCATATTATATAGATTATATATTTTCCTGATATATATATTTTTTACTTTTTAAAACTTATTATGACTTTTTGATTATTAAAAAGTTAAAGCTTCTAAAGATTTCAAATTTTATCATTGAGATTTATTTTATCTTTGTTAATCAGTATGAAAATTTTTTGTACACAAACATTAGTTATATTCTTTTCGCTAACTTTTTACATCTTTTATGAATCTTACTTTTGTCATTATCACCGTTATATTAGTGGTGTGAAAACTAATTCAATGTGGACAAAGTAATATTTACTTTGATCATAGCGAGGATAGATTACATGTGCTTTTAAAAGAAAATTTTCATTATGTGAAATTAAAATCACCATCTTTTTATAGTCTGGGTAAAAAAATTATTATTCATTATGTATATAATTTCTTGAATTTTGCATTTATATTACACACTTAAAAAACTATCAATCTACCCAAAAGTAATATGTTAAAAAGGACAAAGAGTTTTTATAAAATAAGGACAGAGAGTATATATTAATTAAAATGAAATAAAACGTAAAAAGTTAAGTTGGCAAGAAAAACAAAAACAAAAATAAAAGATCACCTTAGATATAAGGAAAATTGTCACTTATGACCCATTTTCTCAAAATAATTTCTGTCAAAGTTTGACCCAATAACTTAATCCTACAAAAAGTTTTGTTAATAACTTTTATACGCCCTTACTAACTTTTAAACTCAATAGCCATGTGATTAGGTTGTTTTTTTTAAAAAATTTTTGCTTATTTTGCATTTATCTTTGAAACCGTTCATTTTTTTGATATGCCGCTTTAGAGTTTTCGTTCGTCTCATTTTTATCTTCGAAACGCCATCCATTGTGATATACTTTTTCCAATTTTTTTTCGGACCTGTTATAAATCTAATATAATTCTGTTATAAATCTAATATATTTCTGTTAACATACTTATAACAGATTAATAATAGATATATATATAAGTTCAATAGGCATTGCAAATACAAAGAGACTTATATTAGACTTATAAAGGACTTATATTAGACTTATATATATATATATATATATATATATATATATATATATATATATATAGTAGATTTATAATAATTCAATGAAAAATGCAAATACAAAGAGACCTATATTACAATTATAAGAGAATTATAACAAAAATATATTAGATACGTATCTAATATAATTCTGTTATAATTCTCATATATGACAGATTTGGTAGATGTTCATTGAAATCAGTGTTGAAACAAAAAAACGCAGTAGAATTCGTATTCAATTGCTCAAAATCAATTCGAAATTGTTTTAATGAGAAAAAATTGCAGATGGAAAATAAAAATTGCAGATGAAACGAAGAATAACGATTATGTTTGATATAAACATATATATATATATCGGAATTATATCAGGAATAAATTAGATACGTATCTGATATAATTCTGATATTTTTCTGATAAATGACGGATTTTGTAGTATCATCAGTTTCCTATGTTTGTAGAGGGCGATTTATAGAGAATATTAGTGCCCAGAGAAGCAAACACCGGCATGATATATTATGCTTGTTCATATGTTGCTAATGAAAATCACAGAAGCTACTTCTTATAAAACCAAATCCAGCAGCTTTTAATTCTATACCACAAAAGATCTATAAGTAGGTATTGCCCTCAGTTCCCTCGATTTCCAGTTTCAATTTCCATCCTTTTCCACACTGAGCAAATACAGGCATTCATCAGTCCCCATTCGATAATAACTCTAAGCAGAAAAAAAGACTGAAATCCTTAGACATAATATATATAGGTTTCCAGTACGAGATTTCCATTTCAAATTTCCAATAAGAGTAGGAAAAGGTCGAGCACTTGCTATAGTTTGACTGAAAAAATAAAAATAAGAGCAGAAGATGGAAGGTGAGGAGGAGAAATTTACTAAGGAAAGACGGCGAGACAAGTAATGAGCCTATTATGGTTAATTAGTTTTAAAAATATTTCAAATAAGTTATAAGCATATACTTTTGGCATTTTTGTTATTATTTTGGACAAATTGGTGCATTTTGGTACTTTTTCCTAGATACAATAATCTAAATCCAGCCCATTAAAATAATATAACCCTAAATTATCCCTATATTAAAGGAATTCTTGTTGACTATCACTTTACCTTTATCTTTCCCCTTTGTAATCATTTTTTTAAAACCTCCCGAAGGAACATTGTGCCCCTTCAAGAAGAAACGGGTTTGGGCAGGTGAAAATTTCGGGGCAGACCTACCAGCTAGGTTAGCACTTCTGCTTACCTACATAGTACCTACCTCCTATTTTATTAAAATCAAACTGAAGTTCTCAAGACGAGAACATAAGAAAGTCAATTACAAGAGAGTAGTAAATTCGGATCATTAAAAATATCCGAGACAACAAAACCTAGCTGTCGCTTTTTTACTGACTTCTACCAAAAAAACGATACATGACTGTTGTCCATTTTTTTCACTTAATATATATATTCACCATTGAAATCAAACTCAACACTTAAACAAAACTCATGAATTTTCAATCTTGATATATATGGTGGAAACATGTTTAATACTTTGTTTTTACCCTTCATTTAGCATGTCCATATTTCAAAACAAAGTTCATGCACTAGTGCCGATCAAAAGCATTTTAAGTAATATAGTTTATATTTGAGGTCAAATGCATAAATTGCAAAGCTAAATCATTTCTTATTTTCGTGCGGGGTATTTGATTTACAAGTTACACGGTGATAGCAATGATGAAGTATAATGAAGATCGTGTTACTAGTTATAATTTAATTGATATTTTGTTAAATGTATTAATTTTTTTAAGATTTCATTTTGTATGTTTATTTTCTTATATATTTCATGATTTTTTTAGTTATTCGGTTACTAATGAATTTGGTCTCCTTTCAAGAACTATAATAAATATATTATTATTCATTTAGATAAATTATTATTAATCTGTCACCATTGACCAATTAATATTTGGTTACAAAAAAATCTTTATCATGACAATATACTGCTTTAGATTTATAAAAAAAATAACATTTATATTGTCAGAAAAATAAACAACTATATTATGACGATTGTATTTACTTATATAATTAATGATGATAAATTTTTTTGTCATTTAAGTTAAATTTTCATGACAAAAAAAGTGTCAGATTTTATATACTAAAATGACAATATTGTACATTTAATGATAAACTAAAATGTTACAATAAGTATTATGATAATGACGTTATAGTGACAAAACTCATGTTTGAGTGACAAAATTCTTGAATTATTTATGAAAATTGCAATGTCACAAAATTTCAATATATTTTGTATTCACTTAGGATTCGTCACCATAACAAGAATTTTAGGTGACAAAATGCAACATTTGTCATTTTAGTATTCATTTTCAGTGACGAAAGGTACTATAAAGTGACAATAAAGTATTAATAAAATGACAAAATAGTTGTCACGAAAACTAAAAAATTACAGTGACACATGTAATTTTTGCCACATAAAAACAAAATTTTGATGACGAAGCCAAAAATTGTCACAATGACAAAATAGGACGGACATGCTATGACGAAGCCTGCGACGATGAGTTTTCATCACCAATTACCTTCAGTGATGAAAAAGTTTATTTTCGTGACAATTTTGATGCGTCATAATGTGCTAACTTTTAGTGAGCTTTGGCACAAGATGCCAATTTGATAAGAGCCAATAAACATATTGATGTGGTTGAAGAAAACTTCCTAAGAAATCAAGTGCAAATCTGAAGTGCTAACTTGATAGGCTTAGATAGGGAGCTAACCCCGATGAAGGAAGCATCCGGAAGGAAACCAGGTCCTTCTCAATAAAGAAAGAATCCAGGACCATTAAATCAAAAAGAGAGGAAATCGCAGAGGCAGCCTCAAACATAAAGATTCCCAGCTGCTCAAAAGGGAGAAACTAAGGCTGTATCAAACAGGCAACCTGTCAAGCAAAGAAAGAACTACAAAGCAGAAGTTGCACCTCCAACCAGCTTTCGGATACACTCCACACAGAAAAGTATACAAGAAGCTAGATATGTTGGAAACTATGGAAAGGAGGATCTTAAGAATATCCATAAGAAGCATGAGCAAAGAAGACCCATCTCAGGGTGCAGGTTTTTTGGGAAAAACAACCATATTACTAAATTATATAGATTAAAAAATGGTTATTATGATGTTTATCATTGGCCTGAAATGGTTGATAACACGAGAGGGCCTAAATCTGATTGGGTACCCAAACCCACTTGATCTGTTTTACAGGTGTGCCTTAGATCCACAGTAGATCAATATAATTGGTACATCGATAGTGGATGCTTAAGGCACATGACTTATGATGAGAAAGCCTTCATCACCCTAATCCGGAAGAAAGGTGGAAAAGTGAGCTTTGGAGATAATAAAAAAGGATAGATAATTGGGCATGGAACCATTGCATATGAAATAAAGATATAAGATGTCTCATTAGTTGATGGACTGAAGTTCAACTTACTAAGTGTAGCACAACTCTGTGACAAAGGAAAAAAAGTCATCTTTGACACCAATTAGGTGTAGCCCAATTGGTACACCACTCAATGTTAGTGATGGGAGGTCCCAGGTTCAATACCTAGCCTCTTCAAAATTCTTCAAAAAAAAATCTTTGACTCTGGAAGTTGCTCAATCATTGATAGTAAGTCTAATCAACTTATTCTTTACGCACATAGAGTAAATAATGTTTATTGTGTTAACATTAAAAATGATAAAAAGAATATATACTTGGTGTCGAAAGAAGAAGAATCATGGCTATAGCACTGGATGTTGAGACATGTCAGCATGAACCTCCTGTCCAAATTAGCCAAAAAGGAATTGTTTGTGGGTTTGCCTAAGGTTGCTTTTGATAAGGATCACATATGTACTGCATGTCAATTAGGTAAACAGCATAGAAAAAGCTTCCCTTCCATCTCATACATACCTTCCAAGAGAGTTCTTGAACTCTTGCACATTGATCTCTTTAGTCCTATCAAACCATTGAGTTTAGGTAGAAGAGAATGCACCATGGTCATTGTGGATGATTATTCTCGCCATACCTGGGTGGCTTTGCTAGCTAGCAAAGACGAAGCCTTTGACAAATTCTCAAAAACATTCATCTGGATAGAAGTAGAATAGGGCATAAGCATTGCACGCATCAAGAGTGATAATGGAGGAGAATTCAAAAATGGGCACTTTGCTGAATTCTGCGAATCCAAGGACATTGAACATAACTTCTCTACCCCTCATACACCTCAATAAAATGGATTTGCTAAGGCAAAAAATAGAACCATACTTGAGATGGCTAGAACAATGCTAAGTGAGAATTGTTTGCCAAAATATTTCTAGGTGAAGCCGTAAACACAACATGTTACATTAAATGGAGCCCTCATTAGAAAGACCTTAGAAAAGACCCCCTATAAAATCTAGAAGGGAAGGAAACCTAAAATTAGGTATTTCAAAGCCTTTGGATGTAAATGCTACATTATGAATGATAGAGAGCAATTACAAAAATTTGATCCTAAATCTGATGAAGCAAATTTCCTTAGCTACTCAACATATAGCGAAGCTTACAGAGTTTATAACAAACGAACCCAAACTGTGGTAGAGTCAATACATGTAGATTTCAATGAGAATAACCATGAAGGAAGAAGAAATTCAAATCCGGAATATCTAATTCCGGAAGTTGAAAACACTAGAGAAAAAGAAGAAGTGCAAATTCAAGATTCCTTCAACATCAAGAAGTACAAGAAAGAAGATGAAGGAATTAATCTCAACTCAGAAACTCCAAAAGATTATCTTAATCACCATGAGATAAAATTTATGGATAATAGGGAAGAAATTGAAGCAGTTGAGGAACAAGCTCCAGACCGGCATACAGATCTTCAAAGAAAAATCCGGACTCACAGAAATCATCCGGTAGAATACATTTTGGATAATGTCTAAAATACAATCAAAACTAGAGGACAACTCAATAGGATGATGAGCCATGCTCTTTTTATCTCTCTCAATGAGCCAAAGAAATTTTAAGATGTTGAAGGAGATGAAAGCTGGATGATGGCAATGAAAGAAGAACTAGATCAATTCACCAGAAATGATGTTTCGGATCTAGTGACACCACCAAAAGGAAAGTCAATCATTGGAACTAAATGCGTATTTTAGAACAAGCTAGATGAATCTAGAGTGGTGGTGAGAAATTAGGCAAGATTGGCTACCCAAGGCTACAATCAACAGGAAAGGATTGACTTTTAAGAAACATTTGCCCTTGTAGTAAGATTAGAGGCAATCCAGATTTGATGTGCTTTTGCATCATTCATGGGATTCACACTGTTCCAAATGGATGTCAAAAGTGTATTCCTCAATGGAGTTATCCAGGAAGAAGTCTATGTGAAGCAGCCACTTGGATTTTAAGACTCAAAGCATCCAGATCATGTTTACAAACTGAAGAAAGCTCTATATGGATTGAAGCATCCACCAAGGGCTTGGTATGAGAGACTCACTTCGTTTCTTATATCCAAGGGATATGTCTGGGGCAAAGCAGATATAACTCTTTTCATCAAAAAGAGGAAAGGTGATGTTATTCTAGTTCAAATCTACATGGATGACATCATCTTTAGAGCAACAAATAAAAAAGATGTTTGAAGAATTCAACACTCAAATGCAGAAAAGAGTTTGAGATGTCCATGATGGGAGAACTCAATTTCTTCCTTGGGTTGCAAATCAAGTAGAGCTCGAATGGAATTTTTATCAACTAGTCCAAGTATACCAAGGAGATTCTAAAGAAGTTTGAAATGGAAAAAGCAAGCCAATGTCCACTCTTAATGGATTAGATATAGTCCTATCAAAGGACTGGGAAGTAGAAGAAGTAGATCAGAAGCTCCACAGAGGAATGATTGGATCACTATTGTACTTGACAACTGGCTGACCTGACAAACATTCTGTTGTTTCCTACTGTGCGAGATATCAATCCAATCCTAAGGATTCACAACTCGAAGCAGTAAAAAGAATCCTTAGATATCTCCTAGGAACCACTGAAGTTGGATTATGGTATCCTAGTAATGAGAATTTCACACTTCAAGGCTTCATTGATGCAGATTATGGCATAGGCACTCTTGAGAGGAACAGTACATCTGGAGGCTATCACTTTCTTAGAGATTGATTGGTATCATGGTATAGCAAGAAGCAAACTTTAGTTGCCTTATCAACCACAGAAGTAGAGTATATAGCAGCAGGAAGTTGTATAGCTCAACTCTTATGGATCAAGAAACAATTGGAAGATTAAGGGTTTCAATCCGAATGTGTTGAGGTAATGTGTGACAACAAAAGTGCCATTGATGTGTCAAAGAATCTAGTACTTCATAGCGAGATGAAGCATGTAAACATCAGACATCATTTCATCCGGGATCATGTGATAAAGAAGGATGTTGAATTGTTATACATTCCAACCAATGAGCAAAGAGAAGATATCTTTACTAAGCCATTAAGTAAAGATCAATTCAACAAGCTAAAGGAATCAATTGAAACGTCCAATCCAATTTGAAGAAAAGTATGAAAGCAAATCCGGGATTAGTTTGAAACTCTATGAGTCAAAGAATTAACAAAAAGAAGAAGAAATTATGTTGACTCTAGATTCGGAACAAAGACTGCTAGCTTAGTAGATAAAAAGGTCAAATGGCAGTATACGCGCTGAAAAGTAACTGTACACATTTTGAATTTTAAACGTCTATTGGGTGTTACACGCGCGGTAAAATTAAATGGTAGCTTTAAAAATAAACCGTTCCCATTCTTCAATTTGAACACCATTTACCTCTCTCATAAATTCCATCTGCCATGTCATCAATCTAGTTAACTTTAATTACGTCCGGATTACCATTATACCATCACTTTGGAAATTCTATATAAACTCCCCAAATTTCCCCTTCTTCACACGAGCAACTTACTACTGTTACTCTGCAAATTTCTGTTTCCAAACCCTAATTCTTCAAATATCCTTTTTTCTATAATATTTCTTCAAATATCCCCAAATGGCAGCCATAATGATAAATAACTAAATCTAAGCCCTTCCTCCGTAAAACATCTTTTTAGAGTCTGATCTCAAAGATAAAGATTTCATACCCATAAACCTCAAAACCACTGACTCAGTAGTTCCTACTAACTACTTGGGAGATAATTTCCTCTTTTTAATAGACCTATTCTCTAAACTCATTGAGGATCAACACTTAGGGCATTTCTTGGAGATTAATTGCCCAACCTATTCAAAATTGGTGCATGAGTTCTACACCAATCTCAAAGCTCACTCCTACTATAATGCTCTCAAAACCAATGTTCAAGGTAAGGAGATAACTATTACATTGGAGTTCTTTGAGAAGTATCTAAATATGAAGGGATCCTTATCCACAATGTCTTCTTACACCGGAGTTCTTGCCAAATTAGTCCTAATCAGGAAGGGATCCTTAACCACAGTGTCTTCCTTCTAACACTGTGTGTTACAGCACTGGGTAGAATGCAGAGTGGTGAACATGTCAGTGTGGATCATCCACTTCCTCAAATAACTCTAGAACTGCCACGATGCTCTAATCACCAGAATCTTATTGGCAAATGAAATAAATTTCTCTGGATTTAAGTCAGTCTAGAGGAAGGAGATTCTAGAGAAAAAATTTAACAAGCTGACCTATAGAGAAACCTGGGATGAAGCAAAGGCCATTAAGTAGAGGGATGAGAAAAAGACCAGGGCCAGGAAGGCAGCGAATCAGGTTAAAGAAGCCCCTACTCCCAAGAAGGCTAGAACCACTAAGCCTAAAGCACCAAAACAACTGGCTTTTATTCCAGTTGAGAAAGATGATGAGGATGCCTAAGCCCTCACTCAACTATTGAATAAAAGCCCTAAGAAGCCTAAGCCAAAGGGGTGGCTGATAAAGGCAGCAACTGAGAAAGGGAGAAATGTGGGAACTCTAGAATAAAATGAGGAGACAGAGGATGAAGCTTTATAACAAAAGAGGAGGTAGTTTACCAGAAAGGGTTGTACTTTTGATGAGGCTATGGCAGCCTAAAAAAGCAAAGCAAAGAAGCCAGTCGGAATTGTTATAGACGAGGAAGCTACAAAGAGGGCTGAAGAAGCTCGATTGGCTAAGGCCAGAAAAACCAAGGGCAAACATGTTCCCAGATCTACTAAGGAAGTCACTCCAGATGATCCTCAATATGAAGTAATAAAGGAGGCCATCAAGGACTATAACTTGATAAATAAGCTCACAACGAAAGGATCTGGAGTCTCTTTTGGTGCCCAGCTATTCTCATTGCTCCAACAGACCGGGAAACTCTTGTCTAGAATCCAAAAGCAGACCTGTTTATCTTCAAGCCCAGAACTGGACCAATTTCAAAAAATCTGCTCAATCTGGAAGTTGAGATCATCAATGAAGAAAGTCCTAAAAAGGCATATAAAGAGGGTGTTGAGGACACTACCAACACATATGGGGAAGTGGTTAAAAGTCTGGGAAAGGCATCTGAATGGAAGACTGAGGACATTTCCAGTCTTTAGGGGGTTATGGAGGAAGATGAAGGAGTGAAAGAAGGAGAAATACCAGACATACCAGCCATTGATGTACTTCCTACTCATAATTTTGAACATATTAATGTTGAGTTATTTGAGGAAATAGCTGTGCCAAAGGATAACTTGGATACATATGCTCAGGATGTATCTAAGGAACTAGTGTCCAACCCAAAATAAATCATTTCAGAGGAGGGACTAGGTCTGAGATCGAATGAAAATGCTTCTAAAGTGGATTCAAAGGGCGAGGCTAATCCGAGGGAAAGGTCAAATGATGTAGAAGTAGAATAGAAGGAGAAAGGAAAAGAAAAGGACAGCTCTAGTGAAGAAGAGAGCAATGAAGAGAAAAAGAGGAATTCTTAAGCACTGAACAGTCCGAAAGTAGTTCTAAAAAGGAAGAATCATCCTCATCTAGTGAGAAAAAGAAACCTAAGAATAAATCCGTTGTCGACTATAATGTGTCCCATAATGAGAAAATCCATATGGGATTAACTCTACTAGAACAAGCGGCTTTGGAAGGGCATGCCATTACTCTTGAACATTTGCTAATAGCTAAAATCAGTTGAGAACCCAATGAAAAATAGATCTGTGACTCCTGATTTGAAGACTGAATTGGGAGTGAAAAAGGAAGTGTGTAGAGAATTGAGAAGAAAGTGGAGGATTTCCCCATGATCGAATTAGTAGCAGAAGTATCTTTGGCCAAAATCACTCCAGTTCTAGAGCAAATGAACTCAAATATAGTAGGAGCAAATCCCTATATTAATCAAGCTCTCACCAGAGGGGATAATAATTGTGCAATGCTTATGGGCCAAATCACTTCAACATCTGTAGAACTCTCCACCAAGCTAAAAGAGTATTTGGACCTGAAGCTTGAAAATCTTGAAAAATCTCTTCTTGGGGCTATTGCAGAAGGTGGAAATGATACTGTCTTTGAACTAAAATTACTGAATGAGGAGCATCAAGCTACACAAGAAATGCTTACAAATTTCCTTGATGAATCACTCCCTAATTCGCTAAAGAAGCAAGTGGATGAGATAAGTGATGACAGTGGTAGCCATACATTCGGAACTAATGACTTGATCAAAGCACTTTAAGAGGCTTTTCACAAGGATCTCACCATACTTAATTCCAGTATCCACAACGTTCAGAGGGATATCTTCTAGGATATTGATGTGCTAAAGTCAGGTATGGCTAATTTATCCATCTCCTCCTCCGGATCTTCATCCTCACCTTCAATTTTGGAAACCTACCTACTTCTAGTACTTCAAGATCTTTTCCAACACATTTGGGACACATGCATCTTTGGATATAAAGGGATAGCTGCAGTCCTGAAGGCACTTGTCCCCTACTTTGATGGGAAGGATTGTGAACACGTTTTAACTATGCATCCTTACCTCACAAAGTCATATACCCAACACCAGAAAGTCTTTCGGCCCCTGCATCTAACTCCAGTCATAGTTAACACCATCATTGAGCGTAGAAGACATGGAAATCTAGATTATTCCATATACTCAAAGGCATGGCAGGAGAGCAGGGATGGCAAGACCTATATGGTTATAGACCCCTAAGCTGATGCAAACAAAAAGGGGGAGAATAAAAAGGGGGGAGGATAAAGCTAAAACTGAAAAGCTGGAGAGAAGCAAAGGCAAGGAGTAGAAAGGAGAAGAATCTAGAAAGAAATAAGTTGTAATAGAAATAGCTATGTAATAATTGTAATAACTAGAGTTATTTTTCACTTTTGTATTTCTATATCATGTAATCCAAAACTTCATTGAAGTTAACTATTGTTAATAGCAGAAGTATATATAGTGAAAAATTACTACAAAAAATTGCTTCTAAAGTACAATATGAAATTATACTTTAAAAACCTTAGAAGCTAGAATTAAAAAATGTTGGGGAAGTTAGGGATGCTAAAATTATAGGGGAGTAAAAATTGTAAATGACTAAGTATCAAGAATCATACTTAGATCATAAAACCCCATTTCCTTATGCTGAGATGACTTAGGTTTTTGTTTCCATCAAATGGGGGAGATTGTTAGAAACAATGATCTGGAACAGCAAATAATCTGGATCAGGTTTGAAGTAAACAAAACACCTAAGTACAAAAAGACCTAAGTCACTATATCCGAATAAGTAAACAAAGACACTTTAGTCCAAAATAATTGTATCTGAACATATAACCAAACATCCAAAGTCCAAGACAATTATTAAAATGACGATAATTACCTAAGCATGAAAGGAAAGCATCCGGTTAGAGTTTGGAAAGGAAATAAATTGCTAACTCCTTGTACAATAGTATCCTAAGGAAGACTGATTGAAAAGCATCCGAATATCAAGAGAAAAAGTCATCTAGAAGATACAGTAACAATAACAAAGGGAAAAGTTTTAAAAATAACTTTTCCCTCTATCCTTTTGGTCTACAAGTCAAAAATCCTTTCCCTATATGCAAGACAAAAGACAGCTAGCATACTTTTCAGAAAAGTATAGGAAGAGTGATATAGGAAAGAGAAAAATGGAAAAACCTTTTTTCACATAGACCAATAAGAAAGGCGCGTGATACACACATTTTGGACTACTGGTATAAAAGTTGGTGAAGCACTAAAATACAAAGAAAATGATCACTGACAACTTTTTAGCCTCAATTCTAAGGATTCAAATGGGTCAAAGTCTCTATCTAATGGATTGATCAACGGTTTTGGAAGCGCCATATATTACCTTATCAATGGTGAAGATTTAATTCAAGTTCAACAACCCACAATGGCTACATTTATGATGGAAGCCTATAAAGAGGAAGCTCACAAGTTGGGAAGGTGCTGGTTAATTTTGAGAAAGCATTCATAAGTGCATTTTCTATAAACAATCAGTAATACAATCCCTCTAAGAATAGAATCATTCCAATTCTATTTGTAAGGATTCCCAAGGAAAGTTATAAACTTGAGGAAGTCCAAAACCAAAACCTTTGAGAAAACAAAGTGTAAAGATCTCACATTTGGGTGAGTGGTGATATTAGGATATAGCTTAAAGTTAGTACTTTGAGTGGGATCTCCCTGTAGGACTCAGCTAGGGTTTGGGTAGAAATCTAAGTGGTATATCCTACTAAAGATAAGAGGACTCAGCTAGGAGTTGATGCTTTCAGTGGTATATCCTACATCCGGAAGGGTTACCGTTCGGAGACAAATTGTGAGGCTTGATTCCTTCTAGTTGAAAAGGAATCCACTAGTTGAAAAGCTTGGAGGAAGGAAACTCCAGGGACTGGATTAGGCGGGGCCGAACTAGGATAAAATCATTGTGTTTGATTTTCTGACTCTTTACTTGCATTATATTTTATATCTGCATCATCCGGATCCATTACATCCGAAACATAATCAAACACACTACACAAAGACTTTTTAAAGTCTGTTAATTCAATGAAAAAAGGGCCATTCACCCCATTTGACCTTATTTAAACCCTTATGGGGACCAACAAGAAAAATAAAAGAAAATTACATAAATAGATAGTCATCCTCCATAAACGGAGGGTTTTGAGTTGCAGCGCTGTTAGATTAAGCATCCTCAGTAGCTTTCATTGGTGCGTCATCCAGGTCGAGACCCAAAACATACATATGTTTGGCTGGTGACTTGTCTCCTACATTCACTAGAGACCTCAAAAATTCTTGTTAGCTTTAGTGATAGAATTGGCTTCCATAATGGTGTCAGCTGAACTAGAGAAGACCATGGCCGACATAATTTCCTCAGGAAGACCAGAATTGATCATACCTAGCTCATCACTCAAGCTCGATGATGGTTTCTCCTCAGTACTGGTTTTTTTTGCCAACTGTTCCATTTTTACCTCTGTTACTAAGAGCCTAATGGCCCTGCCTAGAGGTTTGTATTGATCCATTTTATGCCCTACCTGAATATGATAGCAACAAAAATATCCTTTTTCCTCGGGGTAGGAGAACGACACTCACGAAGAGAGTTAAGCATGCCTTTCTCTTGCAACGTGGCAAAATTAACACTAAGAGGTAGTTTCCACAGAGATATGAATGCTTTCTAAGCAGGTGTTCGAATTTGTGTAGCTTGAACTACAGAGACATTCTCTTGAGTAATGGCTTGAACTGTGGGTGCCTTCTCCTCGACCATGACAGGAGCAACTTCTAAATTTCTAGACTTGTTACTCTTATTAAACCAGGGTTTATTGCCACTTGGCTTATTAGCTTTCTCTCTCTCTTCACGGTGCTATATTTTCTCGGCCTTCTAAAGGACTTTCGTGTAAGATTTAAAGGAGTCAATTTCCATTTCCTTACGGATAATTGGGAGAGCTCCATCGAGAAGCTTCGGGATCATTTCCTTAAGACTGAGCTTTTACTTTAACAGGACTTGAGTGGCCATCCACCGATTGAAGTAGGACTTGAACCTCTCACATTGTTTTTGCCTAACTGCCTCAAGATGCTGAATAGTGGTTTCCATTGTCGAATTAAAACCATAGTGCCGACTTAGATCCTCGGACAAGAGTTTTTAATTGAGAATCATCGACTCAAGGAGAGATTATACCATTCAAGCGCTAGCTCAGCCAAAGTACAAGGAAATAACTTTGTAAGGACTTTATCATCGATCTTTCAAACTCACATGATTAGCTCGTATATGGTAATGTGGGACTTGGGGGGACCTTCACCAGTGTAGGCTTTCATCGTTGGCATCGAGAAGTCCTTTAGGACCCAATCCTCACCCTTCATTTCTTTCTTCCTTTTATTTATAGCCAATAGCTGACGAAGGAGTGCCTCCACTTTGGGTGTCATGCCTGGATATTGCATGACCTGGTCGATTGATGTCACACTCGAAGAATGTGTGACTTGGTCGCTCGGAGTAAAAGTGGTGCTAAACTAAAAAGGCGGATAAGAAGGGGTCTCAACTCGAGGACGAACTTGTAAGTTAGGTGTGAAAGGGTTTGGAGGATAAACAGTCCCCATTGGAGAGCTCGTGAGACTAGGAGGAGAGGGTGCAAACGACATTGGGAGTGTTGGAGGAAGGGTAAAACCACTTGAAGTTATAGTCATCTACGGAGTAAATCCCCTTGAGAAAGTGGGTAGCGTGCACCATGGGCCTCAGATTCGGAGAAGGAAAACCAAAGGTTGGGGGAGTAAAGGATGGAAGAGGCAAAATTGAAGTCTGCCCAAACTAAAACTGATTTGGCTGAATAGGTAGCAAAGGCAGAATCACGGAAATTGAAGCTTATGTTACAACCTGCGGAACATGACCTAACCCATTATGAATAACTTTTGTATCTCCCTAAGCTTGAATTACCAACCTTGATGGCCTTTGATCATTCCTTTCTTCTTTTAGCACTGATCGGACTTGCTCTTGGATAGAAGCTTGGAATAAGTCAGACTGAAGAAACACAGCTATAGCATTGGCAATCTTGGTACTTAATGGAGTTTGACCCTAATCAGGAGGAAGTAGAGGAGCAGAAGAAGTACCCTCAGACGGAACCCCACTAACTGACAGTAAATAAAAAATAGTAAAAGGGTCAGATTCTGAAACTAAGCTCGAAACTGGATTGGACAGTAGCGGTGCCTCGGTCTAACTCTCTAAAACTAGAAGATGATAAGCTCGAATCAAACCATGGATGAAGTGAATGATTATATAATTATTTGAGTGATGAATGTTGTATATACAAGGGTGGTTTATAGAGGTAGAGAGTAGAAAAGCTTATGATGCAAAGGTTAACCCCAAACTACATAAGATGTACGAATCCCTCGCTATGCGTAGCAAACTAATGAAGCTAGCAAATGAAGCTGCAAATGATGATGGACAAGTTGAAGTTACATGTGAAAAAAATTAATCTTACAGTCAATGAATTCTAAGGTAGCGAAAGATTATATTATTTCATAAGTTGTTCATTTGCCATAAGTTTAACCATACTATACACTTCATCATGTGCAATAATATTGTTGCTCTTAACTGAAAGTTTAAACATAACGACTCTTCCTATAATGTTCTCCAACTATACTGGTATAGGTGCTTCACCAAGTGCAGCAGACATCTAATGTAATTTTAAAAGACAAAAAGCAATAACATAGGTTAAAACATTTTTAATGGAGAGAAAACTAAAATTATTTGGAAATCAAAGATGATATAATATGTATATGGACAAACTATGCAACTCAATTACCGTATCCCTTAACTCATTTACAGTTTTTCCAACCAGTTGCTGCCATTCACGGTCCCAAATTAGTAAAGTAATAAACCCCGTGTTGTCCATTACACAAACTTGAAGCTTATATCTGTGAAACCAATTTGAATATTTAATTCATTACATTTTTTAATATCGGATGCCAAATGTTTACCTGTGGAAAGCCGAGTAATCTAAACGATTACACTTTTGGCAAAAGAGCTTATTCCCATTTGCTTCTGTCTTTTTAACATATTTGCCATTCCTACACTCCGGATATGACCAACCATTGTGGCACTCTAAATCAACAATTTCTACCACAGTCCAAAACTCTCATTCCTGAATAATTTAAAAAACCATTATAAAAATAATTGTGACGCATGATTTATTTGTGTATGGTTATAGGGAAAAATATTTAACACAAAATTATTTACCACGGTTTAATTGAAAATCTATTTAAAACATTTGAACAAATTTGCTTGCCAAAAAATATTATTCTTACTTGTTCACATTTTACCAATTCTGCGATAGTCTTCACTTCTACTGATCCACTTGCTAACTCTTTAGACACAGAGTAATTTTGAGATGATATTTGACTTATTCCACAAGAGCTCGAATGATCGACATATAGCAATTTACACTCAAACCATATGCAATTGATATTAGAGCAAATATAAAGTACAACATTTTTATGCCGACTATTTTTAAATTAAATTATTTAGGAAAAAAAATAAATATAATATTTACCTTGATTTAAATTCGGATAACTCGGGAAGGTCTGGGTTAATCCCAAACAATCGTCCTCGACGAAAATGTTAACTTACATTCATTTTTTATTGGCTTAGGTGTTCTGATATTATTCGAGCTGATAATAAAGTTTCTCACATGGTACACCTTGCGTTCTTGAAGATTATCAACAAACTTGGAAATATTATATTTGGTTACCGTTGCTTGAATGCGAGCTCCCTATTACAATATTATAAAAATCAGAAAAATTAGGACTTTTTGTTAGTTATGCGATCTTCCTAGTTAAAAACTCTTTTTTCTTTCTTAAATAGGATATGTAAATGAATTGATTAATTTTTTGTTAGTTATGTAATAGTCAATGACAAATAATTGTTTAACATACGTTTTCGTCTTGTAAAACCATTTCAATAGTAAATATTGATTTTGGTTTATTACGTTCTAGAACGGTCCAAAGGCGGAGAACACGTTCTTTGAGGGTCCACTCCATCTTAGTTGGATATATATTAGATTTAAAATCCGTCTTTAGTTTCACCCTGCTTAGGTTGATATCTTTCATCGAATTATATTTTTGCTTCAACGTAATTTTCTGCTTTCACCAAAAAGGAAACCATAAATTAGAATAACACAATAGGTAGTTAATATGAATAGTTTTTTGTTGAAAAAATTTTCTTTTAACACTTTTGATAATTCAAATAAAATTTTGAAACAACAATTCTATTTAACTTTTAAAACTAATTCAAGTCAATTCGATGTTGCATAAATATTGAAATATGTAACACAATGAATTCTACCGTCAATGAATTACGTAAGATTATCTTTCTCGGGAAAGCAAAGACTAATTCGAAACCAAGTTAATATATCTTTCAATGATTCCAAATTATGGTCTATTTAGCATTGACCCAAGAAAACATATAAGTGACTTGAATTAATATTAATATTATAATGTATTAATATAATATTAATAATCCTAATCAAAGTGGTATTTAGAACATGTGATCCTAATCTATTGTAAAAATGTCACCCCACATCTATTCCTCACTCCGTACTTGTACTTTCCATGTGTTCCATCACAGTTTTATTGTAATCGATATGGAGCCTGCAACAAAGTAGACTAAAAACTGTTATTCAAAAAAAAAAAAAGTAGACTAAAAACTATAAAATATGCAAATAAATACTTGAAAGCATAGACTTAAAACTAAGAAAGAACTAAAAAATCAATTAAAACCCACAAACTCTTCAAAGTGAATACCAACAGAATTTATCAAACACAATAAACTTAAGCTGACGAAACACATACCGTTGTAATCTAAAACTCAGAAACCTATAACTTCATAACATAAAAAAGAAAGATGAACTTTGGATACAAAATAATAAAATATAAAGTAGCGTACAATGAAAGTGTTTATGGTAAAAAGAAAGGTAGTAAAACCGCAGACCTATATGAAGAGAGGAGCAGCTGAAATACGAAGCGGTCCGGTGAGTAGCAATGGAGTGAAAAGCTACGGCTTGCTGATTTTATAGGAGAATAAATATTAGTGCATGAAGTTCAATCCAAGTGCAATTTAATATCTATTACGAATTAAATCCTGCTACTGATTTGATAAAATCGGATTACAATTAGATTGATTAATTAAAGAATTTTATGAATCCAAACATTCAAATATATTGTAATTAATTAATTTCATTTTAATTATCAATTGGCGGATATACAGGGCAAGGAATGTGTAGTTCTGTCTATTACTTTAAGAACTTGTAGATGACTTTTAATCAATTTCATCCAAATACTTTTGATTAATTAATTTGATATATCCGGTTACTTAAATATATTGTAATTAATTAATTTCATTTTAATTCCTATTAGAAAATGTATTTGGGCAAAAACGTCTTTTAAGACTTCCTTCTTTTTATAGATACATAACAAAATATAAAGTAGCGAACAATCAAAGTATTTAGGGTAAAAAGAAAGGTAGTAAAATCGCATACCTATATGAATAGAGGAGCAACTGAAATACGAAGTAGTCCGGTGAGTAGCAATGGAGTGAAAAGCTAGAGCTTGCTGGTTGTATAGGTGAATAAATATTAGTGTAAGAAGTTCAATCTAAGTGCAATTTAATATCTATTACGAATTAAATCCTACTATTAATTTGATAAAACCGGATTACAATTAGATTGATTAATTAATTAATTTGATAAATAACCTGTAGATGACTTTTAATTAATTACATCCAAATACTTTTGATTAATTAATTTGATATATCCGGTTATTCAAATATATTGTAATTAATTAATTTCATTTTTATTACTATTAAAAAATGTATTTGGGCAAAAATGACTTTTAAAACTTCATTTCTTTATAGATATATAGATATAGATAGTGATTTAATGACGATGTGTATATGAAATATTATCATTTTTTGTTATACTAACTACTATTTATTACTATCTTTTAACTGTAATGAACTAAACTCGACATATATGATATACTTATTTGTCACAATTCTTCTTACAGGAAATTGTTTAGGCCGAATACATAATTTGCACCTCTTTCTTGGCACATAGTTGCTACTATATATCAAAATTTTAATGTATTCTAGCTATTAGCCCTCAATTTAAACGAACGAAACCACATTACCCTTTCTACATAATGTGACAAACAAAGAGTATGAGATTATGTGTGATGGGTGCCGGGACCACAAAAAATAAATTATTGCGCAAAACAAATTTGTAGTTAGCAGTTAGCGAGAATCAAATCCACAAGGAACGGTATTTGGCAACGTTATTCTAAGAAGACGACACATAGCGTGACCTAGAAGTACTCTCGATGGGAATTTGTGGATTAAAACTAAATAAAGCAGGTAACGAAACAATAGGAAACGATGGCTCAACCTATATAGGACAAGACTGAATATCATGGTGATAATGGGATAAGAAATTAATTGCAACAAGACCTAGATTTAGTTATACTAATGCTCATGCACCGTACAGTACTAGCAACTTTTCCTTACTCTGTATGGAGACCGGTCTTCGCGCCACGACCTCACTCTTACTCACTGTGTCTCTCGACTTTACATCGAGAGCTTGCCAATGAATAGTAATAGAAATAAGAAAAGCCTAAATCCTTACTGACGGAAAGTGAAGTACTCCCAACAGGCATGAGATTACCTTTCTCCAGTCTCGGCGGAGACTGTTGTTACTTCATCCCTTTTCAGGCACAATTACAGATGCAAGAATTGAGATTAACAATAATCACAGAGACTTACCAGATGGGTGATCAGTCCAACAATGAGACTAAGTGACGTTCTTACCATTAAACCCTTCAGATGCTGAGATTGATAAAGAGGTCGCCTTGTGAACTTCTGTATTCAATTGCGGTCCTCACACCATATAAACTCAATCTTGACCATTAATTGGTCAAGCCATGAGTTATTTAGCTAGACATGGTGGAATGTAAATGTGCAAAAATATAAAGAGATTGTAAATAAATCATGCTGAGAATATAAAGACTCAAATAAAATGAGAGCAGTTGAAACTGAAAATGAACTTGCAATTAAACTCAAAGATGTTCAAAACTGTAAATCAAAATTCTCAAAAACTAAGGAACGTAGAAAATATAGCTAAACTAAAAGACTGAATGTAAAAATATGAATCTCTGTTGTATTGTCTTGTATATCTTTGTATCTCCCGTATATCCCTTTGAAACGGCCGGCTTTGGTATATATAGGGGAGCGCCCCTCCTTATACTTCTTCTTTACTCACAAATTAGGACTTTTGGCATTTATTTTGACGGATTCAGTTCCTTTTAGTCTGGGTCTCCAAATGGTAGTAAAAATCCTTCCTTTCGTGAGATTAGGAAAGAGATCAAACTTCCATTTAAGATGGCTCTTCCCGAATAGGATTTGCCCGAATTGGGTAACTTTTAGATCTGGATGCGGCGTGCACTGGTATTGATGCCATCTTGGTCGTTCTGAAGTTTTCTGGAATCACCGAGACTAGCTATAGATCCTATTGTCTGTGTCAGGTATCGGTGAGAGGCTCTTTTTCTCCAAATATCGCATGTTTTCTCCAAATTACCTTTAAAACCTGAGAGAGATAGAATAGGAAGTAATAGCGACCATAAAGACTAAAAATATGGTCTCAATAATATGGAAATAAGCACAAAAACAACTGAAAATACAACCCATCAAATCTCGCCACACTTATTCCATACTTGCCCACAAGTACGCATCGAGAATCAGGAAGATCCAAAAACTGCTTAAATAACCTTTGAATAACTAAACAAAGACCAAATTCTTTCACCGAGACTTATATCAAGGCCTTTCATTGACCACCGAGCATTCCGATGTAAGATTATCATCAAGAAGACCTTACTCAAAACTTTACCTGAGAGTATTTACCACATTAAAGCACAAGACATAAAATATTGTTATTATTTATAATTACCTTGATTTAGATTTAAGCGCATCCCGGTGATCATAAGATGACTCCTTCTAAACCTTTTGCATATTTTTACTTTGTGGGATCCTTAGGATTCAACTAGCCAAATTGCTGGGATTTCTTTGAGAATTTAAACATATTTTGCTAGCTTTATTATTGGATTTTTAGATTTTTCAGTCAACTACACACTTTGCCAATCTTTCTTAAGTCCTGTTGCATTCTTATCAACCCTCAATTCCTATGAAAGAGTCTTCACCCAATTTTTAGCCGTTGATAGCTCCTTCTTCTAACTCTCCTCATGAAAGAGTCTTCACCCGATTTTCAGCCATGGATAGCTATTTCTTCTATTGGCCCTATGTAAGAGACAAACAAGGTCGTGAGCCAAGCAGGTCTCGTTTTATCTAAATTGCGGGTTTACAGCAGCAGGCAGCCACTTAGTCTATTACCAATATAGTAAGGTCTTAAAGGAGGATTTTATGATGCACACAGACTAACTAAAATCAAATCAAGGCCAGATTAAAGCACTTTGGACAATAAAATTATGTTACACTTTTCTGCACTCACTGGGACTAAGAAATTTACAAGGTGATTATTAGAAATCTTATTTGGAATATCAATGTTCAACTCAGGTCTCGATATACATTTTAGTTAATTGCGATAGTCCTGTTAGTCATTCAGTTAGTCATTTACATAACATTCCTAATCTTGGTTATCATCACGTCTCAATGACAGGTTAGAGAGCAAAATAAGGTCATTGTAGGGTCAAAATATGAAGCATGAGCCCTTGTGAAATCTTTTTTCTTCAACCGAAAAATATAAAAATATATTAAAAATAAAAAGATTTCAGTAGAAGAAGCAAAAATATAGAAATCCCCTCCCCATACTTAAACCATGCATTGCCCTCAATGCAAAATAAAAAAAACAAGGAAAAGAAAAAAGAAAAGAAGAGAAAAATATAAGAGAGGGCAAATTAAAATGTTACTGTCGTGGTGGAGGAGGAAGGAGGCAAAAGAGACTTAGATGGTTTTGGCCTTTTAGAGCTGTAGCCTTTCGCAGCGCTCCTTGTGAGCATCTTTCTCTTAACAGCGGGAGGTGCAGGTGTGCAGTTGCTCTCCTCATCAGTATCATTCTCGATGGGGGCATCATGGGCACTGGCCCCTCCCTTGGCTTTCTTTTCTTTCTTTATCGGAGTCTCACTGGACTCCTCTCGATAAATGGTGGTAGGGTAGATAGTGGATATTGGCTACATGGCAAGCAGAGTTTTACCGAGAGTGGCGGTGGTGCTGATAGAGGTGGTGGGAGTTGGCACTCCATTGCCTAAGATCATCGTGGTCTTTGGAAGAGTGACCATGGGGGTTGGAGGAGCGATGGTGGTAGCGGTGCGGATGATAGAGGCATCTGGAGCCACGAGAGTGGTGTTCGCTGCTCCGGTAGTAGTGGTGGCGATAGTGGAAAAAGTGGTCACTATTGGGATAGGGGTGGTAATGGTGGTTGAGAAGGGGGCAGTATAGATAAGAATGCTATCGATGACAACCATGGTGGCTGCTGGAGTGATGGTGGTGTTGCTGTCTTGATTGGAGTCCATTGGTGTTTGAAAAGAAAGTTTGTCGGAGAAAAGAAAGAGGTTTTGCTTTAGATGTTTAAAAGAGAGCGTGACTTTTGAGAGTGAGGAGAGGGGTTCAAGTAGGGGTTTTAGGCGTGTGAAAGCAGCTTATAGGTATTAATGGGAGTGTTAGTAATCATGACCCTATTTAGGTACCGAACCATTAAAATCCCCATGATCTACGCATGACTACCCCATCACCCACTGTTCATGCATCAGTCCTCGTGAGCCCCTTTCGTCCCCTATCTCCTCAGTCACATCTCTTGGCGTGTGATGGTTTAGCTTCCATAGAGGGTGTATGGAGACCTAATCCTACAACAAGAATAGAGATAGACATCAGTCCTAGTCTAGATGTATTAAAAACTAACTGAAAGAGGGATAAAGAGTTAGAAATGCTTGGGCTGCCTCCCAAGAGCGCTTTGTTTAACATCGTTGAGCTCGACGTACCACACCAAGATCATGGTGTGGTATCAGCGGTCTTAGTGAGAATTATTTCCTCGGAGTGAGGTTGAAATCCTTCATAGTAAGGCTTGAGACAATGCCCATTGACTTTTAGAATTTTCCCAGTCTTGATGCTTTGTATAATGACTGCTCCATGTGGGGATACTTTAGTCACAATGTAAGGTCCGGCCCATCGAGACCTCAGCTTTCCAGGGAACAACTTGAGTCGAGATTAGAATAAAAGCACTCTCTGTCCTACGTTAAAGGTCTTCTTGGAGGCAAAAAGGTCATGGTGATGCTTAGTGGTCTCTTTGTAGGCCTTGTTCTACTCATAGACATCATGGCAAATTTCCTTGAGTTTATATAGTCGTAACTTTTTGTGTTCTTTGGCCACATCGAGCTTGAAATTGGTCTCTTTAATGGCCCAATACGCCTTATGCTCAATCTCAATAGGTAAATGACACGCTTTCCCATAAACAATTATGTAAGATGATATCCCGATGGTGGCTTTGCATGCTGTGCAAACTGCCCAGAGAGCTTCAAAGAGATGGAGACTTCAGTATTTTCTATTGGGGTTGACTGTTTTCTTTAAAATGAGCTTGACCTCTCTGTTGCACACTTCAGCTTGTCCATTTATCTATGGGTGGTATACCGTAGAAGTTATGTGCTTGACTCCCCATTTGGTCAGTAATGCCTAGATCATCTTATTGCAAAAATGTGTACCGTGATCACTGATGATTAGTCTCGATGTCCCGTATCTGTAGATGATATTATCCTTGATGAAATCTGCTACGGTCCTTCCATCATCCTTCCTGGTTGCCTTGGCTTCTATCCACTTAGAGACATAATCTATTGCTAGGAGGATGTACTTGAACCAATAAGAAGGAGGAAAAGGGCCTATAAAATCAACACCCCAGATATCAAAGATCTCGATGACCAAAATAGGAGTCATCGGGAGCTAATCTCGACGTCTGAGATTACCAATCTGTTGATAGTTGTCGCATGCCTTACAAAACATATAGTAGTCAAAAGATAGGGGGCTAAAAAATCCACACTCAAGAATGCATTGTGCTATTCTCCTCTGCCCAACGTGACCTCCACAAACTTCAGAGTGATATGCTTGTAAGAGTCTCGGTATCTCTTCCCCGTAAATACATCTCCTCAAAACCAGATCATTCCTTTGTCTCCATAGGTAAGGACTATCACAGAAGTACATGATGGCTTCCCTCTTCATTTTCTCTTTATTATTATCCATGAAATCCTCCAGGAACCTCCTATTTGTAAGGAAATTGACAAGGTATGCATACCATGGTGTCTTAGTAACAACAAAGAGACTTTCCCGAAGATATTCATCTTGGAATTCTCTTGGCTCTTCTGAGTTGGTAAGCCAGCTAAGATGATCGGCTACCAAGTTGTCTATCCCCTTTTTTGTCTCTAATGTCGATGTAAAATTCTTGAAGCAAAAGGATCCATCGAATCAGTCTTGGCTTGGCATCCTTCTTGGTCATTAGGTATCTCAAGGCAGTGTGATCTGAGTATACAATGACCTTGGAATAGAGAAGGTAAGAACGAAACTTCTCCAATGCAAAAATGATAACAAGGGGCTCTTTCTCATTCATGGTATAGTTCCGCTAGGCTGCATCGAGAGTCTGAGAGGCATAATAAATGACTTAAGGTTCTCAGCCTACTCGTTGTCCCAATACTACTCCTACTGCCTTAACAATTTCATCGCACATGATCTCAAAGGGCTGGTCCCAATTGGGTGCTTGGATAATGGGCGTAGAGACCAGCATCTTCTTGACGGTGTCAAAGGCTTCCTTGCAAGGATCACCAAACTTAAAGTTAGCATCTTTCTGAAGTAATCAGCATAGGGGCTCGGCGTTCTGGGAAAACTTCTTGATGAACCTGCAATAAAAACCTGCATGCCCAAATAAAGACCTAACTTCCTTTACATAAGTAGGGTAAGCTAAGGACTGAATAACATCAATTTTAGCTTTATCTACCTCAATACCATTCTTAGATACAACATGACCCAATAACATACCCTGGTCTTCCATGAAATGGCATTTTTCATAGCTAAGTACTAAATCAGACTCAATGCAGCATTTAAGAATCTTCCCAAGTTTATCGAGACATGTATCAAATGAATCACCATACACAATAAAGTCATCCATAAATAACTCAATGATGTTTTCCACGTAATCACAATAAATACTCATCATGCCCTCTAGAATGTAGCCGGAGCATTGCAGAGACCAAAAGGCATCCATCTATAAGCAAAGGTGCCAAAGGGACACCTCAATGTTGACTTTTCCTGGTCTTCTAGTGCCACCACGATCTGGTAGAATCCTGACATTCCATTAAGATAGAAAAAATGAGACTTTCTTGCTAGTCTCTCTAGCATCTGATCAATAAATGGTAGCGGGAAACGGTCCCTCTTGGTCATAGCGTTGAGCTTACGTCAGTCGATGCAAACTCTCCATCCATTATGTACTCTCGTTGGGACTAGTTCCCTTGCTTTGTTTATTATCACTGTAATCCTTGTCTTATTTGGAACAACTTGTACCGGACTAACCCACTCATTGTCAGAGATAGGGTAAATAAGGTTAGCCTCCATGAGCTTGATCACTTCCTTCTTCTCAACTTCTATCATAGGAGGATTGAGTCGTCTTTGAGGTTAGGGACAGGTCTGTGCATTTTCCTCCAAATTGATTTTATGCATGCAAGTGGAAGGACTAATCCCCTTGAGGTCGGCTATAGTACATCCAATCGCCTCCTTATGTTGCTGGAGCAAAGAGACCAGTCTTTTCTCTTCATCAGGACTCAATTTACTCGAGATGATCATCGAAAGTGTTTTATTATCCCCAAAGAAAGCATATTAAGGTGACTTGGCAGACTCTTAAGTTCAAGTTCCGGTGGTTGGATGATGGAAGGGGTGAGTTTCTTGAAGGGTTGCAGAGCGAGCTTCGGTCCAAATCTCGAAGTAGATTGAGGTAGATCGAGATCATGAATAGCTTCTTTCACCTTTTCTTCTAAATTAATATCATTGAGACTCTCGATGTCAAGTGCTTCATTCAATGCGGCCAAATACTAATCTGTGAGATTAAGCTCAAAAATTTGTTGGATGATGGGATCAAGGCTATCAATACTGCATAAGCTCATTGAAAGTGGCTACTTCTCCATTGAATTCTATAGTGAGAGAACTATTGTGTACATCGATTTTGGTCTTGGCGATACTCAAGAATGGTCTCCCTAGCAGAAAATATGAGTTGCACTTTCTATCTGCAGCGCACATATCTAGAACATAAAAGTCAGTGTGAAAAAAATCATTTAGCTTAACTAATATGCCCTCCAAGATTCCCTTAGGGTAAACAACAGATCGAGCTGCAAGTTATAAGACAGTCTTGGTCTCCTTAAGAGGCTTGTTGTGGTTAGCGGATATCTACTGGTAGATAGATGAAAGCATGACATTTATAAATGTACCGAGATCATACATAGCTTTTTGAATTCCAACTTGACCTATGGTGCAATTGATCGCGAACGTTCCATGGTCCTTCAGCTTAGGGAGTAATTTGCATTGGATCACGGCAGACACATTTTCCCCCATCACGAATTTATCCAGGTCTTGATGGTTCTTCTTGTTCGTACACATCTCCTTAAGGAACTTCACGTATTTGGGTATTTATCTAATCAAATCGAGCAACAGGATGTTGATGTTGACTTTCCCCAAAGTGTCAAAGATCTCTTTCTCTTCCTTCAGCTTCTTAGTTTTTTCTAGTCTTTCTGGAAAAGGAAGTCTAGTCTCGGTAGAAATCACAAGTTCCTCTAGATCATCAGGAATTACTATGACCTCATCCTCTATTTCTGCTCTCGGTGGTTTCGATTGAGTCTCTTTCTTCCCCCTTGGTGAGATCGCACTGACATTCTCTTTTGGATTTTCCTCAATTTAGGATAGAAGTCTCCCCATATTCTCGATCTTAGAGAGAGTGCTATTTGGGCCACTATTTTTCCAGGAGTGAGCACAGGCTTTTCGGTGACCCTTGGAACGATGATGACTTATTGTTCTGACCTCGTACGATCTAGGTGTTCTATTCTACGAAGGTTGAATCACGTTTTGCAAGTACTTTTTTGATGATTTCAGGCCCTTGGCGGCACTTAAATATCTTTCGCATGCATTTAGGAATAGTCGTTTCCTTTCGCTCGCGTGCAGTAATTTCTTTTGTGATTTTCTATAAGATCTGAGCTATCCGAAATGTCAAGAATAGCCTTAATCGGATAACCGTAGTGAAAGATATAGGCATTGGAAGTCAGAACCCTAAATCTGCCCTAATTAGCCAAAACCCTACAAAACCATAATTAATTAACAAAAACCCTAATTAATTAACACTAAACCTAATTAACCTAAACCCTAGCCCCCTAGCCCCTTTTGGCTACCAGTCACCCTGGTGGCGGTCCCCGCCGCTGAGGTGGCGTTCACCGCCATCGAGGTGGCCACCCCCGCCATTTGTGCCAGCAGCCACAGCCACTGTTATGGCAGTGGAAGCTACTGTCATGGCGGTGACCGCCGCCTTTATGGTGGTCACCACCGTGACGGTGGCAGTTGCCTTGGCACGGCCTGTTTCAGACCCTGCCACCTTGTTTTCTCTCCCCTCTTGTGATTTGGCCACGTATTTTTCCCGAAAATTTGCCTAAGTTGGTGGATTTTTATGTGTGAGGGTATTTAAAGCAATTCAAGGGAGAAAGAGAGAGACTTTTTTCCGGATTGAGAATTTAGAAATCATTTTAGAGAGAAAATTGAAGAATAAGAGAGAGACAGGGAAGAACTAGAGAGAGAAAGCTTAAGAAAAGCTAGAATCTGGGTTTAATCCTCTCTAATCTTGATTCTTAGTTTTTCTTGGGGTTGATCTCGTAGCTTAAACACTAAAATCTACAAGAAATCATAGGTTAAAATGGTTTAAATAGGGTTTTAGACACTTTTCCTAAATACCACCCAAACAATCTGTCACTATTTTTGTTGCTATTTTCGTCACTGTTTCCGTCGGAATATCATCAAAAGCTTGCCAAACGTCCGATTCAAGTCTCCCGAGTTAGATTCACAGCCTAGAGGTATCAAAACTGAGTTCCCTTGATCTATTACTTCATTTGTTGTCTTTTGTTGCTGTTTTTGCTGCTTTTGGTGCTGTTTCTTGGTTTTCCCTTGGTGTTCTTGGAAAATCGTTGGAAAATAATCTGACCTCTATAGGGATAGCCTTCACCTCTACCCCTATAGACTTGGCTGCTACTGTTATAGCGGTGAAGGCTATAGCTATGGAGGTGAACTCTACCCTTATAGAGGTCACGTTATTTCTTTTTTTTTGGGTATTTTCTTACCCAAATCCATAAAATCAACATTATTTGAGTATTTTGAGTCCAGATCTATTGAAATATAGTTGATTACGACTTAAAACTTTAATGATTCTGAGTTTATGGATGCAAAAACACTGATTTCCCCCTAAAAATGGTTTGGCGCGGCAAAGGCTATAGTGACAGCCTTGATCGCCGCCGCTATAGCCTTCACCGCTGCCACCATGGCGGTCAAGGCTATAGCAGTGGCGATTAAGGTTGTCACCAAAGCCTTTTGTCGCCAAAAGCTATTTTTAGGCCTTTTTCGCCGTTTTCTTTCGTTTTCGACCCCGATTTCAACCTGAAAAATTTCCCAAAAATTATGAATAATCTGAAATTGTTTTTATTAATTTTATTCTGTTTTTACGTTTTATTTTTTTTATTTTTTTATTTGATTTAATATGCATTTTAATGACTTAAAAATTGTATTTTTAACTAAATAAATCTACATAAATTGTTTTCTACCAACAAAAAAAACCAAAAATATTCTAAACATATTAAATCTTCTTTTAGGATATTTAGTTAATTTATTTCACCTTTTTAGGTAGCTTAGATAATTAATTAATGTCCGAAAATTGTGTTTTGTCCCAAAAAATAAACAAAAATACGTTTTCTTCATGCTATGTGTTTATTTTCCGCATTTATTTATTCATGCTTTATTTATGATTACTCCCGTATTTCTATTCTCTTGTTTAGAGCCGCATCCGAGTCGTTAAGCTTGGTTAAAACCCGGTTTCGCCCGTTTATTTATTTATCGCCTTATTTATTTCCTCGCATTAAAAAAATGTATAGGTATTCGTAAAGCCTTGTAATAATTTTTTCTTCTTGCTTTGTTTATTTATCACTTTCCGTGTGATGTATGGCATAGTAACCAAAAACACCAAACAATAATCGGATCAAATCGCATAAGAACTAAGGTCATGTTTATAAAAATATAATCGGCTTGATTTAAAAATTGAAAAGTAAGCAACTTCATCCAAACCTACAATCTCTGTTTTAAGGTACGGTCCAACCACCTGGTGCGAATATCGTTCCCAAATTCTCGGTGGAGCTTAACCAAGTGGCGACTCTATCTTAAAATATAGGATTCTAAGTCTCGTATCCCTTAACCCATAAATTGGACCAAATTTCAACATTAACATGATTTTCTATTATCGTTTCCATGACGCTAAAATAAGGAATACCCCTTAGCACGCTTCACAGCACTCGTTGTTTCTCCACCCCAGGCCAAAGAGCATTAAAGCTTATCGTGCGGCTGAGCGGATCAGGGATCCTCGGCTTACAGTGGCGACTCTGCTGGGGATTTTTATTTAACTTAAAATTTGACAAATCGCTCTCATTTTCAAACTTTGGTTAACGGATTATGATGATGTGCCTAAATCATTTTTAAATCAATGCTTTATTTCTTATGCATTTTTATCCACCGTTTAGTTAGATTCTAAGTCTTAAGGTGCCATTTTATCACCCCCATGAAGTTCACTTGTATACCTCCTGCCCGCCAGGAATTGGGGATATCTGTGGGTGGAACACTCGTTTTAACCAATGTGTAATTCCCTCGGTCACACTCATTTGAGGAGTGAATGAGTTACATGGAATCAAGGTAAACGAGACCCTTCTACAGTGTTGTTCACGACACCAACAATTTGAGACTATGAACCAATATAAAACTAGCTATAGGAACTTCCCTTTAGGCTCACCGAAACATTCTAGATTTAGGTCACATACTCTCTTGCTGTTTCCTGGTGCTAGAGTTACCCCTAGACTATGAATTGGCATTACGCAGGAGTTATAAGGTTGGAAGAGGTTTATTTGCTTTCGTGTGCTACTTGTGTTGTGCTCATACATACGCACCTCATGCATAGGCCACCTATGGCCGACCTCTATTTTCGATTTTTGCTTACCTCTACTCTCCCCTCACTTAAAGGGGGAATTTAACAAAATGCCTGAGATCGTTTAAATCCTAATGACCCCGTACCTAGTTCGCTAGGAATAGCGAGGAGTTTGACGTCTCACACATTTTAAGGTTAAGCTTCGCATCATAAGCTCTTCTGCTATATACCTCTCTAAGCCACCCGTATATATGGGATTCATCACTTGAATATTTATGTTATCATCCATCTCATTCATGGTTCGATTCGGGCTGATCATCTTCTGATTTGTAAGTTAGACCAAGGCACCGCTCCCGTCAGATTTGATCATCATCTAGTTTTGTTTCAAGCTTAGTTTCAGAATCTATTTCTTTCCGATATGTCTGATTTACTACCGGTGGATAGGGTTCCATCCGAAATTTCTTCTTCTCCTCCTTTCCTCCCGCCTGATTTGGGTCAGGATCCTTTGAGTTCCAAGATTGCAAATGCTTTGTCAGTATTTCTCCAATTCGATCAGTTCTGAGATGCAATTCAGGGGCAGATCCAAGATTCGGTCCGTGCAATTTTAGAAGAGAAAAGAAGTGTCTAAAGGATTTCGATGATTGGTATTCAAGCTCGGGGATAACTAGAGGTTGCTCAAAGTGGTTCAGTTCAGTCTTCTGTTCAACCAATCTAACCGATTCAGTGTGTGCAGCAGCCTACTCAATCTCCGCCTATCCCATTTTAGTTTGGTCAGGATATCATGCAATCTCAATCGCCTATATTTGCTTATCCAACCCAAGCTCCAGACGATACCTTCAAGCCTAATTTTTGCACTACTATGAGCCAGCTTCCGCTAACCCTAATAACCCCAGATCAATTTCAGCCTGCTCAATCAATTTCTCCTAGCCAGTCCCGATCCGGTCTATTCTAACTAGATTAGAATTTAGCTCGACCTCAAATATCGCTAAAGTCCTCTATTCCTGCTCCTCCATAATTTACTGTTACTCTGAGAGGGGTTGCTTACCCACAAAACCCCTTTAAAACTAATCTGCAAGTTAACTCTCCAGTCGAACCCTCATCTATTGCTTCACCATTCCAGCTTGGTAAACCCCATCCCTCTAGCGACCAGGTCATGCAACCTTCAAGCATGACACCTAAAATTAAAGCTTCCGTGCATTGGTTAGTGCGTCATTCATCCAGCGACCAGGTTGTGCAATCCTCGGGCATAACGCTTAAAGTGGGGGCTCTGCTGCATAAGTTCCTACTCTTTAGCTCCAAAGAGAGTCAAAAAGAAGAGCTCAAAGAGTATGAAGGACCTCGTGTTGTCCCATCGCGGGCCGAGGTGAAGAAGAGTCTTTTATGAGCTAGTAAGTTAAATCTCAGATCGTCCCCTCAGGATCGGATGATTGTTTAGGCACCAGTTGTAACAGCTCCCAAGGTTAACCCAGAGAATGTTGTAAATCCATCCTCCTCGGAACCCTTCACAAGCATAGGCCCCCTCAGGAGGAGGAGAAGCATAACTTTTACGCGTATCATGTCAAAAGAGGCCACCACACCAATGAATGTCAGAGGTTGAATCAAGACATCTATCATTCAGCGACGGAAGGAAAGATAGTTGAGCCCGAAAATGCATTTAACCATCAGGATTCACCTCCGCTTTTTGGCTCACGGAAGGGAGTTAGAGGTCCGCAAGATATCATTAGAGCCTTCTTTTCCAAAGGCAAGAGTCCCGTAAGGTCTCTAGTGGATAAAGGAGACAATTCATCAGCCGAGCACATGGAAGTATTGGATTTTAACTTGGGCGACGTGCCAATTAAACCTACCGAAGGTGCTTAATCTACCAGCACCATAACTCAAGACCCTCTGCCTGTGGAGGCTACCTATCTATCTGTTATGTAATTTTCTTTTTTCTAGCATCCAGATGTGAACTATTATGCCTTTAAGGCACTTTTAACTTAATGAAAGACTCTCTGTTTTTGCTTATCTATTTGATGTTTCGCCCCCGATGGGTCCACGCATTCATTTCTTCACAAGCACAATGGTTCAGTATTCATGACGTTTCTTTAACTGAAATAAGTTTGAGTACAGATGATAAATGGTAACCACTTTCTAATAACCTAACCTTTGAAAGAAAATGAGAGAGATCGAGTGCTTAAAGAGCATGATAACACTTTCGCGTAGTCATGCCTAGACACCAGGGTTCATCATCAAATTCCCGAGCATTTTATCTCCATACAGCAAAAGAAGCTCAGTACTGCCTTGGATAGATCTAATATGTCAATCAGTCCATCGCCGGCCTCGCGACTATGTTCGAACCATTTTCGAGCTACAAAAAAAATGTCATCCTATAATAAAGAAAGAATATCGTCGGATCGTCTTCGACAGAGTTACGGCTTATCTTTTCTTTGCCCACCCATTCTCAAATTTCCCACCCCCATACGACATTGCCTGTTCCTACTACACTATCTCTTCCACTTCTCCAAACCTTCCTTGTTGCTCTCCTTCTTATCCATTCTCAGCAAAGGGGACACATATGATCGATAAGATTTAACCCTCATCAGCATAGGGGGAATCCGACCCTTTTCACCAAAATTACCATCGAGAAGATGGCCAAGTTCTTTGAGAAATGAGTACTTGCTCTATATAGCCTACCTGATTACATCATCTTAGTTATTCGAGTTTTAGTCCTGAAGGGCACTCCCGAATCGATAAAAAATTTGGGCCCCAGCCCCACAGATCTTCATCATGTTACCCACGAGCTAGTGGTACAACTAAAACCAAGAGTCGTGTTGAACCTAGTGTCAAAGAGACCCCCATGGACCAAGGCGCAGCCTGAGTAGCTTAAACAGTTTTCAGATATATTAAATGTACATAGCAACGAGGAAGAACAACCAAGTCAAGCGTCAGAGGCACCGTCGAAAGCCAACATTCTAATTCTGAAGCAAGCAAAGCCTGCTAACACCAACCCAAGGGGGAAGTTCCAACCAGATTAGGTAGGACTTCATGTGTTCAGAAATATGCTCGATCCAAGGGGCATGATTATCAATGGTAATGAGTTCGTAAACCCTATCAATCAAATTAGGTCGAAGCGTTATCATAGCTAACCAAAAGAATTAAATCTAGAAAAGTGGCATATAAAAAGCATGTATAAATAAATCACCCGACGAGTGGTCCTCTACTGCTCGGGCAAAAATTAAGGTGTATCTCGCTGATTGGTATTCTGTAAACCAGTCAGGAAAAAGTTAGGGTGTAAAATGACCCGCTAGACTGAAAACTCAAAAAGGGTGGCCTAGACAAAAGTTAGGGTAAGGTGAGCCATGAGTTTGTGTTGGCTAGAAAACCTTCATAGGCTAGTTAACTCCAGAGTTTGGGTCAATAAAAATGATTATCAGCATCATGTACTCAAACTTACTTCATTTAAGTGAAATGTCATTTTACTGAATTCTTTATATTTGTGCTTGAATGAATATATTGAGCCCTAAAGTCAAAATGTTGCAAGTAAGTCAAGCATAGTGTTCTGGGCAGTTAACTCAATTCCTTAAAAGAAACAAAAGCAAAGATAAAAGGCAAAAATCCCGATAGACTGAAAAGAATCGAGGTCCATGCAAAAGTCGGGAAAGTCTGCTAGATTGAAAACCCGAAAAGGACGGTCTAGGCAGAAGTTAGGACATAAAAGAAGAATGAGCAAGTCTGATGGGCCCGACACAACATCTGGGTCTATACAAAAATTAAGACAATTAGAACAAAGGTTGCCAACTGCCAACGATCACATCGAGATATCTACATCATTGCTATCAGCATCAGAATGTATGAATATGTTTGCTGGTCTAATAGACTCGAAGGACTCAGATTTCTCCTTCAACCGTGTCCGCTCAATTCTTAATAACAATTGAGCATCTTGATTCCGCAGTATCCTAGTCTTCTGAAACCATCCTTGGTATAATTCATTGGTAGTGATAGCGTCCAGCTATTTGTCATCCTAAACCTTGAAATTCGCTTCATGGTCCCACCTATCTCTGCTTCTCTCAAGTCGATAATCATTTAGGCAAGCAAGAGGGTGTGTAGGAAAATGATAATCTTCCGCTAGGGGCATTCTCATTTCGCCTATACAGTAAGACACTTTTGTGCAATATTTTCCCTGGTCAAATAACTATCGCGCCTAGCATCCATCTAGCGAGTAAATAAAGCAGCCAAACTAATCAATGCAAGAAAGCAATCTCATCAGCCAAACCAAATAAAGCAACCAAAGTATCAAATCCTCAATGTCTTAGGTGAATGCCAAAATACAACAAGAAAAGAAAAGATAAGGTACCTGATGGGTAGCGAGAGAGTGCAGAAGTGTATCAGTCTAGCATGTGTTAATCCTCCCCATCATAATCAGATCTGATGTATCCTACCTCGTCGTCATCCTTGCTCCGCTCACCCTCTATAGTGTCCTCCGCAGGAGTGTGAGATGATATGGGCTTAGATGGAAACTGAGGGCGAGCTGCAGACCACGTGAAAGATATCTTCCTTGTCCTTGTAGCACTATGAGTATATTCCGAGGATCAGGATCTCCTCGCATCAACCATAAAACCCCCGCCATCTCCTCCCATATTCGGGCCTGCACCTTGGCCTTACCCCCTGAGTTGGGCCTAAAGATTATCTCTCTGAATCTGTAGCCTTTGAGCTTGGTTGTTGATCCGCGCCATATCCCAAGAATGTGAGGCCTTCTCCTCCGCATGCTGAGCTCTTTCAAATGCCATCTGGCTCTGATATTCCACCATCTAGCCCTAATATGCTACCATCTGGCCCTAATATTCCGCCAGCTCCCGCTCAGTGCACACTCATCTCTCCTCACTAACCCGAACCCGGTCTTGCTCTATAGCGATAAAAGCCTACACATCAGCAACCGCGAAAATGATTAGCTTTAATAAATCATGCATCATGCATACATTCATAATATTTATTTATTTATTTCTTGCAGGAAATGATGAAAGAAATCAATTACCCCGAAAATGGAATCCTGGGCTAAGACCATGTCCCTCATTGAAAAATATCCTCAGGCTATGCACTCGGCCTCAAAGGCAAGCACCTGCCAGTCAGAGATAAAATCGGACTGATCACCACGGCCAAATAGTAATAAATCATAATTAGAAAAGTGCTTACATGTGTGGTATTGGGAGGAGTAAAGAGAATGGGTATGGTAATCTCCTCGATGCGCTTAACCTCATGCTCCCCTAGCCAGCTCAAAACCCGTACCTCTTACTTCATGGCAAACCCCATAACCCCCTGGACAAATCTACAGGGTGGAATCCCCCCAGTGTGAAGTATCTCCGTGGAAGCCATCTCAGGCCGAAGCTGTGGCCCCTGTGAAGTGTCTTCCTGGCTAGTGTAGCCGGCACTGCTAGTCCCTCTCCTCTTCTTGCGGGACCTAAAAAAGAGCAAGTTAAATGTCAGTCAAGCAGTGAGACAATAGAAAGTCGAAATACATCCTCAGTAGTCAAGTTGTACCTTCTTCTGCAGGGGCAAGAAAACTCCGGGACTGGCGAGATCCTCAGCATCGAAAGGCATACCATCCTGATCCATGGTTATACCACCACCCTTGCCATCCAAGGGGCGCTCATCATCATCATCATCCGAACCATACCCATCACTACCCTCAGTCACCATGCCATCATCTCCAAAATCCTCATGCTTATCAGCTAGGGTCAATCTCTGACAGGCAAGAATAAGCTGGTCGAGGTGAGCGACATAGTCTCGTCCAAGTGAGGCTACTCTCTCTTGGTTACCTTCCATGTATCACGCCTGATCTCTCACGGGAATAAGGTAGGGCCAGAATATACCTGCTAGCACTTTAGGCGGGACTCTCCTCTATAGGGTAACGCTGGTCCTCCACCTTCGGATGTGCTCCCTGAAGTACCACTCTAGGCTTCGGGGGCACTCTAGTATAATGCGGCAGCCGTCTGCCCCACATCGGCCACTAGCTCCTCCTCGGATCTCTCTAATATGGTCATAGTATGGCAACCTCCTCAATGGCTCCTCGCTGAGCTGAAAAATAACAACAAATCACTGTAAGTATCTCTCCTTTTATCCATATAATTTCAAACTAAATGCTTAAATTAAATGTGCAAGAATAGATATTATTACCCAGTGATGGCGAAGTTGCCTCAGATAATCCCTGTACCAGGCATGCCCATGGGTGTCCTTATCCTTCCACTCTACCATCCACCGGGCTATGTAGTGGGAGCCATCCAGGGGCTGGCCGTATAACCCAGGCAGCGTGATGACTCTATAAGCGTATGCCAATACCTGTAAAAAGAATGATAAATTCAGTGCATAACTAGAATAATTATTTCAGATTTTCTAGTGGGTGGAATTCTTAACCTGAATCCAAAAGGCCCTGGCCTTAAAATTGCCAATGTCTCCGCGAGCCGAGCAGTCAAGGGTGAAATACATCTGCCCAACCATGGCCCGAGGCCAATTCCACTCCCAAAAAGTGGTCATGTCCTCAAGAGCGCTAAGTAAGCCCATGGTAACCATGCTCGAAGAAGTGGGAAAGAATAGGGTGGTGAGCAAGGTAATGATAAAGGACCGCAAATACTGAATCAGCTGGTCGCCACCAATATTAGTCACCTTGGTCCAATACGCCTCAAGTGTGACATACTTGAGCCTCTCTTTCCTTAGGGGAGCAAGCCCGAGAAGCATCTCTACTCGAGCTCGAGAAGCCGACTAGTCGTAGGAACGGTCGAGATATAAGTCAAAATGAATAACTCTCCCTCCCCATCGGAGCCCCGTCGTCGCTGCTACATCGAAAGGGGTGATGGTCAGCTCCCTGACTGGCAAATGAAATGTATAGGTGGTCTCACTTAACCTTTTAGCCAAGCATGCCATGACGGTCTGGCTCATGGGCTTATGCCCCATCAGCAAAGCCTCAAGTAATGGCACCAGACCCGTATTCAGAATAGCCTCGACTAGCAAAAAGTCTTGGGTTGCTCAGACCTTAGCTTTTATCTTAACCTACCACTTGGCATACCGGCTCATAGACCCTATAGTTTTATAGTGATGAGTCTGCAAAATTTTCAATGTCAAGAATTAGCACCGAAAAAGGTAAAATGGAAGTAATTATACAAATTAAATAAAAGAGAGCCAATTTTCAGCACCTAGATCACCTCGGAACCAAATTTTGACATCAAAATTAGATTCAAGACAAAAGATTAGCTTAGGTAACCCCCCTCCTTTTTCTTTTCAGGCCCATCGGTGATGGCCCTGCTGCCATCGCCGTAGCAGCGGCGTTCACCGCTATAGCGGCAGCGGTGACCGCTGCCCCTATAGCGGTGGCGGCTTAGGCTCCCACTTTCATCTCTTGGGCTCGTCGGTGATTGCTTCACTACCGCCACCACCATCATGGCAGCATTCACCACCGCCTAGATAGCGTCCACCGCTATAGCGGCAGTGGTGACCACTGCCCCTATAGCGGTGGCACTGGCGTCGGCTTTAAGCCGCCCTCAACATCCCTTTCTCCCTAAAATCCAAAATTGCACCCGAATCTCGGTCCAAATGAAGCTAAATCAGTCCCTAAACAATCCTAATACAGTTCTAAACCATTTTTATCAACAATTTCATAAAAAATCCAAGCCTAAAAGCCTAAAATTTCAAAGTTAGACCATGAGCATAAAGTGCAAAATATAAAATTTTGAGCGGGTTTTAGTTATTACCTAAAGAGTTGAGGCATGGCCATTCAAATCCGTGTACATCCGGGGTTGTGAGTAAGGAGTATACCCCAAATACTTGTCTTCTCGGCAAGGTCCATACGCTTGGGCAACCGAAAGAGTGCGTAAATCGTGGCTAGTCACGCCTAAGGAGCTATGGCCAATCCTACCGGATCCCTTCTTAATCATTTTGGCTCGACAACTCAAAGAAATTGAGCCGATTTGGGTTGTATAGAAAGGAAAAGAAAAGAATGCAAAAGGAAGGGAATGGAAATGGAGAAGTGCAGGAATGAAAAGGAAAAGGAAAGAAAAGAAGGAAGTAAAAGAAAGAAAGGAAAAGGAATATATTCCTTTTTGTCTTTTTATTGCATGAAATATTCTCTAGAATATTCCTTTTTGCAAGGGGCAAAGTTCTCCGATCGGTTATTTCTTTTCGAACCGCGAATATCCTTAAACTCAATTTATATATTTCATCTGCCATTTTTATTGCTTAATTGAAGGGGCAAAAAATTTTTGTTCCACAAAATCATTTAAACAATAAAAAATTCAATTTCTATGACTTACTAATGCTTCAACACTACCTTGACAGGTAAGCTGTACGGTGATCCTTTTGGGGCATTTCACTATAACCTCCCAAATCTCTAGGGGCACCTCAATACAAACGACCAATCCGAGAATCCAAAAACTCAAAAGCCCAAGCCCATGCTTGGCAAAACCCTAAAAAGTCCAAGCTCAAGCTTGGCAAAACCCTCAAAAGCCCAAGCTCATGCTTGGCAAAACGTCAAAGCTCAAGCTCATGCTTGGCAATCCCTCAAAACCCCAAGCTCATGCTTGGCAATCCCTAAAAAGCCCAAGCCCGTGCTTGGCAAAACCTCAAATGCCTAAGCTCATGCTTGGCAATCCCTTAAAAGCCCAGGCCCGTGCTTGGTAAACCTCATAAGCCTAGGCTCATGCTTGGCAAAACCCTGAAAAGCCCAAGCCCGTGCTTGGTAAAACCCTCAAAAGCCTAGGCTCATGCTTGGCAAAACCCTAAAAAGCCTAAGCTCATACTTGATAATCCCTCAAAAGCCCAAGCTCATGCTTGGCAATCCATCAAAAGCCTAAGCCCGTGCTTGGCAATCCATCAAAAGCCCAAGCCAGCACTTAGCAAGCGTCAATTCTCTTAACAGGTATACCGAATCAAATCATCCTAGTCAGAATCTTATTCTTGAAAAGTCTGTTGACGGCAACCCTAGTAGACAACTAGTTCAAGAATTCGCACCTCAGGTATAACCCTCTATCCCTTACTCTTTCATGAGATCACACTTGGCCCGCCAAGTGGTAATCTCCCGAGGGGCAGCCTATGAGCACGGGCTTTTCGGTGACCCTTGGAACGATGATGACTTATTGTTCTAACCTCGTACGGTCTAGGTGTTCTATTCTTGGAAGGTTGAATCATGTTTGTCAAGTACTTTTTTGATGATTTCAAACCTTTGGCGGCACTTATATATCTTTCACATGCATTTAGGATTAGCCGTTTCCTTTCGCTCGCGCACGGTAATTTGTTTTGTGATTTTCTACAAGATTCGAACATTTTCAATGAGTCTCGTTTATACCATTGGATTCCTGACTCTCCGAGCTTTTCGAAATGTCAAGAATTGGCTAATCGGATAACTGTAGTGAAAGATATAGGCGTTGGAAGTCAAAACCCTAAATCTACCCTAATTAGCCAAAACCCTACAAAAACCCTAATTAATTGCCCAAAACCCTAACTAATTAACAAAAACCCAAATTAATTAACCCTAAACCTAATTAGCCTAAACCCTAGTCCCTTTTGGCTGCCACCACAACCGGCGGCGGTGGCGACAACCTGCCCTCCGGCGACGGTGGCAGCCACCCTTATTGCGGTCACCGCCGCTGTGGTGGCGTTCACTGCCACCCTTTATAGCGGTGAACGCCATCGGGGTGGCCACCCCCGCTGTTTGTGGCAGTAGCCACCCTCACTGTTTATGGCAGTAGCCACCGCCCCTATTATGGCGGTGGAAGCTTCTGTCACGGCGGTGACCGCTACCTTTATGGCGGTCATCATCGTGATGGTGGCGGTTGCCTTAGCACAGCCTATTTTAGACCGTGCCACCTCATTTTCTCTTCCCTCTTGCGATTTGGCCACATATTTTTCTCAAAAATTTGCCTAAGTCGGTGGATTTTTATGTATGAGGGTATTTAAAGTAATTCAAGGGAGAGAGAGAGACTTTTTTTTCCGGATTGGGAATTTAGAAATCATTTTAGAGAGAAAACTGAAGAGCAAGAGAGAGAAAGGGAAGAACTAGAGAGAGAAAGCTTAAGAAAAGCTAGAATTCCAGTTTAATCCTCTCTAATCTTGATTCTTAGTTATTCTTGGGCTTGATCTCGTAGCTTAAACACTAAAATCTATTAGAAATCCTAGGTTAAAATAGATTAAATAGGGTTTTAGAGACTTTTCCTAAATACCACCCAAGCAACATGTCACTATTTCTGTTGCTATTTTCGTCTCTGTTTCCATCGGAAAATCATGAAAAGCTTGCCAAACTTCCGATTTGAGTCTTTCGAGTTAGATTCACGGCCTAGAGGTAACAAAACTGAGTTTCTTGATCTTTTCCTTCATTTATTGTCTTTTGTTGTTATTTTTGCTGCTTTTGGTGTTCTTTTTTGGTTTTTCCTTGGTGTTCTTGGAAAATCGTCAGAAAATAAGATGACCTCTACAGGGATAGCCTTCACCTCTACCCCTATAGCCTTGGCCGCTACTTTTATAGCGGTGAAGGCTATAGCTATGGAGGTGAACGCTACCCCTATAGAGGTCCCGTTATTTCTTACATTATTTTGGGTATTTTCTTACCCAAATCCATAAAATCAACATTATTTGAGAAGGAATATCCCTTAGCATACTTCACAGCACTCGTTGTTTCTCCGTTCCATGCCGAAGAGCATTAAAGCTTGCCGTTCGGGTGAGGGGATCAGGGGTCATCGGCTCACATCAGGTTTGAGAAGTTACCTTGTAGTCCTTGTATCTAATTGTCTACTAGGTCAAACTGCTTATTGGAACCCTCAACGAGAGTTGTAAAAAGCTCATAAGGGTTATATTCTGGCTGCTGAGGTAGGTTGGGCTGGACTTCTTAAGGAGGCCTCGGTATGATTGCATTCTACTAATTTCTCACCATGAGCTGATTCTAAGGTCACTGTGGTTATTGGCGGTCGTTATTTCCCCAAGTGAGTGCTGGATGATCCTATTTGATTCCTTTATGGTGGCGGGATGCATAGCTGCTTATTGCTCTGATTGACATAATTACTATAATTACTGTAGTTCCTATAGTTAATATAATTACTATAGTTGCTATAGTTCCCCATGGCATAGACTTACTCAAATTCAGGGTCTCCTATGCGAGGACATTCATCAGTAGCATGAGTAGTCTTTTTGCATAGTTCACACTCCTTCGTGACCTCGGTCTGGATAGCTATTTTATGCACAAGTTCAGCGAGTCTTTCTATTTTATCATTGAGATCATAAGAGTTAACCCCATTGATAGGTCTCGATGTAGATTTTCTGTCTTGACCGCCAAATTATTGAGCAGTTTCTGCCATAGTCTTTATGATTTCTAAAGCTAGAGTTGGGGTCTTATTAATGAGAGCAACCCCTCTAGCGGACCACATAGAGAATGGGAGTCCTTTGTAGAATGTTTGGACTAAGGCTTGATCAGTGAATCTATGAGGTGGACAGGCTGCCAATAGGTGTTGGAATCTTTCATAATACTCATGGAGACTCTCTGTGTCTTTCATCATAGCTAAACATATCTGCCTTTATAAAGCGGTAACTCTCAATGCTGGAAAGTATCTGTCAAGAAAGACTCTTGACATCTGTTCTTACGATGTTATTGATCTTGGTTTCAGGTGGCAAAACTAGTCATTGGCCGAGTCCTCTAGAGAGAAAGAAAAGGACTTCAATTTCGCAAGGTTTAGATCGACCTTGGGAGGTTTCATGGAACACACCACCAAGTGGAATTTCCGTAAATGTTTGTAAGGGTCATCAGTGGCCCTTCCGGCGAACTTGGGTAAGCTATGGACAAACCTAGATCTCATCTCAAAATTGTTATCTTCAATTTCTTCTGGATAACTGATACAGAAAGGTTGTTTGTTCACCGAGTCCCGTGTAAGGTCTTGAATTGACTGCTCTTCATAAGCCATGGTCACGATAGCTATTTCAGGTTCTAATTTTGAGTCAGTCGAATAGTCAGACAGTCCTTCTATAGTGATTTGATTATCGTTGGGTCCATTTGAAGTCTCTGCCTGATGTTTTAAATCCCTATGCTCTCGGGCTTACTTAGCATGAGCGCTATTAGATCTTTTGATTTCTGGATAGTAGAGGAATTCACTACCATGACCTGTGGCTCTGGTCAAACATGTTGAACAACTAGTCAAAAGAAATCGTTCCCCGATAAAGGCGCCAAAATTTGATGGGTGTTGAGACCATAAAAAATAAATCCCTACACAAAACAAACTTGTAATTAGCGGTGAGCGGGAGTCAAATCCATAAGGAACAGTATTTGACAATTTTATTCTAAGAAGATGACATACAACGTGACCTAGAAGTACTCTCGATGGGAATTTGTGGATTAAAACTAAATAAAGCAGGTAATGAAATAATAGGAAATGATGGCTCAACGAATATGGGACAAGACAGAATATCATGGTGATCATGGGATAAGAAATTAATTGCAACGAGACTTAGATTTAGTTGTACTAATACTCATGCACCGTACAGTACTAGCAAATTATCCTTACTGTGTATAGAGATCGGACTTCGCGCCATGACCTTACTCTTACTCATTATGTCTCTCAACTTCGCGCAGAGAGCTCGCCAATGAACAGCAATAGAAATAAGAAAAGCATAAATCCTTACCTAGTGGTAGTGAAACACTCCCAATAGGCATAAGATCACCATTCTCCAGTCTCGACGGAGACTGTTGTTACTTCATCCCTTTTTAGGAACAATTACGAATGAAAGAATTGAGATTAAAAATAATCACAAAGACTTATCAGATGGGTGATTAGTCCAATAGCGAGACTAAGTGATGTTCTTACCATAAAACCCGTCAGACGCCGAGATTGGTAAATAGGTTGCCTTGTAAGTTTCTATATTCAATTGCGGTCTTTACACCATATAAACTTAGTCTTGGCCATTAGAGCTAGACATGGCGGAATGTAAATGTGCAAAAATATAAAGAGACTGTAAATAAATCATGCGAAGAATATAAAGACTGAAATAAAATGAAAGTAGTTTCAAAACTCTAAATCAAAATTCTCAAAAACTAACAAACACAGAAACTATGGCTGAACTAAAAGACTGAATGAAAAAATATGAATCTCTGTGTGTATTGTCTTGTATATCTCTATATCTCCTATATATCCCTTTGAAACGGCCGGCCTTGGTATATATAGCTGAGCGCCCCTCCTTATTCTTCTTCTTTAGTGACAAATTAGGACTATCGTCATTTATTTTGATGGATTCATTTCCTTTTAGTCTTGGTCTCAAATGGTAGTAAAAATCCTTCCTTTTATGAGATTAGGAAAGAGATCGAACTTCGATTTAAGATGCCATCTCAGGTAACTTCCAGATCTAGATGCGCTGTGCATTGGTATTGATGTCATCTTGGTCATTCCAAAGTGTTATCAAATCACCAGGACTAGCTATCGCTCATGCTGTCTGTGTCAGGTATCGGTGAGATGCTCTTTTTCTCCAAATATCGTATGTTTTCTCCGAATTGCCTTTAAAACCTGAAAGAGACAGAAAAGGAAGTAATATCAGCCATAAAGACAAAAAAACATATGAACACCGTACATTCAATATATGATATTATTAGGAAGTACAGAAACTCCTTCTCATGGAACGTAACCCTAGCCGCACCCTAGCCGCACCCTTCCCCAGCCGCACCCTACCCGCTCCCTTCCCCAGCCGCACCCTACCCGCACCCTTCCCCAGCCGCCGCCTTCACCGCCGACCGCCACTGAACCGATCGGTGAGCAACCATCGCCAGCCACAATATCGAAACCCTATGCCTCCCCGCAATCGCCACTCCCAAATCCCTAACCCCCCAAAAATTTACTTTGAGAATTTCCCAAATCACTTTGATGCAGCGGCTATGAAGAGAATGTTCAATAGGTATGGGGTGTATGGCTGGGTCTATATTGCCCGGAAAAGGAATGCGAAGAACCTTAATTTTGGGTTCATCACACTCAATGGATCTATGCGGATACAGGAAGCGTTGGAAGCGCTGAATATGATAGCGATTGGTGCGATAAGACTCAAAGCTTTCAAAGCTAGGTATGATAAATCGAAAACAGCCCCTCAAGCATGGTCTAATCCTGTGGTACCTGTTCAGAAGCCGATATTCAGAGACTCCCCTCAAGATCATCGGTCCTTTATGGATGTTGTGGCGAATCAAGCCCCACGAGAAGAGTCGACCATCAACCCGATCTAGGTGGCATCATCTCCTATTGTACCTGCTGAATCAATACTGAAAAGTGAGGTAGTGGTTAAATCTGCACCTTGGAAACCAAAATCTTGTTTGGTTAAACTTAACAATATTTCTCACATCTGTAATCTACAAGATCTTCTGAGCGATCACGGTTTTGAGTTTGAATTTGCTGCTCCTGTTGGTGGATTTTATGTTATTGTTTCGTTTAGATCAGAAGTGGTTCTTATGGATTTTATGAATGAGGATTGGAAAGTTATAGATCATATTGTGGAGTCAGTTTGTGCACTTCCAGCAGATTTCACGCCGACGGAATGTATTATGTATCTGGATCTCAAGGGAATTCCGCCACCTCTTGTTTGTGAACCTGTGGTGCGGGAACTGGCAGCAAGGTTTGGACGAGTTGTTACGATAGATTGTAATTTTGAAAAACCGGATCGGTTGGATGTAGTATCGTGCCTTGTTTCGGTACCGCTTGGGACAGCCAGTAGGAATCTGACGTTGGCAGTAGGGGATAGAGATATAATGATATACACGAACCTTAGACAGGGAATTGGCTGTCAACACAGTCAAGACTACGGGTATGGATCGGAAGAATGGAGTGAACCAGAGGAGGACCCTTCGGACAGGAGTAGTAGTGAATCATCAGGGAACGAAGAGGAATTTAGATCGGACGAGAATGATGAGATTGTTATGGATAGCAAAAACACAAGTCCGGGTAGTATCCACCCTCCCGGCGATAACCCGTTAATTGGGGGAAATAACGCTTTGGATCCGGATATGGAGAATTCAAGTTCTTCGGGCCCAAACATCCCAAATATGAATAGAATTTTCATTCGTAGGGAAGAAAATGAGCCAACAGTCAGTGAGGAATTAATGACGTTCCGAATCGGAGAGAAGCTTGAGTTGTTCAACGAGCAAAATATGGGCTTGATTATAGAGGCATTGGAAGGACAGCGACGTTGAGAGAGCTGCTGGCCGAACTGGGATATTGTGAGTTTTTATCATGTCTTTGAGTTTTATGAGTTGGAATTGTCGCGGGGGTTTATTGAATGGGGCCAAACAGTTTTTGGTGCGGTCATGTGTTCGTAAGTGGCAGCTTCAGGTTTTCATTCTAGTTGAGACAAAGTCCCTATCGGTTACAGATCAGGTTGTTAGGAAGTTTTGGGGCCATAACGATTTTCATTTTCATTGTATTCCGTCGCATGGCTTGTCAGGCGGTCTACTGATCTCATGGAATTCTAATTTAATTCTTGGCTCGATCACTGCTTCTACAGAAAGATGGTGTCTGCTACATATTGTGTCTAGTCAACTTGAGGTAAATTTAATATGCTTATATGGTCCCCCTATCCCCAGGGATAGGAATCAATTTTGGTGTGATCTGCTGCCCCACATTCAAAACATTGATAATTTGGTGATATGTGGTGATTTTATTGAAGTGTTACATAGTTCTGAGCGAGGTAGAAGTGGGAACACGGGGGTGAGTTCGATGATTAGATTCCAGGAATTTATTAATGAATGTGCTCTCTTTGATTTGCCATTACATGGGCATGACTATACGTGGTCTAATATTTTATCCTTTTCAAGGATTGATCGTGTCTTGGTGTCGTGCAATATTCTTGATAGGTGGCCGGGTCAGAATTTGATGACGGTTGATTCAACGCTATCAGATCACTTTCCGATTATATACCGGTCCCACGCATTGGTATCGGATGGTAAAAAGGTGTTTCGATCATTGAATTATTGGTGTGAAAAGGACGGGTTTCTACCTTTTCTAAGATCGAAGTGGGAGGCAATAGAATTGGCGGATCCGGGGCGCGATATTGATTTTAAACTATGCCGACTATGGAGCTCTATCCGGCATTGGCATCTATCTAATTTTGGTGGGTTAGAGGGAAGAATAAAGAAGCTAGAGGCTCGTATTATATTTTTGACATCCAGTTCGGTGGTCCGACCTTTGGAGGAAGGAAGTAGATCGGAGCTTCACTGTGTGAGATCAGAATTACTTACCTGTAGAAGGAACCTTGAACAAATTCGTCACCAACAATCACGTGTTAACTGGACCTTACTGGGTGATGATAATACAAGTTTTTTTCATAGGATGGCATCAGCGAGGGCTAGGGGGAATCGAATTTCTCAGCTGGAAATTGATGGGGTTGTATCTTCTAATCCGATACTTATTATATCCACGATACGGAATTTTTATTCCCGGCTATTTTCGAAACAAGTGGTGGTGCCGTTTTCTTTGGGCGATTTACATTTCCGTATGGTTGATGCGACGGCCAATGCGCAGCTTGTTGAATCTTTTTCTGAGGCTGAAGTGTGGGACGCAGTGTGTGCTTGTCAAGAAGGTAAGGCGCCGGGGCCGGACGGATTTAATTTCTTCTTCTATAAACGCTTCTGGGAAGACATGAAATCGGATGTGTTAGCTCTGTTTGGCGAATTTTATAGGCATGATCAGCTGCCAAACTCTATTAAGTCGTCTTTTACCGTATTGATCCCTAAAGTCCCGGGGTCATCGTCATTGGGAAACTATAGACCGATTGCCCTTATCCATGGTATATATAAAATTGTGTCGAAAGTACTCGCAAAAAGATTACAGGCTGTGTTGCCTCAGCTGATCTCTGACAACTAGTTTGCTTTTGTCAAAGGCCGTAATATTCATGAATGCTCGTTTATAGCTTCGGAAGTGATCCAATCAATCCACCGCTGTGGTCAGTCTTCTGTGGCACTCAAGCTTGATGTCCACAAAGCATACGATAGTGTTTCTTGGACTTATATTGACTCAGTTTTGAAGAGGATGGGGTTCTCTGATAAGTGGATTAGATGGATGGTGACTTGCAGAGCGAACTCGACAACTTCTATTCCTATCAATGGTAGTCCTACAGATCCGATCTATTTGGGCAGAGGGGTTAAACAAGGTGACCCCATTTCTCCATTTCTTTTTGTCTTAGCAGTGGAAGGTCTTAAACAGCTCATTGACGCAAGTGTCCATAAGGGTATTTTACCTGGGTTTCGTATTCATGGATCAGAGAAGGATATATCTATTCTTCAGTTTGCGGACGATACGATGTGCTTCTTACCTGCAGATGAGTCTATCTTACCTACTTTTATCCGTGTATTACGTTGTTTTGAGTTGATTTTAGGTCTACGAATAAATTTTGTTAAGAGCTCAATCATGGGTATTAACGTGCAGGATGACTTGTTGAATCGGTGTGCGGAGACAATGGGTTGTAAGATCGAAAGATTTCCCATTACTTATCTAGGTGCCCCTCTTAGTACGAGATGCATCCCGGTGTCTTATTGGAACGGGTTGATTGGTAAGTTCCAAAATAGGCTGGCAAGTTGGAAAGGTCAGTGTTTATCATATGCTGGCAGGGTGGTCCTTATAAAATCGGTTCTCTCGTCTATCCTAATCTCTTTGTTATCTTTGAATAAGATGCCGGCCTCTATTAATAATAAGCTTGTACAACTGATGCGTAATTTATTGTGGAAAGGTAAAGCGGACTCTAGCGGGATCTGTAAAGTGAGTTGGGAGACAATTATGCTACCAAAAAATTTAGGTGGACTTTATGTTAGGGATCTAAGACTAGTCAACCGTAGTTTATTGTTGAAATGGATATGGCGGTCTAGAATAGATGGACAGGGATCGTTGTGGTATGAGCTGTGTGTCCGTCGATATGGATTCGATTCACGGAACTCGTTTGAAAATGTTGATAGATCCCGCATTTCGTATGTTTTGCAAGGCATCATATCTTGTTGTGTAAAGAACTCAACCTTCTGGGAGTTTTTTAAATCGAATGGGAGAGTAAAAGTGGGGAACGGGGCGTGCGGTTCTTTTTGGTATGATAATTGGACTGCAAATGTGTCATTATCTGTTCTTTTCACTGATTTGTATCTATTATATAATAGAAAAAGCTGTTCGATTCGGGATGGGTGTCTGTCTATTTCTGAGGGAGCAGCATTATCTAGGCCTTTTTGGAAACGTAGTCTAAGGATTACTAGTAGGGAGAGGTGCTCCCAGATGCGGAATTGGATTTCCCAGTTCTGCCCTGCTATTTTCGGGGGGAATAGGGCTGTCGGCAGCAGGGGGCAGCAGCCACACGTTGGGTCTCAGGTGGTGGCAGATAGATTTGAATGGGATCTGGAAGCTAATAAGGCATTTTCAGCTGCATCTTTTTGTTTAGGGTTCTATAGGACGCCTCAAAGGACTACGCCGGAAACGGATTATATGGTGGTTTGGAATGCGTGTCTTATTCCTAAAGTTAAATTCTTTGGCTGGTTATTGTTACATAGACGTCTCCCAACGAAAGTCTTTCTGGCTTGTCGCGGATGCCAAGCTGTAATGAATGACAAGTGTCCGTTTTGTGATGAGTCCGAAACAATTGATCATGCTTTGTTTCACTGTGTGGGTAGTTATTGTATATGGGTTCAAGCTTTTCTGGTGCTAGGTATTTCAGTAACAATGCCATTCAAGGGGGCTGATTTTCTTGTAGTATAGCGAGCGCATTTTTCCTCAGGGATTGGACAGGAGTTTGGTACGGCTTTATGGTTTATGATTGCGTGGGCTATTTAGAAAAGGCGGAATAAGTTCGTGTTCGAGGGTGTCTTAAGCACAGATGATCACTTGGTGGCAAGCATTCATCTATGCTAGTTCTTTTTCAAGTATCGAAGACGGAATGTTAATTTTGTTGTTTCTGATGTATTTAACTGTCCAGATTTATTTCTAAGCTGTAACTAGCTAGATGGCATCCTTTGGCTAATTCATTGTATAGACAAAGCTCGGGATCAGATTTCATATCTGTATCACCCTTAGGCTGTATCTTTGTTCACTGACGCTCTCATCTTGTGAGCGGTCTTTGGATTACATTAATAAAGAGAGGTAGGTGTTTTGTAGGTAAGCGGGGGCATCAACCTAGTTAGGACGCCCGCCCCGAAATTTTAACCTATCTCAATCTTTTTCCTTCTGGGGAAACACAATGTTTCTCCGGGGGGTTTTCAAAAAAGACAAAAAAAAATATGGTCTCAATGATATGAACATAAGCATAAAAACATGCTAAAAATACAACCCATCAATGTGATTTTTTATCCAAATTACTGTTAGTAGCGGTATCATAAAAATGACAATATTACATTCCAATAAAGATAATTACAAATTATAATGGAAATATTAGATTACAAAATACTACATATGAATAAATATATGTATATACACAAACATTGAACCAAAATAACGTGTTATTGCAGAGGCCTGAAACATTAGTTTCCTTAAGACAATTATTCATCCGCTACGGTTGAGTTTGTCTCCCAGTATACAATCGCAAGCATAGACGAACTCAACCGAGTAAAGAGCAATACACCGGAACCTAAAGCTAGTAGTCTTGCTCGAAAAGGAATGAAAAGAATTGCTAGGAATTTTCTTCATGAAAATAGAAATAAAACTCAAAATCTTATGGCACAAATTAGCACAAAGGCCAAGACATTTCCAAGTTAGTGTATTTTTTACAAGGCTACATGAGTGTGGTTAATATATGAACAGTGACTTTAAAATGGTTAAATTTAGTTTGCTGTACATTAAACTTTGTAACCACTACATAATGGTGATTAACTCATATGTTATGAGAAATGTGAAATATTTATGTACTTTAAAGAGATAAAACTCATTAATCATAAAACATAATGTGGTGATAAAGTGAAGAGACAAAATTGTCTCGGTACTAAAACACCGACGTGGTACATTAAAGTGTGACCGATGTTCAAACTTTGAGATTTCAATTTCTCATTCGCCATTAAATTCGTGTTAGGCATATAATATATCGTTGAAAAGCTCTCAATACAAAGAATACAATGACACATATCATGTTATTCAAGTAATGCCTAAGGTTGATAATGCACATCATTATCAAATATGTCATATTTTCCAACAATCCCCCACGTAATGAAAATTGAAAAATAAAAAGGAGAATTTCAAAATTCAAAGTGGGGATAAAGCTCTTCAGCCAACATTTGCATATGATAGGTAGGGTACAACCTTTGAACCTTCCCTTGTGAAAGTATATTTATTTTACTAGCTGACTAGTAGATACGATATCCTTGAACTATTCTACCATTTGTGTAAACGATGATATACCCACACAAATATCAACACATCACAGTTTTTGGTTCTCATGGTTATATTCTTGATGGTCATGAACATATCCTGGTTCTGCAAGAGTTTTAGATCACTATGCCCTAATAGTATCCATTTAAAGTGTCCCCACTTCACTCTCACATAGGTGATCTCTTTTGCTCAACCATTGATGCACAAAAAATCATTAAAAGCATAGCTTAACCTTAATATATTTTTGTCACGGTTTACATTATAGGAATGGACACGGGGTTACACCCACAATGACCACACTAGGTCTATGCAATTAGATTGTCCCTTTGAATAAAGATCTTAGGATCTCCAATCAAACATGGTTGGGTTTTCCTTCGCATAGCGCCTTAAATATTCATGGGCTTTAGTCTCATTCCCTTTGACGTCTTTTCAAGTTGATCTCGGTTTTAACCCTTTGGCTAGTGGTTTATATTTTTATTTTTATGGATCCACTACGTTATCTTTTGATCCGTTTAAGTCAATAATGATAACTCACATTGAGATCAATTGACTAGTGGTACTATTTTGATGACACATATGTCTCAACGTACCATAATACATAACGTATTATTTCCCCTTTTCACTTAATATGTACAAACATATTTCAAATTAAACATTTTTCATTAATTGAGTTTTTTTGAAAATGCATCTTTTTTGTTTCGTCATTAACTTGGGTCTAATTTGATGTTTGCTGTTATGGGAGTCTCTAATGACCTCCACCACGTTGGTATTTTCCATAAATTTAATAGCAATAAAGAACTTCATCTTTAATTTTCTATTGTCAAATTTTGAAATTTACACTAAATATTTTTTGCGTGTTTCATGCATTGTAATGGGGATAAAACCCCAAACCAGCTCAATGATCGTTAGGCACAACAACAAGCCCAAAACCCGAAGGTTTTTATTTTTCATTAAATCCATAACCAATAGGACCATTTTGTCCATTCTAGCCTTTGACAATTTCAGAATTATTTCCTCTAGAATATGGAATAACATTTGTCATTTCTCACAATTTCACAACCTGAAACATAAACAGATTAAGTCAGTGAAATTGTAAATGATAAGAATCAAATATAGAAGAAAAGAATTTTATAACTAATAAACTATTTTTCATCAAACAACATATTGTTCAAAACAATATTCAAGAATCCATTTTCTTTAATGTATTCCAAACGTCTACGTAACCTACAAAATCTCTTTGGAATATCAGCATAATTGTCCTAAGATTGTTAGTAGCGGTATCAATAAAGATAATTACAAATTACAATGAATATATTAAATTACAAAATATTACATATGAATAAATATATGTATATACACAAACCATGAACCGAAATAATGTGTTATTATGGAGGCCTGAAACAGCAGTTTCCTTAAGACAATTATTCGTCCACTACCGGTGAATTTGTCTCCCAGGATACAACCACAAGTATAGGCGAACTCAACCGAGTGAAGAGCAATATACCAGAACCTAAAGCTAGTAGCCTTGCTCGAAAAGAATGAAAAGAATTGCTAGAAATTTTATTTTTGAAAATAGAAATAAAACTCAAAAGCTTACGGCACAAATTAGGACAAAGGCCAAGACATTTTCAAGTACTTGTATTTTTTACAAGGCTACATGAGTGAGGTTAATATAGGAACAATGACATTAAAATGGTTAAATTTAGTAATGTACATTAAACTTTGTAACCACTACATAATGGTGATTAACTCATATGCTATGAGAAATGTGAAATATTTATGTTCATTAAGGAGATAAAACTCATTAATCATAAAACATAATGTGGTGAGAAAGTCAAGAGATAAAATTATCTGGGTACTGAAACACAGACGTGGTACGTTAAAGTCTGACCGATGTTCAAACTTTGAGATTTCAATTTCTCATTCACCATTAAATTCGTTTTAGGCATATAATATATCGTTGAAAAGCTCTCAATACAAAGAATACAATGACACATTTCATGTTATTCAAGTAATAGCTTTTCCATATTATACTTTAGCCTAAGGTTGATAATGCACATCATTATTAAATATGTCATGTTTTCCAACAATTACAGATGTTAATAGGACACTTACACACGCTTTTGATAAATGATTGTTTTATAGAGATTGAAAAAGCTCATATATAAAGCATTTTATGTTCGGGAGAAATATGCGATTGATGTCGGATAATAAGGACAAATTATATAATAATGATGTAGAGGAAGGAATGCATTGATAGAAAACTGAATCCCGTTGATCATCCACGATAAAGAAAAGTAGCAATATCGAGATCCATTGGTTCCCCGTATGCTGAAAAACCATATTGTAAGTCTAAAATCCATTGATTATACGCATGATGACGAAAAATAGTGTTATCATGATCCACTGACATCGCAACACTAATAGAATGCGACCCTAAAAAAATAACCGCAACCTCTAAGATAGTTATAAAAGGAAATAAGAAACATCTTTCTTATCCAATAATCATGATAATAAAAAGAAACTATCCAATTCTATTACATCAAAGCCTTTGTATAGGCCAATTATCGAAAAGGAAATACAAATCATAAATAAGAAAAATCATTCCTGTCCCCATCGACATCCTTCATGGCCGCTCTTTGCTAAAAAAAAATCATGGTAGAAAGAGTCAATGGAGAGAAACCTTAGCCTCCACCGCCGCACCCCTTCCTACCGTAAACCACTCCAACCACCGTCACTACAACCACTCCAACCCTCCCTTCACCGTCAGCCACCACCACTATCCCTTCCCTGACAGCTGTACCCATCGAAATCACCCATACACTCGCCAAAATAACTTCCGCCATACCACCGCCACCACCGCCAAGCCGCGGATCGCCACCACAACCGCCAGTCCGCTGCCATCACCCATCGCCGAATCCCAGAACATAATCACCGCCTAAACCCTAACCCCAAAACCGCTTCCCACAACCACCACCCAAACCCTAACCCCGAACCCGCCCTCACCAGACTCTATTTTGAAAATTTCCTAAATTCCTACGGAGCAGATTCTATGAGTAGGGTATTCAAGAAACATGGAATTTTGGGACGTGTTTATGTGGCCAGGAAAAAGAATGCCAAGAATCTTAACTTTGGATTTATTACCGTAGACAACTCCCTGCCTGTTCAGGAGACGCTCCACAGGTTGAACTCAGTGAGCATTGGAATTATTCGTGTGCGTGCATTCAAGGCCAAGTTCACGGACTCGGCTGTAGCCCCAATAGCTTGGCATTACCAACCCAAGCCATCTGCAAGACAGATACCTCAACGTCGGGTCAATTTCTGGGAATCACTACGTGGAGACAGATCGTATGCCAAAGTTATGGTAGAACCACAAGTCTCAAATGAGGCATCCTTTGCCATCCATAATTTGATTCCAGCGAACTCACCCAGGGGTCATGATTTTATTACAAATGTGGCCCCTTGGAAAGATAAGTCATGCTTAGTCACTCTAATCCATATCTCGAATATTCGACTCACCTTTGATTTATTGCATGAACATGGATTTGATGTTTCTTTTGCTCCCCCTGTAGGCAAGGATAATGTTATTGTCTCGTTTAATTCAGTACTGGCTATGCAAAATTTTATAGGTAGCGAATGGAAGGTCATGCTGCATATTTTTAAGGCTGTGCAGTTGCTGCCGGCTGATTTTACACCGACAGAATGCATCATGTACCTGGATTTTATGGGAATTCCCCCCACTCTAATTCAAGAGGAGCTAATCAGAACCTAGCGGCCTCCTTTGGCCGTGTTATTTCTGTGGACTTCAATTTTGATTACCCGGACCGTCTAGACGTGGTTTCCTGTCTGGTTTTGGTCCCCTTTGGGACAACCAATCGCTCCTTGAAATTATTAGTGAATACTAAGGAAGTGCTCATTCACACTAATCTGAGACAAGGTGTTGGCTGTGAATATTACGAACATGATGATTCCAAAATCTCCGATGCCCCGTCAGATGCTTCTATTGCTACTTCCAACGATTCGCTCAATTCCTGCTGCCAGGAAGTGGAAATTCCGGATCATATTAGCTCGGATCTCCAAATTATCCCTATCCCAAACCAATCAAATGATAATCTGAGTATTGTCCCGGAATCGAACCCAGCTGCATATGAAACTCATAGGGAGGCGAACAACCTGTGCGGCCAGTCAATCCACAGACGGAAGCCAATCAGCCTGTCACTTCAGTTTCGTCACGACCCGACATTTCTAATATGAATCGGGTGATCATTTTATCTCAGTCAAGGACATTTCTGACCCTCGAAAAAGAGCTGACTATGGAAATGGGGAAAAATTAGGAATATTCTCGGATAGAAATAAAAAAGCTGTTCTGACAACTATGGATAATTTAGTGAACTGATTAGTTCCCACCCATTAAGGTATTTATTTTCTTCTATTATGTTGATGGATTTTTTATGTTGGAATTGTAGAGGAGGTGTCAATAATGGGGCAGAGCAGCAATTTGTCTTTTCTTGCATTCGTAAACACAATCTCAAATTTTTCGTTATGTTAGAAACGAAGATAGAAAGTATCTCTGAGCAAGTAGTCAAACGGTTCTGCGGGCATAACGATTTTGCTTATCACCATATCCCTTCTACTGGTCTTTCGGGCGGAATATTATTTTCTTGAAACTCCTCGTTGCTTTCGGGTTCGGTTATCCACTCTACTCCCCGATGAGTGCTAGTTAAATTTCCCCTTCAGCAGCAAGATCTGCTTGTTCTTAGTCTCTACGCCCCAACAAATCATATGGATAGATATGATTTATGGCAGGAACTTATCCTGATTATTCGCGACTTTTAGATGATTTTGATTTGTGGTGATTTTAATGAGGTGTTACATATGTCGGAGAGGGAAAACGACCGTCCCTACCCATCCATGTCGGCTTTTCAAGACTTTGTATTGCAATCTGAACTCCATGATCTACCCCTCCACGGTCGTGACTACACCTAGTCCAATAGAATTTCGTTCTCTCGCATTGATCGTGTTCTTATTTCAGACGGGACATTGCAGTTCTGGCCTAACTTATTCATATCAACGGTAGACACCACCCTATCTGATCATTTACCGATTTTATTTCGCTCCTTCGTTGCTCACTCAGCCGGCCCAAAACCCTTCAGATCTTTGAACATGTGGTGGGATAAGGTAGATTTTCTGCCTTTTATTCGTAATAAATGGCACCTCATTTGTCAATCCTATGCTCACAAAGACCTATCTTATAAATTGATGAAGTTGGGTCGTGCAATCAGCCCTTGGCACTTGGAAAATTTTGGAAACCTACAGAGAAAGATTGGTGATTTAGAGGAAACAATATTAGCCCTTACTTCGAGTAATGTTCCCCGATCGCTCACTCCAACTCAAAACTCAGAACTAAACCACAATCGTTCTCTCCTTTAGGAAAAGAGGGCTTCTTTGGAAAAATTACGACATCAATAATCAAGAGTGAATTGGACGCTATTAGGTGATAATAATACGTCTTTTTTCCACCGCACCGCTTCAGCCCGATCTCGTAACAATCGTATAACGCAACTGGATATCGAGGGAGTAATTGTCACGGACTTGAAGGTTATTTCAGACGCTATTTGCAGCTATTACGCCCAAATATTCAAGGCTGCCCCTATAATGCCATTCTCTCTTAAGAAGCTACGTTTCAATACTGTTACTTTGCAACAAAACGTAGCTCTTATCGCCCCCTTTCAGGCTGAGGAAATTTGGAATAGTATATGTGCATGTGGTGAGAATAAAGCGCCGGGACGAGATGGCTTCAACTTATTCTTCTACAAAAGGTACTGGGACGATTTAAAGCCCGAATTTATGCAAGTTTTGGACTGTTTTTATGCTACATCTCAGCTCCCAGATTCGGTCAAGACATCCTTCACAGTGCTAATCCCTAAAATTCCAGGTTCTTATTCTCTGAATAACTTTAGGCCTATCTCGCTCATCCATGGTATCTATAAAATTATTGCAAAACTGTTATCGATTCGTCTTCAGGCTGTTCTACCGACTCTTATTTCAAACAATCAATTTGCTTTCATCAAGGGTAGAAGTTTCCATGAGTGTTCTTTTGTGGTTTCTGAGGTAATTCATGACCTCCATGTTAAAAGAAACTAGACTTTCACAAAGCTTTCGATAGTATTTCTTGGACTTATATCGACTCGGTTCTCCAAAGGATGGGTTTTGACCAGAATTGGATTTCATGGTTGTCAAATAGCAGGAAAAAATCCACTACTTCTATCCTAATCAATGGCTCACCAAGCCCTCCTATTCACATCCGTAGGGGGGTCAAACAAGGAGACCGTTTATCGCCTTTTATTTTTATGTTAGCAGTGGAGGGCCTAAAACAGCTCATAGATCGTAGCATTCAAGTAGGCATGCTACCTGGCTTTCGTTTGGAGGATTCCCTTCCAGATATCTCTTTGTTATAGTTCGCTGATGATACAATTTGCTTCCTTCCAGTAGAAGAATCCATAATTCCCAGTTTCATTCGGATCCTGAGGTGTTTTGAACTAATCTCTGGATTGCGTATCAACTACCACAAGAGTGCGATTATGGGAATCCACGTCAATGAAGCCTCCCTAGCCTCCTACGCAGCTCAATTGGGATGCCGAGTGGACAACTTCCTGATAAAATACTTAGGTACACCACTATGTATTAAACAGCCACATATCTCCGATTGGGATCCTTTGATCGCCAAGTTCAAGTCTCGGTTGGCAAATTGGAAAGGAAATTGTCTATCATATGCTGGGCGTACCATACTTATGAAAACGGTACTTTCTTCCCTTCCTATTTACTTAATGTTAATTTTCTGCATGCCTTGCTCTGTATCTTCTACACTAAATCAATTAATGCGCAATCTTTTGTGGCGAGGCGATTCTTCGATCAATGGCATATGCAAAGTAAGCTGGGTTATGATCAATTTACCCTATCACCTTGGGGGTTTGGCAATTCGGGATTTAAAACTTGTTAACTCCACCCTACTCTTCAAATGGATTTAGAGACTAGGAGACCGCAATGATGACTCCTTGTGGTCAATGTACTGTGTTCGGCGTTATGGGGTTAGATCGTGGCATGAAATGATTCTTCTCGACCCCAAGTTTATCTCCCCGTTATGGCGTGGAATTCTAAAATTCTATTTTAAAAATGAGAGAATTTGGTCCTTTTTCTCATCACAGGTGCGTGTACAAGTGGGAGATGGTCAAAACGGGTTGTGCTGGCACGATAATTGGACATCAAACACTCCATTCAAATCACTCTTCCCCGACTTATTTGCTATTTGCAATAGGAAATCCTCAACCATTTTTGATGGGTGTAGCTCTATTTTTTCCAATCGAGCCCAAACTCGTCCTTTTTGGAAAAGAAGCCTTCGCATTACGAACCAAGAACGATGCAATGAACTGAAAACCTGGATATCGATTTCATGCCCAGCGCTCTTCCAAGCTCATGGAATCGTGAACAGCCCCACTTTCTTCCCGAGAGGAGATTGCTTCTTATGGGACATTGGAGTCCAGAAAAAATATTCAGCAGCGTCCTTTTATCATGGATATTATCAACAACGACTATAGCCGAATCCGTCGAGAGACTTCACACTCATTTGGACCTCCCACATGCTTCCCAAGATAAAATTTTTCGGCTGGTTGGTCTTTCATAATAGGTTACCGACACGTGAGTTCCTTTTCCATCGGGGATATCGTATGCTAACTAGCGCATGTTGCCCGTTCTGTCCACTACCTGAGTCATTGGAACACAGCTTTTTTTTATGTCACGCGAATTATAAGATTTGGAGGGATGCATTCCGTTGGCTGGGTATTCAGGTTGTGATGCCAAATGATGGTTACAACTTCCTTCTCTTATGGTGCACATTTTTCAAGCCTGGAATCTCCCGCGATTTTGGTAGGTCTCTCTGGTTCATTATATCATGGAATCTTTGGAAGCGTCGCAACAAGAAGATTTTCCGGGATGAAACTGATGATGGGGATATTTTAATTGCTAGTATTAATTTTTGTTGGTTTCTTTTTCATTCCTATAAGCGCTATGTTAGCCTTTCGGTTTCTGATTTGTTTACGAACCCGAGGATTCTTATTATGTAACTTTGATGTATTTTTGGTTCTTATTTCGAGAACTACTATTAATAAAAGCGGGGTGGGTGTTTTGTAGGTAAGCAGAGGAACCAACCTCTGCCCCGAAATTTTCACCCACTCCAATCTTTTAGCCGTTGGGGAGATACACTGTCTCTCCAAGGGTTTTTCAAAAAAAAAATAAGAAAAATCATAAATATACTTAAGTTCCTAAATAGCTAAACCTAAATATGAAACTTTGTTATGAAAATAAATATATTTGAAATTTGAATAACCCTAATCAAAGTAAATATCTAAATTTCCTAAATAGATAATCCTAAATAGTAAACATTGTTATAAAAATAAATACATTCCACTAATAAGGGTTGGCCCAAGTGGTAAGCGGCTTGATATTGCTTAAGCGAGGTCTCGAGTTCGAGTCTTAGTGAATGCAGAAAATCTTTATTGGGAGGCTCACCCACCACAGCCTGGTGCGCGATATGGATGTAACCAGAATGGCAACAAAAAAGAATAAAAGTAAATTCATTCCAAATTTAAATCAACCTTTAAGGTAAATATTCATTTTTAATAATAACAAGAACCTCATTACAAATAGAATTATTCAGCCGGTTGAATTGTGCTCAGCATCAATTACTATGCAAACATCAGCACGCCAACCAAACCACACCATACCTCAAGTCTTATTAATTTATATTACAAATCTTGAGTTAATACATTGATTAATACACTCTGTACACCCATAATAAGGATATTAGATGAAATCCATATATATATTAAAACTTATTCGAAATAAATTTTATATTTTTGAGACATTCTAAAGCTTTGATTTCATATCTTTCTCGTCAGTAGTAAATGGCTTGTGTTTAATCATATTGTCAAGCTCTTTTCAAATCTTCCCATTGCTTGGGTTGGCATACAGACTGGCAACATTATCCCATTTTTCTCTTCTCTTGTTTTGAATGGCAAATGAAGCCCAACTGTTGGCAAACAGTAATCAGGTCCACCGTATACAGCTTCGCCCCATCCAAAATCAGCCTTTTCAAACCCAGCTTGTCTCAGATCAGACATTGTGTAGCTCCTCATAGTGAACATCAAATTCGATACAGTTGAGGCGTAATTATCTGCAGTAATTTGGTATTGAGCATTCCTCACTAGTTCTACTGAATAACTTAACGGATTCTCTATTATTTCTTTTGCAGTTGTTGTTGACATTGAAAACTCAATGGCATTTCCGTAATAACCCAACGGTATTAAACCGTTAAGTTTACTACGTAGAATAACTGCCCAAATTAAACTCATCTCTTCTGTAGGATGTGGTTCAAGTGCAACAGTACAACATTTCCAAATACATGCACTTACTATTTCATATGAGGAACAAATTTGTAGATGAGAAGGGAGAGTTTTCCGTAAAGCTAAAACGTCATTTCGCCCAAAGAAGAAAGTTCGATAGCACAAATCATGTTCAAGGTCATATTTCATGCTCTTAATATTCTTGTTTAAGAAGTTAGGAAGTGGAGTGGATGTGAGTTTTTGTGTATTCGTTGAATTAAGGACATACCTATCCCATACTGGAAGTACAGACGGGAAAGGTGCGCCTCTTGCAATTTCCCCAATTGCGAACATGAATTGTGATAAACCAGCAGCGTCACACATATGGTGGTTGTAACGAATACCAAAAATGAAACCTCCGCACTTTAATCGTGTGACCTGTCAATCAATATACTTGCACAATCAAATAATTCTTAAAAATAACCACCTCATCAATTTTAATTTCTATTTCACATGCCACGTAATCCTAAAAATCATTATTTACTAAGGATGCTCTAAGCAATTAAATTAATTTAATTTTTTTCACAAGGCGATAGAAGGTAAGTACTTGTAAATATAGATATTAGTCCTAATATATGAAATAATTACATAAGACACTATTTAATCACCTACCATGCATCTAATTGAAGAGAATATGAGAAATGAAATACAAGGTAGTTTAAAAAGTACCTGAATAAGCATAAGTGGAGAATTACGAAACTCGCTGGAGCCAGGGACATCAAAAAGTAATTGATCCAAGCATGGAAATGGAGGTGCAAGTGGATATCCGAATTGGTGAAGAGAAACATTAGCATGGGCCCCAATAAATAAAATACCTTCACCAGTGCATTCAACTATAAGTTTGCCTGAATGATCTTTTCTAAGCCTGCCAGCAAATGGATAATAATGCACGAGTGTTTGAGCAATCGCATTTCTTATCACGCTAATAGGGTCTACCCCATTCATGGAGGGATTGTGAGTGTAAAACACTAAGCCGGGAACCTGAAATCGAAAACATTCTAGGTTATCAATGTCCGATAATGGCTTCAATTCATGAGGGGTGGGCTTTGCAGGAGTGACCAATTCGGGTGTGCACCTCTCAACCTTAAACATTAGGGAGCTAGGAGATTTTGCTTGTGGCATTGCTGAAAAACTAAAAACTTTGTTTCCTAACCAAATTATTTGAAAATTATGGTTATTGTTGTTTGGAACGATCAACTCCTATATATATATATATACAAAAATTAATGAAACATGGATGTGGGCCTTAACAATTTAAAAAACATACGCAATTTCACATGTTAAAGCCTAAAACTGTACTTAAGAAATAGATATGGCCATTGCCTAAAGCTGAGGCCGGATATGCAAAAATAAATGAAAATAAATAAGAAGTTTTAATGCATCCGAAACCCCTAAACTTGTTCCTAATGTTAAAATATTAAGCTTAATCTTTCAAAATAATGAAATAAAAAATGTAGCCATGATATTAATTTAGTCTAATTACTTTTGAAAATTGGTAAGAAGACTTTGAAAAATAATGGTAGTGTTTTTGGTGGTTGGAAACATTGAAAAAATGGGCACTTGGATTATTAGGAAACTTAGACTTTGTAGGATTTCTTAGTTGGATTTTGTGGAAAATTAGAAAAGTTGTTAAACCTAAATTTTAATTTTGTAATAGATTGAATTATTGAGAAAATGATAGGGCCATTGCAGAATTCATCAAATGCCTATATAAGGCAATGTAATTTGTTATTTTAAAGAGTGTAAGAGAGTGAAAAAATAATAAGAGTTTATGAGTGTATTCTAATAAAATTAGTGTGAATTACTCATTTTATGTTTTGAGCATTTTTTGCTTGGTTATTTTCCTCTTCCATCCAATAAAGTGGTACCAGAGCCATTTCGTATCCAATCCTCTTCCCAAAAATCCCCGAGTAAAAAAGTCGAGTTTAAAGAGTTTCAGAAGCAGCCCAAAAAGTGTTGCAATAGGCTGTCAGAAGTGTTGAAAAAAAATGCACAAAGTGTTGCAATTAGCATAAAGTGTCGCTAATACTTAAAAAGTTGCAATAGCCTCTGTACTTCCTTTCTGGAAAAATTTCAAGTTCATTTGAAATTGCAAGGAAATATTTTCCCTTGCTTTTGTCCTTGTAAAATCTGTCTGGAACTATAGTGACGTACCAAAGTGTCGCAATAGACTCAAAAGCGTTGCAACAACCCCTGTACTCTTTGAAAAAAAATTTCCTCTACAGAAATGAATCTCAACGGTGTTTCCTTCATTTTCCCGCAACTTAAAAAAACCAATTACAAAAATTGGTTCATCAAGATGAAAGCCATTCTAGGATCCCAAGATGTTTGGGTTATTGTTGAAAAAGGTTATGAAGTCCCAACTGCAGATGCACAACTGTCGCAAGCTGAAAAGGACAGATTGCATAAGAGTCGTCGTAATGACCAGAAGGCTCTTAGTATCATTCATCAAGGGTTAGACGATGTTATGTTTGAGAATGTGGCAGAAGCGACCACCTCCAAGCAAGCTTGGGATATACTATGAGTTTCTCTTCAAAGAGATGAGAAATTACAAAAAGTTTGACTCCAAATGTTGAGAGAAAAGTTCGAGATGATGAAGATGAAGGAGACAGAAGTGATTGTAGATTACTCCTCACGATTAAAATCTGTCGCTAACCAAATACGGTAATATAGAGAAAAGCTTGAAGAATCCAGGGTTGTTAAAAAACTTCTAAGGTCACTACTACCAAAGTTTGACTAAGTAGTAGTGATAATAGAAGAATCTCAGGATATAAGTAAAATGACCGTCGATGAAGTAGTTGGCTCATTACAAGCCGTGAGGAGAGATAAAACAGACAAAGAGAGGAGTCTATAGAACAAGTCTTGGCATCAAAGGTTTCAGTCAAAGGTGAGAGTAGCAAGGATTATAGCCATTACGGAGGAGGATATGGTAGAGGCCGTGGAAGAAATGGAATAGGAAGAGGACGTGGCAGAAATCAACCATTCGGTATAGGTGAAAATAATAATAGAAATAATCAGTCCATACGAGGCAGAGGTCGTGGTCATGGGCATGGACGAGGAAGAGGAAACTAGAGGCGTAATGATGGATGTGACAAGTCCAATATTCAGTGCAATAATTGCTCCAGATATGGCTACTATACAGCAGAATGTCAGGGCCACCAAAGCAAATAGAGGAAACGGCGAACAACATTCAAGAAGAGGACGTAACTGACACGGTATTACTAACCCGTGAAGGTGAATACAGTCAAGAAAACAATATATGGTATCTTAATGATGGTGCAAGTAACCATATTCATGGAGACAAGAAAATGTTTGTAGAGCTGGACCCGTCATTCAGTGGTAATGTTATTTTTGGGGATTCCTTAAGAGTTCCTATTCAAGGAAAGGAACTATTCTTATTCATTTAAAGAATGGAGAGCACCAATTCATCAGCAATGTTTATTACATTTTGAACATGAAAAGCAACATTTTAAGTTCAGGACAACTGCTAGAGAAAAATTACCAAATTCACATGGTGAACCAAAAGTTGGTGCTGTTAAACGAAAAGAAGGGGCTGCTAGCTAGTGTACCAATGTCAAAAAATAGAATGTTCACTCTCAACATCAAGATGGATGTAGCAAGATGATTAAAAGCTTGCGTGAAAGAATCTAATTGGCTCTGGCATTTGAGATTCGGTCATCTCAATTTTGAAGGGTTGAAATTACTAAGCCAGAAGAAGATGGTGCATGGTCTTCCGCTGATTAATAAACCCCATCAACTTTGTGAAGGATGTCTTATTGGAAAACATTCTAGAACTAGTTTTCCAAAAGAGTCCATGTCAAGAGCAAAGGCTCCCCTTGAGCTTATTTATGCCGATGTCTACATACCAATGACACCAGTATCATTGGGAGGTAATAAATATTTCTTACTATTCATTGATGATTATAGCAGAAAGAAGTGGAAAGAGAAATCAGAAGTTTTTGAAGCATTTAAAAAGTTTAAAGCTATGGTGGAAAAATAAAGTGGCTATTACATCAAAGCTTTAATATCCGACAGAGGGGGAGAATTCACGTCAAATGAATTGAAAAGACTCTGCGAGCATCAAGGAATCTATCATTTCTTGTCAGTCCCAAGATCGCCTCAGCAAAATGGTGTTGTTGAATGAAAGAATAGAACCGTGATGGATATGATGAGGAGCATGTTAAAGAGCAAGAATTTGCCCAAAGAGTTATGGGTAGAAGCTGTTGATTGTGCTGTCTACATCTTGAACCGATCTCCAATAACAAGTGTGTTGGATATGACACCCCAAGAAGCATAGAGTGGGAGAAAGCCTAATATCTCTCATTTTCGTGTTTTTGGGAGTGTTGCACATGTTCATGTTGCTAATGAAGAAATAAGAAAGTTAGATGACAAAAGTAGAAAATAATTGTTTGTTGGTTACTCAGAATTTTCCAAAGGTTACAAGATGTTTGATCCTGATACTGGAAATACTATCATCACTAGGGATGTGACTATTGACGAGGAAGCAATTTGGGAATGGAATAATGATAAGCAGAAGAATTACAGTTTTTATCCTTTCACCGTGGATAAAAACAATGGTTGAGTTGTGGAGGAGCCAGGCAAAGCATAGAATTCATAAAGTCCCATTCCAATTGCATCTCCAAGACACGATGATGATGAAAGTCAAAGTCTAAGAGAAAGACCTAGAAAATTTCATCTTGTTGAAGATCTTTATGATGCAACTAGAGAGCTCAATGAAGAATTGACTCTTTACTATCATCTTATTGATAGTGAACCTATTGATGCTGAAGAAGCCATGAAAGATGAGAAATGGAGAAAAGCCATAGAGGAGGAGATCCATTCAATTGAGAAAAACAAGACGTGGTAGTTGACCAAACTTTTAGCTGACAAAAAGCCCATTGGAGTGAAATGGGTGTTCAAGGCAAAGAAGGATGCAAATGGAGAAATCTTTCAACATAAAGCGAGGCTAGTCGCAAAGGGATATAGTCAAAAACCCGGTATTAAATATGATGAAGTATTTACACCAGTAGCAAGAATGGAGACTATCAGACTGGTGATCTCAGCCACTGCCCAAAGTGGATGGAAGATCCACCAAATGGATGTAAAGTCAGCATTTCTTAATGGATACTTGGAGGAAGAGATCTATGTCTAATAACCACTTGGTTACATTGTCAAAGGTCATGAACAAAAAGTGTTAAAGCTGAGGAAGGCATTGTATGGACTTAAGCAAGCACCGAGCGCTTGGAACAGCTGCATCGATAAATACTTTTGCAAGAATGGATTTGTCAAGTGCCCACACGAGTATGCCTTGCACGTGAAAGTGATAGGTGGAGACTTATTGCTTGTTTACTTGTATGTGGACGATCTCATATTTACCAGGAACAGTCCTCAAATGTTTAATGATTTTAAGAAGATGATGACTCGTGAATTTGAAATGACTGATATTGGCCTGATGTCGTACTATCTTGGCATTGAAGTGAAGCAAAGTGATGATGGAATTTTTATTTATCAAAGTGGCTTCACCAAAGAGATCTTGAGGAAATTTAATATGGAAAATTGCAACCCTGTCAGCACTCCATAATTTTTCAAAGTTTGATTCGGAGTCTCAGATACCTGACATGCATAAGGCCAGATATTCTGTATGTAGTTGGACTAGTGACCAGATACATGGAAGAACCGATATGCATAAGGCCAGATATTCTGTATGTAGTTGGACTAGTGACCAGATACATGAAAGAACCGAAGAAGTCTCATTGGAATGCAGCGAAAAGAATACTCCGCTATATTAAAGGTACAACTAATTTTGGATTGCATTATTCCAAATCTGAGGAGTTCAAATTAGTTGGCTGCAGCAATAGTGATTGGGCTGGACATAAAAATGACTGGAAAAGCACTAGCGAATTCATATTTTTTCTTGGTGACACTGCATTCACATGGAGCTCAAAGAAGCAACGAATTATGACCTTGTCAATGTGTGAAGCCAAATATGTTGCTGTAACATCATGTGTGTGTCATGCAATATGGCTGAGAAGATTGTTGAAGGAGCTTTAAATGACACAATATGACTCAAAAGATATTTTTATTGATAATAAATTAGCATTGGCATTGGCATTGGCAAAAAATCTTGTCTTCCATGATCGAAGCAAACACATCGATACTAGGTATCATTTCATCCGAAAATGTATTGAGTAGAAGGAACTCACATTGAAGTATGTCAAAACGGAAGATCAAATGGCGAACATCTTTACGAAGCCACTGATGTATGACATGTTTAACAAATTACGAGGGTCATTGGGAATAACGGAGAATTAAGTTTAAGGGGGAGTGTTAAAATATTAAACTTAATCTTCCAAAATAATGAAATAAAAAATGGAGCCATGATATTAATTTAGTCTAATTACTTTTGAAAAATTGGTAAGAAGACTTTGAAAAACAATGGAAGTGTTTTTGGTGGTTGGAAACATTGAAAAAATGGGCACTCGTATTATTAGGAAACTTAGACTTTGTAGGATTTGTTAGTTGGATTTTGTGGAAAATTAGAAAAGTTGTTAAACCTAAATTTGAATTTTGTACTAGATTGAATTATTGAGAAAATGATAGGACCATTGCAGAATTCATCAAATGCCTATATAAGGCAATGTAATTTGCTATTTTAAAGAGTGTAAGAGAGTGAAAAATAATAAGAGGTTATGAGTGTATTGTAATAAAATTAGTATGAATTACTCATTTTATCTTTTGAGCATTTTTTGGTTGGTTATTTTCCTCTTCCATCCAACACCTAATCGCCCCTTGTCCTCCTGAACTTTCAAAAGTTCCTATCGCCCCCCGGACTTTTCTAAAGTTCCTCTCGCCCCCCTGAACTTGTCAACACTGTACCTCATGACCCCTTTCAGCTGACGTGGCAGGTGATTGGCAAATGCTCCAAAAGTCAGTGCCATGTCAGTCGAAAAGAGTCATGAAGTGCAATTTAGACAAGTTCAGGGGCTCGAGAGGAAATTTTGAAAGTTCAAGGGGGCAAGGGGCGATTAGGGACAAGTTCAGTGGCTCGTTATGTATGTCGCCAAATAAGAAACTAAGAAACAAAAAAAAACTTAAGAATTTCCCATCTCAAGGAGATTGTTGTCTACTTGCCACATAGACATTTTTCTTCTTTTGAAGTTTCATTGGAGGACAGGAGTAATATCTTCCTCCATCACATCATAATTGAGATAAATAAGAACAAAATACTCAACATTAGATTATTCCTGAAAGGTGGTATTCCTCATATCAATGTCACCTCCCCATCATCACATGTACTATGCATGTCTGTCAAAGACATATTTTTCTTACCTTTCTAGCGGTCCACATAAGCAGCTCCCACAAGAGTTATAGGCTGAGGTGTCTCTTCCTTACTTACTGTAAAAATAATATGAGGTGTAGCAGAAGATGTTGTTGCGGGTTGGGACATTGTAGGATGGACTGCTGATGGCTTTGTGGGATAGTCAAAATGATATATTAGTGGTTCATTAACTACATAATAAGGGATATGCTTCGTATGCAATTGGTTCTGCACTTGATCAAGAATTTGAACACCCTACAATTCTACTAGCAAATTATTAGCATGCAAAAAAAATTGACCGTCATACACGTATTTGACCAACCTCGCCACTGACCGGCCAATTTTTTTCGACCGACCATATCTAAATAATATTCTTTTAGTTTTTTATAAATAAATATGTTGGACCCAGCTGCACTGACAAACAATGCTCAATGTGAAACATTAACTCAGAACTGTGGCTAGCTCAGAGCTTAAGTTGCTCACAGGAACGAGTGAAATCATGGAAAGCGTTACTCAATTCCGAAGAACAAACTTAAGTAATAACTTATTACCTTTATGATTAATCAAGCCAACAATAGGTTGGAATGGGGAAATGGATTACAGGAATACACGTTCTAGACTTTAACCAAAACTTGTTTGCTAAGGTCGACCATCTTGACAAGTTATTGCAATAGAAGTCCAAGAGAGGGCGATGACTTAACCCTAAGTCGTAGATTTCAATTTTTTCGGTCAATCTAGATCAATTTTAGCTAGTTTTCTTTTTCAATTCTCTCTTCCAATATGGACGAATATTCTCTCTCCTTCTATTGCAAAAGCAATGACAAAAATCCTGTGATTAGACAAGCTGTTGCGGCTTAGAACCCTAACCCTAAAACAAGTTTTGCAAGTATTATTAAGGGCTCGGATGCGATGCTTGTTATTGGAGTAATCGCGACTTCAACCATGGTAGACTCTACTGCCATGGCTTCTACCGAGGTCGTCAATAAAGGTGGGTTTAGTTTGGTTAAAATTCCACAAGCTTTGTATGAAAAACAAATTCTTTGGGCGAAAATTCACTTATAGGGGGATTGGTTCTTTAAAAAGGGGATTCACTTTATAAGCTTACTTCTTTAAAGGAGGCTTTAACAAAGATTTGAAGAATTTCGGAATCTTTGCTCTTAATCTCCCTTGGGAAGGGTTAATATCATATTCTTCTTGAATCTCAGTCCACGAAGAATAAGATTTTCAATAGAGAAATTTTTTGGTCTCAAACCTAGAACCTTTAGGGTTCAACCTTGGCAACTAGACTTTAATCCCACCAACCAACTAAGGCTCTTGTATGGGTTAAGTTGCATTGATTGCCTTGGGAATATTGGGATCCATCTATATTGGCCTAGATTGCCAAAGGAATTGGAACTTTTACTGGGGTAGATCGCACTACAATTGAAGGTGATTTCAGGCATTATGCTTGTATTCTTATTGATGTAGACTTAATGAACACTTTACCTCTTATGGTGGGTGTTGAAAGAGAGGGAAAGCAGATTTGGATAGAAGTGGAGTATGAGAATCTCCCAAAATTATGCAAAATTTGCTCTATTATTAGAATACTTGGCTTGATTGCAGGCATAATAAGAAGGATAACAAGAAGATAGATGGCACGGTTGTTAAACCACATGAAGGAAAATTGAGTGGTAAGTAGGTTCAGGCTACCCTTAGGTCGGCGGTTGTTGTTGGAAAGACCACGGCATCTAGGGCTGCCACTATTAATAGATTTGAGATTAAGACAGTGGTTACTGAGGCAATTAAGGTTGCGACTACTGCGGTGATTGAGGCTGCGGTTAATAAGGTGTTCGAAAAGGCGCCTGGAAATACTGATTCGGTTCAAGAATTGGCTAATCCTCAGAGTTCTGAATTGGGGAATACTCTTATTAATAATTTGTGAAATTGTATTAATCTAGTTGTGGATCTCAGCAAATACAACGTGACTGAAACTTATGAGCCGATCGATGGGAAGATTACAAAAGTTAGTGAAGACAAAAGTGAGAATACGATTTATTGCTGATGGGTTGTATTTCCAACATGTATTTATTCTTATTTCCATATCATTGAGACCATTGTTTTAGTTTTTTGCCGCTATTACTTCCTTTTCTATCTTTTCAGCTTTTCAATGTTATTTAGAGAAAACATGCAATATTTAGACGACAAGTGCCTTTCACCGAGGTCCTAGTGCAGACTGTGAGAGCGATACCTGGTCTCGGTGATTTCAGAACATTTCAGAATGATAGAGTCAACATCAATAATAAAGCACATCAAAGTCAGACCTGGAAATTCACTATTTTGGGCAAATCCTATTTAGGAGGAGTCCTATTCAAGAAAGGAGTTTTATTCCTAATAAATTTCTAATTGAGAAAATAGAGATAAAGATGATTTTTCTATTCAAGATAAAGACTAAAAACGAAGGGTCCAATTTTATAAAGGAGTTGAATTTCTATCCTAATTCTATTTTGGAAGATAAAGATATAAAAAAAAAGAGGAAGCAAGAAAGGCAGCAAGACTCCTTATAAATACCAAGGCCACCTAAGTTTTAGTTGAGATTTAATTCATAGTTCTTTAGATTAAGTTCATCTTATTTTCAAATACTCTTTCAGTTTAATCTTTCAATTCAACTTTCTCTTTTCAATTCTTGTTTTCAATACTCTTTTTAATTAATAGAAAGTTTAATTTCAGTTTTCAATTCTATTCACTTTGTCTTTTAGTTTTAAGCTTTCTTTTATTTAATTGCAATTTACTTTATAAGTCTTCTTATATTTTACATGCTTTACGTTAAGTCTTTGTACATTTTCGCACATTTAAATTTAGTCATGTCTAGCTAATTTCCTTATGACTTGACTAAGCAAGGGTCAAGGCTAAGTTTAAATGGAGTGAGGACCGCAATTGAATACAGCTATCCGCAAGTCTACATATTTACCAATCTTGGTACTTCAAGAGTTTTATGGTAAAAGTATCACTTAGTCTCGATGTTTGGTTTTGCAAACCATTTGGTAAGTCTTGGTGATTATTGTTAATCTTTATTCTTGCATTTGTAATTGTGCCTGAAGAGGGATGAATTAACTACAGTCTCTGCCAAGACTGGAGAAAGGTAATATTACGGCTGTTGGGAGTGCTTTACTACTTGTCGGTAAGGGTTTAGGCTTTTCTAAAATTATATCTATTCATTGGTGATCTCTTTGGCGTGAAGTCGAGAGTCACTATGAGTAAGAAGGTGGTCGTGGCGCGAAGTCCGGTCTCCACATATAATAAGGAAGAGTAGCTAATGTTGTAGGGTGCATGAACGATAGTATAATTAAACCTAGGTCCCAGTGAAATCAATTCCTTATCCCGTAATCACCATGATGTTCAGTCTTGCTCTACTTTGGTCGAGTCATTGTCTTTTATAGATTTATTACCTGCTTTAGTTTGTTTTTATATTCCAATTCCCAAAGAGAGTACTCCTCGGTCAAGCTGTTTGTCATCTATTGAGAATAACATTTTTGAATACCATTCTTTGTGGGATCGACCTCTGTTTGCTACTAACTACTAGTTTGTTTCGTGCAGGGATTAATTTTTGATGGTCTCGACACCCATCACTAGAATACAGAAGTCAAACAGTGGTTCATCCACCAAAGTTGTTGATCATGTCTCTGATGAGGTTGAACAAGAGGACTTTGATTCAGATTATTCACAACCAGAGAGAGGCGTCCCAGGCTCTTGGGCAGATTCTACGGAATGAGAATAGGGAAAAAATGAAAAACAAAGCTAAGTAGTTGACACCTGTTAGGCGAGAGTTTTCATTCTCTTCCTATGATGAAAGCTCTTGACGAGAGATTGATGACGGAGACACTATCCAACGATATCCAAGAAAGCAAAAGGTATATGTCGCCTCCAAAGAACAAGCCAAATGTGAGCGCAGGGAATAAGCTAAACGGGAGCGCAAACCTCCACTGAAGTATTCTCCTTAGTTAATGGTACTTTTTTACTGCCTAAATGGTGGTTTGACACTTATTTTTTTAGCTTTCTTTGTTTCCTTTCTTTTATTTAATTAAACAAGGCTAGCTCCCCTGCCTCCACCTTTAAATAAAAAAAGGTCGACCATCTTGACATAGGAATAATGGAACATATTAAGAATTGAGTACTGCCGATCAAAACAAGGAGATGACCATGCCAATTATCAGGATGAGATCATTCGAAGTGTTGTGTTCTCGATGCACTTGGATAAAGCTTCATGCCCGATGGATATAATCCGGGATTTTACCAAACTTAATGGGATGTTATTGGTGATGGTGTATTTAATTGTATGTTTCTCCTTGATTTGCATTTTACATATATTTATGCTTAACTGCTTATACTGAAATCTAAAAGTGCAATAAAAGTTTTGGATTATTGACCTATTGCATTTTTTTATGTTTAGTATCACATTATCTCTAAGTTATTAGTTAATGGATTGAAGAATGTACTTTAAGGTGTGGTGTTTGGAAATCAAAGTATTTTTATATCGGGGAGGTTGATTTCCTGATAATGTTCTAATGGCTTATGAAGTAGGACATGACAATGTTCTAATGGCTTATGAAGTAGCACATTGTTTGCATAGGAAGTAAAAGGGATCTGATGCTTTTGTTGCTTTAAAACTGGATATGGCTAAAGCATATGATCGCATTGGATGGCAATATGTCAATGTTGTAGTTTAGAAGATTAGGAATTGATGGTCAGTGGACTATGTGGATACACGTTTATTTCATTGATTTGGTATTCGTTTTCCACCAGTAGGAGAAGGTTTGGATCTATTTTTGGCAAAGAGGTCTTTGTCAAGGAGATCCAATATCTCCATATTTTTGCATTCTCTTTGCGTAGGGCTTGTCAGCTGCCTTGACTAAGTAAGAGAGAGAAGATTAATCGAGGGTCGTAAGGTAGCTCGAAATGCTCCTCTTATTTCCCATTTATTTTTATTTTTTTGCTAATGATAGTTACTTGTTATTTCGGTCCATCTATATGCATGCCAATGTATCAAGGGTTGTATGTTGTCAGGATAGATGATAAACTTTCATAAGTCATCTATCTCTTTTACCGCCAACCTATGGATGATATGACTAGGAGATTAAATGGTGATTTTTATGTCTCTCCTTTGGCTTCCAATAGTTTGTATTTGGGAATATCTGCGGAGGTAGGTCGAAGTAAGATAACATTATTTGATTTCATTCGCGACAGGTTTTGGAAACAAATAAGCTCGTGGAATATAAAATTTTAAGTTGGGATGGTCGTGAAACTCTTATAAATTCGGTGCGCCAATCAATTCCGACCTATCTCATGTCTCTCTTTTGACTACCCCAAATTTGTGTGATTCTATTCATAAAATGAGCAATTCATTTTTATGGGAGTCGAATAATGCTGATAGGGATTTAAATTGGCAAAGATGGGACTTACTTTGTAGGCCAAAGAAACTTGGAAAAATAGGATTTTGGAACTTGACACACTTTAAGACGGTTGTTCTGGGTAAACGATTATGGAGATTCCTATCCTTTCCGAATTTATTGTTTAGTAGGGTTTTTGGATCCCAATATTTAAAAAAAAAATTTCCATTGTACGAGCTAAATTATCTAATACGCTGAGTTATGTTTGGAGAAGTATCTATTTGATTTGGCCATGGCATTTTGCAATGAGCATATCTGGTGGAGGGTATGTAGTGGGACCAGTACAAAATTAGACCCCAATCGATAAAATAATAAGATAATAACTTTTTTGAAATCTCAGTGTATATATATTGGTCCCAACGAAACTATAAATTAATAATTAGTAAAATATTCCAAATTCTAAGATTGTTTAGTAAAAAATGAATCTATAGTCACTTGTTTTTTTGTTGAACTTCAACTCTATATTGAGTTCCTCTTTAAATCGCCTCATTGTACTTAAGAGTTGAGGCATTGTCTTCCCGTATTGCAACAAAAAGTTTGATATTGTTCCTTGACTAACTTTCAAATCGAAAGTTTTGTCAACCCACTGCACCAAATCTTGTTGAGTGCATCCTTAGTGATCTCTCTTATACTCGCATAACAGTTTTCGTTGTTGATTGGTTATGGTTAATTTTTGAACACCTTTTAGTTTAGGAGTCTTAGTTGATGTGATTTTAAAAATTTTCAATGGACATTTTATAGTGATCAATTTCTAACCATGTTTAATGTACATGGAGAAGAAATGTGCCTTGAAACTTGTTTTTGTAATTTATTTTTTGGTACCGCGAACTAACTTTTTACTTATTCAAAAACAATGAACTTGACAAATTCAATTAATTTGTGAATGTACATTGGACTTGAAAATTTAAAGGTCATTTGTAAAACCTCTTTAAATTAATAAATTATTAATTTATCGATATAATAATATCTCGTAAAATTAATAAAATATCTCCGGTCCCAACATTATTAATTTATAGAGATTTTATTGTATATGTGTTAATACCTCACAATGCACTAGATTATTGGGAAGAGAGGGTCTGAATCTTGATGACAAGCTAGTTAAGGCTCTTATCTAGGATAGCTCAGGGAACTATGGCTTAATTAATGAGTGGTTGAGGAAACGGAAACCCAATGCACTATATGAACACCTCTGCAGACCGTACTGTGTGACGATCCTCCAATTTGGCCTCATGAACCGAAGGGAATATACTAGTTGAAAAGTGCCCACCACGTATTATGTTACTCTTGAACTAAAATTCGGCCTGTAATAAACATTAGATGGAACATATTGTGGAATCTAAAGCTGCCCTGTAAGCTCTGACTGTTCATTTGCCGTGTACTTATAAATTTCTTCGCGTCATGTTTGGGCATGTTATGATCGGAATTTTAACATTCATTAAACATTTTGTTAGTGTGCATTATTGATAATTGGCTTCGTGATAGCTCATTGAATGCAACTCTGACGTAGCTATCTTTTTTTAATTAAAAGTTGAGAACCGGAACCCAATCTCCATTTAATAAAAAGGAAAAAATAAAAAAGCAATAAATTGGAAAGGAAAAAGAAAATAAAAACAAAGAAACTCCGTATGAAGGAGACTATCAGCCCGATTTCCCGCAGTCACGTTGAGCTTGCGCCCTAGTAGCAATAACTAAGCTTCTCTTTTTCTAGACCAAAAATGAATTCCAATTAGAGGCAGCGGTTTGCGAACCCGTATTCGTGTTGCATGTAGACCCGCTTCCATTAGCGCTAGATCCTGTGCTTTTGGAAGCACTAGCAATAAGAGAATCTCTAAAAGCCTTCATTCTCGCATTTAGCGATAAACTCCGCCGACTAGCTTTCTTTTTTCTCTTGACTGTTTCCCAAGTATTATCTTCTTCTGCGGCTTCATCCTGCTCAGAGAGCTGCTTCGAATTTGATTCGCCATCAAAAGGCATGGCAACTTTATCATGATATAGTTGCACCTCTAGATTGATACCTTCTGAATTTGTGATGTGAACATTGGTGATAGGAGTACGCACTTCATCCTCCACATGAACAATGACCTTATTTTGATCCACGATGGATTGCTCCTCATCAAATTCCTCATCCACTGATTCCTCCAATGATTCCTAACTCACTATTGGTGTAACAATTTTTTGTTTCTTCTTGAGGCTATCTTCCAAGCTGTGGAAAACATGACCAGCCGGGACAACCCACCTATTTCTCTCCTCAAGGCCATGCTGACGCGGCTTACTTCATTGAAAAAGCTCTTGATTAGGCTGTCTTGGTTCGATCCCAACCACCCGCTCGGGCTTATCGACTTTCTATGTCGTCTTTCGAGCCACAGTTTGCTCAGGTTTCTTGTTCCTTCTACAATCATAGGCTTGATGGCCTACCGAGCTGCAGATTTTTAAAATGTCGGTGGTTTCTTAAATAAACATCTATCCAAAATTCATGTCCTTCTCTACAAATACCTATAGAGTTAGGTAAATTAGCAGGCATATCAACATCCACCAAAACCCTAGCAATGTGGCCAAAGGTTCCTTCTAGCGTATTTCTATCTACTCGTAGTAATACCCTAAAACTATTAATGATTTTTGATAAAGTACTTGGGTCATAGTATTCCCAAGGAAAGGCCATCAATCGAACCCAGACATGTGCATTGGTAGATTTCTGAGCATACGGATCAAAATCGGGATATCCCAAGTACGAGATTAATACTCCTTTTACTCCAAACCGAGTTCTTAAAATCCATTGAACCTAACATGATATGATAAAACCCCGACCCATTGGAATTAATCTCCAGTGAGATTTGATTCCCCAGATTAAAGATAATTGGCTTTTCAATTTATCTAGGGTTTTCAGAGAATCCCCTTTAGTTAGAATTAATCTTTTAATCAACGAAAAATCACATAATCTTACTCGATTATTGTATATCTCCTGGGTGATTTTCACTATTTTTAAACCACCCTTATCAAACACCTCAGCGGCAGGCATAATTGGGATTGAAGTCGCAATTCGAGCTTTAGTAGCATCGGCATAAGTTTTTGTTTAAGGTTTCCCTGTATATTTGACAAAGGAGTTGCGATCAAACAATTGAGCGATATTGAAATCTGATGAAGGGTCACTTGAGATCACCATGATGGAGTGATCGACGGCCAGACGAGAACGACGTGAAAAAGTCAGGCGACAGCAGGCCTCTTAAATGTTGGGGTGCAGTAAAGAAGCCAGGATGTCTAGAACACAACTATCTTTAACACAGGCGAGTCAGTCTGTTATGCTCTAATAGCAAAGGAGCGAAAGCATGATCTTCATTGCAGAAAAACCTAACCTTATACCGTCTCATGTATCTATTCTTGAAGCGGAAGCATTATCAGTAAGAAAGGCTTTATCATGGATCAAGGCTTCGGGATATTCTCATGTTATCATCAAAATTGACCGAAGTATTCTTTTTTATGCTTGAATAAGTTATGAGGTAGTCTTTTCCTACTTTTCATCTATTGTTTTGGATTGTAATCAAGTGGTTCAAACTTTCCCAACATGTGTTTTTAGCTTGGTATCTCAGGATGCTGATACTTTGGCGCATTTGATTCCACGAGCTATTTTTTATTGATGAGGTAATAGGGTTTGATTGTTTTCACCACGTAATTTATTACCCATCTTCTCTGAGTAACCCAATCCAACTTTTTCCTTAAAATATAAAAAAATTAATTTCAAACAATAAAGTTAACAATAATAATTAATTGGAAAAGGAATCAAAGTAAATGCCCCTTCAATAATTTTACACCATTATTCGTAAAGAGAATTAGTACTATATTAACATTTATAATGGTCGTACTATACCATTCAGCAAATAATTAGTACTGTTGAAAATAGAGGCAAAACAATGTGATTCTCGTACTCACGGTACTCTAACTACGGATTTGGATTTTCTAAAGTTGAATATTGGTAAAGTTGTATATTTTGATTAATCTCAACCATCCATTGAGTTTCAACGATTCAGATTTAATTTCACTGCGGACTCCACAAATCACTAAAATTCAATCTGAACAATTAAAGCTTAATGGATGATTCAGATTGACCGAAATATACAACTACTATCCACTCTCTTCTTAATTTAATGATAGCACTAACTACTATCTACAATCTTCTTTATTTGATAACAACCTTCCATTAACAGATGCAAGTACATTGGACCGCAAGCAGAATCCTATTCTATTCCTATACAAGAAACCACTAAAGAGAATCTACTAAACAGAAGATTCTATCTAAATAAGAAGATTAGCCTAATTTAAATACCCACTGGTACTCGCAGTACTCTAAGCACTATTACTATCCACATTTTTTTTAATTTTATATAACAACCTTTTGTTAATTATGACTCTCGTACACATAGTACTAGCTACAATCCACTCTCTTCTTAATTGATGTTAAACACTCACCCACTGATGGACACCTTTTGATTACACGCACATTTGCAAATTCCTACCACTCCTATTTGCAGGGTGGCCCTTAGGGGAGGGCCGTGAGTCTTGGGGGGGCCTCAAATTGTAGTCTAGGTGTAGTATGAGATATGAAAAATACAAAATATATAAATATAAGTACGGTAAACTAACACAAATGGGGCGTTCTTCCAGTTGTAGTGACGTAAATTCTCTTGTTCTACAGCCTGGGTTCGAAACCTTTGGGTTACCTTTTTACCCAACATTTTCTTGTACTTATTGTGTATTGTTAGTAGTGATCATCAATTTTTTTAGTAAATTATTTCAGTTTTGTATTAGCTTAAAACCCATATAAAGTTAAACATGCTAAACATATTATTTTTTTCTCACAAGCAAACAATATTTGTTATTTAATTTTGTTTCAATTTTTTAATTCAAATTTATAATTCCATAGTTAGTGTCACGTGTTAAGTAGAAGTATTTAGTAGATATTTTTTATTTTAAAAAATATCAAATAGTACTTAAATAGTTTTAATGTATATTCTAGAGTGACGAATATGTTAACCTAGTAGTTATAACTTAATTTGTAATTTTTAGGGGTCTTAGGTTCGAATCACATCTAGAGTGGTAGAAATTCTTATTAGTGTTTAATATAACTATATATTGTACTTTGATTGAAGTCACTTTATCAAACGGTTTTCAATGTATTATTATATCTTTTGAAAACATCAATAATCAATAAAATAAAAAATGTGATTTATAATAAAATTTTATGAGTAGATTTGAAGGAAATTTTATTAAAAATGCCCGGATAATCAAAATATTTAAATGATAATATTGTATAAAAAATATACGTATATCCAGGAATAACAATTTTTTTTCTTTATACATTACTGAAATATAAAATTCACTTTTAAAAGTTCTTGTTCATTTTACAAGGCCCCGATTATAAATTCACTATTCATTTATATTAATAAAAGAGGGGTTGGTGTTTTGTAGGTAAGCGGAGGGGCCAACCTAGTTGGGTCTTTCGCCCCAAAATTTTCACCTGCTCCAACCTTTTAGCCTCTGAAGGGACACAATATTCCTTTGGGGGTTTTTTTTAAAAAAAAATAAGGCCCCGATTTTATATCTTGCTCAAGACCTAAAAAATCTCCGGGGCGGCCCTGCCTATTTGTTCCAAACTATGTTTGTTAATTATTTCAATTTTTCGATAAATAGATATTGGCTGCATGCCATGCACATGCAATCCGACTACTTTGCCTTGACCTAACCGGATGCACGTAGATTGGACAACAACTATATGGATTAATCTGTAAACAGAATCCTATTCCAACTCCTATACAGGGAACCCAATAAAGAGGATCTACTAAACAGAAGATTTTATCTAAATTAGAAGATTAGCTTAATGAAAAAACATCCTTATCGGAAACATCTCTTATTCTAAATAGGATTCTTATTGCCTTATATAAAGCAATTGTCATCGCCATCACATGTATCTTATTCTAACCTAATCTCATTATTGTCTCCTCTTTCTTATCCTTTGCTAATTAAGGCATCTGAGAGGCTCTACAGATCACATGACTAGTCACTCTAAGCTTATTTTATCTTGCAAGTATACACACCGGCCAAGACAGTTTACAAAGCAATTCCAAAGATTAGCGCGCGGGGGCACTTTCATTTGCCAACCTTTATGTGGTGCAATAAATGTGGACTAAATTTACTCGTTCAGGAGAGAATTTAAGTGCAAATTAGACTTTGATCTTGCTTTGTAATTAATCATATTTTCTCTAGTTACGATGGTACATGAGAAACTCTTTTAAAATCACTACACTATTGGAGATGTGTGGAGAATCCCACATCGGAAATATACAAGAGTAAAGAGTGAAATGTAAGTGATGTAGATTGGGCCTTAACAGAAGCCAATTGGTTTTGTTTAAGATGGGCTCAACCCCACTTGTGTGTTCACTCAACCTATCGAGCCTAATATTCTCGAGGCCCACGGACGTGTGGGGTCCATCACCAGTTGTTGGCGGAAAAGGTTTTTGCTTTTTTTTGCTATTTATTGATGATTGTACGCATATGACATGGGTCTATTTTTTGAAACACAAATATTAAGTCACATAAAAGTTTACCCAATTTTATACAATGATCCAAACTCAATTTGGTAAGACCATTCAAATTCTGCGGTCTAGAAACCCAAAGGGGGGGGGAATATGTCAATGCAACTATGAAATCTTTCTTCCTAGAAAAGGTGTCAGTTCACTAAACCATATGTCCCCATTCCCAATAAAAGGGAGTAGCCGAGAGAAAAAAATAGGATACTCCTAGAAATAACCCGAGCTCTCATTATTGAATCCCAAGTACCAAAAAGTTTCTGGCCCGAAGCCCAAGCTACAACAACCTACTTAATCAATAGACTTCCACCAAAAATCCTTGATCTATAAACACCAGTTCAATCCCTAGTCAAATTTACCAAAATACCTCTGCCTTTGACCCTTCAGCCAAGAATTTTTGGATGCACTGTGTTTGTTCATATCCCGAAAGCAAAATAAGAAAAGTTAGACCCATGTGCAGAAAAAATGTGTCTTTGTTGGATACATAATTAACCAAAAGGCATATAGATGCTTTAACCCCAAAACACGTTACATGTTCAATACAATGAATCATATTTTTTGGAAACCGAATACTTCTATAATGCCTAACTCAGCGGTCAGGGGGAGACGGAACAAACATACACACTTAGTTGGCCTCTTGAGCCAATGCTTCTGGAATTAACGACTCTAGAAGAAGCAGGATCTAAAGAAAACAACACTGTTGAGGAAACCTCTGATGCTTCCATATAGTCTGTGGAGTTAAGTGCCTCAAAAAATTATCACTCTAGTCTGATGTATGAGCTAAAATAGGTAAGAATTATAGAACCATCTAAATTCCTACTATTTCCACTAATATTAATCATCAGATTGCAGTAGAAAAAATGACAACACAAGGAGAGAATTATGTGCCCAGATAAAAAGGGGAGTCCCACCTAATAGGTATTGTCTAAAAAAGGAAGCATATGTTGGTCTAAGATAGGCTAGTTTGAACATGCAAAGCATGTATGACGGAATTTTAAAATTTTATCTAAGTCCAAGGATCTCCTAAGCATGGCATGATTGACAACGTAATCTAGTCTATAATTATTCTAGGTCATAAACACTTATAAAAGGACCTAATAATAATTTAACCATTACCAGTTGAAGCTTGAATCCCAATGTCGCGGATATACCCCTAGCTTGCATGCACAGACTCAAAAGATAAGCCCTCTATAATTGATCCACACGAGCACCACCAACCACAACCTTATAGAAAGGGAGAATAAAAAATTTATTTGAAGACAACTAGATCTTCCCAATAATTTATTCTAGAAGAACTTCCATTGATTTTTTGAGTCAAAGTAAATATATCTTTCGAGAGATTAATTGTGAGAATCCAGAACAATTCAGAGAAGGAAGAGAGAAAGGGATGAAAAATAAGTGGAAAGGAGAGCTCTATTTATAGTAGTTAGGGAAACTCGAAAGGATAATTTAACCCAATCCCTAACCAATTAGAATTAAATAAACAAAGCCAATTTAGTTAATTGAAAACTAAATAGAAGTAGGAACCAACACAAGGACTGGGAGCTTGCTTAGGGAGGAAGCTCCCCAACCCAATACCAACACTGCTGGTCGGTGACCAGTAGTGTGGTTGTGCCTGCACAGGAGCACAGGCCCAACCCGCGCTGCTTGTGCGAGGCCTATGCAGGAGCGTTGGCCTTGCGGGCTGAGCACTGTGTAGTGCGAAGGCCTAAGGCCTGCACGTCTTACGCAATGCATATTTTGGGCTACCTAGTGCAGCCCGCTTACGTAGGCCTATGGGCCATATGCAGCACTTCTTATGCAGTACCGCCATGGCTCGAGCATAGACACTGCCCATGTACTATCTAATAGTACATGTGTAGGCCCACTTGCGCAGTTCCTTGAACCCCTCTTTTAAACTTGTGTTTCTATTCCCCTTTTTATTTAACCTCTCATTATTTTTTGATTCACTGGTATAACTAGTAAAATTGGTCCAACCAATGAAATAGTGCAACCATTTATTATTTTTCTAGACTAGACCCAATCTAATAATTCTTTACATGGCTCGGTCGTAACTCAAAAGTGTGTGACCTTATAGGATCCCGTAATATCAAGCCGCCAAAGCTTGACCAAGCCCAACTTCCTTTCTGGGTATTTACTAGCTAAGAGTACCAAACCGTTGTGGACTTTGATGACTTTCATCGGTCATAAAGGCTCTCCAGCATAGAACATATGACCCCCTGATATCCAGAACATCACATGCATGTGACTTAATCCTAGTTCTGCAACAGTATCAATACAATTCACTCCTTCTATCAATGATTAGGTACAATCTAGTTTCTTGAACTAGGCATAAGTGCTAGTCCACTAGTAGCCTTAGAGGCCACCCTAGTAATTTAGTCTTTCTTCCAAAGCACACGGCTTAACCATTAATATGTTGACTAGGATCCCATCCTATTAACTCATACTCTTATCAAAGGTTTATGAGTGTGTCACTTCTAACAAGTGGCCAAATTACAACTTCCTAATATTGCTATAGTCGAGTGATAGATTCCATCTTGACTAATCTGCTTACCAAAGGACATATATCAACTGTACCCGTAATTACCCGACCTATAGGGGGCTTAAGTATGATCCAAAATATAGCAACACCTAAACAAGGTAACTAGTATCTCATGTCTGAGGATATTTGTATTGCTATTGCAATAAGATAAAACACCAACATATGATATAGATTGCTGAGTGTTGTCTCATAGTGATCTCTAATGCATTTCCCCGAATACATTCATGTGTTAACCCAAGGCACCACCCTTCATCATGGGGAGATATGCTGCTTGAATCCAATTTAAGGAGTATAACGACACATGATAGTCTATCCGTATTAATTAATGTCCAGTCTTATTGATACTACGACTAGGGACATTTAGACAAATAATAATTGCACAAGAACTAGTTCTCACCCTACAGAGTCCCACTATGCTCTTGCAATCCATGCTATGACTTTGTCAAGGACTTTTGCAAGCACATTAATGAATATATTCTTAACCAGTCATAATATATTTTTATAGTCATTGATATAATAAAAGAATTCCTCTAATATAACTTATTTGTACAAAATAAAACTAACTAAGACATATCGCCCTAATAGCCTCTAGTGCATTCATCATATCTAATAAGTTATCCTATCGCCAACGTAGTAAGGGAGAGTCTATCAGAAGAAGCAAGGGCCTATTTCACTATATTGTGCGAGCAAGAAATTCCTACTATAGTAGAACAGGCACTAAAGTTTGAAAACTGGACAAAGGCAATGGAGGAAGAGATGGATTCTCTAAACAAGAATAACACTTGGGAGAAATGCGTTCTACTAGAAGGGAAAAATCTAGTGGGATGTCAGTGGGTCTTCATAGTAAAACACAAACCAGATGGCATCATTGAAAGATATAAAGCACTATTGGTGGTAAAAGAATACACCCAGGCATACGACATTGACTATTTGGAGACCTTTTCATCAGTAGCAAAGATCGACACCATCAGAGTATTATTCATAATTGCAGCAAACAAGAATTGGTCATTGCACTAGTTTCATGTAAAAAAGGCCTTCTTGCATGGAGAACTTGAAGAAGAAGCCTAAATAGAGGCCCCACCAAGATTCAAAGTAGACTACGAGAAAGGAGAGATATGTGAGCTAAAGAAATCTCTCTATGGACTTAAGCATTCGCCTAGCGCTTGGTTTGGCAGGTTTGCACTAGCCATGAAGAAATATGGATATAAATAAAGTAACTTCGATCACACCTTGTTGCTTAAACAAAGAGGCAAGTTTTTAACATGTTTGATTATATATGTTGATGACATGGTTACTATAGGAGATAATGTGGAGGAAATTCCCAACCTCAGAGAGGGATTATTCACTGAATTTGAAATGAAAGACCTTGAAAGATTGAAGTACTTTCTTAGTATTGAGGTACTAAGATCTAAATGAGGAATTTTCGTATGTTAGAAAAGTATGTCATAGACCTATTATCAGAAGCATGAATGATTGACTACAAACTAGTTAATACACCCATAGCAGTCAATCATGAATCAGGAATACTTGAGGGAGCTGAATTAACCAATCAAGTGGGATATCAAAGACTGGGGGGAAAATTGATATATATCTCACATACTCGACCTGATGTCTCTTATATTGTGAGGATAGTAAGCCAGTTTATACACTGGCCGTACAATGATCATATGAAAGATGTATGGCAAATCATAAGGTATCTTAAGGGGACAGCTAGGCATGGAGTCTTATTTGAATCAAATGGTCATCTTAACATCCAAGCCTATACAGATGTTGATTGGGCTAGAAATCCAGTCGATCAAAGATCCATGTATAGCTACTTTACTCTTATTGGGGGGAACCTAGTTACTTGGAGGATTAAGAAGCAAAAGGTTATGGCATTATCTAGTTCAAAAGTTGAATTCAGAGGTATAGCCCAACGGTTAATCGAGGTACTATAGTTATAAAAACTACTTACGGTGTGATAATCAAGCTACCATATGTATCTCTGAAAATTTAGTGCAACATAATCGAATGAAGCATGTGGAGTTTGATAGGCACTTCATCAAACAAAAACTAGAAGTTGTCATTGTCATACTACCGTACATACTGTCAGAAGATCAATTAGAAAATATCCTAACCAAGGCAGCGAACAGGAAAATATTCTGCAAGGTCTTAGACAAGTTGAGCATTGAAGATCCCACCACTCAACTTACGGGGAGTTTTAGAATGTAAAGAAATAATCAGGAAAATCATCATTTCCCATATTAAGTAATGAAATTACTTGAAGAAGTTATAGAAACATAATTATTTGTTAATTAAAGTATGTGATTTGTATTTGCTTTATTTCCTTGTGTAGAGGTCTAGGTGTTAGTATTTTAGTGTAATTGGATCAACTAGTTGACAAATACGATCGTGATATTTCATCGAACAATTTGGGAGAGTATGGAGTGCATGATTTCGAGGATCCGGGGGTGGCGCCCCATTTTTTATTTTGAATATAAGTTCCCTTATAAAAAATTTATTTTCAGATGAATTTTTTGACAATTATGTATATAGTTTTTAACCCTAAAAGTACATGTTTTTGGACACAACCTTTCACGACGCTTTTTGAATTGTTGCAACTGCTAGAATGGACATAACATTTCGCAATGTTTTTCCTAAACCGTTGTGACTGCTCATTTCAGGTTTATAAAACATTGCATTGGCAACACTTACAGGCTTTTGGTTCATAATCTTCACAACGAAAATTCATTCTAAGTTCTTGATTTATACTCTGATTTTATCTGATTGAAAATTTTAGGAGAACCACCAATTTAGTTTCAATCTGAAAGTGTTATCACGACTTTAGATATTATCCAAGTTATTTTCTCTAATTCCCCAACATTGGGTTTACTATAAATACCATGTAAACCACATCAATTATCATCAATCAAAATATCTTTCCTTTTTATATTTCATTCTCATTTTTCCTCTGTACCGAAATCAGCTTTGCTTTGAACATTGAAGAATGATTGAAATAGTTCCTAGGCAGAGCTTCAAAGGAAGGAAATTAAAGGCCACAGTTCGTATAATGGACTTTTCAAGAATGGCATATTTTGAATTGTTGATATGAATATGCTGAAGTTGAATTGCAGGAATTGTCTTTTATTGGATTGTGATAATTTGGTAAAATTGATGCAATATTTGGGAATAGATTTTTCGATGAACTGTTATGGAGCAAGAGAAGACTTCAAGAGGTGTTAAATATTGGTATAAAAAAGTAATTCAAAAAAAGGCATGGGAAATATTTGAGTATAAGATTTGATAATTCGGTATTTTACAGATACCGGATGGAGAGACCGCATGGTGTTGGAGTGCCAGCTGTCCTCACTGTCGGAGCTCCATCCGGCTAACTGAGTAAAGAACCAAGGCCTCACCGCCGTAATTGAGAGATCAAATTTTTTCATGACTCCCCTTTCCTAAATAGATAAATATGAGCAATATCCATTCCTAAACGGATAAATAAGAAGAAACTTCATAAGGAAACTATGCTTCAATAGGATCCTTGCCTGATGAGGACTCCCCACCGCCAATAGAGGAAATACACTCCTATTATGACAAGGTAACCACACACTATAAATATGGGGTCACCCTCAGTCTCAGGTATCACATTCTAAATTTACAAACTCTCTCTCTCTCTCTCTCTCTCTCTCTCTCTCTCTTGCCTCCTCTTTTTACAGTCGCTGACTTAATCATCGGAGAGGCTACGCCGGCCACACAGTTAGTCACCCTGATGCACTTTCTATCTTGCAGCATCAATCTTTGGTGAAGGCAGACCTCCATTCATATTCTAAAGGTTAGTCTGAGAAACCCTTTCTTTGACCAATCTTTCAGTGGTGCGGTGAGTGTGGACGAACTTACTAGCTCAAGCGAGAATTTTGTTCTCCGATGAACATAAACCTTAACTACATGGACAACAACCAAAACCTTGACCAAGAGGTCAATGACAACATCAATGACTCAAGGACAGCCCTTGCCTTCAAACCAACTGCAGTAGGGTCCCTCTCGTACGCTACTCCGGCAACAGATTCCACCGTGACTCCACCAGCTTACTCAGCTACGGGGATGACATTCTTTGAAAGCTTTTCTCCATGCTATTAAGTATCCCTCAATAAACTGTGAAGAAACCTATTTGACATAATGAAGGAAGGGATGACTGGATACACATCGAGTGCACCACTCCACTATGCGGATGGATCGATCCATCCTATCACCCATCCTATTGGGCCTCACAACAGCCACCTGGTGGGATCACCCAATACTCTACCAAGGTGAACCATACAAAGCCTATCAATACGGGGTCATTCAACACCCACTCGGTAGGGTGCCACAATGCCCATCCAAATAGTAATGCTGCGATAGAACATGGAGTCGGCGCCTTCTCAACTGAGCCAGCACAGAACTATTAGGAACTGACAGCCACTTTGAACACACATAATAAGCATGGCGGAATTTTAAAATTTTTTCCCTTGTCCCTAGGAACTCCTATTAGTTGCATATAAATTAATTAAAGCTTTAACTAAATAAATTCTCTACCTAGGTTAGCATGTATAGACTAGACATACCATAATTCTAAATTATATCCTAGCACAAATATATATTTTATACTAAGCATGTTATAACTCTAAGTTATAACGTAAGCATAAAATAAACTAAGCATGCTAAACAACCTAAGCATAATAATTATTATGTCTAAAAATGCTTAAAGAAAAAGACCTAATAATTAAAATAGAAAAAAGAAACTTACAAGTTGAAGCGTGCTTTAGTTGAACCCTCTTACACAAGCCTCCAAATGTAGGATAGCCTCTATGAGTATCCACATGAACCCCACCAACCGAAATCCCCTCGATCAGAAGAACTGAAGAGCTTTGAGTAGCTGCTAGACCACTCCAAAAGCCCACCCAAAAATATTAACTAGCGGTCCCTAAATTAAAATATAATTTAGGTTCCTCAAATTATGATCTACGAGGATCAAAAAGTTCTCTTATGTCATCTCTAGAATCCTCATTGAAGACTCTAAAAAAATGCCACAAAGATGTGAACTTGAGTGTGTTGAAAGAGGGGGCGAGGGTTCCTATTTATAGGCTAGGAGGAGCTTGGAAGCTCCCCTTCAAACCGATGTGGGATGTGCATTTGCACATCCCACATGCGGGTCATGCTCGCGGATCACAAGGATCTGCGGGCTTGCCTTATTCGGGAGCTAGGCCTCATGACCCATCCCATCAGCCCGGCTCACGGCTAGCCCCTTTCGTGAGTCTAGTTAAATTTTTTTGGGTCGTACCAAAAATTTGCTCGACAGACAAAACTTCCCCCTTGTTCTCAAACATTAATTTATTTTATGACCTTAATAAAATAATTATTAGTCAAAATAAATTCATAGTCTAACCAAATAATAATCTAATTATTATGTTATATTTTCATAATAGAATAAATCTATTATTTCTTTACTTAGTTTGATGAAGGTCCAATGTGTGTGACCTTATAGGATCCCGAAGTATTGAGCTGTTAAGGCTTAACATATCCCTGTTCTATAGGAACTATTGCCTCAAGGTTCTAGATCGTGATTAGAACTCGATTACCTTAAATGACTGTAGTATGCCTCTAGTAAGGGTCCACCATCCCCCATTACTCGGAACGCCATTTATGCTTATGACTTAATCCTGGGTAATGCAATAGTTTCCCAATGCGATGAACTCATTCCATTCTTTAATATAAGGACCATATGGTTTATTGGATTCGGTTAAAGTGTTAACCCACTAATAGTGAGGTTGCTTTAAGCTATCCTAGTTATTTACTTGTTACTGAAGTATGTTGCTCTTTACGATAATGTTTTTGACTAGAAACTATTTCTATCAAACACATACTCTGATCAAAGCTTTATAGCAATCACCACTTCAACAAGTGGCTAGGTACAACCCCTTAATATATCCGAACCAATGGATTCTTTCTGACTATATAGCTTACCAACGTGCTGTCATCACTATACCCGTAATCATCCGTGACACCCTAAATTAATGAGTGAATAGGAATGACCCAAAGTATTGCGGTAGTACCACATAAGGTAACTAGTATCTCAAGTATGAGGATGTTCGCAAAGCTACTGCATAAAGATAAACACTAACACCTTGATACATATACCAAGTGTTTATCTTATTGTGGTCTCCAATATATCCACTAGATATATCCATGTGTCAATCTTAAGGCACCACCTTCAGGTATAGGAGATTAACTACTTGGACACGTTACGAGAAAGTTGACCATATGCTAGTCTTACTACTTTATCAATATCCTTTCTTGATGAAACTATAACTAGGGACAGTTTAGACATAATCATAATTGCGCATAAAGCATATCTCTCTAACCATATTCTAACTATGATCTCTCACTTTATGCTATGATATATGTCAAGGATTTCACATACAAATACCAATGAATATATTTTAACCAGTCATTATGTATGTGGACAGATTGATATAAACAAAAGATTAAATGCCTTTATTAATAAAATGAATCATTCATACCATAGTATAATTAAGATATATCGCCCTAATTGCCTTAAGGTCATACATCATATCTAATAAACTCCTACTTGCACTAAGGCCAATTAGCCAAAATGGTCAAAACTGATCAATTTCGGGCGATTTCAAGCAGTTTTTAGAAGTTTTAGGAAAAATCGGTCCATACTAATCTGTCCGGATCCATACCGGTCAATACGAGTTGACTCAGACATGTCCCATTCCGTACGAGTTGACTCAGTTTCGTACGAGACCCCTGGACCCATATGGGTCCACCCAATCCGTACCGGTCCAAAAACTTCTCAAATTACCTAATTTGGTACTAATGGGACCCGTACGGGTCCAGGCCACCCATACCGGGCCCCCAGACGCCCAAATAGTCAATTTTAATCCCCCAAATCTGCCATAAATGAATATATTCTGATATAAATGAATATAATTTGACATAAAAGAATATATTCTTCCATGAACGAATATAATTTGACATAAAAGAATATATTCTGGCATAAACGAATAGAATTTGACATAAAAGAATATAATCTCCCATAAACGCATAAAATCAACCATTTAATGCTTTCACACCTATATTTCCCCTATAAATAGAGGCCATTTTCCTTATTTCAAAGGAAGAACAATTGAAGAGAAAAATATCATGAAGAAAAATCATAGGGCAAAATCAGTTCTAGCAAGTTCTTGGGGTTATAAAAAAGATATATAAGATGTATAGAAGTTATAAAATAGGGGCAAAACCATATCACATTGGTTTTTCCCACATTTCATTTCTTTCTAACTTCATATTTAGGATTGGGGGAGGTTCTGTCCACATAAACACTCACCAAAATAATCCTAAATCCAACATTTCACCATCTACTTTGACAAAGTTTCCATTCGGCATTGGAATAACTTTAAAGTGGATTCACAGTGTAAAGGTAACACTCCTAAGTTTCAAAGAGACTCGTATCTCAATTATTTTTTTATGGTTCTCCATCTACTCAATTCTATCTGTTCCTATATTCTTATTTTGGGTCTGGTCCTAACCCATATGAGCCTTGTTGGCACCTTAAGTCCTTAGGAATATTAAACTGGTGCGCTACACCCGTATGGAAGGAAATCCCATTTTTAATTCATCATTCCTCCATAAATCTGCTTGTTAAATCAAACTAAGTTTCTGCTCAAAACAAGGTAGGACCCATACGAGTCCCCCATACCCTTATCGGCCCCCTCGATAGCCGTACGGGTCCCACCCATCCGTATGGGTACCAGCTCCCAGGAAGAACCCAGAATTCTCTTGTAATAGGTTAAAATCAATCCAACTCACCATTTGCCATGCAATCATTTTCACTTAATAATCCGGTAAATCAACCCATAAAAGTAAAATGTTTTTTTTACGATAAAATATGTTGAAGACTTGTTATTTCTCTCCGATCATAGACGCCGTCCGGGCACTATCGATAGCAAAACCGCCATGCTAACATAATCACATTTTTCCCAATAAAATGATGACTTATGATGTGCTATAAACTGTGCTAATCTTTGTGGATGTAGGGGAATTTATTTTTATTTTGTTCTATCACTTATAACAAATGTATAAGTTCTCTTACAATTCCCCCATTTTCCCCCGGTTGTAATTTTTATTACCCCATTTATTGCTGCTGCTTTATTATAAACTGTTGAATGCATGAAAGAGTGTAGAAAGATAGACTTTTCGTAATAATTCCCCAAGTGATGAAAACAAAACGGTTTTTCATAGTGAATGTAATTTTGAATCAACTAAATGAGAAATAAGTGACCCATTCGATACCCGAATCTCTGATCCAAAAGGTATGGGTCTCCCAATAATAGGAACTATACTAAAACTCTTTCCCAAATAAACAACTTAGGTGGTGACTCTATCAATTGCATTGAGATTTAGGTCTCGATTCTTTTATTCATTAAAATTGGCTAAAATGTGCAAACTTAAACTAAAATGGTTTCATCACGCCTAAATCCAACCAACCCACAGTGGGCCTCGCTTCTCACCAAGGAGCCAAGGGAGACCCACACGTCATCGACACCTCATAGTGGCGACTCTGCTGGGGATATAATCTTTTAACATGCAAAATTTTGGTTTATTTTTGAAAAGGTTAAAATATTAAGATGAGCACTGAAAATCATTTACTTAATTCAAGCCACTTTTCTTTTTCATCATTTGGGAAAATTATTACACTCTACTTTAGATTCACTCTATCTTTATATATTAACCTCACCATGCATCATTGTACATGCCTCATGCATAATTGAACCCATGCATATATTGATCGTTTGGCTCCCACCTGAGAAAGAGTTAAAGTTTTGCAATAATCTCAAGTTCATTTGGTCCACATTCCAGTTTCTACTCAAGCAAATTCAGTTCAATTAAGGGTTGAATCTCCGCCCCCACCTCTTAGTAGTCCATCATCCAGTCAATTCGAGCAGTTGGGGTTTAGTTTGTCCATATGGTCAGTTTAGCAATCCTTTTCAGTCAAGAGGTACGATAGTTCTGCCAGCCGTCAATTGGCCTATTCAGCCTAGCCAAGGATATGTGCCGCTAGTGTTTTAGTTTGGGGGGATCTAGCCAAGGTCACAACTACGTAGCCACACCTAAGGGGACAACCTTCCATCATCCTACATGTGTACATTGATGAAGATTAGATCCCCAAAAAGGCTAAAAAGTGGGAAAGAATTGAGGAATTGAGGAATTGAGGAATTGAAGTACATTGATGGAGCAGAAAGAGGACTAGGGCCAATACAAGTAGAAGCTTAAGATTGGGAGACTACTGATTCACCAATGGATCCTACCGAGATTAATGATGAAGACCCTCCTCATGTGGAGGATGATTTTGAGGATGAGGTAACCTTTTAACGTTGCTAGTGTATTGATGCAAATCAATGCCACTTATAAAGCATATCACGAATAAATTAATGCATTCACGTTATGTTTGAGCATTCCAGTCTTAAAGATATCGTGCACTCATAAAATCAACATTCTTAAAAATTTCATCATGTTTATTAAAGAAATTGAATTTGAGTACATCGCAATGGCATAAGATTCCAATGATTAAAACTTACCACAAAAAAGGAGAGATGAAAAGTGCTTAGCAAACACGATAGCCTTAGGTCTTAGCTCATCTTTTTCCATAAGGGGGAGGAAAATACACGTCACAAAGAAAGAAAGCCAAGAGTCCAAAAGAAAGAGGAAGAGATACTACATATCAAAAGCACCATTGAAGGAAAAGATCTTACAACACAAATCCAAAATCAATGCAAGCTTAAATCCAATGCTCTTCCAAGATCTTCAAAAGGGTAAACCATCACATCCAACAAATGGGCATTTCTTATCAATGTAGGTACCTCCCTTGGACCTATACTTCCATCAAAATATCTCTCCAAAAATGCTTTCTTCATTTATTCAAAAGAAAAAAGATCTCTTACCCTACATAATGATCCCAAACCTTCGCTACAATAACATGACCTCCTTTCACAAAAGGGAAAAACCTATCTGTTCCAACACTAAATGGCCCAAGCTTACAACAATAGAGTTAGATACCCAAAACAACCCCTCAAAGCGGGTGATCTGGTTCCTAAATAACTACCACTACAAGAAAATTGTAATCTGCAACGGAATGCTTGCAAGGGAAAAAAATCCGTTGCAAATTAATTAGCTTGCAACGAATTCTGCGACAAACATGACATTCCCTTGCAGAATTATAAAAATTAAAATATTGAATATAATTGCTAGAAAAACTGCAACGGTGTTGTAATTCTCTTGCTAAAAGTTGGATGGAAATTTTGGAGCAAAAAAATGCAAAGGATATTGCAACAGTTCTTAACTTTCGTTGCAAAGTAAGAAACAATAATGCAAAGTTGCAATGAGTTTTCCGTAGCAAATTGTTTTATAATTAATAAAAAAAATTAAAAAGAAAAGTAAATTTAGACTGCCTAAATTATCCAACTCAAAACACTCTAACCTAAATACGTCGTTCTCCATCCCCTTCTCTCAATCGCCGCTCACAATTTCTCTTCCTCATCAGCTAACCAGATTGGCAACTCTTCGATCACCACCTATCTCCGTCTGCCTCTCTTCCTCCTCTACTATCTCTCCTTAACTTGTAGTTCATTTGAACTAACCCACCTAATTTTAAGATAACAATAAAAACCTTGTAGATACAATTTGATCGTAGGAGAGAACGTCAAATCGTCAAGGTAATTTGTTTAGGTCTCTTGATTTTCAACTAAAAGTTAGTTCCTTTGTGTCATCTTTCATGGGTTATGTTGAGTATCAATCAATTAGGTTTTATTTTACTTTAACACTTTTCATTTTTCCTTAAAACTGACAGATTATCATTATTATTATGGTTTGAAATGCCAATTCTATTTGTTGAATCACTTATATAGTTAGAGATTGAGTGGTTGGTTTCAATTTTAGGTATGCACAATTTGGGCTTTTGATAATTTGAATCCTTCGATAATTTCATGTAATTAGTTTTATAATTGGTGGTTTTGGTAATTTAGGTTCCTTAAAAAGTCATATTTTCAGCTATAATAGAGGTATTATTGTTAGTCAATCATTGATTACTTGTCGTTATACTCCCTCCGGTTCCAAAAACTAGTCGCTTTAGGGATTTTACCTCAGTTCCTTTTATTTGTCATTTTATATTATCCATGCAACTTTTGTAATTTTTTCTGTACCCTTATATTAATTAGGAAAGAGTATCTGTATTGATGAATTTATAAAGTGGTAATCAAGAAGGATGAGAATTTCATCAAGGATACATTAGTTATTTTAGTGGGGTATTAAATTTTTATCGGTTTTAATGAAAATTTTAAAAATGACTTATTTTTGGAACCGAAGGGAGTAGCTGATAAAAGAAGTTTGGGAACTAATGTGAATTCTGCCACATTATGAAGCCTTTTGGGTCGTTTTTTCCACTCAAGGTATGACTACACAGATTAAAATTTGAATCCCTTGATACTATATGTGGCCATCAATTTGTGGCAAAGGCTAGGTCTAGTGATTAAGCCTTGAAGCTGTGATTCTAGAGGTCGCAAGTTCAAGTCCACACTCGGGCGGTGTGGGATAAGGTTTTCCTTTATTATTATTGTAAGTCCATATGAGGCAAATTTATTGTTAAAAAAATATGTGGCCATTAATTTGAAAATTTGATGGCACATTACCATTAACTGCTCATATATGCGCTCCTGCCTTGATTGATACAATAGTTTCTTGATAATGACTTTTGTATAGCTTGTGTTTAATTCATGATACTTATCTAGAGCTTCTTTAAATGTGCCTTATTTTAGTAGTATTTGGGCATGCATTTATGATTTTTTCCTGTAGTAGTGTGTAGGCACTAGCCTTTTCAAGACTCAAGGTTTACATTTTATTGACACATTTATCTGTACTTGAGGTTATTGTGCGGGTAAATTCTTTCAATGTACTCTATGTATTATCTAATAAATATACTAGTGCAATGTATCCAGTACTTTTCAGGTCTTGGATATTATCCACATAGTTGTGCAACGATGACAAAGTTACAGATTAATTGTAATCTTAAGAAGGTATGTTATAAGTTAGTGATTAGTTTTTGTGTGTGTGTATATATACATGTTATTTTCCATAGTATAGGTCTGTAACATTTTTAGAGAATCTTTTTTTGATGTGTGTGTTCATTTTAGTTTATGCTTTATGAAAAACATGTATTATACACTTGTCGCAGATTGTCTTAATTGGTTATATGTTGAGATGAAAGATGTTTCTTTGGGGAAATATATAGACTTCTTTTCTTGATAGCTGATTAGATAGGTATTTTCTTATATTGTGGCAGTAGTAATGTTTCAGTTTAGTAATGTTTCAGTTTCAAATCATATCTGAATTTATCATCTCAAGTCAAGCTCTATTTAGGGAGTACATCTTAGCATATTCAATGAAACCTTTGTTTATAGCTTTGTGATGAGTTTGACTGTTTCTTTTTCTGTACATCACAATCATAGTTGTTAAAGGCGCACTCTGATGCAAGGCTTAGGTCCTGCGCCTTGCCATATCTCAGGCGAGGTAGCGTACATGAGGCACGTGCCTTGTGAGCCTAGGCACGCCTTTAGGAGTGCGCCTCTTGCGCCTTAGGTGCACCTTAGAGACACTGTTATTTTTTAAGGTTTTAACTTACTTTAATATGTTTTGTCCATCTATTTTTAAGAGTTTTAACAATAATTTAAGGTTAGATATCCCTAATTCTAGTTCTACTAAGGCTAGATTAACTCAAGGCTAGATATTTCTAGTGGCAATGCAATGTGTAAATTTTACATAGATATATTAAGTTTTTCTAGCGAGCTTTGAAGGCTCTTCCAGGTAAATTTTGTCTATGTAATGCTTTCTTATTAGTGTAGTTTTTTAAGACTTTCATTTTTTTTGAAAAACCCCGAAGGTACATTGTGTCCCTTCAAAGGCTAAAAGTTGGAGCAGGTGAAAATTTCGGGGCGGAGTCCCCAGCTAGGCTGGTTTCCCCGCTTACCTACAAAACACCTACCCCTCTTTTATTAAATAAAAATCAACTCACGGTCTCAAGGCGAGAACATGAGTAAATCAATTACACGAGAGTAGCAAGTTCGGGAAAATAAATACATCAGAAGTAATAAAATTAACATCCCGCCTCCTAGTTTTAAAGATGAACCAACATAAATGAATGCATAATCCAATAATGTCTTCTGAGCCCATCCTGCCTTCGAAAACAAATTTATTCCTTTGTTTCCATAGTGCCCAAGCAATTAAGAACCATAGCGTCGTTCCGAACTCTCTACCCCTTCCATCAGCAAAGAAGCCGCGCCACATGGCTAGAAAATCCACCGCCTTCCATGGTATAGGCATCGAGATACCGAGCAATCTCATCACCTGCGTCCACACCTTATAGCTGTTACTGCAATGGAGCAGGGCGTGATCCAAAGTCTCCTCCAAATCACAAAATGGGCATTGACCGTCCGTTATAGATTGGCAGCCCCGGAGGAAAAGGAACATTTTTGTTGGTAATCTTCCATGAAAAACAAGCAACCCAAAGAAGCAAACTTTAGGGGTCACACATGCCTCCCATATTACAGAAAATTCGAGCCTCGGCTTTGGCCATTTTGGCGAACTATAGTAGCCCATACAAAAGGAGCTTGTCGTGTACTCCTTCTTCTCCCCCACCTCCCACATAAACCTATCAGCCGTCCCTGAAAAGATAGGCTACCGTTGACCCTGCCCCAACTCGTTATCACCCTCTAGAAACAAGCTCGGACAGCTTATACCTATCAAATTTCAAAGTTCCGCACCTCTCACCTGTCCTGAAATCCTTAAGTTCCGTTTCCAAAAAGGCCGCAAAAAGGCCGATGACCCGAAAAGATAATGACACCCCTCGGCCACCGAACACGATTTCCTATTACACAATCGGTATAGGTCAGGGAACAAGACCGCCAACTCCGAATTCACCGTCCAGTTGTCATGCCAGAATGAGCAATTTTCCCCACTTCCAATAGCAACCCGAATGCTCGACCTAAAAAATTCCCACCACTCCCAACCTCTAATACAACATGCTATAATTCCTCTCCAAGTATGTGATAATGTAGATGAATCATAGTTTCCAATGGACCACCATGAATCAAACCCGTATCGTCTAACGCAAATCTCGTACCATAATGACCCATGATCAGCATTCCTAACCTTCCTTACCCACTTCATCAACAAACTACAATTAACCAACTTTAAGTTCCTAATGTAGAGGCCCCCAAGATTTTTGGGTAGGACAATCGTCGCCCAACTAACCTTACTAATGCCCGTAGTAGTTGAATCACCCCTCCACAAAAAATTCCACATCAGCTGCTCAAGTTTCTTAATTACCACTCCTGGCATTTCATTCAATGATAACAAAAAGATTGGAAGAGATGATAATACCGATTTCACAAGCACCATTCGTCCCGCATAGGATAAACATTGTCCTTTCCAACTCGCTAATCGACTCTGAAACTTGCTTATCAATGGGTTCCAAGCGGAAACGAGAACACGCCTAACACTGAGAGGGGTTCCCAGATAGGTAATCGGAAAGTTCTCCACTCGACATCCCAGGACTCCTGCACAAGATGAAACGACCGTCTCTTGTATATGAATACCCATAATAGAGCTCTTATTAAAATTGATTTTCAGGCCTGAAATCAACTCAAAATATCGTAAAATTCTAACAAAAATGGGTAATAGAGACTCATCGGCCGGTAAAAAGCATAGCGTATCATCAGCAAATTGCAGGATAGACATGTCCTTCTCTGATCCGTCAACCCGAAAGCCCGGTAAAAGGCCAATTCGAATACTCTCCTCAAACATTAGTTTCAGTCCCTCACTCGCCAGAACAAAAAGAAACGGGGAAATAGGATCACCTTGTTTAACCCCCCTAGCTAATTTAATTGGTTCCGACGGCGTCCCATTGATCAGAATTGAAGTGACCGAATTTCTTCTACAGTTGTCAAGCCATTGAACCCATCTTTCCTCAAAACCCATTTGTCTAAAAACCGCATTCATATAGTTCTACGAAACACAATCATAAGCCTTATGGAAGTCTAACTTAATAGCCAAGCATGGTTGACGATTCCTATGAACCGAATGGATAATCTCCGAGGCTATGAACGAACATTCATGAATATTACGACCTTTAATGAAAGCAAATTGATTTTCTGATATCAATTTAGGTAGCAATGGTTGCAGTCTTTTAGCCAGCACCTTAGACACAATTTTATATATACCATGGATCAAGGCAATCGGTCTAAAATTATTCAACGAAGAAGAACCTGGTACCTTAGGAATTAGGACTGTATATGACGATTTAATAGCATTCGGCAGCCGTCCCGTCGCATGAAACTTCGCAAATAGGTCTATTAGCTCAGGCTTCAGTTCACCCCAAAATCGTTTGTAAAAGAAAAAATTAAATCCATCAGGTCCAGGCGCCTTCCCCTCATTACAGGAACAAACTGCATCCCATATCTCGGATTCTGAGAATGGTTCAACTAGGCGATAATTCTCCGATGCATCGACCATTCTGAACTTTAGTCTTTCCAACTCAAACGGAATAACTGTAGTTTCCGAAAATAGGTTCAAATAATAGTTTCGAATCGTAGCTGTAATCTCAATAGGATCGTTAGTGACTCTCCCACCAATTTCCAACTGTGAAATCCGATTACCTCTGAACCTAGCCGAAGCGATGCGGTGAAAAAATGCAGTATTGTCATCACCCAATAAAGTCCACTTCACACTTGACTGTTGGTGCCGAATTTTTTCTTGGTTTCGTCTAACCTGAAACAATGTAGTTTTCACGTTTTGTAATTCAGACACGGTTGAAGCATCCAAAGGCCGACCCATACTAGAGTCAGTCAACTCTAAAACCCGGGCTTCCAACGATTTCAATCTACTATCCAATTGACCAAAATTAGACGAATGCCAAGGACGGATAATCCCCATAATTTTCACAGCTTGTAATCGACATCTCTATTCTTACACCCAGCCGTACCACAAATAGAACGCCACTTACTAGTGATAAATGGCAAAAAAGTATCAACATCCCACTAACAGTTTAGCGATCTATCTACTCTCCTTCCCCGTCTCCTCGAAGTATGCGACTGGAAAATAATGGGTAAGTGATCCGATAGGGTTGAGTCTACCGTCATGAGTTGTAAATTCGGCCAGCTATCTAATAGACCACCTGACACCAACACTCGATCGATCCTCGAAAAGGACTGACTGTTACTCCACGTATAGTCCCTTCCAACTAAACGAACATCATACAACGCACTCGCATTCACAAATTCTTGGAATCTTATCATAGAATTAGAAACACTCCCATTCCTACACGCTCTTTCCGAATAATGAAGAATTTCATTAAAGTCACCACATAACAATACATTACCAACATCCCGAATAAGGGGCAGCAATTCAATCCATAATTGATTCCTCTCAATGGCTGTGACTGGCCCATATAAGCATACAATATCGATCTCAACCTGGTTCACGATCGAGCTCAGAATACACCATCTTACACCAACCGCTCTAACTGTACCCCAAACTACTTTAGAGTTCCATGACACAATTATCCCTCCCGACAAACCTTGAGCAGAAACACAATAATATGAAAAATCGTTATGGCCCCATAATTCCCTCACAATCATCTCTGATATATCCGACACCTTCGTCTCCACTAACACAACAACATGCAAGGACCATTTGCGGACACACGAACGAACAAAAAATTGCTTTGCTCCATTCATGAGCCCCCCACGACAGTTCCAAGAAAGAAGGTTTACTGACATGAAGAAACGTGTACCAAACCTCGATTCAGACGGACTATTCAAACTCTTGGCTCTTCCAGTACCTGTACAATTTGCTCCACATGTTGCTCCTGAAACAGCCCCAGCATCTCACCCACTTTACGACCATTCTAGCCTCATTCTCGCACGGTTCTGTAAGCTGGGCATTCATTATCACCCTATTTCTATTTGCCACGTCTGGCCCCGATGATCCAGACATTCTGCCAGTCTCCGAGTTTCCTCTAGCTGCCGAGTTCGCACTCTCATTACCGTCTGGCTCCCGTAAGGTAGAATTTTCCAACATACCGTTATCCCGTAGCATTCTCGTGTCACAATCTTCCTCCGATATAGCCACTTCTTCAGATATCCTGTCCGCCGTTGAACCCTCATTCGACTCGTCCTCCGAGCTAGAGTAATCCTCCTGACACCTCGGACAGCTAACGGCCTAAACCATAGAAGTGTAAATCGTAATCTCCCTCTCCCCCATTGCTAACTTCAAATTGCGGCTCATAGTACCTATAGGAACTGACACTAAATAAGAAATCACATCTAATCGATCCGGCCGTTCCAAGTTGTACTCCATAGCCACCAGCCGACCAAATCTCCTAGCAAGGCTGCGAACTAATGATTCACATATAATAGTTGGTGGAATACGCATGAGATCAAGATACATGACACACTCGGAGGGAATAAAATTCCCCGCCAGACGCTCAACCGAAAACATAAGGTGGCTGAGAACCTTCCATTCATGACTAACAAAATTACTCATCGCATCTCCTGTGATGAAGGAGACAATCACGCACTCCCCACCAACAGGAGCGGCAAATTCAACATCAAAACCACGCTCACACAATAAATCATATATATTTTGAAAATGAGATATATTATGAAGCCGAATCAGGCAGGCCTTATCTTTCCACGAGGTAGACTGCACCATGCACTCCTCACTCTTCTGCGACTCATTCTAATCCATTGGGCTCGTCACAATCTTAGGCTGCCCCTTACTTGCCTCCTCTATAGAATTACGATGAGGGGCCGCGACATCAACATATGATCTCCCATCTCGAGGTGATTCATGAAACACTCGGTTCACACGCCTAGATGACTTTCGGATCGGCTCCTGGATTTTCTGAACGTTCAAAGGCCTTGAGTATCTTGCCTTATACGCCCGCAAACGAATTGCCCCAATTTCAACAGAATTCATCCTGTTCAAAGCTTCATAAAATGGAACAGTTACATCAATTGTAATGAACCCAAAATTCAAGTTCCTGGCGTTTCTCTTTTGTGCGACAAACACCCAGCCAGAAACTCCAAATCTCCCAAAAACCTTCTTCAGGGCTAGCGCATCGTAGCCATTCGGAAAATTCTTAAAATAGATCTTATTCGCTGTCGGATTTCTGGTGTTGGCAATATGATTAGGATTTGAATCCCTAATCTGCGAAGTGGCGGTAAAGGGCACATAAAAGGGATTGCGGCGAGGGTTTGTGGTTTGGCGATTTCGGGTTGGCTCATGGAAGGGGTTTCGGTGTTGGGGCTGACGGCGGCTGGTGTCCGATCGGAAAAGGTTGGTTGATGGGCGATGGTGGCGGCTGTGTAGGGGGGCAGGATGGGTGCGGGTTAGGGTAGGGTTTCTCTCCATGGTTTTTGATTTTTGTTTAAACTTTATGAGTTACTATCTTTCCTCATCCTTTGACCCTCTCTACTCTACTCAGATCGCTAAATCAAATCCCAACTCAAAACATTTTGACCCAAATCAGTTAAACTGCACTTTCAACCAAAGATTAACCGATAAAACTATCTTACAAAGAATCCGGGTGATGCAGAATTGAAAATCAAGGCTTTTTCTGAGTCAGGACTTTTAACAAACACCTTGAGTGCAGCGATGAAAACCAGATGAGACAGACTTTGGTGTTTGGCTAATGGCAGGTGGGATGCGGGTAGAACGGTGGATCGAATGATTAGATTGGAAAGGGGATTTGTGGGATTAGAAAGGCTGGTAAGGACAACGAGGAAAGGGTTGGTGGTGGTTGGTAACAGTCAACAATTGGTGGCGGTATACAACTGGAAAAATTGTGGATATGCTCTTATCCAGTTAATAATTGATTTGTGAAAGAAAAATCTCTGTTGGCTTAATTGCAGGAACCATCAGTAATTAATTTCCCAGTATGTGAGTCATTCACTTTGGACAAAAATTGCGCAGAATCTCCCGTTCAGCCGGCGGTTTAAGACTTTCATTAATGAGTTTGCTTTTTTCTTTCCCTAAACATTTTCCATCGACTTGACGATGAAATAATTTTTTTTCCTGTCTTTCTTTATAATTCTACTTTTTTCCGAAATTTGTTATATTTCTTCAACAATGCACTTTAGTTTTCTTAAGCATGTGTTTAATTTGATCAGTGCGTGGAGAACCTTTGCTAGAAGAAATCAGAATGTCTCAATACTCCCTTGAACAGGTACTTATTTTATAATTAAATAAATATAAACTTGTTGCACTAGCAAGTTGAGTTTTAATTTCCATTAGCTAGTTGGATAGCTTAATTTGAAGTCTAAAAAGCTTAAGATAATTAGAGCATTTTTCATTCTCAGGTTTAATAACTCAAGTTTTGTTTACCTTATTGTTTAATCATAATATATTAGACTACTTATTGCTTGTTAACATTTGTGTATTGTAAGCTAATATAACTTATAATAGCTCCCTTCAATCCAAATAATATATTTGGCCAATTATTTTATTTGTTTTTCATTAAACAGTGTGCAAGGGATTCTGTAAGGGAAACTGTTCTTCAATTCTGCAAGAAGCTATATTGTAAGGGATGTTTTACTTGCAAATTTGCAACGGAAAATTGCAAGTAAAAATCATTTGCAGATCTGCAACGGAATTTTCAAAGGAAATAGTATCCGTAGCAATTTCGCAATGAAAGTCTTCACCCTTGAAACGATCTGCAAGAAGCAGTATTATAACGGAATGCAAACTGTTGCAATTCCGTTGCAAAACGGCTTCTGCAACGGAAATTCCATTGCAATTTTCGTTGCAAAATGCTGATTTTCTTATAGTGCCCAGTCAACACTGATACAGGGGCAAGTTCAGTCCTAATTAGGAAGGGTCGTTCGTGGTTAAGAAATTCCTGGGTAAGGGAGCAAATAGCCTTATAGACATGGACGGAAATGAGTTCGTCAATCTAGTGAATCAAGACAGGCTTATGTGCTATCATATATAGGTTAAAAGAAATAAATCACAAAAAAGCAGCACGCCAAAAAAAGGAAATAAAAAAATCACCCGGCGAGTGGTCCTCTACTACTTGGGAAAAAATTAGGGTGCAACCCACTGACCGGTATTCCACAAACCGGTCAGGCAAAAGTTAGGGTAATCCAACGCAAATAAAGTCTACTAAGTTAAAAACCCGAAGATGGCGGCTTAGGCAAAAGTTAGGGCATCGAGAGAAAAAAATGCCAATTGCTTTCAGGAAAATCTGTAAAAGGGCCAAAAAGCAGGTAAGGGTTAACCATTGGAAACTATTAACATTGTCTATTCACTCAAATTCAATTTCATCGATGAATGTGTTATGATTTGCTAAGAATCTAGGTCTTATGAATACATGCATGTCTTTAGGTGAAATAATTGCAAGTATGTGAACATCAGTTTCTTTTCTACATTTTGTGCTCTTTATTATTATATGTACTGCCCGTATTATTCAACAAAAGACAAAATACAGGTAAGCCACAAAAGAAATAAGGATTATGCAAAAGTCAGAAGTAGTCTGCTGAACTGAGACGCCAAGGACAGTTCAGGCAAAATTTAAGACAAGAAAGAAAAGTCTGCTGAATTGAACTGCCAAGGACAATTCAGGAAAAAGTCAAGGCAAAAGAAAGAAAAATGCAAAATTAGTTCGATAGATCGCATCACATCAAGCGATCAATGCAAAAGTTAGAACTCAAATTAAAAGCTCTAAGTGCTTCTACTAGTATCATCTAGCTTGCACCATGTTACAGTTTAGACACCTCAAGGACACATTCCCCTAATGTGCAAAGATTGAATCTCATCCAATCAAACCGCCAGTGCAAAGAAGTATAGGAATCCATATAAACCTATATGAGCCTACAAAAAATGTACGAATCTCATCCAAATCTTAGTAGTACTCATCGGACTCAGTCGGGCCAGTCTTTTAATAATCTAGAGCTTCGAAAGTTTGGTTACTAGTTAATTCACCAGCAATTCAAGACTTTATCAAAGAAGGACACGACAACAACACCCTCGAGGCAGAGGGCCAATCAAGGACCCAAACAAGCAGGAAAAGCACAACCTAATCTAAGCTACTAGGGGTCCTATCCCTAGTACTCATCCTGAGTCTTGTCCTGTGGATCCACCAATAGGCCATCCTTGTCTATCATCATATGATCCTCTGCCCCACCAACATCTACAGCAGGCAGATTAGGAACCCTATCCTTTAAAGCTCCTGCTATACCCCCAGCAATAATATTGGTCTCCTCTACTCGCTGCTCTACCTCTTGCTCAGCTCCCAACACTTGAGTGGCCACCAACGCCACCCGACAAGCCAAACTATCCTCCTCTAAAGAAAGAAAAATCATGTCGGATTAAAAACCGAAAGGGCGATCCCAGTAAAAATTAATGCAAAGAAAGAAAAAGCTTGCTGGATTGAAAACCCAAAAGGGCAGTCCAGGTAAATGTTGAAGCAAAGAAAAAAAAGAAAAGGTCCGCTGAATAGAGCCATCAAGGACAGTTCAGGCAAAATAGGATAAAAAGAAGTAAAAATAAATGTTCGATAGGTCATCTCATGTCGAATGGCCAGTGCAAAAGTTAGAAAATCACTTAGTCCCCTCACTATAAAATCACTTGATGGCACGTATCCCTAAGAGTGTTAATTTCAAACTAGCCTGACTTGGTCTCATTGTTAGCTATATAAAGAAGTAATATAGGTGTACAAGCAGTAATATTCAATGATCTCAGTTCGGGAAAAGAAAAATCAGCATGCATAAAAAGTTAAATGTCGAAAGTACTAATCCAAGTTTACACCAAAGTAAGCCACGCAGGGCCGAAAAGTATCAGACGTCTAGAAAGTAAAAGTACATCTCAATCTAAGCTACTGAGGGATCCTAACTTCAGCGATCCTCTGAAGTCTGGTCCTGTGTATCCGCCAACAGGTTATCCATTTTAATCATCATATGGTCCACAGTCTATGCGGCACCCTCAGCAGCAGCATTGGCTCCCCCAGTATGCTGCTCTACCTCCTGCTCAGCTCCTCCCCTCAGGGTCACTATCGGCACCACTCGATAGGCAGAAAGGTCATCCTCTGACACAGAATTGGATGGCTCAGGTATCTACTTACCCTCAGCCATCTGGGCCAGCTGGCCCTATAACACCTCAATCTCGGCCCTTACCTAAGCAGTCTCCGCTCTAGCCCTGTCCAACTCCTCCACTAGGGGCCTAACCCGGTCGGCCTCAGCAGTGGCTACGCACAACTGCTCCTTTAGGAACCTAGCTCGCTCCTCAAAGGCATCCAATCCTGAGTGAAATTACCACGCTCTATAGCCAACATAGTCTGTTATAAAAACCAGGGGATCAGTACACATATATAAATTATCATACATCATGCATCATGCATAGTTTAGCTTTGAGTTTTACAGGTTTGAATTTACCACGAGCGTATCCTGCACCAACGTTAGATCCAACACCAAGGGGAAACATAAGTCTCATATGGGCATACACTGCCCATCCATACTTGTGCAAGTTTACAAAAGGCGTACAAGTCCTCTTTTCAGATTCAAGAAAAAGTTCTCACAAGGATGAAGCATAAAAATGTCACAAATGCTTTTACAGTGGTACACTAGTCAAACTTGGGTTCCACTTAAACCCATCCTCAGCCATTCGGGTCCCCAGCAGGCATCTGCATCCCATCGAATAGCTTCCTAAGCCATACGAGTCAGTATCAAGCATACAAGTCCTACCTATGCATATGGATCCTCCCTCCTATTTTATAATAGTTTTCCAAGAAAAAGAAGAACTCCTCAGCAGCAAGGGTACATCGATCCAAATTAGGGCAAACCCCACATCTCAAACCCCATTCTTTCGGCTAATTAGGGGCTAAGCCCCTAGCTCACCTTGATCCTTGATTGACGGGGCAAAAACTTTTGTTTTTCATAAAAGTCAATCAAGAATCAAGGTAAGCCATGTTAAAGTAATTACTAGCATGAATACTTTTCATATACAGGTTCATTCAAAGGGAGCATCCCCAAGTGGTCAAAACATCTAGGGGCAATAATCCCCATAAGACAAGAGATTTGTGCCCAAACTAAGGAAATGTTATCCTAGAAGAAATCCCCAGTAAAAAAATCATTCAGCAAAACACCTCCCCAGCAAAGAAGTCAATTAGGGGGGATCCCTCCATTCCCCCAGCAGGAGGTACCATCGAACGGCATCCCCCCCATCATCTAACACCCTAGGGGCACCCACCCTAGAGGCACTCCCTAAAGTGATAATCGAGGGGTATCCGCCATCATTAAACACCCTAGGGGTACCCACCCTAGGGGCACTCCCCAAAGGGACACCATTGAGGGGCATCCCCCCCATTATCGAAACACCCTAAAGGAACTCCCCAACAATGCCAGCTAGTAAAAGGGGCCTACTAGGGGCACCTTAGTTTAAGAACCAAAGGAGAGGTATCTGTAGGAAAAGAAGGAATTCCCTCAGCCACACTGCCACCTAAGGGGCATCATTCAAAGGACATATCCAATAAAGGTGCCTTCTGAGGGGCACCAGCCAAGGGCATCTTCCTAAGAAGCATTCCTAGAAACCAAACCATTAGAGGGATCATTCTCCCAATAAGTGAACCATCTAAGGGGCATCCACCCAACTGGTCAAGCCATCCAAGCAATTTCTAGGGCCCCCCTACAGCTAAGTTCCTCTTTCCAGGGGGCACCCCTTACCAATCCAAGTCATCTAGGAGATTTGCTCCCAAGTAGTTAAGCCACTCACTAGGCTATTTTCCCCTAGTAGTCAGGCCATTCCAGGGACATACCAAAGCAGAATTAGGACCAACCTAATATTTCTTCACTCACTCTTTACGGTTAATTAAGGGCAGAGCCCAGTACGTCTTAATACTTGATTGAAGGGGCAAAAATGTTTGTTCATCATAAAGTCAATCAAGAATTAAGATGTACCATTTCAGGTCATATTCTGATAAAACTTGTTTTTCCCCTACAGGTCAGACAAGACAAAACCTAAATGCCAACCAAAGGGTCACTTTTCTCCAACAGAGCGACCGCATTAGAATAGTTTGTTCCCAAGCAAACAAAACATTCAAGGGGCATTCCCCCTATCCCTACGAAGAATCAGTCCCAATCCTCGATGGCTAGGCGGTTAGAGAAGTCGTTCCCTCAGTCAGAAGAATACCCAATGGGCATCGACCCCAAAGCCTCCTAAGGGTAATTTTTTAAGGGCACCCCTCTAACCAGTCAAGCTTTTCCGAGATGGTTTCAAAGGATACTCCCTAAGAGCTAGGATGTCCCCGGAACACATTCCTCTAAATAAGTGAAATTTCCTCCAAGCAGTTTCTCCCCAGTGATCCAAATAGACTAGAATTTCAAAAGCTATCTCCTCAGTAGTCAGCTCCCCAGGGGCACCCTAATTTGTGTTTGGCCAAACCCAACATTTCTAAACATAATTTACAATTTATTCAGGGGCTAACCCCTATCCACACATCTTCATTCTTGATTGAAGGGGCAAATTTTTTTTGCTTACTACTAAGTCAATCAAGAATTAAGATGTATCATTTCAGACAGTAACTAACACAATGTTTTTATTGCATTTTTTAAGGTAGCTCAAAACCATCGTCATGAGAGTCATCTACCTTAGGAAAGGGAGACACCAGCAGTAGGAGTGCCATTAGTCGTTCTGCCTTAAGAAAGGGATACGAGGAGAAGTCATCCGCCTTAGAAAAGGGATAAACCAGCATTAGTTAAAGGAAAGTCATTTGCCTTAAGAAATGGATGCGCACAGTAAAGGAGAGATGTTCACCTTAAAAAAAGAACACCAAGTAAAGCAGTTCACCTCAAGAAAGGAACCCACACATATCAAAACATTATAAGTACCTTTACAGGGGCAAATTAGTCAGACGCAGGCTCAATTCAAGCCCATCCTTAAAAAGCATAAGGGCACTCCCCAATAGTGCCAGCCAGTAGAAGGGGCCCGCTAGGGGCACACCAAGATAAGTTGGGACCAACCCAACATCTCTTCACTCAATCAATACAGTTAAATTAGTGGCAAAACCCCTAGCTCACCTTGATCCTTGATTGAAGGAGCAAAAATTTTTGTTTTCACAGAAGTTAATCAAGAATAAAGGTAAGCCATTTTTTTTGAATTAATCACTAACAGGGATAATTTTTATATATAGGTCCACTCTGGTGTAGGAAATTTTCCCCAATAAGTGAGTCTTGCAAGGAGATAATTCCCCAGCTAGAAAAGAGTTCACCAAAGAACATTACTCTACTCCTCAGTAGTGGAGTCAACCAAGGGGCCTTCCCGATCAACCAAGGGGCATCCCCCCATTTCCCAGCAACGGAATCAACCTAGGGGCATCCCCCCATCAACCAAGGGGCAGAACCCATTTCCCGATAGCAAAATCAACCAAGAGGCATCCCCCCATTAACCAAGGGGTATCCCTCCATTTCCTAATAGCGAAATCAGTCAATTAAAGGGCATTCCTAGACATTGAGCCCTCCAAAGGGCATTCTTTGAGAAGAACCCTTCCAAGGGGCATTCCATCCCAAAGTAAAAGCTGACATTTCTCACACTTAGTTTACAGCATTTTCAGGGGTTAACCCCTCCTATCCACATAGGTTGATTCTTAATTGAAGGGGCAAAAATTTTTGTTCATCAGAAAATTAACCAAGAATAAAGATGTGTCTGCTCAGAGAATGAGTAACTCGGTGTTCGATTGTAGTCTCTTTTTAGATCATTTTAAATCCTTAGTAGGAGAGTCATCTGCCTTAGGAAAGGGATACACCATCAGCCAAGAGAGTCAATCCGCCGTAGGAAAGGGATACATCAGTCAGGAGAGTCATCCACCTTAGGAAAGGGATACACCATCAGTCAGGAGAGTCATCCGCTTGAGAAAAGGGATACACCATCAGCTAGGAGAGTCGATCCTCCATAGGAAAGGGATACATTAGCCAGGAGAGTCAATCCACCTTAGGAAAGGGATACATTAGTCAGGAAAGTCAATCTGCCTTAGGAAAAGGATACATCATCAGCCAGGAAAGTCGATCCACCTTAAGAAAGGGATAGACACACCTTGTCTAGTGGAGTCACTAAGAATGCAGTGTAGTAAAGGAAAGTCATCCGCCTAAAGAAAGGGATACAAATTGGCACAAAAGTCATCCACCTCAAGAAAAGGATACGCATTGGTAAGGAAAGTTGTTCGCCTCAAGAATGGGACACCGAGGAAAGAAGTTCTCCTCAAGAAAGGAACTCACCCATGTCATCACCTCAGGTATGATTCCTAAACCCTCGCTCACATCGTGATATGATACATATCTGTATCTATAGTGATTCCATGAGGGGTAGTCTGTGAGCACTAGATTTTAATAATCCTTCTCACGAAATGATGATGAGAGCTATTTAATGCATCCTTCTATAGGTGTTATCTACTTGGAGTGATTTCAATACAATTTTGTCAAGATTTATCAAATCTAAACCTCATAAAACTAGTCACTAAGCCCTAAAAGTTCTAAAATGGTTAAAACCGGTCAAAACCAGTCAAAACTGGTCAGTTTCGGGCGATTTCGGGCAGTTTCAGGCAAAATCGGTTCGTACTAGTCCGTACGGGTAGACCCGGATCTATACGGGTCAATCGGTCAGACCCGTATGTGTCCCCCTAACTAGTACGGGTTAACCTGATCCATACCGGTCTGAAAACTTCCTGAATTGCCCAATTTAGTACTAACGGGACCCGTACAGGTCCAAGCTACCAGTACCGGTCCCTCAGATGACTAAATAGTCAGTTTTGATGCCCCAAGTTTACCATAAACGAATATTTTCTGCCATAAACAAATATAATTTGACATAAAAGAATATATTCTACCATAAACAAATATAATTTAAAATTTGAAAGAATATATTCTGCCATAAATAAATATAATTTGACATAAAAGAACATAATCTGCCTTAAACGCATAAAATCAACCATTTGATTGTTTAGACCTATTTTTACCCTATAAATTGAGGCTATTTTCCTCATTTCAAAGGAAGAACAATTGAAGAGAAAAATATCGTAAAGAAATATCATATAGGAAAATCAGTTCTATCAAGTTCTTGAGGTTATAGAAAGGGTATAGAAGAGGTATAGAATTTATAAAATAGGGGGAAAACCATTCCACATTAGTTTTGCCCACATTTTATTTCTTTATAACTTCATATTTAGGATTTAGGGAGGTTCTGTCCATAAAAACACTCACATAAACAGTCCTAAATCCATCATTGCACCATCTTTTTTGACAAAGTTTCCATTCGGCATTGGAATCGCTCTTAAGTGGATTCATAGTGTAAAGGTAATGCTCCTGAGTTTCAAGGAGACTCACAGCTCAATTATTTATTTATCGCTCCACATCTACTCAATTCTATCTATTCTTTTATTCTTGTTTTTGGTCTGGTCCTAAACCATATGAGCCTTGTTGGAACCTTATGTCCATAGGGATATTAAACTAGTGTGCCATACCCACACAGAAGGAAATACCATTTTAATTCCATCATTCCTCCATAAATATGCTTGTTAAAGCAAACTAAGTTTCTACCTAGAAATAGTTAGGACCCATATGGGTCCCCCATACCCGTATCGGTCCTTCCTAGTAGCCTTACGGGTCCCATCCATCCATACGAGTACCAGCCCCTAAGAACAACCTAGAATTCTCTTTTAACTAGTTAAAATCAATCCAACTCACCATTTTTCATGCGATAATAATCTGGTAAATCAACCCACAAAAGTTAAAATGTGTTTTACAATAAAATACATTGAAGACACATTATTTCTATCTGATCCTAGAAGCCGTCCGGGCATTATCGATCGCAAAACCGCCACGCTAACATAATCACATTTTTCCTAATAAATGCTGACTTATGATGTGCTATAAACTGTGCTAATCTTTATGGATGCAAGGGAATTATTTTTTATTTTGCTTTATAACTTAGAACAAATGTATAGGTTCTCTTGCAATTCCCCCATTTTTCCCCCGGTTGTAATTTTTATTCCCCCACTTATTGCTGGTGCTTTATTATAAACTGTTGAATGCATGAAAGAGTGTAGAAAAATAGACTTTCCGTAATAATTCCCGAAATGATGAAAACAAAATGGTTTTACGCAGCAAATATGATTTTAAACTAACTAAATGAGAAATAAGTGACTCATCCGATACCCAAATCTCTGATCGAAAAGGTATCAGTCTCCCGCCCAATGGGAACTGTACCAAAACTCTTTCCTAAGTAGACAGCTTGGGTGGCGACTCTATCATTTTTATTGAGATTTAGGTCTCGATTCTTTTATTCATTAAAATTGGCTAAAATGTGCAAATTAGAACTAAAATGGTTTCATCATGCCTAAATCCCACCAACCCAGTGGGCCCCGTCTCTCACCAAGGCACTAAAGAAGACCCACACGTCATCGACACCTCATACCTTGGTTCCTTAGCCTGTGCAATAGCACTATATCACAATACAAAGTAATTGGATCAATAATCTCAGCCACCACACGAAGATCACCAATGAATCTCTTTAACCAGATAGCTTCTTTTGCTGCTTTATAGGTAGTAATATTTAGATCTGTTGTTGAATCAACAATAGTTTCTTACTTGAAACACTTCCAGCAAACTGCCCCTCCATTTAATATATACATAAAACCTAACTGAGACTTAAAGTCATCTTTGTCAGATTAGAAACTCGTATCCGTATAACCTCTAATTGTGAGGTCACCATCTCCATATATCAAGAACTCATCTTTAGTCCTCCTCAAGTACTTAAGAATTGCCTTGACGACCATCCAATGCTTTTCACCTGAATCCGATTGTTATCTACTCGTAAAGCTCATCTAGCCTAGTACATATCATAGCATACATGATGGATCTAATTGTAGATGCATAGGGTACATCCTTTATGTGCATTCTTTCATGAGCTATCTTCAAACACTCAACTTTAGATAGGTTAATCCCCTTTATCATCAGGAGATAACCTTTCTTCTAATGCTCAAGGTTGAGCCTATTCAGTACTTTGTCTATATATTTACTTTGAGAAAGATGTAACAGCCTCGTAGATCTATCTCTATAGATCTTTATACCTAGTATAAATGCTGCTCCTCCGAGGTATTTCATGGAAAACTTTCTCGACAACCATATTTTAATACTTTGAAGAAGAGAAATGTTGTTTCCTATTAGCAGAATGTCAATAACATACAAACTAAGAAAACGACTGCACTCCCACTAAACTTCTTGAAACACAAGGCTCATTAATATTTGGACAGAAATCCAGTTCATAGATTGTCTAATCAAACCTAATGTTCCAACTCCTGGATGCATGCTTAAGTCTATAAATAGACTTTTGCAGTTTGCATAACTTCGAGCCATTCTGAGATGTAAAACCCTCAGGTTGTGTCATATATACATCCTGGTCAAAATCCCTATCCAGGAATACTATTTTAACATCCATCTATCAGATATCATAATCATAATGAGCAGTAATGGCACGGAGTATTCTTATGGATTTAAACATAGCTATCGGTGAGAAAGTTTCATTATAGTCAATACCTTTATGTTGACTATAACCTTTCGCAACCAACCTTGCTATAAAGGTAATCACATTAATGTCCATATCTTTCTTCTGCTTAAAGACCCATTTGCACCCAATAGGTCTAACCTCTTCTAGTGCATTGACCAAATTCCAAACTTGTTTTTTCATACATGGAATCCATTTTTTATTTCATGGCTTTAAGCCATTTATCAAAATCTGAGCTCTTCATTACTTCATTGTAGGTTCTTGTTTCACCATCCTCCATAAGATATAATTCCCTATCATCAGTGATGATGAAACCATATCTTTTGGGACCTTTATGAACATAACCTGATCTTCGCAATGATTGTGCTTCGACAGGTTGTTCTTGGATCAAACCTTTTTATGTATCTAGAATGAAGTCAATCAGTTGATTGTCTGTTTCTTCCTCTTGAACTTCCAGGTCAAGATTGCTCCCACTGACTTTTGCAAGTAAGTGTGCCTTTTAAATAAAGTGAGCACTCTTACACAAAAATCCATTCTGTGCTTTGGGTTGGTAAAATAAATATCCAGTAGTTTCCTTTGGATATCCAATGAACAAACACTTGTTAGATTTAGCGTCTAGCTTATCTAATGTTATCCTCTTTACCATGGCAAGACAACCCCATACTCTTGGGTGACTTAGAGATGGCCTTTTATTACACCATCTTTCATAAGGCATAAAATCAATTGATTTAGAGGGCACTCTATTTAATATATAAACTACGCTCTCTAGTGTATATCCCCAAAAGGATTTATTAAGATCTGCTTGGCTCATCATGGACTGAACCATATCTAATAAAGTTTGATTTCTCCTTTCAAACACTTCATTGTGTTCGGGTGTATAAGGATGGGTCCACTAGGGAACTATCTCATTTTCATTTAGATAATCTTGAAACTCCTGACTCAAGTATTCTCCACCTCGATCAGATCGAAGTGTTTGAATACTTTTCTCAAGTTGTTTCTCTACTTCATTTCTGAATCTTTTGAACTTTTCAAAACTTTTAAACTTATGCTTCATTAAGTACAGATAACTATATCGTAAATAATCATCGATAAAGGTTATGAAGTAGGAGTATCCTCCTAGTGCATGAACAGCCATTAGACCACATCCATCTGTATGTATAATTTCCAATCTACTCGTGGCTCATTCACCCTTTCCTTTAAAGGGTAACTTTATCAATTTTCCTTTTAAACAAGGTTCACAATCGCCATAAGACTCTAAGTCTATTGGGCCCAAGTCTCCACGCTTATGCAACTTGGCTAAGCGATATTTGTTTATATGGCCTAAATGATAATGCCATAAGTTCTAATTTTTTCTTAGCAATGTTTATATTTGAGAATATGATTTTGTAATTATAGAATATCATTTGTCCTATTACAATGAAATATCATTCATAACTTTGATAGTACCTTTTATCAAATTGGAATAAAATTCCATCTACTGTGAAGCAGGAAACAATAATTTATAATGATAATTGAATTTCGTCCTTTTATAAATTTTAGCAAAATGGAAATTTTAAGTTCCTACATCAATAGCAGCCATCAAGCTCTAATGATTTTCTATAGGTACAACTCTCTTTTTTGCCAAAACTCTACTTCTCAACAATATCTATACTTTTGTATGGATATACTATTGTAATTAGGTATTCCATACCAATTTAGAATTTTCTTGAGATGTAGGAATTCTCAATATTAAACATCTTAAAGTGGAAGCTCCAATCCTCATCTTCTCTTGCTATGAGACTTTATCCATTTTCATCTTATTTCTAATATATCACATTGAAAATAATTATTTTGTCTCCAAGATAAAATTTTCAGTATTCCTATAACTTTCCTCTTCACTTTGCTCTACGCTGCTTCAAGACTAGACACCATGTGTCCTTTTACTTCTTTGAGATATGAACCATTTAGATTTCTGACTAATTGGTCTACCAATTTTCCATCAAAATATTTTGGTTTAAATCTTCCACGATAGGAAATCCTTTCTCTAAGATGTAAAGACATAGACTTTCGATGCCCTTGTAGCTAAGGTAACATGGATCCCAACATCTGACTTAATGTTTATCCTTGTCTCCTGCCAGCTACTTACATAAGGTAACATGGATGTTAACAACCTTCAAGGTATTATATCCTAGTTTCTTTTATGTATTTCATGCATATCTGTTTTAAGCAGAATTGCTTGCATCATGTTGTTTAGATTCAGGCTTATACAATATACATATACCAAGCGAAGGGCTTTGAGGATTAACCTTATATTTCTAAACAAAGCCTTGAAGCTAGAGCTAATACAAATTATTCATCAATGCAAACGTTTGTATAAAAAATAAAGATTTTAACCAAGATGTAAGAAAAGAAAATTTGTTTAGACTTTAGTATATAGTACATGTATTTAATATCAGGATTTTAATTTAATACAATTATCCTACCATTTTTTGAAATTTACAATAGCCCATTCTATTGAATTCGGGAAGTCTAGCGTAGCTAAACTTCCAAGTAGGTAGCATCTACAACTACTCTAATATGACCCCCAATTTTATAAGTCAAGCTATATTAGTACATTGTAGTTGTAATCCCATTCCATTTACATCAAATGCAATTGCTAATTATTCAAGTTTCCTAATTCTAAGGGACGTGTGCTCTTATATTAGCATCTCCTTGAATATGTCTGAGTCCTGCGGCTATCCCCTAATTTTATGGTGGACTGCCTCATATAACCGATTGATGTAGATGATAAGAATGCTTTGTGTAACATTTTGTGGTTGAAAAAGATCGTTCTATAGATTCAAGTAAGGAAGACTATAACTTAACTTAATATATTTACTTTGGGATTTTATATTGGTGTTAAACATCTCAACCAATCTAGGACTTATTAGATGGACATATTTATAATAATTTATATTAATTTAGGGAATTTTAGAATTAATTAAAAGATATATGCTTCCGTGGGCTCAAGCTCTTTATTACAATTATTCTATCACCCTAGATTATATGCAAAAAATATTAACATTCTTTATTTGTTATATATATTGCATTTCCTTTAATCTTTTATTCAATAATGTAATTTTTACTTTGTTATAGAAACATATATAAGCATCATCTTATATACTAGAAATGAATCGGTTCATATTTAATCCCCTCTTAGTCAATTCAAGCTGCACCAATATAGGTTCCCCGGTAGGAGAAGTGCCCAATGAGAAGTAGACACCAAGTTCAATCCTTATAGAACAAACACGGACACAAACTTTAAGACCATGGTTCCTATTGAACTAATAAATTTCATTCTTTCAATTCATGTACATTGAAAGCATCTACAACTCTTGTAACTTATATAATTTATTGAGTCCTTGATAATTTTTGAGTAAGTTGACCAAGCTTATTCAAAATTATCTATATCCATTTTCTAACCTTTAAATGAAAGCCTAAGTTCGTCTATTGTTCCAAATAATTTAATAAACTTTAAATCATTTCATACAGAAAATAAAATTTAGTTCACTTCTAACTTAATTATGCACTAAATAGGCAGGCTTTGATACCACTATTGGGAACTAACAGTCACTTTGAACATGCATAACAGGCATGGTGGAATTTCAAAATTTTGTCCCTTGTCCCTAAAAACTCCTATTAGTTACATATAAATTAATTAAAGCCTTAACTAAATAAATTCTCTACCTAAGTTAGCATGCATATGCTAGACATACCATAATTCTAAATTGTAACCTAACATAAATATATATTTTATACTAAGCATGTTATAACTCTAAGTTATAACCTAAGCATAAAATAAACTAACCATGCAAAACAACCTAAGCATATTAATTATTAAGTCTAAAAACCCTAAAAAAAGACCTAATAATTAAAAGAGAAAAAGAAAACATACCATTTAAAGCGTGCTTTGGTTGAACCCTATATCGACAGCCTCCAAATGTATGATAGCCTCTATGAGTATCCACACAAACCCTAATAACCGAAACCTCCCAGAGAGGAAGAACTCCAGAGCTTTAAGTAGCTGCTAGACCACTCCAAAATCCCACCCAAAAATACTAACTAGAGGTCCCCAAATTAAAATATAATTTAAGATCCTCAAACTATGATTCGTGAGGATCAAAAAGTTCTTCAATGTCGTCTCAAGAATCCTCACTGAAGACTCTCAAAAAATGCAACAAAGATGTGAACTAGAGTGTGTTGAAAGAGGGGGTAAGTGTGCCTATTTATAGGCTAGGCGGAGCATGAAAGCTCCCCCTCAAACTGATGTGGGATGTGCATTTGCACATCCCATATGCCTATCATGCCCGTGGATCACAAGGATCTGCGGGCTTGGCCCACACATGAAGCGTGCTCCGCAGGCTGTGTGCACAAGGTAAGCCCTTTGCAGGCTTGCCTTGTCCACGAGCTGGGCCTCGCAGCCCATACCGCTCACCCAGCTTATAGCTACCCCCTTTTGTGGGCTACTGGACCTTTGCAAATAAATTTACGAGTCCAGTTAAATTTTTTGGGTCCTAACAAAAATTTTATTCAACAAATAAAAATTCCCCATTTGCCTATTCAAACATTAATTTATTTTATGACCTTAATAAAATAATTATTGGTCAAAATAAATTCATGGTCTAATCAAATATTAATCTAATTATTATTATTTTATATTTTCGTAATAGAATAAATCTATTAATTCTTTACTCAGTCCGATGAAGATCCAATGTGTGTGACCTTATAGGATCTCGAAGTATTGAGCTCTTAAGGCTTAACCAATCCTTGTTCTATAGGAACTATTTGCTCGAGGTTCTAAACCGTGATTAGAACTTGAGTACCTTAAACGACTGTAGTACTCCGCTAGCAAGGGTCCACCATCCCCCATTACTCGGAACGTCATTTGTGCTTATGACTTAATGCTGGTTAATGCAATAGTTTCCCAACGCGATGAATTCCTTCAATTCTTTAATATAAGTACCATCTGGTTTATTGGGTTTGGTTAAAGTTTTAACCCTCTAATAGCGAGGTTGCTCTAAGCTATCCCAGTTATTTACTTATTACTGAAGTATATTGCTCTTTGCCATAATATGTTTGACTAGAAACTATTTCTATCAAACACATACTCCGATCAAAGGTTTATAGCAATCATCATTTCAACAAGTGGGCAAGTACAACTCCTTAATATATCCAAAGTGATGGATTCTTTCTGACTATATAGCTTACAAACATGTTGTCATCACCATACCCATAATCATCCGTAACACCCTAAATTAATGAGTGAATAGGAATGGACAAAAGTATAGTGATAGTACCACACCAAGTAACTAGTATCTCAAGTATGAGGATATTCGCAAAGCTACTACATAAAGATAAACTATAATACATTGATATATATACCAAGTGTTTGTCTTGTTGCGGTCTCCAATATATCCACCAGACATATCCATATGTAAATCTTAAGGCACCACCTTCAGCTATAGGAGATTAATTGCTTCGACCCATTCTAAGAAAGTTCATAGCATGCTAGTCTTACTGCTTCATCAATATCCTTTGTTGATGAAACTTTGACTAGGGATAGTTTAGACATAATTATAATTGCACATGAAGCAGATCTCTCTAAGCATAGTCTAACTATGATCTCTCACTTCATGCTACGATATATGTCAAGGATTTTGTATACATATATCAATGAATATATTTTAACCAGTCATTATATATGTGGACACATTGATATAAAAAAAAGATTAAATGTCGCCCTAACTGCCTTAAGGGAATACATTATATATAACAAGAACAACACCAACCTTGACTCGTCCTTTACTGTTAGGAGAGTGGAGGTTTCATCATGGAGGGGTCTGATCGGAATGTCAAAATCTTATCAAGCATAGTGGGCCACACAAAATGAGCTTGTATATGGTACACACCACCCTCACATATATACTCCATCTATCTACTCAATAAGGAGGTACGTATCAAGGCCCTACTCAAACCACTCATCTCCCTCCTCCACCTCCTCTCAACTCGTACTCAAAGACTAAGAAGTTTAAATACTGGGACGATCCCGAGTTTTACAAAATGTTCAAGGAAGGGCATAACGGCTATATTGTTTCATTACAAGAACCTTTACTCAAGATATCTAACTCTCCATTCAATGCTGAAATCCTTCCAGAACCACTGGACTCCCTGTTAAGATACTATTCGTTGATGACTACAATAGTGACATGAACCCCCGAACCCATGTTCGGACATACAAGAACAAGATGGATCTAGCCTATGCCTTTGAACCACATACTAGAAGAAATTTTCCAAATACATTGATTGGACCAATGGTCTATTGGTTTGATTTATTATTGGCTACATTCATCGATTCCTAGGTTAACTTGAGATAGAAATTTTGCATGTAGTTCATTGGATCCATTCCGGCTCGAATGACTACTCGTACCCTCAATGAAATCACTCAGACACTAAATGATTCATCATGCTCCCACATTGAATGATTCAACAAGGCTTGCTTACAAGTGTGAGACCCAGATTACAGCACTGCACGAGAACCTATGATTAGAGGCACAAGAAATGAAAGATTCCATGTAGAACTCATCTAGAGGTGACCTAAGAATTTGGATCAAATGATTTCAATTGCGAAGAACTTGATCGAGGTAGATGAAGTTGTTAGGCCATATAAGTCATCTGAAAAAAGCTTGGCCTGAAGACCAAAAGACCAAGAAAAGAGGGGGGAACCACCGCGAGTAGCCCTCGAGCTAAAGTAGATATAGGTCATAATTAAATGCTTCTTTATGCGATATTTTATTGGCTATATAGAAAAGTGATTATAAAATATGCATCAGGCACCTAAGAGTAACTCCGGATCAGCTTGTTGGGAAGGATACGAACAAATACTCTAAATTCCATAAGTCTAGGGGCCATGATATAGATAAGCATCTTATCCTAGCAGATGAGATTCACACTTCGATTGTGTAGGGAAAACTCTCACCATTTGTGAAGGGAATCGCCAAAGATATTAGCTCTAGATCAAAGAAGGATGGTGAAGAAAGTCCTCATAGAAGTTAAAGGGTCTTGTAATGCTGATTATAGGCAGACCAGGGTTCGAAAGGTGTCCCATAAAAGGAAAGAGTTCCGAGTGCAAGAGGTCAAACACTGAAAAAGACTCAAAACTCAACAAACCCATTCGAAAGCAAAGTTTAGTGAAGAACCCATACGCCGACCCAATGGTACTGGAGGCCTTACTGAAAGATACACTATCTGGCGCATCATTTTAGATATAGGGTAGCTAGATCAACCTCATCAGGAAGGAAGTTATAAACAAGCTAGAATTTTATTATAGCTAGATGTTATCGACCCTCTCACCCTTGTGGGTCTTAGTCGTCATTCGGTCCTAGCACTCGGACATGTCACTCTTGAGTTCGAGCGTGGTGACTATAAAACTAAGTGGGAAGCAAAGCTGGACTTCAGAGTCGATGATATTCTAATCAGCTACAACGTCCTCCAAGGAAGACCTTTCCTAGCCTAATCAGATGCATTAATCTCAGTCAAGCACTTGGTGATGCAGATCTCTACCACATGAGGAGTCGTGGTAGTCACGGGCAATCCATAAGTAGTCTAAGAAACTTAATTGGTGTCATTGAAGATGGATGAAGCAGTCATGGAACTAAATATGAATGAGAGTGCTCAGCCAGTCGGCGTTATAGAAACACTAATGGTTGGACGTAACCGGTAATTGCTGAAAGCCACTAATCTTCCAGATCCGATAAAACTCGACATAAGATGTGCTAATAGAGGAACAACATACCTTCTCATGGATGAATGAAGACTTGACTGGCGTATCACCTGAAATAATTCAACACAACTTGAATCTTAACACGTAAGTACCTCTGGTTAAGCAGAAAAAGTGCAATCATGCACCAAACAAACAAAAGGTAGTTGAATTAGAAATTTGAAAGCTTTTAAAAGCTAATCATATCCAAGTGATGCGCTACCCCCAACGGCTAGTGAACATAGTCTTAGTGAAGAAAGCCAATAGGGATTGGTGAATGTGTGTGGACTTTAAGGATCTCAATAAAGAGACATCCAAGGACATATATCCACTCCCTAGTATTGACTAGTTAGTGGACTCATCAGCTGGGTATGCTATATACTCACTACTGGATCCAATGGCGGGATACCATCAAATTCCCATGGACCCGGCTAATGAAGAAAAAGACACCTTCATCACACATGAAGGGACGTACTGTTACACTATCATGCCATTTGGCCTGAAGAATGATAGAGCTACCTATCAATGCCTTGTGAATGAAATGTTCAATGGCCAAATTGGTGAAATAATAGAAGTCTATATCGATGACATGATAATCAAAAGCAAAATCCTGGAAGAACATGCAGAGGACATCAGAGCCGTGTTTAAAACATTATAGCAGTACCAACTCAAGCTGAGCCCAAAGAAGTGCACTTTTAGAATGAAAAGGGCTAAGTCCCTTAAGTTCCTCATCTCTCAAAGAGGAATTAAGGCAAACCGAAAAAAGATAGAAGTAATCATGAAGATAAAGCCACCTAAAACGTTGAATGAGGTCCAAAAGCTGAATGGAAGGGTGAATGTGCTTAGATGATTCATCTCTTTTTCAGCCAAGAGATGTCTCCCATTTTACAAAGCTACAAGAGATATAGAGAATTTATCTAGGATAAACACTAGGAAGCCTTTGAAAACATTAAAGAATTCTTGAGCACACCACCACTCTTGAGTCAAACAGAGAAGGATGAAGAGCTCATCATGTATCTAGCAGCAAAGAATGAAGCTGTTGTATCAGTGCTAACTAGAGAAGCAAAAGGGTATCATCACAAGGTTTACTACACTAGCAAGGTGTGGAAAAATGCAGAAGTCAGATACCCAAGGATTGATAAGTTAGCTGTAGCCTTAGTCTTAGCAGCAGAGAGGCTTAGACCATACTTTCAAGCGCACACGATCATTTTTAGAACCATTTTCCCTCTAAAGAAGGTATTATAAAGACCCAAGACATTAGGAAGATTAGCTAGATGGGCCATCTGGCTAGGCAAATGTGACATCCATTTTGAAGCAAGGCACTAAAAGTGCAAGTCTTGGTAGACTTTATCACTAAGTTAATAAGCTCAAACCTTTACCCGGTCAAAAGACAGAGTCATGGTACATGCATATAGACAAAGCTTCATCATAGGTGTTGGTCTCTGTACGAGTATAACTAGGGTCAGAGGGTGGTGAATGACTCTTTTTATGGATTATTAGACTTTTTAAAACTCTTGTGTAGCATGTTTGATTTACTCCGGAGTTAGTGGATCCGGATGATGCAAATGTGAAATGAAATGCACTAAAAGTAAAAGTTTAAAGTAAGGGAAACAAAAAACAATTATTTTATACTGGTTTGGCCCTACATACATCCAGTCCCCAGAGTTTTCCTCCTCCGCGCTTAAGTCAACTAGTGAGATTTCTTTCATGGGCAGAAATCTAGCCTTTACAGTTGTCTCCGGAGATTTTTTCTCATCCAAATGTAGGATATATCACCAAACTAATCCCTAGACTAGTTGAGTTCTTTACAGCTTGTCTCTGTAGAATCTCTCATCTTTTGGGAGTAGGATATACCACCAAAACTAATCTAAGCTTGGATGAGTCCCTTTCTCTAAGGGGTATACCACTTAAACTCTCCCTAGTTTAAGCTAAGTCCCCATTCCCAATACTCACCAAAGCATGAGATTTTACAATGGTTATCTTTTTGAAAGATTGGTTTCAAATTCTTCAAGTTTATAATTTCACTTGAGAATTCTTACAAACTGATTTTCAAGTTTGGTTAACACAGATTGAATAGCAAATTTCTCTAGGTAATAACTTTGTAAAATCAACTAGCATCTTCTCAACTTGAAGCTACCCTTTTATAGCCTTAGATTATAAATGTAGCCATTGGTCAATCTTGAATCTTCACCATTGATCAGATAATTGTTGGAGTGTCTGGAGCCGTTCATCCGTCCGTCAGACCCAATAAATGTCCGGTTTGATTTATTGGGATTAGAGCAACAAAGTTGTCAGTTGTCATTTATTTGGCTTTCTGTGCTCTGCCAAATTTTATCCAATTTTTCCTTTTGTTTGGACTCCATGTACCTTGCTATTGCTCTAAGTTAAAAAGGTTGTTACCTTTTTCTCTTTCTATGTTAGCCTTTTTGTCCTTTCCTAAAATTGTGCAAGCTGTCACTTTTTCATTCTCCAAGGCAAAAAGCATGTTTGACTTTAGACCAAATTGGAGGGAAATTAAATATTTGAATATTCCCTTTGTCTTGAGAGTTATATCTTTCGAATGTCTTTAGATAATAACTTCACCATATGCTATTCCTATAGTGATCTTTTCCGGATGCTGTCTTCTTCGGCTTTAGGGATCTGTTTTCTTCTAGCCTCTAACCAGATTCTTCATCTTTGACTTAGGGATTTGTTATCTTCTGTCTTTTACCGGATGCAGACTTCTTGGACTTGGATGTTTGTTTTCTTCAATATATTGTCCAAATGCATTCCGCTTAGAATTAGGAATTTTGTTTACTACAAAACTTGATCTGGATGCTTCACTAGAGTTTTCTTCTTTCGGATCATTGTTTCCCAACAATCTCCCCCATTTTGATGGAAACAAAAACCTAAGGATAGAAGCATCAAAATAGGAAATGTGAGCTAAGTATGATTTTTTATACTTAGTCATTTATAAGTTTTGTCCCCTATAATTCTAACATCCTAACTCCCCCAAGATTTTTGCATATAAGCTTCTAAGTTTTTCTAATACAATTGATGGTTGTACTTAGAAGCATTCTTGAATAATTATTTTTCACTATATATTACTTTTGCTGTTAACAATAGTTAAAATGAATGAAGTTCAAATTATAGAGGATTATAGAAGAATACAAGTGAAAATTATTTTATAGCTATTCTATTACATATTGCAAATAGAATGATGCTAGCTATGCTTTATTATAACCAATCCTTCTCCTTACCCTTCCTAGCTTCCATCTTGTCCTTCTCCTCGTTCTCCCCTTTTTTTCATCGGTTGAAGGGTCTATTTCAATATACATCCATCTATTCCATATATTCTCCCAAGCTCTGAATAGAATACTATAGTTTGTATTCCCAGCTAATCTTTGCTCTACAATTTTATCCACTATTGGGGCATAAGATTTATCGGTTTAAGAAACTTTCGGAGCTGAGCATAGGACTTAGTAAGATTTGGATGCATTTTAAGGGCATATTCCCTATCTTCCTCCTTAAAGTAAGGGAACATTACCTAGATTAGAGTTAGTAGGCATTTGTAGCCGGTTAATTGCTCTCTTATTGCTTCCTGAGTAGTTGAGAGAGAGGTTACTTCAGATGATATAGCACTTCTTCTTCAAGTTACAGTGGTAGGGATAGATTTCATCATCTCCTCAAACTTCTTTTCCATGAAATCCTTGAGCTCCTTTTTTAGCTCAGTTGTAGCAGAATTGTTATGCTTAAGAGTAGTGGTATTTCTATATTCCACTTCGATTGCAACTGTGGTAGTACTCTATTTAGCTTTACTAACCTCTTTTGATATCTGCTCTAAAATCGGAGTCACCTTGGTTAGATCATTTTGAGCTATCTGATCATCATTGGGAAAACTGTTCACTCTTTTCTCAATGGCTACTAGTCTTCTTCGGATCTCTTCCAACTCTTTTTTCAGATCTTAAGAAATTGATTGATTTTAAGTTGAGGACTTAATGTTTTCCAATCTGGTGTAGATATCCTTCAGAATGGGTTTGAGATCGGAGTTGATGCTTTTCTTATCCTCCATAGCAGCTTCTTCCAATAGTTGCCAAGCCATCTTTAATTTCTCAGCTTTTGTAGCTGGTATGATTAGTGTGCTGACTCCGGGTCTTAATTCAAATGAGGTCTATAGGGAGTAGCTAGGACTTGAGGTACGTTCTTCATTATCCCCCTCCTGATCATCTTCATCTTCATCATCATTATAATCATCCCTCTCTTCCTCTTCTTTATCCTCTTGATCATCCTCATGGTCCTCCTAATAATTCGGAATGACCTGACCCTTTAAGTATGCTATAGCAGCATGCTCATTGGAACCTAGATTAGTTCCCTCCTCTAGTGCATTTAGCACCAAGTTAGGCTCATCTTCTTTAGATGCAATTTGAAATTCATGTGCATCTAAGTTGCCTTGATTTCACTCCAGTGCAATAATTTCAATATTTATATCAATGTGTACCTATAGATTTTGCTGTTCAGGCTATGCTGCTTCATCAGGACTTGCCTTTTTAGGACTTTCAACTTCCTCTCCCTTTATGATCCTATCATCAACTTCAACATCCTTATTATCTTCACCAGACTTCTTTGAAAGAAGAAGTGATTCTAAAATGTCAGTGGTTCGGGGCTCAATAACTATTACCTCACCATACTCTTTTTGGACATGGTAAATATCTAGTGAAGCCATAAAGATGGGTGGAAAAATTACTTAGGGAAGAGCAGTGGATTCATTTACTCTGGAAGATCCTCTAGGGCCATCTATTGGGAGGATGGGTGTGAGCTGATGACACAAACCCCCTGCTCGCAAGGTAAGCTTTAATGCTCTTCAACGTGGGTCGGAGAAATAATGAGCGTTATGAAGCGTGCTAAGTGATATTCCTTATTTTAGCGTGATGAAAATGGATAATGGAAGCGATGTTGAAGTTGAAATTTAGTCCAATTTATGTGTTAAGGGATACGAGACTGAGAATCCCAAATTTTAAGATAGAGTCGCCACCAGGTTAAGCTCCACCGGGAATTTGGGTACGATATTCCCACTAGATGGTTAGACCATACCCTAAAATAGAGATTCTAAGTCCGGATGATGTTGCTTAATTTTTAATTTTTAAATCAAGCTAATTGTATTTTAATAAATGTGACCTTAGTTCTTATGCGATTTAATCTGATTATTTTCTGGTATTTTCGGTATATATATCATACATCACACGAAAAATAATAAATAAAGAAAATAAAATAATTATTACAAGGCTTTACAAATACGTATATATTTTTCTAATGCAAGAAAATAAATGAAGCGATAAATAAATAAACAGGAAAAATCAGGTTTCAACCGAGCTTACCGACTCATACCCGGCTCCAAATGAGGCAAAAGGTATACGGGAATAATCATAAATAAAGCATAAATAAATAAATGCGGAAAATAAACACATAGCATGAAGAAAACATATTTTTGGATTTTTAGGATAAAAACATAATCTTCGGGTGTTAATTAATAGTCTAATAACCTAAAAATGTGAAAAAAATCAAATAAACATCCCAAAATAAGATTTAGAATACTTTTGGAATTTTTAACCATAGCAAAAAGGTCATTTTTAAGCCATTAAATAGTCATTTAACCCATTAAATAATAGATAAAATAATTTCCAGCAGCTATAAAAATTAACTTAATTAATTTCAGATTATTTATGATTTTTAGAGATTTTTTGGATAAAAATCAGGACTGAAAACACATTAAAATGATAAAAATAAGGTCAAAAACATTAGAAACACGGCCAAAAACAACAGAATAAAGCGAACAATGACCATTTGGACATTTTTACTAGTAGGCCGACTCAGTGAGGTGGTAGGCCAACTCAATGACATGGTAGGCCGACTCAACAAGGTGGCCTAGATGACACTCAGTCGGCCTTCATCCCACTGAATTGGCTTGCCGGAAAAAATGTCTAAACAAGTCGGAATCGACATTTTTGTGCCTGAAAACCCAAGATTATTAAAATTTCAAGTTGTTTCCTATATTGTTACAATAGTTTCGGACTTAAAATGCTTAGATAACTTTGGTTTTTCAGTTTGGTGGGAAAAAGAACCCAGAAAACCTGACAAAACAACGATTGGATGCTTGAGTGACCCGTAGGCGGACTGAACAAAGTGGTAGACCGACTCAGGGAGGTGGCCTAGGTGACGTTCAATCGGCCTGACATTTGCCGGAATGGTCAGCTGGAGTTTTGGCAGAAAATCACAAAAAAGACTAAGAAAAAGGGCCAAACGCCCGGAAAAACAACAAAAAAACACAGCAAAAAAAAGTAATAAATAACTTAAATAAATAGATTGGAACTCAGAAAATTACCAAAAGGCCGTAAATCCACTCTTGATATTCAAATCAACCTTTTGCGGGCTTTTGACGATTTTTTGACTGGAGATTCGACGAATCAAGACCGATTTAGCAAGAGAGTCAGTGAATTTGGGTGGAAAAAGTCCCTAAATCCTATTTAAATCCGTTTTTTACCTGAGATTTCTACTTGATTTTAATGATTTAACTAAAGAATCAAGTCTAACAAAGCTTAGGAAACTAGGATATTTGATTTCCACCACTTTATAAAACTTATTCTTCCTAAAGAACACTAAGAATTCTAAAATCTGAGTTTTTTTTATCCAAAATTAGCAAAAGTCCTGACTTAGGTGATTTTAGGAGTTTATATAGACTTGAGTAAGTGAAAATAATGCGTTTGGTCCATTAAAATATGAATTTTGTGGGGAAAATGGGTGAAAATTCAAATTTTTCAACAGAAAAATGACTGAAACATGCAAGTACAGTCCCCGAAGGAAGGCCGCTTCAGTGACGCGGTAGGCCGACTCATTGAGTTGGTAGGCCGACTCTCTAAGTCGGCGTAGGGGAAGGCCGCTTCACATGAAGCGGCCAAATCTAGGCCTCTTCACATGAAGTGGCAAAACAAGGCTGCTTCACATGAAGCAATAGGCTGACTCGCTGAGTTTGTCTGGCCGCTCCGGCAGCCGGCGACGGGAATCCGGTGAAAGGGCTAATTTTTGAAAAAAATGCCGATAAAGTTAAAAAATCATAACTTTCACCACGGTTAGCCGATTCAAGAGATTCTTGACATTTTCGAAACCTCAAAGAGTCTACAATCTAGGAAAAATAACAAGACTTCAAGAAAAAAATGGGTTTAAGCAAATGCTGTGAAATACTTTACTGCACGTGGGTGAAAGATAATGGTTAATTTTAAATGCATTTTTAATTATTTTAAATGACTTTAAGCGCGGTCAAAGGTCACAAAATTGCCAAAAGGAGCTTTCCAAATGTGATTTAACTCATAACAAATAGAATAACTAGTCGATAAAAGGTAGAGCAAAAAGTCATCATCGTTCTACGGGTCACTGAAATGCCCATGCTCACAGGCTGCCTCTCGGGAGATTGCCACTTAGTGGGCCAAGTGTGATCTCATGAAAGAGCAAGAATTAGAAAGGTATACCTGACACATGGATTCTCAAATTGGTTGTCTTCTGGGATTGCCATAAATAGACCTATCAAGAACCAGATTGCTTAGAAATTTTGATTCGGTATTGCCTTCATTGCCCCAAATGGATTCGAGGTAGATTATTGGATGGTTTATCTGTCAAGAGTGCTTTGGGGGTTACCAAGCACGGGCCTGGGCTTTTGAGGATTGCTAAGTACGGGCCTGGGCTTTTGAGGTTTGCCAAGTGGGGGCCTGGGCTTTTAAGTTTTACCAAGTGCGGGCTTGGGCTTTTAAGGTTTGCCAAGCGGGGGCTTGGGCTTTTGAGGTTTGCCAAGCTTGGGCTTAGGTTTTTAAGGGTTTCCAAGTGCGGGCTTGAGCTTTTAAGGGTTACCAAGCACGGGCTTGGGCTTTTGAGGGTTGCCAAGGATGGGCTTGGGCTTTTGAGGTTTTGCCAAGTGCGGGATTAGGCTTTTATGGGTTGCCAAGCACGGGCTTGGGCTTTTGAGGATTGACAAGCTTGGGCTTGGGCTTTAGAAGGTTGGATTCTCGGATCGTTATGTTGCATCAAGGAGCCCCTGGAGATTCGGAAGGTTGCATCGAGGTGCCCCGAGGGATTCAGAAGGTTGCTGTAAGGTGCCCCGAAAGGATTTTCTAAATTTTGGATTCTGGATCTTTGGATCGATCATCCATCAGAATCGCAGTACAACATATCTGTCAAGGTAGTTTTAAAGCATTAGTAAACAATACAAATTGCATTTTTATTGCTTAATTGATTTTGTAGAACAAAAATATTTTTGCCCCTTTAGTTAAGCAATGAAAACGGAAGAATGAAATATAAACTGAGTTAGGATTTTTGGGAGTCCGAAGAAATTTGGGTGTCTATCAAGACTCGCTGATATGCCTTTTGGATTCTCTATCTTTGAAATCAGTTTAGAACATGTGTTGAGATGCCCCTGATGATTATATCAAGGTGCTCCTGGGTAATTGCATCAAGGTGCCCCTGGGAGAAAATCTGAGATCAGATTTTAGAATCCATCGAATTGGTTGTCCATCTGAATTGCCATATGGTGTACCTGTTGAGGAAATTTTAAAGCATTGGAAAATGATATAAACAGCATTTTTAATGCTTAATTTATTTTGTGGAACAAAAATATTTTTGCCCCTTTAATTAAGCAATGAAGAATGAAATATAAATAAAGTTAGGATTTTTGGGACTCTGCAGAAACTGCTGAGGTTGAATGTGGAGCTCAAAGACATTAGTTGACATGCCCCTTGGCTATGGCCTAGAATATAGGATAGAGAACAATTCTGAGATGCTCCTTAATATAGGTGCTTGCTTGGAAGTCAAGCGTATGGCTTAAGGATACTTTTCTATGCTTTGTTTCCTGTAGAATTCAGCATAGAATAATAGATATGACATTTATGAATATTATGCATGAATTTATGAATGCATGAGCTGCTCAGACTGATCATCCTCCACATCTAAGCTACATGACTTCTGGTGATCAATTTTGCTCAGAGAGATGACATATGGAATCGTATCGCAGCACGGGTAAGGCAAGAATGCCCCTGGCGGAGGATTAGGGATACCACATAGATCAGGTGGGGATGCCCCTAGTGGATAATTCGGGAAGTTGTGATGCACACACTAGGCTTGTGTGGCCGAACATTGAGGCTGAGGATTGCCATTTTCTGCACACCCTCTCGCTTGCATAAATGATTATTGAATTGAGCGTATCAAAGATAATTGGGAGCATGAGGTGAAGTTCGAGATTCTGGATGATGAATGGCTGGACGCTATCACTACCAATGAATTTTATCAAGGATGGTCGGGGAGATTATAGAATTTTCCCGATGCTTGGTCATAGTTGATACGAGTAGAGGATGGATTTGAGTCCTTCGAATCTACTAGACCAGAGAATGTGATGATGATAATAATGCAAGTACTTCAATATGATCGATGGTAGTCATTTATCTTTGTTTTGATGTTCTTAATTTTTGCATAGACCTGAACATTGAGATGGGCCTATCAGACTTTATTCATTTTGCTTTTATGTCCTAATTTTTGCCTAGACCGCCTTTTTTGGGTATTTGATCCAGTGAAACATCCCGGCTTTTACATAGACCTCAATTCTTTTCATTCTATCAAGATTTTTGCCTTTTGTCTTTGTTTTTATTTTCTTTTGAGGTATTGGGTTGACTGCACAGAACCCTACATTCAACTTATTTGCAACATTTTGCCTTTTGGGCCTAATTTATTCATTCAAGCACAGACATAAAGGATTCAGTAAAATGCCATTTCTATTAAATGAAGTAAGTTTGAGTACATGATGATGATAACCATTTCTATTGACTCAAACTCTGGTTTTAACTAGCCTGTGAAGGTTTTCTAGCCAACCACTCTTATAGCATACTTTACCCTAACTTTTGCCTAGGCTGCCCTTTTTTAGGTTTTCAGTCTAGCGGGTTATTTAGCACCCTAACTTTGGGTTAATCGGTTTGTTGAATACCGGTTAGCGGGATATACCCTAATTTTTGCCCGAGAAGTAGAGGACCACTCGTAGCGTGTTTAACTCCATTTTTTTGTGTAGCTTTTCTAGATTTGATTCTTTCGGTTAGATATGATAATGCTTCAACCTACTTTAAGTGGTAGGGTTTACGAGCTCATTACCATTGATAATCATCCCCTTGCACGGAGCACATTTCTAAATACACAAAGTCTTACCCAATCTGGTTGGGACTTCCTCCTTGGATCGGTGTTGGTTGGCCTTGCTTGCTTTAGAATCAGATTATCGACCCTTGACTGCACCTCTGACACTTGATTCAATTATTGTTTGGCCTTACTATGCGCTCCTAGCATACCTGAAGACTGCTTAAGCTATTCGGACTGCACTTTAGTCCATGGGGTCTCTTTGATTACGACTATTAAGGACTTTATCTCGGTTATGGATGGTAGCACAGTTTCCATTTCTTAGGCAAAGGAGAAAGGTGTTTGGCTTAGGAGAATTCCGACATTTGTTTGACATCTACGAAGTGTGAATGGGATATCATCGGCTTAATCTTTGATCCTTACAGTAGTCTTTGAAATGAACTTCTTGATGAGCTGGTTTACGGCTTTAGTTGCTTCATTAGCTTGTAATTGGTTAGGTGAAGATCTATAGTGCTCAGACCTAAATTTCTTGATCGATTAGTGGTTACCCCTTGGGATTAAAATCCATTATCCGAAATGATGTGATGAGGTATGATGTACCAGGGGAAGATGTGTTTCTCGATGAACTTAGCCATCTTCTTGGTGGTAATACTGGTGAAAGATCGGCTTCCCCCTATTTTGAGAAGTAACATGCCCCTCTCTTGATGAAGCAGTGTTCATTTATTGATGAGGGTCAAATCTCGCAAATCATATGTGTCCCCCTCACCGAGAATGGCCAATAAGGAGAGAAATAGGGAAGGTTTAAGGGTGTATAGGAATGGATATTGGGAAAAGGCAATGTTGTATTGGGGTGGGAATGTTGAGAATGGGCGGGGCGAAGAAAAGAGAAGCCATAATTCTATTGAAGATGACCTGGCTATACTATTTCTCCATAATCAGCTGACGCCTCTTCGGTAGCTTTAAAATTGACTTATTCATGGATGTGAGACCGATGATGAACCGATTGGCATATTGGATCTATCCAAGGAAGGTCAGAGCTTCTTTTATTGCGGGTGTGAAAATACGATGCTTGGCATTCTGACAATGAACCTTGGGCAAGGCCAGGTACGATTTGGTGAAAGCGTTATCATGATCTTTAAGCACTTGTTATCTCTCATTTTCTCTCAGAGGTTAAGTCATTAGAAAGTGGTTATCATCTTAGATTGTCATCTGTACTCGAATTTATTTCAGTTAAAGAAACATTATGACTATTGAACGCATTATGCTTGTGATAAAATGAATGCATGGACCCAGCAGGCAAAACATCAAATAGATAAGCAAAAGCAAAGTCTTTCATTAAATTAAAGTGCCTTAAAGGCAGGATTTTCACATTTGAATACTAGAAACATAAAAGAAAGAAAATTACATCATATAAAAATCATCCTCCACAGGCGGAGGGTCTTGATTAGTAGAGCCAGTAGACTAATCATCCTCGGTAGCTTTCATTGGTTCATCATCCAGGATGAAGCCCAAAACCTTTGCTTGCTCAGCTGATAACTTATCTCCTTCATTTGCTAGAGACCTCGCCGGATCCTTGCTAGAGTTGGTGATAGAATTTGCTTTCATAACGGAGTTGGCTAAATCAGAGAAGACCATTGCCAACGCAACATCTTTCAGGAGACTGGAATTGATGGCGCTCACTCTATCAACAGAGCTCGATGATGGCTTCTCCTCAGTACCGGTCCTCCTAGCTGGTTCATCCATTTTTCCTTCTTTTACCAAGTGATAAATTGCCATGCCTAAAGGTTTGCATTGATCAATTGTGTGTCACTTTTGAACATGATTGCAATAAAAATTCCCTTTCTCTTCGGCCGTAGGAGAACGGTATTCATGAAGAGGGCTAAGCATGCCTTTCTCTCGCAATTTGGCAATTAGGATATAAAGTGGGAGCTTCCACAGAGGCTTGAAAGCCTTTTAAGCAGGAGCCTGAGCGGGTGGGGTTTGAACTGCGAAAAAACTCTCTTGATTGACTACTTGAACTGCGGGTGTCTTTTCCTTGATTGGGGCTGGAGCAACCTTAAAAGATTGAGAATTATTGCTCTTGTTGAACCAGGGTTTGCAGTTAGCTTGCTAGCCCTTTCCTTCTCTTCCCGGCACTAGATCTTCTCAGCTTTTTCAAAAACTTTTTGATAGGACTCAAAAGAGTCAGTCTCCATCTCTTTCTAAGGGAGCGGGAGAGCCCCGTCAAGCAGCTTTGAGATCATTTCTTTAAGGCTGAGCTTTTACATCAAGAGGACCTAAGTGGCTATCCATCTATTGAGATAAGATTTGAAAGCTTCGTTGGGATTCTGTTTGACTGCCTCAAAATGCTGAATTGTAGTCCCCATTGTAGAATTAAAACCATAATAGGCAATTAAAGCTTCAGATAGGAGTTTCCAATCCAGGATTGTGGACTCCGAAAGAGTATTGTACCACTCGAGGGCATGGCCTGAAAGGGTACATAGGAATAACTTGGCCAGCACCTTATCCCCAATCTTTTGGACATGTATGATCCGCTCATGAATAAGGTTCCATCCGAGGCATTGAGAAAGTTTTAGGCACCCAATCATCATCTCTTACTTCTTCCTTATCCTCGCCTCTATTGAGAAATTTCCTAAAGAAAGCCGCTATTTTGGGCGTCATGCTCGGAGACTGCGTGACCTGGTCACATAGAGATGACCCAAACTTAACAGGCGAAGGAGCTAGGATTTCAATCTATAGGCAAGAAAGAGGATTCTGTGGGTAAGTGGTCTCGTACGGGGTGACCACAAAGCTATGGGGAGAGGGTGCAAAGACAGTCGGCTATACTGGAGGAACAATAAAGCCACTCGAGGGAACTGTCATCTAAGGAGTAAATCCCCTTAAGAAAGCGAGAAGAGTAGGAGACTAGAGAACAGGCCTCGAGTACATAGGGGGATAAAAATCGAAGGTTAGTAGAGCAGATGATAAGGATGGCTGAGAAGAGCTCTAACTAAACTGAAATTGGCTTTGCTGGATAGGATGAATAGGGGGGAGTGGCTGTACCAGAAACTGATTTTGGATTGGTGGAGACTGAACTATCTCTTCCAGAGCTTGAAAAATAGGCCTTGCTTGCCTCTAAGACTCTCTTTCCTCCCTGAGAGTGGATCTAACTTGCTCTTGAATAGTGGCCCGAAACATATCTAACTGGAGGAACAAAGCCATAGCATTAGCTAACTCTGAACCCAACTGAGATTGCCCCTGATCAACTAACAGAGAAGAGACAGGCGGAGGAGTGCCCTCGGTCGAAAACTTGCTAGAAGGAGGAATATCAGACATGGTAGGAATAACTAATTCTGACACTGAATAGCAAGCTAAATGTCGGTCAAGTCACAACCAAAGAGGGCTTTGGCGGTGGGGATATCTTGACCTAACTGATTAAACTAAAAGATGATTAGCCCAAATCGAACCATAAATAAGATGGATGATAACATAAATATTTGAATGATGAATGCTATACATACGGGGGGGTTGAGAGAGGTAGAGAGCAGAAGAGCTCATGATGCGAAGCTTTACCCTAAAATATGTGAGACGTACAAATTCCTCATTATGCTTATCGAACTAGGTACAGGTCATCGGGACTCGAACGATCTCAGGCATTTTGTGAAATTCCCCCTTCAAGCGAGGGGAGAGTAGAGGTAAGCAAAAAACTGAAAAAAAAGATCGGCCATAGGCGGCTTATGCATGAGCTTTGCATGAATGAGAACAACACAAGTAGCACTTTAAAGCAAATAAACCTCTTCCAACCTTATGACTCCTACGTAATGCCAATTTGTAGTCTGGGGTTAACTCTAGCGCCAAGAAATAGCAAGAGAGTATACGTCCTAAATCTAGATTGTTCTAGTGAGCCTAAAGGGAAGTTTCTATGGCTAGTTTTATCACGGTTCATAGTCTCAAATTGCTGGTGTTATGGAATGACACTGTAGAAGGGCCTTATTTACCTTGATCCCGAGTAACTCAACCACTCCTCAAATGAGTGCAACCCCTGGACTTACACATTTTTTGAAACGAGTGTTCCACCCACAAATATCCCCAATTCCTGGCGGGCATGAGGTATATAAGTGAGCTTCATGGAGTTGATAAAATGGCACCTTAAATCTTAGAATCTAACTAAGCGGTGGATTCAAAAGGCATAAGAAATAAAGCTTTGATTTAAAAGCGATTTAAGCACATCATCAAAATCCTTTAATGAAGGTTCGAAAATGAAAGCGATTTTCAAATTTTAAGTTAAAGGAAAATCCCTAGTAGAGTCGCCACTGTGAGCTGATGACCCGAATCCCCCGCCCGTAAGGTAAGCTTTAATGCTCTTCGGCATGGGCCGGAGAAATAATGAGCACTGTAAAGCGTGGTAAGGGATAGCCCTTATTTTAGAGTGATGAAAATGGATAATGGAAGCGATGTTAAAGTTAAAATTTAGTCTAATTTATGTGTGAAGGGATACGAGACTTAGAATCCTATACTTTAATATAGAGTCACCACTCGGTTAAACTCCACCAGGAATTTGGGTACGATATTCCAAATGGATGGTTGGACCATACCGTAAAATAGAGATTTTAAGTCCGAATGATGTTGCTTACTTTTCAATTTTTAAATCAAGCCGATTATATTTTAATAAATGTGACCTTAGTTCTTATGCGATTTAATCCGATTATTGTTTGGTGTTCTCGGTTTATATGTCATACATCACACAAAAAGCGATAAATAAAGCAAATAAAATAATTATTACAAGGCTTTACAAATACCTATACATTTTTCTAATGCAAGAAAATAAATAAAGCGATAAATAAATAAACAGGCGAAACAGGATTTTAACCTAGCTTACTGACGCGGACCCGGCTCCAAACGAGGCAAAAGGTATACGGGAATAATTATAAATAAAGCATAAATAAATAAATGAGGAAAATAAACACATACCATGAAGAAAACGTATATTTGGATTTTTCAGGATAAAAACATAATCATCGGGTGTTAATTAATAGTCTAACAACCTAAAAATGTGAAATAAATAAACTAAACATCCCAAAATAAGATTTAGAATTTTCAGAATATTTTTAAAATTTTTAACCATGGCAAAAAGGTTTATTAGGCATTTATTAGCAAAAAGGTCATTTTAAGTCATTAAATAGTCATTTAACCCATTAAAAAATAGATAAAATAATTTTCAGCAGCTATAAAAATTAATTTGATTAATTTCAGATTATTTGTGATTTTTAGAGATTTTCTATTAAAAATTGGGACTGAAAAAGCATTAAAATGACAAAAATAGGGCAAAAAAATAATAGAAACAGGGCCAAAAACAACAGAATAAAGCGAAGAAGGACCATTTGGACATTTTCACTAGTAGCCTGACTCAGTGAGGTGGTAGGTCGACTCGGTGACATGGTAGGCTAACTTAACGAGGTGGCCTAGATGACACTCAGTCGGCCTTCGTCCCACTGAAGTGGCCTGTCGGAAAAAATGTCTAAACAAGTCGGAATCTACATTTTTGTGCCTAAAAACCCAAGATTATTAAAATTTCAAGTCGTTTCCTACATTATTACAGTAGATTCGGACTTAAAATGCTTAGATAACTTTGGTTTTTCATTTTGGGGGGAAAAAGAACCCAAAAAACCCGACAAAATAACGATTCGCCGCTTGAGCGACCCATAGGCCGACTGAATGAAGTGGTAGACCGACTCAGCGAGGTGGCCTAGGTGACGTTCAGTCGGCCTGACGTTTGCCAGAATGGTCAGCCGGAGTTTCAGCAAAAAATACAAAAAGGACGAAGAAAAATGGTCAAACGCCCTCAAAAACAACTAAAAAAACATAGCAAAAAAGCAATAAATAACTTAAATATATAGATTGGAACTCAGAAAATTACCTAAAGGCCGTGAATGCACTCTTGATACTCGCATCAACCTTTGGCGAGCTTTTGACAATTTTGTGATGGGAGAATCGACGAACCAAGACCAATTTAGCAAGGGATTTAGTGATTGTGTGTGGAAAAAGTTCCTAAATCCTATTTAAATCCGTATTTTACCTAAGATTTCTACTTGATTTTAATGATTTAACTAAAGAATTAAGTCTAATAAAGCTTAGGAAACTACGATATTTGATTTCCACCACTTTATAAAACTTATTCTTCCTAAAGAACACTAAGAAATCTAAAATCTGATTGTTTTTATCCAAAATGAGCAAAAGTCCTAACTTAGGTAATTTTAGGGGTTTATATAGACTTGAGTAAGTGAAAATAATGCATTTTGTCCCTTAAAATCATGAATTTTATGGAGAAAAACGGTGAAAATTTGAATTTTTTGACAGAAAAACAACTGAGACGGGTAAGTATAGTCCCTGAAGCAAGGCCGCTTCAGTGACGCAGTAGGCCGCTTTAGTGACGCGATAGGCCGACTCGTTGCATTGGTAGGCTGACACGCGGAGTTGGCCTAGGGGAAGGCCGCTTCTCATGAAGTGGTCAAATAGGCCGCTTCACTTGAAGCGGCTGGCCTACTCGCTGAGTCGGTTTAGCCGCTTCCATAGCCGGCGATCGGATTTTGGCAACCGAAATCTGGTGAAAGGGCTGTTTTTGGAAAAAAAATACCAATAAACTTAAAAAAATCATAACTTTCACCATGGTTATCCAATTCAAGCGATTCTTAACATTTCAAAAACCCCAAAGGGTCTAGAATCTAGGAAAATAACGAGACTTCCAGAAAAAGTTGGGTTTAAGTGAAAACTGCAAATAATTTATTGCGTGTGGGAGAAAGATAACAGTTAATTTTAAATACATTTTTAATTATTTTTAATGACTTTAAGTGCGGTCAAAGTTCACAAAATCGTCAAAAGGAGCTTTACAAATGTGATTTGACTCTTAACAAGTAGAACAACTAGTCCGTAAAAGGTTAGACCAAAAAGTCATCGTCGTTCCGCGGGTCACCGAAAAGCCCGTGCTCACAATGGGGTTATTCAGTTTTTGGTTCTCCTTAATCGCAGCCATCATATCATTATACTTTGAATCCTCTGGATGTAGAGTTTTTGCAGTTATCTCTATATTTTTCCCTTTATCTCTCCTAGCCTCGGCCATCACCTCTGCTCTAGTGGAGTTAGGAGGTAGATCCTTAATAGTTATCCTAGTCTCAGGTTTCTCAGGAGCAATTTTTGCTTTCTTGGCCTTCAAGGCCTGTCTGAAACTTGGTCCCTTTTACTAACTTTGGCTTTGGAGCAGGCTCATCCTCCTATGTAGCACTACTGGATGCACTATTCCCTTTTATAATCTCTTTAAGGGTATGAGAGGCCCTTCTCTTTCTTATACGGCCCTGATTGTAGTAGCCGCTGTTGTAATTTTCTCCTACTCTTTCGGATCATCAACTTTCTTTCCCTTCTTGGCAGCAGCTTTAATGAGCCTCCTGCTTGGCTTAGCAGGTGTTTGCTTGAGGATTTGGGTAGGAGTTAAAGAGTCCTCATTTACTTCTACTACATCCTCCTCAACCAGATCCAAATTAATCTTCTTTTGGGCTCTAGGCTTGGTGGTTTTGGCCTTTTTTACTACCAGAGCTTTCTCAACCGTTCCTTCAAATTTCCTTGCCCGGCTCTTCTCCTACTTCTCTTTCTTTTGCTTTAGCTCCTTGGCTTCATCCCATTTATCATTAAAGGTAAGTTTAATGAAATTTTTCTCAAGAATGGGTTTTCCTTCAATGTGCTCTGCTCCAGCCAGGTTTACTTAATTTGCTGTGAGGATTTTTCTAATCAATCCTCTGTAAGAGTATTTGTGTTGCGCTAAATAGTGGATGCATAAAATGTTTGTGTTGACTTCTTTATTTTCAAACCAATGCTAGAGAACGTAGTGCTAGAAAGCTAAAGTATTAAGGCTTCCTTTTGGGATCAAAACTAGCTTGGCCATCATAAACTGAAGCACTCTAAGTGTCTCTGTCCAGTGAGTTCAGAATTTGTCACCAAAGTATCTCTTCAGAAGCCACATTTTAGGGTTATACTTGACGGTTTGTTCATCCCCATCATTCCTCAAAATTACTCCATTATTTTTCATGTTAAAATCAGTAAAAGAACTCAAGAGTGACTATGATGACTTTCCCCTGCACTTTGGTCCGGAATGCGTTAACGTAGTTATGGATTCTTTGATTCTCATAAAACTCCTTTACTAGTAGGGGATAGGTTGGGTTTTTCATCTAGAGGAAGACCTCAAGGTGTTAGCCTTTTAGAAGGAGTTGGGAGTAAGGTTTTATGGTAAACAAGAACTTATCACCCAAATAGTCAGAGGGAATGACGGTGTCCATATTTTTTAATTTTATGAGGACGTAGTCTTCATCCTTGAAAGATGATTTTGGTGGTTGGTGTCTTGCAAAGACAATAGCTTGGACTTTGGTTCTTGTCATTTTAGAGAATTTAAAGGAGAGTTGGAGAAATTTAGGGTTTTTGGAAAGATTTTTGTAGAGTAACAGTAGGTAGTTGCTCGCATGAAGAAGACAAGAGAATTTGGGGGTTTATAGAGTTTTGGAGGTGAGGGTATTATGGTAATCCAGAAACAGTTAAATCTAATAGGATTGATGACTTGTCCATTCAATTTGGGAGAGATGTTAATAGTGTGAAAACTAAAGAATGGGAACGGTTTATTCCATTTAAATTGTTATGATTTTACCACGAGTGGTGTGTATAGTAAACTTTTAAAATTCAAAAAGTGAACAGTTACCTTTTTAGCGCCTTTACTTCCATGTGTAATTTTTATCAACTGAGCTGGCAATATTCTCTTTCGAAATTGGAATTATTCAACTTAATTTTCTCTCTTAATTCCTTCGCAACTTAAATTGGATTTGACATTCCAATTGCCTCTTGGATCTTATTGAATTGATCTTTACTTAGTGGTTTAGTAAAGATATCTGCCCTTTGCTCATTGATTTGAACGTAGACAAGAACTACATCCTTCTTTATGACATGGTCCCTAATGAAATGATTCCTTATATTGGCATGCTTCCTTATATTGGCATGCTTCATCCTGCTACATAGCACTAGATTCTTTGACACATCAATTGCACTCTTGTTGTCACACATCACATCAACACATCTTGCTTGAACTCTATAATCTTCTAATTACTCTTTGATCCATAGAAGTTGAGTAACACAGCTTCCGGCATCTATATATTCAACTTTAGCAGCTAATAATGCCACTGATATTTACTTCTTGCTATACCAGGATACTAAGAAATCTCTAAGAAAGCGGCAGCCTCTGAATGTGCTTTTTCTTTTAAGTATATCTCTACCATAATCAACATCACTGTACCCTTGCAAAGTGAAATTTCCATTAGTAGGATACCATAATCTAACTTCAGTTGTCCTAGAAAGTATCTGATAATTCTCTTGACATCCTTTAGATGTGATTCCTTAGGATTAGCTTGATATCTTACACAATAGCACACAACATAGTGTATCTGTGGTCTACTTACAGATAGATATCAAAGGGATCCAATCATCCCTCTAAATGGCTTCTGGTCTACCTCTTCTCCATCACAGTCTTTAAACGAACTGTATCTGATCCCTTATGAGTGGACATTGGCTTGCTTTTCTCCATGTCAAACTTCTTTAGAATCTCCTTGGTATACTTGGATTGATTGATTAAGATCCTATCTAAACTTTGCTTAATTTGAAGGTTAAGGAAGAAATCGAGTTCTCCTATCACTGACATTTTAAATTCCTTCTTCATTTGAATATTGAACTCTTCACAAATCTTTTCATCAGTAGCTATATGATATCATCAACATAGATTTGAACAAGAATGACATTACCCTTTTTCTTCTTAATGAAGAGTGTTGTGTCTGCTTTCCCTTGGATGTATCACTTGGATATGAGAAATAAGGTGAGCTCACCATACCAAGATCTTGGAGCTTGCTTCAATCCATAGAGAGCCTTCTTCAGCTTATAAATATGCTTGGGATCTTGACTTTTCTTTCGTACATGGTTAGTCTCATCAAAATCTAAATTTATTAACTCTACCACAGTTTGTGTTCTCTTATTATATACTCTGTAAGCTTTATTATATATTGAGTAGCAAAGGAAAATTGCTTCATCATATTTAGGATCAAATTTTCCTAGTAGCTCTCTATCATTTAGGATGTAGCATTTACATCCAAAGACTCTAAAATGCCAAATTTTGGGTTTCTTTTCCTTCCAGATTTCATATGGAGTTTTGTTTATATTCTTTCTAATGAGAGCTCTATTCAAAATATAACATGTAGTGTTTACAGCTTATCCCCAAAAGTATTTCTGCAAGCTATTTTCAATTAGCATTGTTCGAGCCATTTCAACTATAGTTCTGTTCTTCCATTATACAACCTCATTTTGTTGATGTGTATGAGGAGCAGAGAAGTTGCGCTCAATGCCCTTAGATTCAAAGATTTTAGTAAATAGCTTATTTTTTAATTCTCCTCCATTATCACTCCATATGCGTGCAATGCTTATGCCCTATTCTACTTCTATTATAATGAATATTTTGGAGAAATATTCAAATGCCTCATCCTTTCTAGCCAGCAAAGATACCCCTAAATAGCGAGAATAATCATCCATAATAACCACAGTGTATTCTCTTCTTCCTAAGCTTATGGGTTTGATTTGTCCAAACAGGTCAATATGTACAAGTTCAAGGACTCTTTCAGTAGGTATATAAGGAATGGAAGGGAAACTCTTTCTTGTTTGTTTTCCTAGATGACATGCAGTGCATATTTGATCCTTATTAAAAGCAACCTTAGGCAAACCCTCAACTAGTTCCTTTTTGGCTAGTTTGGACAGGAGGTTCATGCTAACATGTCCCAACCTTCGGTGCCATAACCTTGATTCCTCTTCTTTAGAAACCAAGTATATGTTACTATTTTTCTAATTCTTAATGTTAACAGAATAAATATTATTTATTCTAGGTGCATAGAGAATAAGTTGATTGGACTTGCTATCAATGATTCAGCAACCTCCAGAGTCAAAGATGAATTTTCTTCCTTTATCATAGAGTTGAGCAACACTAAGTAAGTTGAACTTTAGGCCATCAACTAGAAAGAGATCTTCTATCTTTAATTCAGATCCAACGGTCCCAAGTCCAATGATCTATCCCTGTTGATTGTCTCTGAAGCTTACTTTTCCGCCCTTCTTCCGGGTTAATGTGATGAAGGCTCTTTCATCACCAATCATGTGCCTTGTGCATCCACTATCAATGTACCAAGTTTATTGATCTTAAGTGGACCTAAGGCAAAACTACAAAACAAATCAAATGAGTTTTGGTACCCAATCAGATTTAGGTCCTCTCGAGTTAATATTCATTTTAGGCCATTGATGACTATCATAATAATAATTTTTAAATCTACACATTATGGTTATATGATTTCTTCTACCACAAAACCTGCATCCAGTGATTGATTTGTTCTACTCAAGCTTCTTCTGAATCTCTTAAAGATCCTCCTTTCCATAATCTCTAGAGTATCCTGCTTTCGATAATTGCAAGTCTGCTTGTCCGATTTATATCCGATAGTTCACTGGAGGAGCAATTTCCACTTTATGATATTTTCTTCGATTGAGTGGTTATTGGTCATAGCTAACTATGCTTTCCCTTTTTGAGCAGTTGTATATCTCTACGTTTATGGTTTTCCTTTTTGAGGAGCTATATACTTCTGTGCTTGGGGTTATCTGTTAACTTTCTTTAGTTTTGGAGGTTCCAAATTCTTTCTTTGATTTGAAGGTCTTGGTTTTCTTCCGGCAGCTGTCTTTGGATTCCTTTCGGTAGCTTCCTTCATCAAGGCTAGTTCCCTTTCTAGCCTAAACAGATTGGCACTAAGTATTTGAACTTGGGACCTTATGGAGTTTTCTTCAACATTCTTATAGTGCTTTGTAGCCCTTATGAGATTTATGTCTTGTCCCATTACTTTAGCATCCTCTGTTAGCTCTATTACTTGTCTTTAAAGAAGTTTGATGGCCTTGGTGTACTTTCTTAGATTGTTGATCACAATCCCTAGAGCTCTAGCAAGATTATTGTTAGAAATAAGATTAAAGTTAGAGTTTACCTCTATACAGGCTAACTCAGACTCTGATTCATCAATTTGCTTAGTGATATGCTGAGTTTTTCATCTTTTAAAAGGTTCTACCTCTGGCTTAGTCAGTGCCATGAATCCATAGTTAGCAGTCTTCTCTTTACCTGAAGATGATGAGCTACTGCTTTCCTCACTGTTGCTCTATGTGGCCACCATTGCCTTTTTCTAGTGCTTCTTTTCCTTCTTGAGCTTAGGACATTTTATTTTGAAATATCCTTTCTCTCCACATTCGAAGCAGGCTATCTCTTTTTCTTAATCCTTCTTATCATTTGAGTCTCTTCTGTATTTTTCCTTCCTAGAGTTGCTTTCTCTCCTATTCTTGGAGTTAAACCTTCTAGAGCTTCTCCTTAACCCTTTTTCTTCGTTTCTTACTTTTGAATTATCTGGCCAACATGGCTATTTCTTCCTTTTTAAGAGGAGATTCCCTTGAATTCTTTTATGCTATGGAGGATGCTGATCCGAATGAGTCTGCCTATGAGCTGACGACCTTTTTTCTCACCTGTAAGGATCGCGTGAAATCCATTACACGTGGGGTGGAAGAATAACAATGCACTATGAGGTGTGCCGAAGGACTGATCCTTATTTTAGTGTGATAAAAGCACTATTATTGATGTTGAATTCAAGTCTAATTTAGGTGTTAAAGATATAGGATTGAAATCTCGTACTTAAAATAGAGTCGCTACCCGGTTTAGCTCAACTGAGAAATTTTGATATTATTTTCCGACCAGGTGGTAGACCATACCTTAAGTAGAGATTCCGAGTTTGGATGATGTTATCTATTCTTCATTGGGCCAAGTTAAACTATTTCATTCTTTCTTAATCGGTTTTAATCCATCCTATTTATTGTGTTTTTGATTTATATGTTGTTTTCGTGTTTATCAAGTAAACGAATCGATAAATAAATTATTGCAGTCATCCAGAAATAAATGCAGAAATTGAAATTATTACAAGGCTTTCAAATCCTATAAATCTTCTATCCAATAAATGAAATACCCAAAGGCCTAACATACATCTAACCTAAATCTACCTACAGAAGATGGTTAGCACATATACGGCATGTCATATAAGGTGTATCACTTAGCATGCATAGTTAGTGGAAAAAACAAGACTCGAGTTAGCGTGAACATGGCATATTCATTTGTTATATTCCAAAGCCCGGTTAGATGGCTAAAGACGAGATTTGAATGGCATTTGCGGGAAAATTCCGTTTTGACCAAATTTTAGACTCGATTGTTGTTTTAACCGGATTATTAGTGAAAATACCACATGGTATGAGGTGGGGTCTATTTTTAGAAGGTTTTGGACCTTCATCATTACACTATACACCCTAGCTTCGGGAATATAACTAGGTCAAAAACAAATGAAATAAAATAGTCATCCTAAAGGTCATGTCACCGACGCCATGGTTGATACCGCTGGTGACATCAGTGATGTCACTAGCGGTATCAGTCACACAAGCAGGCTATATGGCTTTCTAGATACCATAAAGATAGGGTCCTGCAACAAGATGAGGCCTCTAGAAGCAAGTGATATTGCTGTCAGTATCAATGATACCGCTGGCGGCATGGTTGATACTGCCAGCGGCATCAGCTTCTTGCAGTCGCAGCAGATAACGGTAAAAAGTGACCAAAGACCAAACAAACACAAAATAGCACAAACAAGTAAGAATGAAGCCAAAGAGCTGTGAGACTCAGAATTTTACCTCAGGGCCGTGAATCCACCTCTTCGGGATCCAAGGAACACCTCCGGGGAACTTGCAAAGATGATTTGGGTAGTAAATTTAAGGATTTATGTCTCTAAGTTCCTATTAAATTGATTTTAACCTAAAGTCTACTGATTTAAAGCATTAACTAAGAGAATTGAAAGAAGAAAAACTAAGAAAAATTGATTAGAATCCCTTTTCCTACCTTTTCTACTTCTTATCTCTCTAAAATTGATTTTCTCACTCTAAAACTCTCAAGCAAAATTTAGATGTGTTATTGTTGTTGGCTTGTTGAAACCCTAAGGTGTGTTTTTATAGGCAAATATGGGTGGTCTTCGAGACCTTGCAGCCATTTTCACCGAAATGGCAAAAAAGAGTCTGCCCAAGGAAGAAGAAGAAAGCATTCTACAGAAGCCTGATTTGGCCATGTCTCTGGTGGCATGAGTAATACCGTTGGTGGCATCAGCTTCCTGCAGGCTGACTGCCAGTGGGCCTACAAGCCCAAAAAGCTGCCAAAGGGGTCAAAAAGTGGGTCAAAAGGCATCTTTTTAATTTTTAATGATATTTTATTGGATATTTAGAGATTAATTTAGTTTTAGGTGCAAATCATCAGTTCAAGCTCCTATCGAACGCATTATCAGACAAGTCGAACTGAATTCTTACGAGAAATAAAATTCACAAGGAATTTTATATCGGTAATAAAAACTCCAAAGAATTTTTATTATGAGGAAAAAAAATTGGGAACGCGTAATCAACGTCTTGCAAGTGAGACTGCAAAATCCTGTGCTCACAGGCACCCCTCGGGGGATCAATACTGCCACATGTTAGTATGATTGGATGAAAGAGCAAGAGATAGGAATGATACCTGATGGATGACTGGTTTGCCCCTTGGTCAAAATTGAGCTTCGCGGATTGGTTGCCCCTTGCTCAGACTTATGCTTTATGGATTAGTTGCCCCTTGGTCGGGCTTAGGCTTTGTGGACTGGTTGCCCCTTGGTCGGACTTGTGCTTTATGGATTGGTTGCCCTTGGTCGGGCTTGTGGTTTGTGGATTGGTTGCCCCTTGGTCGGGCTTGAGCTTCACGGAGAGATTGCCCCTTGGTCGGACTTATGCTTTATGGATTGGTTGCCCCTTAGTTGGGCTTGTGCTTTGTGGATTGGTTGCCCCTTAGTCAGGCTTAACCTTCACAGAGAGATTGCCCCTTAGTCGAACTTATACTTTGTGGATTGGTTGCCCCTTAGTAGGGCTTGAGCTTTGCAAAGAGATCGCCCCTTGGTCGGACTTATGCTTTATAGATTAGGTGGAGTGTATCTCTTGTAACAAGCAATAAGTAAAAGATTAGATAGATGTTTAGAAGATGTTTTTACTGCTTGATCGATTTTGTGAAACAAAAAATATTTTTCCCCCTTCGATCAACAGTAAAAATGTAAAAAAAGTACAAGGGTTTTAGAAGTCTTGGGGATGATAGGATGGCAGTTAAAAGCGACGTGTATAGGGACATGCTACAATCTTAGAGGGGTAAACCCAAAGGCAACATATATGGGGTCATGACGGGACCTTCAGTTGGCTTTCTAGTGGTGAACCCAAAGGGTGACACGAATAAGGACTATATCAGGGACCTTCAGTTGGCGATCTAGGGGTGAACCCAAAGGGTGATATGTATAGAGACTGTATCGGGGACCTTTAGTTAGCATTCCAGGGGTGAACCTAAAGGGTGATACATATAGAGACTATATCAGGGACCTTTGGTTGGCATTTCGGGTGTGAACCCAAAGGGTGATACGTACAAAGACTATATCAGGGACCTTTAGTTGGCATTCCGGGTGTGAACCTAAAGGGTGATACGTATAAAGACTGTATCAGGGACCTTTAGTTGGCATTTTAGGCATGAACCCAAAGGGTGATACATACAGAGATTATATCAGAGACCTTGAGCTAGTATTCCAGGGGTGAACCCTAAGGGTGATATGTAGAGAGACTGTATCAGGGACCTTCAGTTGGCATTCCAGGGGTGAACCAAAGGGTGATACGTATAGAAACTACATTAGGGACCTTTAGTTGGCGTTCTGGGGGTGAACCCAAATGGTGATATGTATGGAGACTGTATTAGGGACCTTCAGTTAGAGTTCCAAGGGTGGACCCAAAGGGTGATACGTTCGGAGACTGTATCAAGGACCTTCAGTTGGCATTCCAGGGGTAAACCCAAAGGGTAACACATACAGGGACTATGTTAGGGATCTCCTGTTGGAGTTCAAAGGGTGAACCAGAAGATTGACATATACCGAGTCATACTGTAATCTCCGATTGGCGTACAAATTCAGCATATTGGGTTTGCGATTGTGGTTTTGTGCCTGTAAGATTAGACAGATTTTAGATGACATTTTTACTGCTTGACTGATTTGGTAAACTAAAAATATTTTTGCCACTTTGATCAATACTAAAAATTTAAAATGCACAAGGGTTTTAGAAGTCTTGGGATGTCAGGGCTAGAGCCAGGATTTTTTAAAAAAATGGATGAAAAGTGCAAGGAGAGGAGTTGATATCGTCGGTGACATGGGTGATGCCGCTGGCAATTTGACTTGATGCCGCCAACGATGCGAGTGCCACATGGCAGCTTTGACCGGTTAAACAAATTCAAAATTTGAATTAGTGGAGGTGATGTCGGGGGAGGTATGAGTAATGTCGTTGGCAGTTTGAGCTGATGCTGGCAGCGGTATAGACTGGCAGTTTCAGATAAATTAAAACTCCTCAAATTCCGCGCGAGGGTTTTAAAAGAGTAAAACTCTTTTTCCTCCCCCATTATGTAGACAAAACTACCAACCCCTTCCATCTTCTCCTCTCATTCTTTTCTCTTTGAGAATCAAATCTCTTGTTCTCCTTTGACCCCAATCATAAAGAGAATTGCTAGGGCTATCAAAGGGAAGTCAGCTATCAAGGCGAGGGATAACTTGCCCGACTCTAAGATTGACGGGTTAAAACTTCCCTCGATTCTCATTGCTTATGGTTTGAAGGAGACGGCCAAGATGTATGGTTACAGGATCAATTCCCCTATCACCAACCTAACCCCGGATAAGGAGAAACATCTTTCCTACGTCCAGGTAGTCCTGCAAAACTTGAAATTCCTTTTTTAGGTTAAGTTTTGATTCCGATCTTAGGCTCTAAATTGTGCCATGATAGGAGTTATAAACGTGAAATAGATTGATTATAAACTGATATTGCATGTTTTAGGTTTGATTTTTACTATTTTTAGGCTTAGGATTCTATTAATTGTAATTTTTGTGGTTTTAGCGCTATGAGTGCGATTTTGGGGCAAAACTGGATTTTGCCCATAAATTTGATGTCACCGGCGACATGAGTGATGTCGCCAGTGGCATCAGGCCTTGCAAAAAGGGTTAAGAAGATGCAATGATAGTTTTGCTTAAAGTGATATCGCCAGTGATATCAGCGGTATGGATGATGTCACCAGTGACATTGCTTCTTGCAGAAGCAGCAATAGCAGCCTTCTGGCAGAAGATAGAGATTTGAAAATAAACTGGGACTTATCTGATTGCTTTTGATTTTTGCAGCCGCATGGACTGACTTACACTGGGGGTATAGGTACAATCGGCGAGTGGTGGCACCACGTAGGGGAGAAGGATCCTAAACTGGCGCTAGCCATTAACGAGACGGGTTTTGGAGACTTAGGCCGAATCATGCCCATGCTAATGCTAAAGCTTTCCCACCCGACCGTGATGGCTTATACGGAGAAGTGGTCTAAAACCACCCGTACCTTTCAGTTTTTATTTAGGGAGGTAACTATCATGCCTTCCGATGTTGTGGCTATGATCGGGTTTTCATGGATGGATAAGGTCATTCATTTTGACACATATATGGACAAGTATCATACCAAGAAGCCTGTGGTGAGGTGAGTGAAGCAGTTGTTTGGCTTAAAGCCTATCTTAGGGCGGCTATCTTATAGCGAGTTGTACTAATACTAGACTCGAGCGAATGTGGTGCCCGAGGATGATCGAGATGCTTGTGTCCGATCTTTTATGATTTTCTTACTCACCATGTTGTTCTTCATGTTCTCGTGGAGCAAGATTAACTATAGGCTGATATCTACTGTTGAGGATGTAGCGAGCACCAGTAAGAAGAATTTGCCGAGGACCATCCTAGCGTAGATGTACCATGGACTAGATGCAGGTGCTCAGAAGATGGGGAAGGCCCTCCACCTCAGCCACTTGTTATTACAGGTATACCTTCCTTGAAAGCATTTTGCTTAATTTTCTTAGTTTGATGTGCGTGCTTCCTTTATTATGGATGTTTTGGACTGACTAATTGTTTACTTATGCAGGCTTGGGCCTTGGAGCATCAGATCCTCCCACCGGTTAAGTTCAAGCCTACCGTGACACCGGGTTCTCACTTTCTTGCTCGGTGGTGTGGTGGCATTGGTGGGAAAGCTAAGTATTCTACAAGCTACCGGGAGTATTTGAGGACCATGTGATTGAGCTCGGTAAGCGATCTTTTAACTTAGTCCTTATTTCATACTTAAAACAAAACATTAATAGACAAAAAGCGTTTATGAATTTGCATTATGCTTACATCGGTTACTTACTTGGTTGTTGGGTCAGGTTATTCTCAATCCCTTCGATGGGGTAGAGAACTTGATAAAGGTGGCCAGGGTCTAAAAAGAGGTAGACGATCGCCGATTTGTGATGGAGTGACCCTTGTCACTACAGTGGTACTTAGGGGAGCATGTTTGAAGATGGAGGTTCGTCGCTACTACTGCTAGACCGATGCCCGCTAATCCTCCTAAAGGCTTATAGTGGCCTCACCTGGTGATGACTTCTATGGCTGATAAAGCCAATTATATTGAGGGGAATGGCCGGGTCATCCCAAGTGTTCTAGGCTCCTATGAGCAGCATCAGTAGCGCTTACTCCCTATTTTCCCTCACATTAAAAAGAATAACTCGATCAAGTATCACAATAAGCAAAAGATGGAGGAGGAGAAAAGGTGGCTCAAGGGAATAGTGGATGATGTTGAGGAGGAGAAAAAGAGGAGGAGGAGGGAGAAGAAGAAGCTAAGGATGCACCTGAGGGAGAGGGCAATGTAGGTGAGGATGCGGCTGTCAGGAATGTACCAACGTCTCACAAGGAGTGCCATTCTTTTAGGGTATGGTTAAGTTTATGTACAGGTATTGGTAATTGTTTGGGTTGAAAATGGTTGTTTATGCTTTCCTTTTATGCTTTTTAGGAACTCCCAAGGAAGAGAGGCTGAGACGATTACAGCGGCATAAGGCACCACGGCGAACCCGAGGGTGTTGATTTTATGGAGGGGCGCCTGTCAAATCCTCTAGAGACCCAATTCTTGCTGTTGAATTTGAGGGGTGATTTTTTCCTAAGAGATATGGGCTCGAGCTACCACCCGCTGAACTTCATACCAGAGAACACTACCTATGTAAGATCTGTATAATTCTGAACATATTTCTATGATAACCTCTTTGTGGAGTTCTTTTGATTGCCCCTTTAGATTCTTTAGGTTGCTCAAAGCAAGGCGGAGCCATTGGCTGGGGATGCCTTTGCTCTTAGGGACACTCTCATTGGTCAATCCTTGCTTATTCAGGTATATTCCCTATTATGACATGTTAAAATAAGATAAGATGCATGTATGGATGCTATGTGTGATATGCATTATTATTGTTTTTCCTATCTGCAGGATTTCTTGGCCCTTTCAATATTGGATGCCGATGCAGCCTCGAGGAGATATAATTAGGAGACTACAGCACTCTGACATCATATGGGTGAGCTTGAGGGTTAATTGGAGGGTACTGTCCATGAGAGGAGGAGCAAACAAAATTTGGATCGCGCGCACCCGGTAGTACTAGCTGTAGAGGAGTGAAGATGTCGGTTGGCCTGCCTATTATGCCTGACGAGTCCAGTAGCATTCTGATGACGAAGGATGAGGATAAAGCTGTGGCTAAGCGGTGGCTCATAGATGACCCATATGTCTCCTCTCATCCATCTGGTGGGGATAGGATGGTTTAGATAACTGTTTAGTTCTTTTTCTTTTTGCTTTGGTTTGTGTCCCCTTGATACATTGGGTTTGAATAATTTGGATTGATGCTTGATTTTGGTTTTATTAGGCTAGGTGTTTAGGATGTTTGGATGAGTTGCGTCTTTGGGCTTTTATTTTGAATAAAATGGATTTGCGTTTGATCAGGTTTTAGAAGTGGGTTATATGGTTGTTTACAGGTTTTTGCATAGGTCAGAATTGGTGAAGATGGTTCTGATGTCGCTGGGAAATTCTCCCATATCGTCGGAGGCATCACTGATGTCGCTAGCATCATCACCGCATTAAATAATATAGATAAAGCTGCCCACACTCCATATAGCCCGCAGCATCAAGTGATATCGCCCCATCCCTATTCCATATTGTCGGTGGCATCATCAACATTGTCGGCGACATCACTTGCCTAAAAATCCAATTTCATACATTTTGCCAAATTCAGCTATGGCAAGCCATAAGCAACAGCTACGGGGCTTTCTGCAAAGCCTGGGAAATATGGACTGGAAAAAACTGGAGAAATTCGAGCTTCTCCTTTTGCTATCTTTATTCCTTTTTATTTTTATAATTTTTTCTTGTCTTTTTTTACTCTAACTTTTGCATAGACTGCCCCAAGGGGTTGTCAATCTATCGAGTCTTGTCTTAACTTTTGCCTGGACCGCCCTTTTTGGGTTTTCAATCCAGCAGACTTATTCTGACTTTTGTATAGACCTATATGTTTTCAGTCTATCCGGATTTTTAAAATTAAATACTGATGAGCTCGGAGGATATCCAATTAAGCTTACTTATGACATCTCCTTCCCTTGGTTGCCAGGCATTCATACAATCACAAGCATAGCGGTTTCAGTACGAAAGACACTTTTATCAAATGAATTTAATTTGAGTACAAGATATTGGCAATCATTTCAGTTAATTAAACACCAGGTGTTAACCAGCCTTCATAGATTTTCAAGTTAACGTCTCACTATTCTTCTCTCGTGCCATAATCCTGAACCACCCTTTTTGGGTTTTTAGTTCAGTGGCCAATATTGACTCATCCCCTAATTTTTGCATGGCTGGTTTCTAGAATACCGACCGTCGGGTGTCACCCTACTTTTTTTGCCCAATCGGTAAAAGACCAAAAGGCGGGTGATTATCATATTTATTTTTTGTTGTGCCACTTTTTCTGATTTATTTCTTTTAATTAGGTGTGATAACACTTAAGCCTATCTTGGTTGACTAGGTCGATGAACTCGCTCTCTTTTGTGCTCATGACTTTGATTGCCCTTCTCATTCGGTACCGTCTTTGGCCACACGAAAGCCTTCTTAATTTGATCTGAACTCCTTCTTAACGCCGGTGTTGGAAGGTTCTAGATGCCTCAATGTCGGGTCTATGACTTTTGGCAAGGGTATTAGGTATTTGACTTGCTATTAGGCACTCCATCGTGCTTTTACAGATTCTCCAAGGTTTTTAGTGTTTGTTCAGTTATCACACTGGATCACCCGATTCATTCTGACCTTCAAAGTTACATCTGGGAACCTTGCCACATTGCAAGGAGTTTAGTTTATAGGAGTTTTGGTTCTTACAACGTGCCTTCTTGATTGGTTTGATTGCTATTATGATTGCTCCTTCAGTCTGCAATTGTACAGTCCTTCCTGATTAGGCCTAAATTTGCCCCTTGCACTGATGGTGGAGGTTTTTAACTGTATCTTGTTTCCATAAACAAAGTGACGTTTGGTTCAAGGGCTTTTTACTTGGTGCCTTTGAAAGGGTGAATGGTAAATTGTTTAGCTGGTTTGCTTGACAGGCTATTTTATGACTTTGGTTGTGTGATTGGGCTGTGACCTGTGGGGTAAAGATACTTACTCTCATACTTTATGCTCTTGACGGTGGTTGCCCCCTTGGGACTGATCTTTATTGCTCGAGGGGTTTGATGTGGGTTAATTTGTGCTAGGTGAAGATGTGTTTCTCTGCGAGCTTGGTCATTTTCTTGGCGGTGACATTGGTGTAAGATTTAGCTATAGTGATGGAGGTCGGGGTTCACCAATCGTTTATGCCCCCACACCAAGGATGGCTAAGGAGCAGAGAAGTTTTGGACAAGGTTTGAGAAGGGAAAGAGGTGGGTGGGAAAAAATGTATGCCATGATTTTTTTCATTTCAGGGAACCAGTTAACACTACTTTGGTATCTCAAAGTTGTATCGTTGTGAGGTTGCTTAGTTAATTCTGGAAGGGACCTATGTTGTTTAACAATCTGACTAAGCAAAGCATTATCACGATTTTTAAACACTTTATTATCTCACATGTGTTTGACAGGAGTTAAATTATTGGAAATGATTACCACTTGAGAGCCTTCATTTGTACTTGAATTAATTTCATACAATAAAATATCTTGAATACTGGAAGCTTCATGCATATGTTCATATGAATGCTTGGATCAAATGGTAAAAACATGACATAAGTAACAAAATAGTAGTTGCTCATGGAGCTTAAAGTTTGGTACATAAAATTGTTCAACAAAATAAAGCAAACAAATCTAAAGATTACATATTAAATCATCATCCTCCATAGGCGGTGCAAGAGCATGCCTTTAAGTGGGAATTGACCATCCCTACTTGTCGCTAAAATTTGGTAGGGGGTGCAAAGTGCTGGGGGTCTTCTCCAATTCAACAATTTTCCCATCCCTTACCAGACGTTGTATGGCATTGAGTAGGTCTCTGAATTTATTGGTGTGATGGCCTACCTGAACATGATAAGCACAAAAGTTGTTCTTATTCTCAAGTCTGGGTGGGTTACACTTATGAAGGGACCTAAGAAAACTAGCCTCCCTCAACTGGGCAAAGATTTTTTTGAGTGTTAGCTTATAGAGGCTCCCCAAGACAAAAGGAGGGTGGTTAGACTAGGCTGGAGCAATTGTCAAAAAAGCTTAGGTGGCCGTCGATGGGGCTTGAGCTATAGCTAGGGTATCATTGTCTTTTCTAAGCCATACGTTTCCCATCTTTCTAGTTTGCTCAAACTTGATCTTCTTAGCCTCATCATTAAGGTATATTTCCCTCTTTCCTCCATCCTTATCCTTGGAACTGACAGCCTTCGTGAGTTCCTGTGGCCATTCGCTTGATTAGGTACACCAAAAATGGTTATACTTGCCCTATTGATGAACTTTGTAACCCCAGGCATTCTATCTGGCTTGGCTATCATTCCTTCCTTCACTAGACAATGTATGGCTCGGGCCAAGGTTCAGCACCCATTAGTACGATGTCCTGGTTGGCCACGATATCCATAAAAGTTTTCCTTCTCATCTTCCATTGGGTGCCTGTACTCACAAAGGGCTTCAATAAGACCATCTTTTCTCAATCTTGTGAAGATTACATTGAGGGGTAAAATCCAAGGTTTTATAATGGCAGTTGGGATCGGTTCTTGAGAGGCTTTTCGGCTTTCCTCATCTTGAGATGGCAATGTTCCTAGTCTATTAAAGCCTTTCGCTTGGTGTATGCTAGAACCCTAAGAAGCCTGACCACTATTTCCTTAGGGTTCCCTTTCTTTCTGATCTGCTGTCACTAGTTGGCGCAGAAAAGCTTCCACCTCATGTGGCATGCCTAGAGGTTGCACGAGCTGGTCGTTGGTTTATTGATGCATGGCTTCGGGTGTCACGCTCAGAGATTACATGACCTAGTCAGGAACTCCAAACTGAATGTAGGGATAAGGAGTTGGTTAATCAAATCAGGAACCAGTCATCAATTCATTGTTAAAAGGGTTTTGATAGTAGGTCATCCCTCGAGGTGCCGTGATAAACGGAGGAGAACTTGGAGTAAAAAGCAATAAAGGCATTGTTGGTTGGGCCGATCCCCTAGGGAGAGCTGAGATTTGATGGGTAAGATCATCAGGAAATAGTGGAAGGATTAAGCTTTAGGCCATATGCCTTGGGCTTTGAGGTAAGAAAGAGAAAGTTGGCTGGGTTACAGAGGTCTGACTGAGTTAGAATAGACTAGGTTGGGGCTGGGTCGGAACTGACTGGATGGGAAGCAGAGTAAACCAAACTGGTTGGGCCCCTATTGGACAAAACATAACATGATCTAAACCATTTCAAACAAATCCATTCTGATACTGAGGCTGACAGTCTGATTCTAAAATCTAATCAGCATTCTCACTTGCTAGGGCTTGCCTGACAAATAACTGTACTGTTGCCTGGATTTATTCTCGAATAGTGTTGTGGAAGAGATTTGAATAGATAAATTAGGACATGGCAGCGGTGATTTCCATGCTAATAGATGGTGGAGGAACTGCTCCCATGGTAGGAGCGGAACTAGCTTGGTCCTTGATCAGGGTATGGTCATCATCATGAGGGAGACCAATGGTTGGGGGCGAGGTCCGAACTTGGGAGGAAGACTATTTAGGATCATGAACTGTGGGTTAGATCATGAATGGGACGTAAATGGTATGGATGGTATGAGTGATATTTGTCTAATAACCAATGCATGGTAGGTTATGGCTGCACAAAGATGCAGTTAGAGATGATGGTGCGACTTATCCCTCCAATATATGTGGGACGTTTGTATCTCGCATCGCACCTAGTGATATATGGTGACGCAACTAAGGTACAAAAGAAGTCCTACGCATATTGCTAAAATTCTTCCATGAGTGGAAGTAGTAAGGGTAAGTTGATTTATTTTTGGCCCTCGAGGCCGATGCATGGTTGATGTATCAGCACATAGCATATAGCATGCAATACGTCCCTCTTCCAACCTTATGACTCCCACGTAACGCCTCTTTAGAAATGATGGATTTCTGGCCTCCTCACCTGTAGTGGCAAAAGAAATGCATCCTAAATGTTTTATTTATTTTGGTAGCCATAAAGGAATCTGCTAAGGCTTTTTTCCAGCGCTGCTTTGGTATAGGGTTGTTAATGTAGAAGCTTCTTGTTTACCTTGATTCCGCATTACTCAACCACTCCTAAAATAGGTGCGATCGCGGGAGTTCACGTGTTTGTTAAAATGAGTGATCCACCCGCTTGGCATCCTCAATTCCAAACAGGGCATGAGTGATACTTTTGCGATCTTCTCGGGTAAAATGGGGCACCTAAAAATTACTAAACTATCTACATGCGTGTTTAAGGATAAAAATGTTATAAAAAAGAATGAAGTTTTAATTTGGCCAATGATTTCAGTACATCATCAAAATCCTTTAAATTTATTGGAAATTTTAAGTTCAAGTTTAAAGAGATTAGTCCCCAACAGAGTCGCCACTGTGAGCGGACAACCTCTTTTTCGCCCGCGAGGACCGCATGAGATGCGTCACATATGGGGCGAAAGAATAACAATGCGTTGTGAGGCATACCGAAGGACTGATCCTTATTTTAGCATCATAAAAGCACTGATGTTGATGTTGAATTTAAGTCTAATTTAGGTGTTAAAGGATACGAGATCGAAATCCCGGACTTAAAATAGATTCGCCACCCGGTTCAGCTCAATCGGGTAATTTTGGTATGATTTTCCCACCAGGTGGTAGACCATACCTAAAGTAGAGATTCCGAGTTCGGATGATGTTATCTATTCTTCATTGGGCCAAGTTAAAATATTTCATTCTTTCTTAAACAATTTTAATCCACCCTAGTTATTATGTTTTTGGTTTATATGTTGTTTTCGCGTTTATCAAGCAATCGAAGCGATAAATAAATTATTACAGTCATCCAGAAATAAATGCAAAAATTGAAATTATTACAAGGCTTTCAAATCCTATACATCTTCTATGCGACAAATGAAATACCCAGAGGCCTAACATACATCTAACCTAAATCTACCTATAGAAGATCGTTAGCACAGATACGGCACGTTGTACGAGGTGTATCACTTAGCATGCATAGTTAGTGGACAAAATAAGACTCGAGTTAGCATGAACATGGCATATTCATTTGTTATGTTATAAAGCCTTATTGGATGGCTAAAGATGATATTTGAACGGCGTTTGCGAGAAACTTCTGTTTTGACCAAATTTTAGACTCGATCGTTGTTTTAATCGGATTATTAGTGAAAATGCCACATGGTATAAGGTCGGGTCTATTTTTAAAAGGTTTTGGACCTTCATCATTGCACTGTACACCCTAGCTTCGGGAATATAACTAGGTCAGAAATAAATGAAATAAAATAGCTGTCCAGAGGTCATGTCGTCGGCTGCATGGTTGATACCGCCGGCGACATTAGTGATGTCGCTAGTGGTATCAGTCAGACAGGCAGGCCACATGACTTTTTGGATATCATAAAGAAAGGCTTCTACAAGAGGATAAGGCCTTTGGAAGTAAGTGATGTCCCTGGCGGTATCAACGATGCCGCTGGCGGTATGGTAGATACCGCCGGCGGCTGTACTTTCCTCCGACGGCATTAGCTTCTTGCAACAGCAGCAGGTAACGGTCTAAAATGACCGAAGACCTGAAAATAAACACAAAACAGCACAAAACAGCATAAACAAGTAAGAATGAAGCCAAAGAGCTATGAGACTCAGAATTTCATCTCGGGGTCATGAATCCACCTCTTCGTGATCCAAGGAACACCTGCGGGGGGCTTTCAAAGATGATTTGGGTAGCAAATTTAAGGATTTATGTCTCTAAATTCCTATTAAATTGATTTTAACCTAAAGTCTATTGATTTTAAGCATTAACTAAGAGAATTCAAAGAAGAAAACCAAGAAAAATATATTAGAATCTCTTTTCTTACCTTTTCTACTTCTTATCTCACTAAAATTGATTTTCTCATGCAAAAACTCTCAAGTAAAATTCAGATGTGTTGTTGTTGTTGGCTTGTTGAAACCCTAAGGTGTGTTTTTATAAGCAAATATGGGTGGTCTTTAAGACCTTTTAGCCATTTTCACCGAAATGGCAAAAAAGAGTCAGCCCAAGGAAGAAGAAGAAAGCATTCTGCAGAAGCCCGATCTCGTAGCCGACAGCGTGAGCGATACCGCTGGCAGCATTAGCTTCCTACAGGCTGACTGCCAGCGAGCACATAAGCCTAAAAAGCTGCCAAAGGGGTCAAAAAGCATATTTTTGAATTTTAATGATATTTTAATGGATATTTAGAGTTTAATTTAGTTTTGGGTGTAAATCATCAGTTCAAGCTCCTACTGGATGCATTATTGGACATTCCAAACTGAATTCTTATGAGAAATAAAATTTATGGGGAATTTTATATCAGTAATAAAAACTCCCAAGAATTTTTATTATAAGGAAAAAAAATTTGGACCACGTCATCATCGTCTCGTGAGCGGGACTGCAAAATCCCGTGCTCACACTGCCTTTAGAGCAATTGCTTTCTTCTTCTCTTTAGGTTGTATCTTTCCAAGGATATCTCTTGAGTTAATAGGTATCCAATGAGTTCATAATAACCATAGAATTTTAGGCCATGAGCTTCCTCAATGGCTATTTTCTTGTTGTCCCATTCTTTGGTGAGACTCTAGAGAATTTTCTTTACCATCTCATCCCCAATGATCTCTTTTCCTAGCCTTTTAATCTCATTCACTAGATTTTTATATCTAGTGTTCCTGCTACTGATGGACTCCTTTGGCTCCATTTTGAAATTTTCAAGCTTTTGCTGGATTAGATCAATCTTGGCTTCCTTGACCTTATATGTTCCTTCATAGGTCACTTCAAGCTTTTGCCAGATTTCTTGAGCTATTTCGCAGCCTAATATCCTATTAAATTCAACTGCACTCAAAGCATAATGAAGCATGTTAATAGCATTTGCGTTTTCATACAACTTTTTATAATCATTGTCATCCCATTAATTAGAGTATTTCCTGGTGGTAATACCCTCAACCTCATAGGTAGGGAAATATGGGTCATCTTTAATGGTCATCCATGCTAGCATGTTATGGGCTTGAATGAAATTCTTCATCTAGTTTTTCCAGAATGTGTAGTGTTCACCACAAAGAGTAGGGGATGGGTTGTAGTCATATCCTCTGGAAGAAGCTGTGAGTTATTATAACTCATCTTGATTTTTAAGATCAAGTTGGAACTTTAACTCGAGATTGTTAGGTCTCCAGTTATGAGCACTTGCTCTGATACCACTTGTTGGTCCTCGTGCGAGTATAACTATTGTCAAAGGGAGGTGTATGACCCTTTATAAGGAATATTAGACTTTTTAAAAGTCTTGTGTAGCATGTTTGATTTACTCTGGAGTTAGTGGATCCGAATGATACAATTATGAAATGAAATTCACTAAAGTAAAAATTTAAAGTAAAGGAAATCAAACACAATGATTTTATACTAGTTCAACCCCACCTACATATAGTCCCTAGAGTTTCTTCCTCCAATCTTAAGTTCACTAGTGAGATTTCTTTCACTGGCAGAAATCAAGCCTTTACAGTTATCTCCGGAGATTTTTTCTCCACCGGATGTAGGATATACCACCAAACTAATCCCTAGCCTGGTTGTCTTATTTGCAGCCTGTCTCCGTAGAATCTCTGTACTCTTCTGGAAGTAGGATATACCACCAAAACTAACCTTAGCTTGGCTGAGTTCTTTTCTCTAAGGGATATACTACTTAAACTCTCCCTAGTTTAAGCTAAGTCCCTAATCCCAATACTCACTAAAGTATGAGATTTTACAATGGTTATCTTTTAGAAATATTGGTTTTGAATTCTTCAAGTTTATAATTTTACTTGAGAATTCTCACAAAATGATTTTCAAGTTTGGGTTCTTTGAGGGATTATGAACACTGATTGAATAGCAAATTTCTCTATGTAATAGCTTTGTAAAATCAACCAACATCTTCTCAACTTGAAGCTTCCCTTTTATAACCTTAGATCATAAATGTAGCCATTGATCAATCTTGAAACTTCACCGTTGATCAGATAATTATTGGCATGTCCGGAGTTATTGATCTGTCTGTTAGACCCAATAAATGTTCTATTTAAATTTGTTGGGATTAGAGAAACAAAATATTCAGTCGTCGTTTATTTGGCTTTTTATGCACTGCCAAATTTTATGCAATTTTGTCTTTTGTTTGGACTCCACGTGCCTTTCTATTGGTCTATGTTAAAAAGGTTATTACCTTTACCTCTTTCTATGTCAGCCTTTTTGTCCTTTCATGAAATCGTACAAGTTGTCACTTTTTCATTCTCCCAAGCAAAAAGCATGTTTGACTTCAGACCAAATTGGAGGGAGATTAAATATTTGAATATTCCCTTTTATCTTAAGAGTTATGTCTTCTGAATATCTTCAGACAATAACTTCACCAGATGCTATTCCTATATGATCTTTTCCGTATGCTTTCTTCTTGGGCTCTAGGGATCTGTTTTCTTCTAGCATCTAACCAGATGCTTCATCTTTAACTTAGGGATTTGTTATCTTCTATCTTTAACCGGATGCAGTCTTCTTGGACTTGGATATTTGTTTTCTTCAATATCTTATCTGGATGCATTCTTCTTAGACTTAGGAATTTTGTTTACTTTAAAACTTAATCCGGATGCTTGAATTGAGTTTTCTTCTTCCAGATTAATGTTTCCCAACACCAAGAAGGAGCAGGAGTCAGAATATGGATAGAAGGACCAGAAATGATTCAGATGGGCTACGCAGCAAAACTCGCCTTTTTAGTTACCTACAACGCCATAGAGTATGGTATTATTATTAAAGGCCTAGAACTGGCCAAAGAAATAGCCCTAAACAAAATCAGTATCAGGAGTGATTCAAAGTCAATTTTTAATCAAATCAACAAGAACTATACAATAAAAGAAGGAATGGTAAAGTACCTGACCAAAGTAGAAGCGCTGTTGAAAGAGCTGGAGACAAAGGGAACTATTTGGGTGCTTGAACATGTCCCCAAAGAGGAAAATGAGAAAGAATTGAAATGGGAAAATATGCAGCAAGCAAAGATGGCTTGAGAAACCTCAGTTGTCCTTATGAGGTCATCTCTTCTCCAATAATTGAGAACCAAGACTTAATGCTGATAGAACAAAAGAAGCCCGGATGGATAAAACCATTGATCTACTACCTAGACAAAGACAGTCTTCCTGAAGACAAGGCTGAGGAAGCAAAGATTATGAAGAAGCCGTCAAGATACCTGGTCATTAACCAAGCATTATACAAATGCTCTTACTCAGATGCTTTGCTCAAATGCATCACACCGGAAGAAGGAAAGTACGTAATTCAAGAGATACATGAAGGAACTTGTGGATCCCAAAAAGAGTCCTCCATTATCACACAGAGGGCCAAACTCTTGGGATATTACTGGCCAACTATGGATGCGAATTTAGCCAAGTATGTGTAGTCTTACCACCAATGTCAGATACATGGTAGAAAGTCACACATCCTGCATGCAATGCAGAAACCTCTCCTAACCGGGTGGCCATTTATTACTTCAGGGATCGACATTACTGGACCAATGCCAGAAGCCATCAGGCAGAAGAAATTCATACTTGTTACAATCGACCACTTCTCTAAGTGGGTTAAAGTAGTAGTCATTAGCACCATAACTCCTACAAAGGTCATTGGTTTTGTTTGGGACCATATTATCATCTGTTTTGATGTTTTCAATGAGATTGTCTTAGACAATGGGTCGCAGTTCAACTCTGAAAAGTTTTGAAAATTTTGTGAAGGCCTAAAAATTCAAAAATGATTCTCATCCGTAGCATACCTGTAAATGAATGGAGAGACATAGATAACTAACAAGACGCTTGACCGAGGTTGAGGAAATGGCTGGAAGGAAAGAAAGGCTTGTGGCTAGAAGAGTGAAACAACATTCTATAGCCATACATGATAACTCTATGCAAGCAAAGAGAAACCTCTTTCTCTTTCATTTACAGAGTGGAAGTAGTCGTACTAGATGAAATAGGCGCTCCATTAAACAGGGTGGTTTACTACACCGAAGAAGAAAACAACATTAACATGAAGTACCACCTAGATAGCCTTTAAGAACATAGAGATAAAGCCTATATTGATGGCCACAATACAAGTCAAGAATAGCTAGATACCATGAGAAGAAGGTCGGAGAAGTGAAGCTTAAAGAAGGCGACTTAGTGCTCAGAGATGTAGAGGCTTTATAAAGCAGAAAAGGCAAAGGCAATCTAGGAGCAAACTAGGAAGGACCTTACAAAGTAACTTAGGTCATAAGATCAGCCACCTTCCAATTCGGCATGATGGATGGTAAATAACTCCCCAGAATTTGGAACATAGCTAGCCTTAGGAAATGCTATGTAGCTGCAAACCCTTAGGGGCCAATTGTTTGCACTGTTTTTCCCTTTATATAGATTTTTCCCACTGCATTTTTTATATAGCAAGGTTTTTAACGAGGCACCACTCCCTAATAAAATCTCCATCCGACATCACAAGCACGATTAATAAGACCTAGCCCATTCATAAGCCTGCAGGCATACTTTAAATACCGAAGCAAACAATAAGACTTATGGCAAATGTAAATTCTCTAAGTCATCTTGTTCGTCTTTAAGACTGAATGCTTGCTCAAATAAGAGCATATCACTACAAAGCTGCTCTAGGCGTCCCTAATGCATATGGAGCATGATAAAACCATCACATTAAGAAATGAAAAATCACAAAAAGATCCTAAGTCACGACACTCATCCTAGAGACCGAGTGTAAGAACTTAAAGGAATTCATAAAAAATATCCATCCAAAGGACCAAATGTAAACATTCATTCATCCTAATAGATGGAGGAGGCAAGCTCACATAGCAAAAATATTCAAGGGAAAATGCAAGTAAATCAACCAGCAAACATGTGAAGAAAGAGAAGGTTGAAAATAACATAAATAAAAAGCCATAAAGGGCAATTGTACTTATATTATAAAATAAAGACTCAAATGTCTGAATAAATATATAAAAAGAAAAAACATTTGGATGGCGGAGTGGCATCCTTGGACCCAGTGTTTGGCTTCTCCCTAGTAGTCCTCTCAACATCTTCATTGGCACCATTCACCGCTTGTTCCGCATCCTTGGTCGTTCTATCACCCGGATTCTCTTAGTCTAGGGCTTCTTTGCCTTCCTTCTTCGCCTCTGCTTAAGTGGTCTTGTGGGTTCCCAAACCATCATATGATGGGAAGTCCACATCATCAATAATGGCCCAAGAAAGATCCGGGTGAAAGCATTGGCAAGCCAAGAAGACTAAGTCACTGTAGATAGGGGCAATCACCGAGTTTATAGGTGATTGTTTCAGCCATCCTCTTAGCCTTGGCCGCCTTCGCTTAAGCGTTCGCCAGCTCCATCTCCAAGGTAGCCACCTTCCCCTCTACCGCTTCCCTCATTCGGTTGCTCTCTTCCTAGAGCTTCTTAGCCTCATCCCTCTCATCCTTAAGCTTGAGGATGCTAGTCTGAGCAAGCGTCAGTTTACGCTTTATCTAGAAAGCTCCTTCTCCTTGAGCTTAAGCATGGTCTCACTCTTATCTCGAGCCCTCCAGATGAGCTCTGGGCCATATGACATGGCCTACATATGAATAAAAAGGCTTAGCATAAAATAGACACATCAAAAGGGAAAAGCTTAGCAAAGAACTCCAAAGATATACCCGGGTGATGTCTTGGAAGAAGAGCAAAGAGAGAACAGTGGTCACCTCATTCTTATAAGCCTTTGCATCCACTCAAAGGAGGAAGGTACCCTTCAGCGCACTCTGCATGGCCATAGCCATATAGGGCAGATTAGGAAATGATCCCTCTATAAATTCAACTAAAGAAGGCTTTAAGGAAGAAGCAGGAGAGATGAGGCCACCATCCGTCTTTTGACCATATGGGGTGATCTAGAAAATAAAGTCAAATTAGAACGATGTTGAAAAGAAAATCTGAAAAAATTACAAGTATACCTCAGGTCAGGAGATTTGCAAATCTAGCATAAAAGATGTGTCTATAAGCGTCACAACAACTCGCTTACTAGACCCTTAAAGCTCAGCCAGTTCCCTTTTAGGTCCACTCACAGCCATCGCCTAGGTGTAATTCATGTGTTGCCACTTCTTATCCTCTAGTAGAGCATTAGCAGATTCAATATAAAAAATGATTACCTGAAATGAAAAAGAAGATATAAGTAAGTAGAGAGATATACCATAAGAAGGAATCGACACAGAAAATAGACAATGCTAATCAATCCCCAAGCAAGGTTATGATAACCAAATATAAAGGACCACATGGCCAAATTGAAGCTCTATTTCTCCTGCTAAAGGAATGAAAAACTTAGAGTCAAGATCTGGATCATTGGCCTTAATCCCTATCTTGGATAGGACCTCAATCGACCAAGTTGTGGGGAATGAAGGGTATTCATTGTTCACCGAGATGTAGAACCAGAATTCCTTACTATGGTGAATGGAAGATGGCCGGTTGGAGAATCGGTACAAACCATTCTTCCTCACAAACTGGTAATAATCGTCATCCTTATTCCGTTTGATTGAGTATAGCTTCAGAAAAAGGTGGCGTTGAAGCTCAAGCCTAAGTTAAGACACATTTGATGATGACCCATCATTAGGGCAGAGCAAAATTTGGTTTGGTTCAAAAACCAAACCAAAATTATTTGGTTCATTTACTTCATTTTTTTTGTTTTGGTTCAATTTTATTTCTTTTTTGTTCTGTCATTCATAAAATTGAATCAAACCGAACCGAACCAAAACTGAACCATATATATTTGGTTTAGTTTGATTTAGTTTGATTTCTCGGTTTGATTCAGTTTTTGGTTTTTTTTTTGTTCTGCCCTACCCATCATCACAACACATACATTCGAATGTAATTCAGCCAGACATAAACCTCAAACTTCTAGGAGGTTTGCAACAGAAGCAGGAAGCGAATACCTGAAGCCACCCCTAATAACATCCAAGTGTACAAATGCATACTTGGATTTAGTCACTAGATCATCATTTCCTCTTATTAAGTATTGGAATCATAAGGGTACTCACATGATTTTCATTATGGAACTCAAACTTCTTAAGAAGTTTCTCAACATAGTGTTCTTGTATTAGCAAGACACTCTCATTCATCTTTATGATTCACATACCCAATATCACATTGGCTTCTCTTATGTCTTTCATGACAAATACTAATAATAAGATTATCTTTATTCTATTGACAACATCAATACTCAGAATAAAGATAGTCATATCATCCACGTATAATCACACAGATATCATTAATCACTTTAATATATACACATATATCCACTTCAAAAGATCAAACTTCTCAACTCATTATTTAGGTGCTTGTCACTAAACCATACAAAGACTTTATCAATGCATCTCCTTTCCATTCATGTCACACCCCTCATGTTGCACTATAAAAACCTTATATCAAGAAAAACCGTACAAATTCTATTTGGTCAAAAGTTCTAAGAATGGAAGCTAAAACGAAATACACATGAGACAGTTTCCGTACCGGAGTATAAAATAAAATTTTTAAAAGTTTTATTTGTGAAAAACCATTCATAACAAATGGGTCCAACTCCGGAGGCATTCTCTTTTTCAAGAATAAAAACATGCTCACACAATAAAAAGCTTCATTCAAAACCTTTTATTCAAAAGATGAAACCATTTTGTCAACAATAAAAGATCATCTTCAATCAAACACTCATAAAAAATTTTACCAAAACTTTCTTTTCAAAGTTCTCTTGCTTTTCCTCAAATAATCACTTTCAAACTCAATTTGAAAATATGTGCAACCGGGTCAACATCCGGAACAAAACTTAAAAATGGAAACCTCTTTAGTTATTGAAAATATTCACAAAGAATTTGTGTTCTTTGTCTCAAAGATGTTATTTCCAAGCACATCACTATGTTCAACATAACTTATGAACACGCCAATATAAAGTTTGAACATATATCGCTTTTCATAAATTCGATAAGAACCACCTTAATAAAAAAACTCCCACGCTTTTGATTATTTCAAATTAGGATGATAATCATCTCATTTCTCATATGGTGTCTTATCGGGTACTCATGTGAAATTCTCTTTGTATAGAAAACATAACAAATAGTTCCACCAATAAATATCTCAAGTATATATCTAACATAATTAAATATGAAACTCATATATATACTAAATAATGCATAACATGTTCTCATGTGCCTCAAGTTTACTAAAAATTATTAATCATCAAATTTCAAGGTAAATCCAACATATGAGAAAAATGGCAAACCCTAGCCGCACCCTTCCCCAGCCGCACACTGCCCGCAGCCGCACTCTACCCGCACCCTTCCCCGGCCGCACCCTACCCGCACCCTTCCCCAGCCGCCGTCTACACCACTGACCGTCAACCCTGAACCGATCTGTGAGCACCCACCGCCAGCCACAATACCGAAACCCTATGCCCCCCCGAAATCGCCCTTACCAAATCCCTAACCCCCCAAAAATTTACTTTGAGAATTTCCCAAACCACTTTGATGCAGCGGCTATGAAAAGAATGTTCAATAGGTATGGGGTGTATGGCTGGGTCTATATTGCCCAAAAAAGGAATGCGAAGAACCTTAATTTTGGGTTCATCACACTCGATGGATCTATGCGGATAAAGGAAGCGTTGGAAGCGCTGAATATGATAGCGATTGGTGTGATTAGACTCAAAGCTTTCAAAGCTAGGTATGATAAATCGAAAACAGCCCCCAAAGCACGATCTAATCCCGTGGTACCAGTTCAGAAGCCGATATTCAGAGACTCCCCTCGAGATCATCGGTCCTTTGTGGATGTTGTGGCGAATCAATCCCCACGAGAAGAGTCGACCATTAACCCGATCCAGGTGACATCCTCTCCTAGTGGACCTGCTGCATCTATTCTGAAAAGTGAGGTAGTGGTTAAATCTGTCCCTTGGAAATCAAAATCTTGTTTGGTTAAACTTAATAATATTTCTCACATCCGTAATATACATGATCTGTTGAGCAATCACGGTTTTGAATTTGTATTTGCTGCTCCTGTTGGTGGATTTTATGTGATTGTTTCGTTCAGATCAGAAGTGGTTCTTATGGACTTTATGAATGAGGATTGGAAAGTTATGGATCATATTGTGGAGACAGTTTGTGCATTTCCAGTAGATTTCGTGCCGACGGAATGTATTATGTATCTGGATCTCACCAGAATTCCGCCAGCTCTTGTTTGTGAACCTGTAGTGCGGGAACTGGCAGCGAGATTTAGACGAGTTGTTTCGGTAGACTGTAATTTCGAAAAACCGGATCGGTTGGATGTAGTATCGTGCCTTGTTTCGGTACCGCTTGGGACAGCCAGTAGGAATTTGACGTTGGCAGTAGGGGATAGAGAAATAATGATATACACGAACCTTAGACAGGGAATTAGCTGCCAACATAGTCAAGAGTACGAATACGGGTCAGAAGAATGGAGCGAACCAGAGGAGGAACCTTCGGACAGGTGTAGTAGTGAATCATCGGGGAACGAAGATGAAATTAGATCGGACGAGGATGATGAGATTGTCGCGGATAGCAACAACACAAGTCCGAGTAGTACCCACCCTTCTGGCGACAGCCCGTTAATTGAGAGAAATAACGTGGTGGATCCGGGTATGGAGAATTCAAGTTCTTCGGGCCCAAACATCCCAAATATGAATAGAATTATCATTCGCAGGGAAGAAAATCAGCCAACTGTTAGTGAGGAATTAATGACTTTCCGAATCGGAGAGAAGCTTGAGTTGTTTAACGAACAAAATATGGGCTTGATTATAGAGGCACTAGAAGGGCAGCGGCGTTGAGAGTGCTGCTGGCCGAACTGGGATGTTGTGAGTTTTATCATGTCATTGAGTTTTATGAGTTGGAATTATCGCGGGGGCTTATTGAATGGGGCCAAACAGTTTCTGGTGCGGTCATGTGTTCGTAAGTGGCAGCTTCAGGTTTTTGTTCTAGTTGAGACAAAGGCCCTATCGGTTACAGATCAGGTTGTGAGGAAGTTTTGGGGCCATAACGATTTTCATTTTCATTGTATCCCGTCACATGGCTTGGCAGGCGGTCTATTGGTCTCATGGAATTCTAATTTAATTCTTGGCTCGATCACTGCTTTTACAGATAGATGGTGTCTGCTTCATATTGTGTCTAGTCAACATGAGGTAAATTTACTATGCTTATATGGTCCCCCTATTCCCAGGGATAGGAATCAATTTTGGAGTGATCTGCTGCCCCATATTCAAAACATTGATAACTTGGTGATATGTGGTGATTTTAACGAAGTGTTACATAGTTCTGAGCGAGGTAGAAGTGGGAATACGGGGGCGAGTTCGATGATTAGGTTCCAGGAATTTGTTAATGAATGTGCTCTATTTGATTTGCCATTCCATGGGCGTGACTACACGTGGTCTAATAGTCTATCCTTCTCTAGGATTGATCGAGTCTTGGTGTCGTGCAATATTCTTGATAGGTGTCCGGGTCAGAATTTGATGACGATTGATTCAACGCTATCAGATCACTTTCCGATTATATACCGGTCCCATGCATTGGTATCGGATGGCAAAAAGGTGTTTCGATCATTGAACTGTTGGTGGGAAAAGGACGGGTTTCTACCTTTTCTAAGATCAAAGTGGGAGGCCATAGAATTAGCGGATCCGGGGCGCGACATTGATTTTAAATTATGCCGATTAAGGAGTTTTATCCGGCCTTGGCATCTATCTAATTTTGGTGGGTTAGAGGGAAGAATAAAGAAGCTAGAGGCTCATATTATATTTTTGACATCCAGTTCGGTGGTCCGACCTTTGGAGGAGGGAAGTAGATCGGAGCTTCAGTGCGTGAGATCGGAATTACTTACCTGTAGACGGAACCTTGAACAAATTCGTCACCAACAATCACGTGTTAACTGGACTTTATTGGGTGATGATAATACAAGTTTTTTTTCATAGGATGGCATCGGCGAGGGCTAGGGGGAATCAGATTTCACAGCTGGAAATTGATGGAGTTGTATCTTCTAACCCGGTACTTATTAAATCCACGATACGAAATTTTTATTCCAGGCTGTTTTCGAAACATGTGGTGGTGCCGTTTTCCTTGGGCGAACTACAATTCCGTATGATTGATGCGATGGACAATGCGCTTCTTGTTGAATCTTTTTCTGAGGCTGAAGTGTGGGACGCAGTGTGTGCTTGTCAAGAAGGCAAGGTGCCGGGGCCGGACGGATTTAATTTCTTCTTCTATAAACGTTTCTGGGAGGACATGAAATCGGATGTGCTAGCTCTGTTTGGCGAATTTTATAGGCATGATCAGCTGCCAAACTCTATCAAGTCATCTTTTACCGTATTGATTCCTAAAGTCCCGGGGTCGTCGTCATTGGGGAACTATAGACCGATTGCCCTTATTCATGGTATATATAAAATTGTGTCGAAAGTTCTTGCGAAAAGATTACAGGCTGTGTTGCCTCAGCTGATTTCTGACAACCAGTTTGCTTTTGTTAAAGGCCGTAATATTAATGAATGCTCGTTTATAGCCTCAGAAGTGATCCAATCAATCCACCGCAGTGGTCAGTCTTCTGTGGCTCTCAAGCTTGATTTCCATAAAGCATACGATAGTGTTTCTTGGACTTATATTGACTCAGTGTTAAAGAGGATGGGGTTCTCAGATAAGTGGATTAGATGGATGGGGACCTGCAGAGCGAACTCGACAACATCTATTCTTTTCAATGGTAGTCCTACAGATCCGATCTATTTGGGTAGAGGGGTTAAACAAGGTGACCCCATTTATCCATTTCTTTTTGTCTTAGCAGTGGAAGGTCTTAAACAGCTCATAGACGCAAGTGTCCGTATGGGTATTTTACCTGGGTTTCGTATTCATGGGTCAGAGAAGGATATATCTATTCTTCAGTTTGCAGACGATACGATGTGCTTCTTACCTGCAGATGAGTCTCTCTTACCTACTTTTATCCATTTATTACGTTGTTTTGAGTTGATTTCAGGCCTACGAATAAATTTTGTTAAGAGCTCAATTATGGGTATCAACGTGCAGGAAGACTTGTTGAATCGGTGTGCGGAGACAATGGGTTGTAAGATAGAAAGATTTCCCATTACTTATCTAGGCGCCCCTCTCAGTACGAGACGCATCCCGGTGTCTTATTGGAACGGGTTGATTGGTAAGTTCCAAAATAGGCTGGCAAGTTGGAAAGGTCAGTGTTTATCGTATGCTGGCAGGGTGGTCCTTATAAAATCGGTTCTCTCATCTATCCCGATTTATTTGTTATCATTGAATAAGATGCCGGCCTCTATTAATAATAAGCTTGTTCAACTGATGCGTAATTTCTTGTGGAAAGGTATAGCGGACTCTAGCGGGATTTGTAAAGTGAGTTGGGAGACAATTATGCTACCAAAAAATTTAGGTGGCCTATATGTTAGGGATCTAAGACTAGTCAATTGTAGTTTATTGCTGAAATGGATATGGAGGTCTAGAACAGATGGGCAGGGATCGTTGTGGTATGAGCTGTGTGTCCGTCGATATGGCTTCGAGTCATGGAACTCGTTTGAAAATGTTAATAGATCCCGCATTTCGTATGTTTGGCAAGGCATTATATCTTGTTGTGTAAAGAACTCAACCTTCTAGGTGTTGTTTAAATCGAATGGGAGAGTTAAAGTGGGGAACGGGGCGAGCGGATCTTTTTAGCATGATAACTCGACTGCAAATGTGTCATTATCTGTTCTTTTCACTGATCTGTATCTATTATGTAATAGAAAAAGCTGTTCGATTCAGGATGGGTGTCTGTCTATTTCTGAGGGAGCAGCATTATCTAGGCTTTTTGGAAACGTAGTCTAAGGATTACTAGTAGGGAGAGGTGCTCCCAGATGCGGAATTGGATTTCCCAATTCTGGCCCGCTGTTTTTGGGGGGAACGGGGCTGTCGGTAACAGGGGGCAGCAGCCACTCGTTGAGTTTCAGGTGATGGCAGATAGATTTGAATGGGATCTGGAAGCTAATAAGGTATTTTCAGCTGCATCGTTTTGTTTAGGGTCCTATAGGTCTCCTCAAAGGACTATGCCGGAAACGGATTATATGGTGGTTTGGAATGCGTGTCTTATTCCTTAAGTCAAATTTTTTGGCTGGTTATTGTTACATAGACGCCTCCCAACGAAAGTCTTTTTGGTTTGTCGCGGGTGCCAAGCTGTATTGAATGACAAGTGTCCGTTTTGTGATGAATCCGAAACAATTGATCATGCTTTGTTTCACTGTTTCGGTAGTTATCGTATATGGGTTCAAGCTTTTTTGTTACTAGGGATTTCGGTAACAATGCCATTCAAGGGGGCTGATTTTCTTGTAGTATGGCGAGCGCATTTTTCCTCAGGGATTGGACAGGAGTTTGGTACGGCTTTATGATTTATGATAGCATGGGCTATTTGGAAAAGGCGGAATAAGTTCGTGTTCGAGGGTGTCTTAAGCGCAGATGATCTCTTGGGGGCAAGCATTCATCTATGCTGGCTCTTTTTCAAGTATCGAAGACGGCATCTAAATTTTGTTGTTTCTGATGTATTTAACTGTCCAGATTTATTTCTAAGCTGTAACTAGTTAGGTGGCATCATTTGGTCTATTTATTGTATAGTCATACCTCGGGATCGGATTTCATATCTGTATCACCTTTAGGTTGTATCTTTGTTCACTGACGCTCTTATCTTGTGAGCGGTCTTTGGATTACATTAATAAAGAGAGGTAGGTGTTTTGTAGGTAAGCGGGGGCATCAACCTAGTTGGGACGCCCGCCCCGAAATTTTCACCTATCTCGATCTTTTTCCTTCTGGGGAAACACAATGTTTCTCCGGGGGGTTTTCAAAAAAAATCAAATTTCAAGGTAAATGCACCAAAAATTATACTCATAAAACCACACATGGTTAACAATTTTTCACATATGAAATCTGCACAAATTCGGATTTTATGAGTCCACTTTGACTTAAACTTTGAACATGTAAAAGAGGTTATTTGACAAAACTTTATTCTACTCATAACAACATATATGTCTTAAGTTTCCAATTTCACTAGAAACACATAAAAATGATTTATATATCTCAAGTTATGCTACAAATAATCAGTTGCGCACAAAGCAGAAATTCCAGAAAACCAAGATTCTAATCTCAACTTCAATTAATATTTCAACCCACTAAATGAAATGGATTGAAAAGAATTCCTTCTAAACATAACTTCGTCTATGTCTCATAAAACTACAGAAACAAGAATTCCTCAAAACGGAGTTGTATAACTCAAGAAAACTCATAAACAACCAAGAATGTTCAAAGCTGAAATTTTCAGCAAAAACATAAAACAAGAGTTCTTTTTTTATCAAAAATAGGCTATCAACAAACTCCAATAAACTTGAAATCAAGATGTTTCAAAATAACTTAATTCAAAACATATTGATCCACATAAAATATATCAAAACCTCTTTTATTCCTCAACAAATAAATATTTTGATTCAACCCAAAAACTTGAAATATGAACTTACGAAATAAAACTACTCAAATTCATAAGCCTTAACTATTACATGGCAAGTCTCACGATTCAACCAAATTGGCAAAGAAGAGCAAACATATAAATTAATAATCTCAAAAATATTCTATGGTTCATATAGCTCATTCCGACAACATACTATCTTTGGTTAATAAAACCTTGTCAGACTCAAAAGTTACCTTCACTCCATTTTTGCCTAAAAGACTCATTGAAACCAATTTGATTTAAACATTGGGAACAAGTTGCACTTCATTATGTACTAAAGATGTGAGCTCGAGGAGAACCTTTCTTCTCCACCTTCAACTTGGGTGTATATGACTAGGGAGCATTTTTATTTATTCGCACAAATGTGTCTCGTTACTCCATTGTCAAAAACCCACTCATTCACATCAATCACCATGTTTACTTGTGAAATGACTACAAAAATAATATCATCTACTTAACTATAAGTTGAGTAAGATTGTCACATTTCACAACTCTCTTCCTCCATTTAGGAGCATGGTGGTCACATGTATAAAAATTCCCCTTTTTATATTATTGAAGGTTTTATTACTTTTGAGCACATAACCATAGAGAAGTTTGTACCTTTTTCCTTGATGTGCATTGGTCTCCATGTTTGCATTTGAAACGATCTCCTTCTCTTTGATCATTTTGTTCTCCTTCCAATCAACATCTTCTAGCCCAATGACAAACTTTGCTCACCAATATCCATATTATTAAATTTGAAAATCAAAGACTCCTAAATCTCTTTAGCTTCACCGTGTGAAATTCCCATCATTGAATATCTCAATTTTTTTTCAAGAAATGACTTAGCTTACAATGGAATAACTAGTGGAGGAACTACTAGTCTCATAGTCTTGAAGGAATTGGATCCCCATGGAGTAGCATTATTTTCCATTATGGAATATCCTTTAAGATTGTTGGAAAATTTGCTCTTTAAAGCTAGTTCCGGAGTTGCTTCCGGACAGAGGCAACGCTTTTCTAAAAACTGTCACAGAAGCTCAAATACTGGATCAGAGGCAACACTTCCAGATCTGAATCTGTTGCAGAAGCTCAAAAACTGGATCAAAGGCAACGCGTTTTTCTCTAAAGCAGTTGGTTAAAACTGAAATTCTAGGCAGCAGGTTGATGTTTTAGTGGCTGGAAATCAGCAGATGATTTTCAACCCGGAGGCTAATTTTGAGACACAAAAAAAGCAGAAATCAAGGGTTAATGGTTAGAAAGAGTTGAGTCGAGTATGAGACTCTGCCCTTAAAGGATACTTCATAGTTCCTTTCCGGATTAAATAACTCCTTCAAACTCGATTTGAGTTTGGGTACAGGAATCAGAAATGTGTGTATATATCCAGAAAATAGAGGAAGAAGAGAGTATCGAGTTTGGGTACAGGAATTAGAAATGTGTGTATATATCTAGAAAATAGCGGAAGAAGAGAGTATGTAAAATTGGATTCTTCACAAAAGAAAATCCGTTCATCTTTTTATAGTATATCAAAAGAGTTTTTATAAAACAATAAATAAATAAACCTTTAAAACCGTAACCGACGGCAGTTACAAACACTTAATTAAAATATGGCCGTTGGAGATTTAAACACAATTAAAACTGATTTTATGAAGGAAATAAAACTAATAACGGTCTTTATAAATATTTTAATCAAAGATATTTTTCTCAACAAAAATATCGCAAAATATTATTTTAAAAATAACATAAAATACTCATTTTTCCAAAATCACGATCTAGCAAAAAGTCATACATACAACACAAGGATAATTAAGTTGATATGATTTCGATGCATATATTCAAGGGAACCTACATTATAAAATTCCAATAAGCAATATATGTTATTAGTTCATTTATAGCATATACATAGTCTAAGGAACATACCCTCGTCATACCATTCGAATTAATTAGCTCGACAAACTTCTGCAAAAAATATCCAATTAAAAGGAGTTTACTTCCCTCACATTCAACGTGCTTCATCGATTATATAGTCAAGTTCAACCTATTTCATTTGGGAAAACATTTTCATCTGCTACAATCATCAATATTCATCCATTAGGAACAAATTAAGGAGAAGTCTAACGTAAAGATTCGAATCAATACTAATTGCCTTGTTACAAATGAGAATAACAAAAGTTTCTGCTCACCGAGGGAAACACCCCACCACATCCCATAAGATAAACTGTCAAAAATATTACGGCTATGAAATTAGAAGCATAGAACTAGTCTACAACAATTGAAATTACACAAATGATTTCAAAATCAATTAATAAAACAAAAAAAAATTACATGTACATAAATGTATTTGCAGATATTAAGAGGGGACATCTTGGTAAGGAGCCCACTAAGACCAGCCCAGGCCCAACAAGATAGCGTCCCATGACTCCATTATTCACACTTCACACCCCCTGTAAAAGGGCCAACTCCCACACCTAAGTAGAAACTTGATAAACTCATTACACATTATATCGGCATGGGAGGGGTTTAGCTACCCCTTTGTCTCCTCCTCATAGATTACAGGTTTACGGGCTTCGGAGACACATTTACCAGTTGTGTTAATAAATTTTATGTATATGTAGTTGGCTGAAGCTTTTAAGGGAATAATGTTGAGCAGTGAGCAAGAAAACAGTTGAAAGAAACAAAGGAAGCAGAGGAAGTGACAAAGGTTCTAGAAGAAGAATTGAAGAAGAAAGGAACAAAATTCTTTTGAGGTGATGACATAGGAATTGTGGATTGGGTTATTTAAGTATAGGGATTGGACTTGCCATACAAATTGTTGGCATACAATTTTATGACCCTCAAACATATCCATTAATGTTAAAGAAATGGATGGATGGATGGATGACATTATGCAAGTCCCGGTTATTCGGCAAATTACCTCCGCAGCAAAATGGTTGATATCTTCCGCGTAATGTGCAACCATTTTATGAATTTGAATCTGGCGAAATGAAATCGTTTTTCAGGGTTATCGTGGTGCGTTTAGCATACGTATGAATCTTCGATCACCACTACCAAACTGCAAAAACTTCTCATCGATTGATCACCATTGGGAGAAAACAGTTGGATGCCTCGTTAACCCATCTTCCTTCCTAACATCATGATGTCACTTCAACTTCCCATTTTTTTCATATGAGAGAAGTCTTTAAATCTCGGTATAGTCGGAAGATACCACAATACTTTGACTGGTACACCTTTCTTCGTTGCAACATAATCTTTCATTCTTGTAATGAGACTATCCTTCACAAATAAATACGTTAAATTTGGAGCCGTGATTTGCATTTCTATTTTTAATATAAGGGAAAACTATAAAAAAAAAAAGTATCATGTGGTTTCACTCATTTGCAAAATGGGATCTAAGAAATTTTTTTTTTTTTACAAAATGAAGTTTGTGATTTTAAAAAATTGGTAAAAAGTGGATAAAAAATATTTTTCTATTCAGAATAGTGATATTACAGAAGCTATTTTAATCAATTCAGATTCTCATAATTTAATCTTATTATTTTAAAATCTATACGTCATAATATACGTCACAATTTAAGTAACTTTCAAATGTTTTTTTCCATTTTATAAGATTTTTTAAAATTTATCATCATATTTTAAGTAAAAAAATATTTGCACTATTAAAAATTTTTCAAAAATTATTACTGTTGTGTATTGCATTTTTATTAACAAATCCAAAAAATTTCGGATAAAAATGAATAAGATTACCCATTGTCGTGACATAATTTAATATTGAGAATTCTCTTTTTGAAAAATTTTTGAAATCGAAAACCCCATTTTGGAAAAAAAAATTCTCATATATCATTTTACAAATAAGTGAAAACCACATAATACTTTTATAAAGTTTACCCTGAGTATAAACATGAACTTGTAATAAATCATATCATATAATATCATATCAAATAAAATAAAATAAAATTATATCATATCATATCTAATATTATATTAATGTTGACAAAATTATGTGTACTCCTATACGTTTTTTTATTACAATTGCAACCCATTAAATGGATGGCTCAGATTTTTTCAAATTCAAAATGGATGGCTTTGATCAAGGAAATTACTTATCCCTAATGTAGAGGATCCTCTTCCTTTATGCTTTTTTAAAGTCATCTTCTTCCTTTATGCTTTTTTGAAATCTCCACATAAGTGACTTGAATATGTGATACTAAAATTACAAATTTTGTATTAATCACTAGCCTAAACATTTGCCACATAATTAGCTTGTTAGTTAATCTCAGGGGAGGCCTTTTACAAGACATTTCAAAAGGAAATTTATGTTCAATTTCTAAATATACCTACTTTTTTAATATACATTCACATAAGTTGAATTTTCTTCTTGAAATTAATATATATAGGTTATTTTTTCCCATACACGACTTTAAAAAAGTTTCGTTTTATTTTTAACCTTAAAACAATATCTATAACAAAATATTTAACAAAAATATTTTTTCCGCACACATGCTTTGTACCGCATTAATAAAAGCATTATAAAGCGCAGGAGACATTGCCAAGATTTGCGTTATATATTGCTTTTATACCCTTTTTATACCTCAATTTAGAGGATCCTTTGCAAATTTTAATGATATCCCACAATAAACAAGCTGGTAACTTTTAAGAAGCTCTAAATCTTATTTAAAAATTGAGTATATCAGTCAACAAAAGCAAGCTGAAACAACTCATAATTTTTTTTCAATCCCTTAAATAAATGCATATAAATCTTGTCACATTAGGAAAGAAATCTCATTACTCACCAGTGAATAAAAATGAGTGGGAAAATGTAAGTATTGGGTAGTTGGTGCAGTCCATTTGCATTCTGTTAGGCCCAATAATAAGTTACGAGAAAAATAATAGCAGTAGAATAAAAGACACGCAAATTTTTACATGGAAATTCCAAATAAATTAGGGAAAAAACTATGGGACAAACTCCGAATAATTCTCCACTATAAAATAATAGTAGTTACACAAAGAGATTACAAAATAGTGGCACACAAGTGTTCCCAAAACCTCACTATTTTCTCTCTTACCCAACTCTTAGGAACCCTTTTCCTAAGTCTCTCTACACATATTACATTTTTTATCTGTGTTTCTTGATTTTTGGTCTACACAAAAAATGAGCAAAACCTCTTCTATTTATATGAGATTTAAAACGTGTATGGCCGAATTGTTCACAGTAATTTTATTGTGCACTTTTTGAAAAACTCCTCTGCCGACATGCCTCTGACCTCTTTGTTTGAATTTTTCTTCTTTTTCTTTCTTTCTTTTTTTGTTACTTAATTCAGCGGGTCCCATAATAAGGAGGGACACCACTCAATAAATCTCCCCCTCCCGACTACATTGTGGGACTCTCCATCCCGGTTGCTTCAACGCACTGGTCGAACTTTTCTTTTGGTACGACCTTCGTTAGCATATCACCACCATTGTTGTTGGTATGAATCTTCTGTAACTTGAATTCATTTTCTTCAATGGCAAGTCTGAGCCAATGATACCTTACGTCAATATGTTTCGTACGTGCATGATACATAGTATTCTTGCTCAAGTCTAATGCACTTTCACTATCGTAATAAACTATGTATTCTTCTTGTTGCACACCTAATTCTGTAAAGAATCAATTTAACCAAAGCATTTCCTTTCCTGCTTCTACTGCTGCAACGTACTGTGCTTCGGTTGTTGAAAATAAAACACACTTTTGTAACCGTAACTGCCATGAAATATCTCCCCCTGAGAATGTAAATAAGTAACCCGATATAGATTTTCTTTCAACTAGGTCACCAGCCATATTTGCATCTGTGTAGCCAACAAGTGCAAATTTTCTAACTTCAAAAGTCAAACATAACTTTGAAGTTCCTCTCAGGTATCTGAAGATCCATTTAACTGCTTCCCAATGTGTCTTCTGGGAATTTGACAGAAATCAACTCACAACTCCAACTGCATGAGCGATGTCTGGTCTCGTACACACCATTGCACACATCAAACTCCCGACCGCTGAAGAATATGGAATATTTGACATATGTTCTTTATTTTTCTCTGTTGAATTGTAGGATTTCTTACTCAACTTGAAATGAGCGGCACGTAAAGTGCTAACCGGTTTAGCATTCTTCATATTGAACCTTTCAAGTACTCATTCAACATATATATTTCTTGTGACAGCCACAGGCTGTTGGACATTCAATCTCGGGTAATCTCCATTCCAAGAATCCACCTTGCCAATCCCAAATCCTTCATGTCAAATGCCTTAGACAAATCACACTTCAACTTACTAATTATTTTGACATCTAGTCCAATGATTAGCATATCATCAACATATAAGAGAAGAATGATAAATTTTCCATCAGGGAATTTCTAGACAAATACACAAGGATCAGCTTCTGTCCTCTTGTATCCTTGATTCACCAAGAAGGAATCAAACTTTTTATACCATTATCGCGGGGCTTAATTTAACCCATACAAACTATTCTTTAGGCGACAAACCATGTCCTCCTTTCCCTTGACCTTGAAACCTTCTAGTTGTTCTATATAAATTTCTTCTTCTAAATCCCTATGCAAGAATAAGGTCTTTACATCAAGCTGTTCTAACTCAAGATTCAAGCCGGCTACAAGACCTAGCACAACTCAAATGGAACTCATTTTCACAACTGATGAAAAAATCTCATTATAGTTGATACCTTTCTTTTGAGTAAATTCTTTGATGACCAATCGAGCTTTGTGTCTCACTAGGTTTCCATCATCTTTCTTCAGCTTGTAAACCCATTTGTTCTTGAGTGTTATCTTCCCTTTAGGAAGTTTCATCAGCTCGTGCGTGTCATTCTTCTTCAAAGAATTCATCTCGTCCTGTATGGCCTTCATCCAACAATCTTTATCTTTAAAAAATTGCACATCTTGGAAACTTTTAGGCTCCCCCTCTTCAGTGATTAAAATATAATCAGAATTGGAGTATTTTGTAGATGGTTGGCGTTCTCTAATTGACCTCCTTAATTGAGGTTCTTCTTCTAGTAGAATGGGGTTCTCTGGCTCCCCCAACTCAATACCCTCTTCATTCATATCTTCATCTACAATCGTATCTTGATCCCTCACAACTAGCTCTTCATCTCCATCTTATTCTGATTGATGCATTCTTCTTTTTGTGGAATCATCTGATAGAATGCTCTCTGGTGTAATATCGACAACACCGTCACTTGTAGATTTTTCACCGTTGATGTCATTCTCATGAAATACAACATCTCGGCTTCGTATAATTTTCTTTTTCATCGGATCCCATAATCTGTAGCTAAACTCTTCATCTCCATAACCAATAAAACCACAAGGAACTGATTTATCATCAAGCTTTAGCCTTTGCTCTTTAGGAATATGCATAAATGACTGGCAGCCAAATACTCTCAAGTGAGGGTATGGGAAATTTCTACCTGTCCATACCCTCTCTGGAATATCAAAATCCAAAGGTGCTGAAGCTAGTCAGTTGATATGGTAGACAGCAGTATTGATAGCTTCTCCCTAAAATGACTTAGGTAAGTTAGCAATTTTGAGCATGATGTAACTCTTTCGACAATGGTGTGATTCATTCGTTTAGCAACGCCATTGTGTTTCATGCCTGATACCATGTTCACTACAGTAATCCTTGAACTCCTTAGAGATATACTCACCACCATTATCTATGCACAAACACTTCAATGGCACTCCAGTCTCCCTTTCCACCAATGCATGGAATTGTTGAAAGTGCTTGAATACTTGATCCTTTGTGCGTAGCAAATAAATCCATGCCTTCCTTGAGAAATCATCAATAAAGGTAATAAAGTATCTTCTTCCTCCAAAGGATTCTGTATCTATGGGACCACAAACGTCAGAGTGTACCAACTCTAACTTATTATTTCTCCTTCTAGAGCTTTTCTGAAATGAAACTCGATGTTGCTTCCCAAATAAACAATGATCACATAGGTTAATTTTTCCTTTGGTTAATGGGATGAGGGACTTCTTAGCCAGTATATTCAATCCTTTCTCACTAATATGGCCAGTCGCCTACGCCATAAATTTGGTGAAGCATCATCTCCAACTGTATTCAGTTGACCCACATATATTATTGCATGCTTTTTGTATAGCGAGTAACACAATCTTCCTTTTGCCACCACCAATGATCGTTTGGTGAGTTTCCAATTTCCATCGCCTGTATGATTATGATAACCTTCCTTGTCTAATACACTAATAGAGAACAGGTTCAACCGAAGATCTGGAATGTGTCGCACATTTTTAAGTGTTATTGTGCATCCGACACTTATCTTCACACAGATATGGCCAATTCCCTCCATTTGCGAGACACTATTATTTACCATTTTAATAGTACCATAATCGCCCGCTTTATAGGTTGAGAAGTATTCCCTTTTTGGAACATAGTGGTATGAGGCAGCATAATATACAATCCACCCGGTATTTGCATCTTCAACATGACAACAATCTGCATCATGAGATACTAAAGCCACCTCTCCATCTTTTATTGTGACTGCACCATATGCATATTTATCATTATCATGACTTCGGTTTGCATTCTCTTGTTTAAAGAAACGGTAGTTCCTTTTGAGATGACCCTGCTTTCTATAGTGGTAGCATGACCTCTTCTCCCGAGACTTGGATCTATATTTTGATTTTCCATTCCTACGACCTCTACTCTTGCTTCGGCCCCTATTATCTATGATAAGGACTTGTGAACCGGTACTGGCAACGTCCCTTCTATGAAGTTCTTCATTAAGTAGGCTATTCTTTACCATAGACATTGTTACCACACCATTTGGAGCTGAGTTACCCAATGATACGACAAGAGTATCCCAGCTATCTGGTAGAGTTCCCATTAAAAGACATGCTTGCATCTCATAATCCAAGGACATATTGGTGACTGCTAACTCACTTATGAATCCTTCAAAGTCGTTCAGGTGTTGTGTGATTGATCGTCCCTCTGTCAGTTTCAAGTTCATGACTTTGAGAATCATGAACACTTTTCCTTGAGCATTTTTAGCCTCGTACATATCCTCTAGCTTCTTCCAGAGAGATTTAGGATCTGTTTCATTCCTCACGTGGTTGTACAGGCTATCATCTATCCATTGGCGTATTGTACCCAATGTCTGCTTCTTCAACTTTATCCACTACTGTTCTTTCATATCCTTCAGCTTTGCATCGTCACCCTCAATTAGACCATACAAATCTTTGTAATTGAGGTAGTCCTCCATCCTGGATTTCCACATTGAATAATTTATATCCGTCAATCTGATCATTACACCGTCATTCACCATTGAACTGATATATATCTATTATTAATCTGTTATAAGTATGTTAACAGAAATATATTAGATTTATAACAGAATTATATTAGATTTGTAACAGGTCAAAAAAAATTGAAAAAAGTATATCACAATGGATGGCGTTTTGAAGATAAAAATGAGACGAACAAAAAACTCTAAAGCGGCATGTCGAAAAAATGAACAGTTTGAGAGATAAATGCAAAATAAGCCAAAAAAAATTAGAAAGTTAAAGGTAACTGATTTAGGCATGTAAAAGTTAGAAAGGGTGTATAAAGGTTATTAACAAAACTTATTGTGGGATTTAGGTTATTGGGTCAAAGTTTGACAGAAATCATTTTGGGCAAATGAGTCATAAGTGACAATTTCTTAATAGAGAAGCCCCAAAATACTCCAACTTGTGTAAAATAATAACCAAAATATCACAAAAAATGTTTGTAACCTATTTAGAATATTTTGAAAAATTATTAACCAAAATACGCTCATGCTCATTACTGTTCATATCATGCGATTATGATAGGTTTTTTTTAATTTTTTTGGATTATTTTGCATTTATCTCTCAAACCGTTCATTTTTTCGACATGCCATTTTAGAGTTTTTTGTTCGTCTCATTTTTATCTTCGAAACGCCATCCATTGTGATATACTTTTTCCAAAAAAAAATTTCAACCTGTTACAAATTTAATATAATTCAATTATAAATCTAATATATTTCTATTAATAGCATGCAAGAGAAGAGCTTCAGTTTTCCAACGTTTATCAAAAAACATAAATGGCTTCTAAAGAGCATCAGCAATGGCAGCAATTCCTGTTTGAACCGATATTAATACAGCTGTAGTTCTGATTACTAATTTGCGGTAACAACCAGTTCAAACACAGCCCAAGTAAAAGAAGCTAAGAGTGATCCCAGCTGCAGCTCCTCATTGCACCCAAATGCTAACCTATACCTGCACATTTATAATCAGATTCACAGGTTGTTAAATAGTTATATTTCATAAAGAAAGGAATACAATTACTTCCAAATTTCATCCCAACAGTTGCAATATATTGTAAAATGCGGAAAGAATTTTCTAAAGCATCATATTATTCATTGTCATTTAGTATACTCTTCTACCTCAATGCAGATTTTGATTTTTATAAAATGAATCAAGAAAAAAACCATTTAAAGTATTCCTAGTACTCCCTCTGTTCCTTTTTATGTCATTTTGAGGTTGTTTAGTTCCTTTTCATATGTCATCTAAGGTTTATTTAATTTCTTTCTCTATGTCATTTTGAGGTTGTTTAGTTCCTTTTTATGTCATTTTGGGGTTGTTTAGTTCCTTTTCATATGTCATGCTATGAACATCTACTACAAATCTGTCATATATCAGAATTATAACAAAACAATTGCAATGCTCATTGAATTGTTATATATATATATATATATATATATATATATATATATATATATGTTGTAAGTCTAATATAAGTCCCTTATAAGTCTAATATTAGTCTCTTTGTATTTGCAATGCCCATTGAACTGGTATATATCTATTATTAATCCGTTATAAGTCTGATTTAGATGAACATCTACTACAAAATCTGTCATATATCAGAATTATAACAGAATTATATCAAATACATATCTAATATATTTCTGATATAATACTATTATAATTCTAATATAAGTCTCTTTGTATTTGCAATGCTCATTGAATTATTATATATCTACTATATATCTGATATATATAGGTTATAAGTCTAATATAAGTCCCTTATAAGTCTAATATAAGTCTCTTTGTATTTGCAATGCCCATTGAACTGGTATATATCTATTATAAATCTATTATAAGTCTAATTTGGATGAACATCTACTACAAATCTGTCATATATCAGAATTATATCAAAATTATATTAGATACGTATCTAATATATTTCTGATATAATTCTAATATAAGTCTCTTTGTATTTGCAACGCTCATTGAATTGTTATATATATATATATATAAGTCTAATATAAGTCCCTTTTAAGTCTAATATAAGTCTCTTTGCATTTGTAATACCCATTGAACTAATATATATCTATTATAAATCTGTTATAAGTCTGTTAACAGAATTATATTAGATTTATAACAGAATTGTATTAGATTTGTAATAGGTCGAAAAAAATTTGGAAAAAGTATATCACAATGGATGGCGTTTCGAAGATAAAAATGAGACAAATAAAAAACTCTAAAGTGACATGCCGAAAAAATAACGGTTTGAGAGATAAATGCAAAATAAGCCAAACAAATAAAAAAAGCCAACATAATTGCATACTGTTGGGTGGAAAAGTTAATAAGGGCGTATAGAAGTTATTAACAAAACTTTTTATGGCATTTAGGTTATTGAGGTAAACTTTGACAGAAATTATTTTGGAAAATTGGGTCAAAAGTGACAATTTCTCAAAGAGAAAATATAAGCCCTTGAAATTTTTGGGTTCGATACATTTGAAAGTTCCTAATGTCCAAACATTTTTTAAATCAAATTTCAATCCTATTTTCACAATAAATTTAAAATTATTGATATTTTCTTAAAGATACAAGAATACAATATCTTTTAAATTTATTTAATAAAACAGCTTTAGTTAATAGACGGTATCAAATACTTATATGTATATATATAGAAAATATTATACTGATATTTGTTTCTTTTTCGAAACAAAAGTATTTATCAAATTTTTATATTCAATATGTGATTCTTACTTTTGCATTTGATGTTATAAATACAAAAAAAAAAGAAAATTAAATATCAAAATTATTTCTTATGGTAAAAAAAGTTACATAAATAATATGAAATTGAAACAAAACTTAGTTAAATGGTATATGTACATTATTACTTACAAACAGTAAAATAATACATGTTTGAAATTCTTGTCAATTATTTTTACTTTGAAAGACTTGAGGGATAAAAATTTTAAAATATAAAATGTTTGTATTAAAAAAATTACTGTAATAATATTAATTATAATAATGAACTTACGAAGCTAATTGTTTAGCTCGAATGACTTTTTTTTTACTAAAATGACTATTGCTTGATATTAACCTTTTTTAAATAAATATTTTACATTAATTAATAAATTTTAAAATGTTAATCTCATTTTTTTATGTAAATAAATATAATTGAAATATAATTTTTATTATTAAAAATAAATAAACTTTATTTTCAGGAACAAAAAAGGGTTGAGTAATAAAAAAAGTGCCAAGGAGATGTAAATAAATATAATTTTTTACTATTAAAATAAAGTTATAAAGACAAAAAAAAGAGGTGGGTTGGTAAAAAAAGGGATTTTTAATGTAAATAAATATAATTAAAATATAATTTTTATTATTAAAATAAATAAACTTTATTTTTAAAGACAAATAAGGGGTGAGGAGGATTCCATCCCTACCCACCATACTGGGATTCGGGTGCCTCTACCACCACACCACAGACAATTAACATTTAATTACTACACGTTAATACATATATAATAATATATTTCTTATACTATACCGAACTAAAATTTAAGGCCCCCAAATTTAGAGTCCTGAGCGGTTGCTCCACTCGCTCCTCCTAATGACCGGCCCTGCTTATAGTACTATAAAATCTGCATGAAAACTATAATGGAACTATGAAAGTATAAAAATAATTATAAATATTGTGGCTCGCGTAAGCACCATTGACACCATATATAAGGTTGCAATTGATTCGAACTGTGCGCGAGCAGTTTGAAATCGACGCAGTCAAAGTTTGGTCAAAGCTCGCCTTGATAAGGCTCGACTTGAGTTGGAGACCGGCTCGAGATATTAACGAGTAGTTAAGCCGAGCATTTTAAAGTTTGACTTGAAATCTCGCGAGCAGGCTCATATAATTTTTAAATTACTTTATAATATTGTTAATTTCTATGTATTCATAAAAATATGGAAGGTTAGTTTTAATTTTAAATATTCTAATTAAGAAAAAATTATATATCGTATTCTTAATTAGTTCTAAATATCCTTAGACGAATTGTATTCCTATTCTAATTCTGAAAAATCCTTAATCTAATAATCTTATATAAAAAGGGTATGTCTCTTTAAATTTTAGTTTGGCAAAAAATGTGTATTTAAAAATAATAAACAATAGATTTATTGGATAAGGCCCTGTTCTCTTTTACTATAATTCATTGTAGTTCAGTTCAGTTCAGACCATTTCAGTACAGTTCTGTTGTATATCTACTGCAAATCTGTTATATATCTACTACAAATCTATTATACATCTACTACAAATCTGTCATATATTAGAATTATAACAGATATATATCAGAAATATATCAGATTTTGTATCTGATATATTTATGATATATATCTGTTATAATTCAAATATAAGTCTCTTTGTATTTGCAATGCTCATTGAACTGTTATATATCTATTGTATATCTGATATATATATATATATATATATATATATATATATATATATATATATATACATACATACATACATACATACATGTGTGTGCGTGCGTGCGTGTGCGCGTGTGCGTGTGTGTGTGTGTGCGCGCGCGGGCGTGTGTGCCTGTGTGCGTGTGATATAAGAGTCTTACAAGTCTAATATAAGTCTCTTTGTATTTGCAATGTCCATTAAACTAATATATATCTATTATTAATCTGTTATAAGTATGCTAACAGAAATATATTAGATTTATAACAGAATTATATTAGATTTGTAACAGGTTGAAAAAAAATTGGAAAAAGTATATCACAATGGATGGCGTTTTGAAGATAAAAATGAGACGAATAAAAAACTCTAAAGCGGCGTGTTGAAAAAATGAACGGTTAGAGAGATAAATGCAAAATAACCCAAAAAAATTAAAAAGTTAAAGGTAACTGATTTAGGCGTGTAAAAGTTAGAAAGGGCGTATAAAAGTTATTAACAAAACTTATTGTGGGATTTAGGTTATTGGGTCAAAGTTTGACGGAAATTATTTTGGGCAAATGAGTCATAAGTGACAATTTCCCACTAGAAATTGTGGATATATCATTGGGTTATTTAAGTAGATGGATTGGACTCGCCAATCAAATCTTTGGTATTCAATTTTATGACTCTCAAACATATCCATTTTTGCAGAAATGGATGGATGACATTATGCAAGTTCAGGTTTTTTGGCAAACCTTACCTCCGCTCGACAAAATGGTCGATATCTTCCGCGTAATGCGCAACTATTTTATGAATTTGGATGTTGCGAAATGAAATTGCTTTTCCGGATTAATGTGGTGCGTTTAGCGTACGCATAAATCTTTCTAGCACCACTACTAAACTGCGGAAACTTCTTATCGATTGATCACCATTCGGAAGAAACAGTCAGATGCCTCATTAACTCATCTTCCTTCTTAACATTATGATGCCACTTCAACTACTTCGCGTTTTTTTCATTTAAGAAGTCGTTTAAATCTCGGTATAATCGGAATATACCACAATACTTTTACTAGTACATCCTTCTTCATTACAACATAATCTTTTTTCTTGTAATGAGACTATCCTTCACAAATAAATACATTAAATTTGGCACCATGATTGACATTTCTAGTTTTAGATATAAACATGAACTTATAATATATCTATCATATAATATCTTATCAAATAAAATCATATTATATCATGTTATATCTAATATTACATTGAAGTTGACAAAATTATGTGTAATCTTGTACTTATTTTATGGGTTGGGATTGTCTACTTGAACTATAGAGTACCGTCAATTACAAAATGAATTGCTCTGATTTTTCCAAATTTAAAATGGATGGTTTTGATCAAGGAAATTTACTCTATAGTGGATCCCAACCGTAGAGGATCCACTTCCTTTATGCTTTTTTCAAGTTATCTTTCAGGTTTTAACATGTGAAATTGCACAAGTTGTGTTTTAAATTAATTGTTAAGGTTCCCTGATCATGCATAGAAATATATACGAGTTTATCATTTCAAACAACAATAACCAAAATTTCCATGAAGTACTGGTTAGCATACGAAAATTCTTAGTTTTTTAGCCATGTCACATTTAAAATCTCCTTCCTCCCTAATGTTCAAGGTCGAGAGGTGTACACCCGAACTAGTGACCCCTGCAAAGCCTACTCCTCATGACTTTAAGCCATTATCAGACATTGATAATCTAAAATGTTTTCAATTTCAGCAACCCAGGTTAGTGTTTTATACTCACAATCCCTCTATGAACGGGGTAGACCCTTCTGTCAGGAATAATATAAATATTACGATTGGGTCTAACCTGTCAACTTAAGTTTTTAGGTGAGACGGTTCCATGACATGGTATCAGAGCGGCTTAGACCTAAAAGTCGAGGGTTCGAATCCTGGCAGCTCCATTTGTGGAATTATATTGCAACACATAGCGGAATGGGTTTGTGTTGTACCCGCTTCAACCCCAAGGGGAATTCGCGTGCGGGGGAGTGTCAGGAATAATATAAATACTACGATTGGATCTAACATGTCAGCTTAAACTATTGGGTGAGATGGTTCCATAACACCTTTCAGGTTATAAGAAAAGCAATCACTGAAACACTTGTGCATCCCTATCCATTTGCCGGTATGCTTGAGAAGATCATGCAGGCAAGCTTATAGTGGAATGCACTAGTGAAGGTGTTTTGTATATTGAGGCAGATGTTGATGTTTCTCTTAACCAATTCGGCTATCTACTTGCACCTCCATTTACATACTTGGATCAATTACTTTTTGATGTCCCTGGCTCTAGCGAGATTCGTAACTCTCCACTTATGCTTATTCGGGTATTATTTATACTACCTTGCATCTCTGTTCTCCAAACGAAAATTCATGTACATATATATAGGGTCTTTTAAGTTCTAGGAAATATGAGCGATTATTTAAAAAAAATTGATTTGAATACTTTTTAGATCTTACAAGTGTAATACTCGTGCGATGCACGGATATGTCATTTGTAATCAGTATATCAATGATAAATTTATTTTATAATATATATTTATATATATAATAAAAATAAAAATAGAAAAATTAAAGCTAAAAAAATATATTATATTGTGTATGAAATTAAATTGCACAAAAAAGAGTCACAAAATTCTTAAATAGGATTATAATCAATAAAATAGAATTAAATGAAATCACGAACAACAAATTAAATTTTTAAAAAATAGATTTAGGAGATATACTAGTTGATAGATATACTTAATGGATAATTATGAAATTCGAATTCACTTGATCAAAGAATTAAAAATATTCCATTGTTATCCATAAGGAGGAGCAAGTACTATTATAAAATTTAATTTTTTTCTTTAATAGGATTATAATTCATACTTTTCTGCGTTTATCTTATGATTTTCTGTCAAATATTTGATGAGGAAAAAACAGTCACATTAGGATTATAATCAACAGAATAAATTAAATAAAATCAATAGAATTAAAGGAGAAAGTATTATTTACTAACATGATTATAATCAATATTCAAATTTTTTCTTAAATAGGATTATAATCAACATAATTAAATAAAATCCAAAACAACAAATTAAATTTTAAAAAATACATTTAGAAAATATATTAGTTGATAATTAGGCGTGTCATCAATTAGGCTATAAAAGGTATAAAGGTAAAAAAAGTTTTTTGTGACTTAATTACTCTAAAAATATTTCATTATTATCCATAAGAAAAATAAATACTATTATATAATTCAATTTATTTTTCTTAAATATGATTATAATTTATACTTTTCTGCAGTTATCTTGTGTTCTCCGTCAAATATTTTATGAGGAAAAAAAGTCACATTAATTCTTAAATAGGATTATAATCAATAGAATATAACTAAACAAAATCAATAAAAATAAAGGAGAAAGTACTATTGACTAATAGAATTATAATCAATATTTGATTGTAATCAATAGGGGTGTGCAGAACCAGACCGGAATCGAAACTCAAATCGAAACTGAATAAAAATAACCGAACTGAACTGAACCAAATTTAATTCGGTTCGATTTCAATTTTTAAAATTCTTATCATTTGGGTTTCGGTTCGGTTCGATTTCAGTTTTTGCCACAAAAACCGAAATAAAACCGAACCGAAATAAATATTATATTTTAATATATATTCATATTATATCTAATATCCTAATCAATATTAACGATATACAACACACTAATTAGTAAACAATAATAACAAATATGAGATTTTAACTTAAGTAATCTTAATTTGAAAAGAATTATTTTACTTCACAACTTTAGGAATATGACTCATTTAATAATTCATTATATGCATGTCATACTACTTAAATTAATATTTTTATGTATCAATATTTATATTTATTGTTATAAATATAAATTTCAAAGTCTAAATACTATCAAATTTAACACATATCAAGATGAAATTACTTTAAGTCTCTCTCATACAACCCTAAAATGAAAAAATAAATTACAAATTATTTTATAAATTATAGAGTTTGAGCAATTCGTTTATAACCGAATCGAATCGAATCCGAACCGAATTATATTTGAATCGGTTTACACCGAACCGAACTATATTCGGTTTAGTTTCAGTTCTTATACTTTTACTAATTCAGGTTTCGATTAGGGTCGGTTTGGTTTGATTTTTGGACCGAACCGACATTTGCTCATCAATGGGGCTAACTATATTAACACAAAACAAAATAACACAATACTTAATTATTAAACTAATTTTAGTTTTATTCTTTCATTCAACTTTTAATTCACAATTTTATTAATCCCTAATTTGCCAATCTGACTTTATGCGTTTTTCTTCCCTTCTTCTTCTTCTTTCTTCTTTTTCGAGTTCTATTTCACCGTTCACGGTTCATCGTCGATTTTATTCTCTTCTCTTCAATGTTTTTCCGCTAATCGGTTCACTTGTTGAATTTGAAGGAAGATTAGGCACAGAGGAAAAATCCAAATCTCGTGCTTGCCCATTCAATTTAAAGCTCCAATCCAGTATATAATGCGAGCTAGCCAGCAACCCAGTTGAAGTAGAAAACCCAATAAACAACTGTTCTTTAAAAAGGGGGAAAATATCTATAGGAAATGAAAGAATTGGGAAATTGTGACATTATGAACATTTTGGATGGAATCATAACCGATCCAGACCACAATAGGTTTATCGCTCTTGAGATTCAGATCCTGTTTCAAAGAAGAACCAGAGGGGCAATAACCAGCTGTAGCAGAAGCATTAGACCTCAAGCTGTTAATATCAATTCCGACATAGCTATCATTAATATCTCCAAACTCAAAATCCTGAACCATGTCAAACTCCATAGCTTGGAGATGGTTAGTGAAATTACCAACATCAGTTTCATTTAAAAGACCCAGATACTGACTAGGAAGAGATTGAAGATGCTTAGTTGAGGAGATTGTGAAAGCTAGGCCATGGCCGCCGAGCTTGAAGATGCATTCATATGTCGGTGTCAGTTCAAAATTAGCGAAGAAGAAGTCGAAAAATGTCGAAGAGAAGAGAATAATCGATGATGAACCGTGAACAGTGAAATAGAACTTGTAAAAGAAGAAAGAAGAAAGAAGAAGACGAAGGGAAGAAAAACGCACAAAGTCAGATTGGGAAATTAGGGATTAATAAAATTGTGAGTTAAAACTTGAGTGAAAGTATAAAATAAAATTAGGTTAATAATTAAGTATTGTGTTATTTGTGTTATTTGGTTATGTGTTAGTATAGTCGGACCCGTAATCAATATTCAAATTTTTTCTTAAATAGGATTATAATCAATAAATTAAATAAAATCCATAATGTTGCGTGCTCGATGGACCTAGCAAGTGCACTAGATCGTATTAGTCATACGGGGCAAGACCAAGTGTGATTCCCACGAGGAGCAAGGAAGAAATTAAGTTTTATAGGCAGTTCAGTAGTTAAAAGATCTCAATTAATAAAGTTGGTGAGCTAAAAACTACATTAAACGGCAGTAAAGTAAAATAAAACAGTAACAAGATTGCAGTAGGCAAAAATAACAAGATTGCAGTAATACGAAATTCAATAATATGAAAACACAAGTTTTACCAGACTCCTTGGATGGTGTTAATGGTGCTTCACCTTCCTTATTCCAGCATGTTTAGGTACCTAGATCTAAGGTCTCTTACCTACATTCTTTATAACTAAGTGTGGCATACCCATCCTACCATTTAACACTTTAAGACTTTCACTATGGATCCCTCTCTTACAAGTTATATATTAAGCATTAATCTCAAGTAAGCATCTTAAATTAATTTTAAGAACCCTTAGCATGAATTCAGCGCCCATCAGGGTCAGAAAAATTCTGTGATTATTAATAGGACTTTGGTAGTGAAAAACCTCGAGGTCTAAGAAATGCTCACTTCCAATCCCAACATAAATTGACCAAACTTATGAATCATTTAAGCACAATTAATAATCAATCTAATGAAAGATAAATGTTAGCATAAGGAAGGATCTACACCACAAACAAGCCGCCGACAGAGCCTAGCAAGCTTGCAGGGAAGTTAGCTACACATAATTAAAAAAAATAATATGCAAAGTAATGAAGAACATACTTCATAAAAACAATATTAGAACAGAAATATGAGATGAAAAGATGAGCACCAGCTACTCTCTAAAGCAAAATAATGTCCCTTTTATAATATTCAAGGGACCTTGGCAACTAGCACAAGTTGCAAACATTAAAATAATAAAAGAAAACTATAACCACAAGTTTGCTAAGTCTTGGCCATTAAGCAAATAAATATGGCAGCTTCTCATACATTTCTTTCAATTCCAAAAAGATCCATTATACATATCATTGAACCACTTGAAGGTCCACTCCTAGAGCACCACATCATCATCCATATAAGTTGTCATTTTCTTCCTCTTTAAGTACTAGGCCACTAAGTAAAATAAATAGCAGCTTCTAATTCATTTCCTTTACCTCTAAGAGATC